>CM019072.1:14851040-15451040 GCA_009667805.1 Leptobrachium leishanense
AATAATGCTTTCTGATGTTACTTTTAAACCTTTGCCCCTCTAATCTAAGACTATGTCCTCTTGTTTTGCTACTTTGTTTCCTTTTAAATATACTCCCTTCCTCTACCAAGTAAGTAAGGTGCTGGTCCTGGATCGGAGGTTATAGGATGAGGGAGCTGCTGGGGGAAGCAGCCTATTCAGGTAGGGTGGCAGCTTCCCAGAAAAGCTCTTAAACACCAGGCTGGAAAGGTGAAGAGTGCATTTAGATTCCAGCGACGGACAGTTTAGTTCTTTTAACATGTCACAATGGTGGGTCATGTAGTTACATTGTAATGCAAAGCGGCAGAAGGAGTTATACAAGGTAGTAAGTTTCTGAAGGTGTGTTTGCGGGGCGGCTGCATACACTACATCTCCGTAATCAATAGCCAGCATAAGCATTTGTTGTACAATCTGCTTTCTTACCGCGGGACTCAGGCAGGATTTGTTTCTGTACAAGGCGCCTAGTTTGGGGTAAAGTTTAGATGAGAGTTTTTCGATGTGTATAGCAATTACAGTAACACCTTGTAGCTGTATGTGCTGCATAATGCCTGTGTATGGCAATTACAGCAACACCTTGTATCTGTATGTGCTGCATAATGCCTGTGTATGACAATTACAGCAACACCTTGTATCTGTATGTGTTGCATAATGCCTGTGTATGGCAATCACAGTAACACCTTGTATCTGTATGTGCCGCATAATGCCTGTGTATGGGAATTACAGCAACACCTTGTATCTGTATGTGCTGCATAATGCCTGTGTATGGGAATTACAGCAACACCTTGTATCTGTATGTGCCGCATAATGCCTGTGTATGGCAATTACAGCAACACCTTGTATCTGTATGTGCCGCATAATGCCTGTGTGTGGCAATTACAGCAACACCTTGTATCTGTATGTGCCGCATAATGCCTGTGTGTGGCAATTACAGCAACACCTTGTATCTGTATGTGCTGCATAATGCCTGTGTGTGGCAATTACAGCAACACCTTGTATCTGTATGTGCTCCATAATGCCGTGTATGACAAATACAGCAACACCTTATATGTGTATGTTCTCCATAATGCCGTGTATGGCAAATACAGCAACACCTTGTATCTGTACTGTACAGTGATTTGCACTCATAACCAGCTGAAACACACAGCGTATTTTTAAAATCTCAAATTAAAAAGGTCTGCAAATGGGATTTTAGAGAATTTTCATTTTTCATTGCATTTTTTATACAAAATGTACACTTTTATGTTTTTGGTAGTGAAAGAGTTAAGATGCTCAAAGCAGTAATATCCCCAAGTGCTCCTACTTTATGTTAGAAGAAGCCCCTAATCCGCAGGGTCTTATTACAGCAGCAAATCACACAGATATAACCCGACCCCCTCCCCGACACAAATCACACCGATACGACCCGACCCCTCCCTGACACATATCACACAGATATAACCCGACCCCTCCGACACAAATCACAGATACAACCCGACCCCTCCCTGACACACATCACACAGATACAACCCGACCCCTCCCTGACACACATCACACAGATATAACCCGACCCCTCCCTGACACAAATCACACAGATATAACCCGACCCCTCCGACACAAATCACAGATATAACCCGACCCCTCCCCGACACAAATCACAGATATAACCCGACCCCTCCCTGACACAAATCAAACATATAACCCGACCCCTCCCCGACACAAATCACATAGATATAACCCGACCCCTCCCTGACAGATGTTATTATACGTCATCACCAGGTATATAAGTTTTCTTCTCATCTGTGATGGAGCAGAGATCAAGAATATTCAGCTATTAAATACTATACAACGCAGCAGTTTCCCTTGATGCCCCCCCCAGCACACCGTCTATCCTCACTTCAGATAGGGCAGGTTAGCCCCCGGCTCTCATTACGGCCAGGCACACCAGCGAGCTGCTAATGGGATGCTCTAGACCAGGCTTGCGAACGTCTGGCCCCCAGATGTTTATGCCTACTGTTCCCAGAATTCCTTCAATGCAATAAACTGCCAGGGAATCATGGGAGTTGTAATTCAGAAACATCTGGGGGACCGGAGTTTGAGAGCCCTGCTCTAGATCATCCTCATGTAGATACCAACCTGTGTAAGTGCTGCAAGTCTCTGCCTGGACGCCAGCGCCCTCTGCAGCCAAGTCAGTACATTGCAGCTTAGAAACGAAGTCAAACCTAAAACCTTTAGTAAAAAATGCTCCCTGACTCCGTTATGCCACGTACCCCCTCCATTAACCTAAAAAGCCTGTATCTGAGGCAGGGCATCTCTACCCACCCATAATGCCCAAGCAGTGTGCCATGCAGCGAGGTGTAACCGGTGAGAGGTATCTGGCTATGATCCACATACAATCATTGTATCGTACATGCTGTGACCACATACACATTACTCATCCGTTATCTGCCCTTTTATTGCTGGTCATGCCACTTCCCACTGCGCGTCAGAGAGCCCTGTGGATCCGGGGGGGGGGGGACGATTAAAATCCCGCGTACCGCAAAATATAATAACACAAATCAGTGTGAATCACATGTACATGTCCCAACACATCAGAGGTTTCCTTGGCATCAAAAGACTTAAGCACAGATACTCCACACACCATGCCATGCTACGTGGCAACAACGACACAAATCCACTCCCGGACAGCAATTTATATAAAGTTATCAGATCCCTCTGAAGCCCCGTATATATTTATATAAAGTTATCAGACCCCTCTGAGGCCCCATATATATTTATATAAAGTTATCAGACCCCTCTGAGGCCCCATATATATTTATATAAAGTTATCAGACCCCTCTGAGGCCCCGTATATATCTATACAAAGTTTTCAGACCCCTCTGAGACTCTGTATATATTTATATAGTTATCAGACCCCGTATATATTTATATAGAGTTATCAGACCCCGTATATATTTATATAAAGTTATCAGACCCCTCTGAGGCCCCATATATATTTATATAGAGTTTATCAGATCCCTCTGAGGCGCCGTATGTATTTATATAAGGTTATCAGACCCCTCTGAGGCCCCATATATTTAGTTATCAGATCCCTCTGAGGCCCCGTATATATTTATATAAGGTTATCAGATCCCCTCTGAGGCCCTGTATACATTTATAATACATAAAGTTATCAGACCCCTCTGAGGCCCCGTATATTTATATAAAGTTATCAGACCCCTCTGAGGCCCCGTATATATATTTATATAAAGTTATCAGATCCCTCTGAGGCCCCGTATATATTTATATAAAGTTATCAGACCCCTCTGAGGCCCCGTATATATTTATATAAAGTTATCAGACCCCTCTAAGGCCCCGTATATATTTATAAAGTTATCAGACCCCTCTGAGGCGCCGTATATATTTATATAGAGTTATCAGACCCCTCTGAGGCGCCGTATATATTTATATAAAGTTATCAGACCCCTCTGAGGCCCCGTATATATTTAGAGTTATCAGACCCCTCTGAGGCGCCGTATATATTTATCTAAAGTTATCAGACCCCTCTGAGGCCCCGTATATATTTAGAGTTATCAGACCCCTCTGAGGCCCCGTATATATTTATATAAAGTTATCAGATCCCCTCTAAGGCCCCGTATATATTTATAAAGTTATCAGACCCCTCTGAGGTGCCGTATATATTTATATAGAGTTATCAGACCCCTCTGAGGCGCCGTATATATTTATATAAAGTTATCAGACCCCTCTGAGGCCCCGTATATATTTAGAGTTATCAGACCCCTCTGAGGCCCCGTATATATTTATATAAAGTTATCAGATCCCCTCTAATGCGCAGTTTCTCTAAACTAAACAGATTTAAGCTTGTTAGTCTTTCCGCATAACTTAAACCTTCCATTCCTCTGATTAATTTAGTTTCTGCACTTTTTTTAGCGCTATAATATCTTTATATAGAACAGGTGTCAGAATCACTCGGCATATTCAAGGTGCGTCTGACCATTGATTTATACAGGGGCAAAATTATGTTTTCATCCCGAGAGTGAACTCCCCTTTTAATGCTGATACTTTGCTGGCCTTGGCGGCTGCTGTTTGACATTGCACATTGTTACTTAGTTTGAAGTCTATGATTATTCCCAAATCCTTCTCCTGCTTGGATTTCCCTAACGCCGTACCATTTAGGGTATAAATTACTTGTGTGTTCTTCACTCCAAAGTGCATAACTTTGCATTTATCTAGATTAAATTTCATCTGCCATTTAAGTGCCCAGTCCCCCAATCTATCTAAATCCCTCTGCAGCGAAGTAACATCCTGCTCACATTGTATTACTTTTCCTAGCTTTGTGTCATCTGCAAACACTGATACATGACTTTCAATGCCTATCTCAAGGTCATTTATAAATAAATTGAATAATATTGGTCCTATAACAGACCCCTGAGGGACACCGCTTACCACTGGTGTCCATCTTGAAAATTTACCATTTATGACCACTCTATGCTCTGTCTTTTAGCCAGTTTTCTATCCAAGAACAAGGCTTGGCCATGGATATGGGTAATCTCAAGTTTTGGGTCAACTGTAAGATACGCGAAACGCTCAGAAAACGCACTACCCAGCGGTTTTTGGGTAGATCGATCTCTACCCGGGTAAAGTCATGATGGTTGATTTCATTACGGGCTTTACTAAATGACAATGAGTAACGCCACTTTTACCCGAGTAATCCAAGGTTCATCATCATTTGCTTAACACACGCACACACAGAAGGGGGAAATAAGTGAATGTGGAGCATTGCTCGCAGCTTAGTGCCAGGTCGGTGGATTCCAGCGAGAAACACAATACTCCGTGTGTACCCTGTATTAAGGGACCTCTGAGCTTCCGGGCTGGATCTGTTAGGTTTGTGTACAGATTCTTGTACATAAAATAATGCACTACGGGGGGGGGGGGGGGGGGGGGTTTACATGAGATTATGACCCTGCTGAATACCCACCGCCACATCCATATGACCCTGACCAGTACCCACTGCTGCCATATCCACATCACCCCAACGAGTACCCGCTGCTGCCACATCAACCTGACGAGTACCCGCTGCTGCCACATTCACATGGTGCTGACGAGTACCTGGTGCTGCCACATCCACGTGATGAGTAGCTGCTGCTGCCACTTCCACATGACCCTGATGAGTACCCATTCTTACACCCATGTGACCCTGATGAGTACCCACTGCCACATCCACATGACTGAGGAGTACCCACCGTTGCCACACCCACGTGACCCTGACTTGTACCAGCTGCCACATGCACATTATTCTGACGAATACACACTGGGTCTGAGGGAACCGGGCAGTAATGCCAGCTGCAGCTAGAGCCCTTCTCTCTCTTTATGTTTACATGTCTACCCGTAGGATAACATGGATCGCTGTGCACTTTAGTGCCATGGCTCTGGGGTACAAGCAGTGTGTGCATACACAAACCACAACAGGCATGTACACCATGAATGCATTGCACGCAGAT
This sequence comes from Leptobrachium leishanense, assembly GCA_009667805.1. NCBI lineage: Eukaryota > Metazoa > Chordata > Amphibia > Anura > Megophryidae > Leptobrachium > Leptobrachium leishanense. Next base: position 14,856,536 of record CM019072.1, read on the forward strand.
GTAATCTACTGCACATGTACATAACCATCAATACAAATCAGAGGTACGACAGACAGAAACAACTTACAAGTGTGTGGAATGACCTTCCTGCAGAGGCACTGGGTGTAATATTGTGGGATAAGGGCTGGGTTGTAGGGGTGTGGAATGACCTTACTGCAGAGGCACTGGGTGTAATATTGTGGGATAAGGGCTGGGTTGTAGGGGTATGGAATGACCTTACTGCAGAGGCACTGGGTGTAATATTGTGGATAAGGGCTGGGTTGTAGGGGTATGGAATGACCTTACTGCAGAGGCACTGGGTGTAATATTGTGGATAAGGGCTGGGTTGTAGGGGTATGGAATGACCTTCCTGCAGAGGCACTGGGTGTAATATTGTGGGATAAGGGCTGGGTTGTAGGGGTGTGGAATGACCTTCCTGCAGAGGCACTGGGTGTAATATTGTGGGATAAGGGCTGGGTTGTAGGGGTGTGGAATGACCTTCCTGCAGAGGCACTGGGTGTAATATTGTGGGATAAGGGCTGGGTTGTAGGGGTGTGGAATGACCTTCCTGCAGAGGCACTGGGTGTAATATTGTGGGATAAGGGCTGGGTTGTAGGGGTGTGGAATGACCTTCCTGCAGAGGCACTGGGTGTAATATTGTGGGATAAGGGCTGGGTTTTAGGGGTGTGGAATGACCTTCCTGCAGAGGCACTGGGTGTAATATTGTGGGATAAGGGCTGGGTTGTAGGGGTGTGGAATGACCTTCCTGCAGAGGCACTGGGTGTAATATTGTGGGATAAGGGCTGGGTTGTAGGGGTGTGGAATGACCTTCCTGCAGAGGCACTGGGTGTAATATTGTGGATAAGGGCTGGGTTGTAGGGGTGTGGAATGACCTTCCTGCAGAGGCACTGGGTGTAATATTGTGGGATAAGGGCTGGGTTGTAGGGGTGTGGAATGACCTTCCTGCAGAGGCACTGGTGTAATATTGTGGATAAGGGCTGGGTTGTAGGGGTGTGGAATGACCTTCCTGCAGAGGCACTGGGTGTAATATTGTGGATAAGGGCTGGGTTGTAGGGGTGTGGAATGACCTTCCTGCAGAGGCACTAGGTGTAATATTGTGGATAAGGGCTGGGTTGTAGGGGTGTGGAATGACCTTCCTGCAGAGGCACTGGGTGTAATATTGTGGGATAAGGGCTGGGTTGTAGGGGTGTGGAATGACCTTCCTGCAGAGGCACTGGGTGTAATATTGTGGATAAGGGCTGGGTTGTATGGGGTGTGGAATGACCTTCCTGCAGAGGCACTGGGTGTAATATTGTGGGATAAGGGCTGGGTTGTAGGGGTGTGGAATGACCTTCCTGCAGAGGCACTGGGTGTAATATTGTGGGATAAGGGCTGGGTTGTAGGGGTATGGAATGACCTTCCTGCAGAGGCACTGGGTGTAATATTGTGGATAAGGGCTGGGTTGTAGGGGTGTGGAATGACCTTCCTGCAGAGGCACTGGGTGTAATATTGTGGGATAAGGGCTGGGTTGTAGGGGTGTGGAATGACCTTCCTGCAGAGGCACTAGGTGTAATATTGTGGATAAGGGCTGGGTTGTAGGGGTGTGGAATGACCTTCCTGCAGAGGCACTGGGTGTAATATTGTGGGATAAGGGCTGGGTTGTAGGGGTGTGGAATGACCTTCCTGCAGAGGCACTGGGTGTAATATTGTGGGATAAGGGCTGGGTTGTAGGAGTGTGGAATGACCTTCCTGCAGAGGCAGTGGGTGTAATATTGTGGGATAAGGGCTGGGTTGTAGGGGTGTGGAATGACCTTCCTGCAGAGGCACTGGGTGTAATATTGTGGATAAGGGCTGGGTTGTAGAGTTGTGGAATGACCTTCCTGCAGAGGCACTGGGTGTAATATTGTGGGATAAGGGCTGGGTTGTAGGGGTGTGGAATGACCTTACTGCAGAGGCACTGGGTGTAATATTGTGGATAAGGCTGGGTTGTAGGAGTGTGGAATGACCTTCCTGCAGAGGCACTGGTGTAATATTGTGGATAAGGGCTGGGTTGTATGGGGTGTGGAATGACCTTCCTGCAGAGGCACTGGTGTAATATTGTGGGATAAGGCTGGGTTGTAGGGGTGTGGAATGACCTTCCTGCAGAGGCACTGGGTGTAATATTGTGGGATAAGGGCTGGGTTGTAGGGGTGTGGAATGACCTTCCTGCAGAGGCACTGGGTGTAATATTGTGGGATAAGGGCTGGGTTGTAGGGGTGTGGAATGACCTTCCTGCAGAGCACTGGGTGTAATATTGTGGGATAAGGGCTGGTTGTAGGGGTGTGGAATGACCTTCCTGCAGAGGCACTGGGTGTAATATTGTGGCTAAGGGCTGGGTTGTAGGTGTGTGGAATGACCTTCCTGCAGAGGCACTGGGTGTATTATTGTGGGATAAGGGCTGGGTTGTAGAGTTGTGGAATGACCTTCCTGCAGAGGCAGTGGGTGTAATATTGTGGGATAAGGGCTGGGTTGTAGGGGTGTGGAATGACCTTCCTGTAGAGCAGGGATCAGTAGCCTTGGCCCTCCAGATGTACTGAGCACCTGAGCATCATGGGAGATGTAGTGACTAAGGTTGCTGACCCCTGCAGTAGAGGCTGAGAGCTGAGTCAGTTGGTGCATGGAGTGACCTTCCTGCAGAGGTGGTGGTGGGTAATATGGTGACTGGGCATGCGGTAGAGACCCAGAGAATCCATGCAGGATACAGGTTTTGTGCTAGGCCCCAGGCGTAGTGGATGTTCTCTGGCATGACAGGACGCCGCATGTTTAGGTCTTGCGGTGCTGCAGTGCGCAGGCCTCGCTCTACCTCTATAAATAATATATTTTGTGTACCCTTTGCAATCTTTGCGTGCCAGGGGAAGGCAAACACCTAATTCCCCCCCCCCCTCCCCGGTGCTGGGCTGTGGTTGTGATTGGCGAGCGGCACGGCGCGGGAAACAGACACACAACACAGGGAAGGAGGAAAAGGAGTAATAAAAAAAGTAATTACATAAAAATGCTAAAGATATTCCATCTGTTATTTCACTTGGCCTGGTGGGCTACAGAGCGCCGCGTCCTGCCATTACCGCGGCTCCCGGCCACAGCATAATGGAAGTATTAGCAGAGGGGGGCAGAGGAATCCTTATTAATCTGATGTGCGAGGAATAGGCGCCGTCATTACAGCCACGGGAAGGGACTCACGGATATTCCTGCCTGCAGACGCCTGGCGTTCAGCGGGGAGCTCATCACGGCCTCGCTCTCCGTTGCCCTGGAAACTGACTCCTGCAAAATAAAGATTATTAAAATGCATAAGATTATGGGCCGCGGCTGAATCGCACTCTTATCACAAAAAAATTCATTTTTCATTCCGAATTGTAATTCAGTCCCCCCCCCTCCCTCCTCCCCGGCAGCCGCACACGCACCGAGCCAGAGCTCCCTGCCTCGCCAGGCGGACTCCGCGCAAACAAACGAGACGCCGCTATCTGGAACGCAAAAACCCGGGAGACGCGCAGCATCCCTATTATTACCAACATCACAGGCCATTCCATCCACCCATCAGAGCGGCAGTACCCTCTGCCACACGGCACCGATACCAACACCCTCTGCCACACGGCACCGATACCAACACCCTCTGCCACACGGCACCGATACCAACACCCTCTGCCACACGGCACCGATACCAACACCCTCTGCCACACGGCACCGATACCAACACCCTCTGCCACACGGCACCGATAACAACACCCTCTGCCACACGGCACCGATACCAACACCCTCTGCCACACGGCAACGATACCAACACCCTCTGCCACACGGCACCGATACCAATACCCTCTGCCACACGGCACCGATACAACACCCTCTGCCACACGGCACCGATACCAATACCCTCTACCACACGGCACCGATACCAACACCCTCTGCCACACGGCACCGATACCAACACCCTCTGCCACACGGCACCGATACCAACACCCTCTGCCACACGGCACCGATAACAACACCCTCTGCCACACGGCACCGATACCAACACCCTCTGCCACACGGCACCGATACCAATACCCTCTGCCACACGGCACCGATACCAACACCCTCTGCCACACGGCAACGATACCAATACCCTCTGCCACACGGCACCGATACCAATACCCTCTACCACACGGCACCGATACCAATACCCTCTACCACACGGCAACGATACCAATACCCTCTGCCACACGGCACCGATACCAACACCCTCTGCCACACGACACCAATACCAACACCCTCTGCCACACGGCACCGATACCAACACCCTCTGCCACACGGCACCGATACCAACACCCTCTGCCACACGGCACCGATACCAACACCCTCTGCCACACGGCACCGATACCAATACCCTCTGCCACACGGCACCGATACCAACACCCTCTGCCACACGACACCAATACCCTCTACCACACGGCACCAATACCCTCTGCCACACGGCACCAATACCAACACCCTCTGCCACACGGCACCAATACCAATACCCTCTGCCACACGGCACCGATACCAACACCCTCTTCCAAACGGCACCAATACCAATACCCTCTGCCACACGGCACCGATACCAACACCTTCTGCCAAACGGCACCAATACCCTCTGCCACACGGCACCTATACCAATACCCTCTGCCACACGGCACCGATCCCAACACCCTCTGCCACACGGCACCGATACCAATACCATCTGCCACACGGCACCGATACCAACACCCTCTGCCACACGGCACAGATACCAACACCTTCTTCCAAACGGCACCAATACCAATACCCTCTGCCACACGGCACCGATACCAATACCCTCTGCCACACGGCACCGATACCCTCTACCACACGGCACCGATACCAATACCATCTGCCACACGGCACCGACACCAACACCCTCTGCCACACGGCACCTATACCAATACCCTCTGCCACACGACACCTATACCAATACCCCCGGGCACAGGGCACCTATACCAATACCCCCCCCCCGGCACAGGGCACCTATACCAATTACCAATACCCCCCCGGCACAGGGCACCTATACCAATACCCTCTGCCACACGGCACCTATACCAATACCCTCTGCCACACGGCACCTATACCAATACCCTCTGCCACACGGTAAAAATACCAATACCCCCCGGCACAGGGCACCTATACCAATACCCTCTGCCACACGGCACCTATACCAATACCCTCTGCCACACGGTAAAAATACCAATACCCCCCGGCACAGGGCACCTATACCAATACCCCCCCAGCACAGGGCATCTATACCAATACCCTCTGCCAAACGGCACCTATACCAATACCCTCTGCCACACAGCACCTATACCAATACCCCCCGGCACAGGGCACCTATACCAATACCCTCTGCCAAACGGCACCTATACCAATACCCTCTGCCACACAGCACCTATACCAATACCCTCTGCCACACGGCACCTATACCAATACCCTCTGCCACACGGCATCTATACCAATACCATGTCACACAGCATCTATACCATTTGCCACACAGCACCTATACCTTCTGCCACATGAAACACGGCACCTACACCAATACCATCTGCCACACAGCACCTATACCAATACTGTTTGCCACACGGCATCAATACAAATACCCTCTGCCACACGGCGCCTATACCAATACCCTTCCACAGGGCACCAATACCCTCTTCCACAGGGCACCAATACCCTCTTCCACAGGGCACCAATACCCTCTTCCACAGAGCACCTTCGCCAATACCCTCTGCCACACGGCACCTATACCAATACCCTCTGCTACATGGTGTCTATACCAATACCCTCTGCCACACGGCACCTATACAATACCCTGTGCCACACGTCACCTATACAATACCCTGTGCCACACGGCACCTATACCAGTAACCTCTGCCACACAGCGCCTATACCAATACCCTCTGCCACATGAAACACGGCGCCTATTACCAATACCTTCTGCCACACAACAACTATACCAATACCCTCTGCCACACTGCACCTATACCAATACCCTCTGCCACACGGCACCTATACCAATACCCTCTGCCACACGGCATCAATACCAATACCCTCTGTCACACGGCACCTATACCAATACCCTCTGCCACACGGCATCAATACCAATACCCTCTGCTACACGGCACCTATACCAATACCCTCTGCCACATGGTGCCTATACCAATATCTTCTGCCACACGGCACCTATACCAATACCCCCGGCACACATACCAATACCCTCTGCCACACGGCAACTATACCAATACCCTCTGCCACGCGGCACCAATACCAATACCCTGTGCCACACGGCACCTATACAATACTCTGTGCCACACGGCACCTATACCAATAACCTCTGCCACACAGCGCCTATACCAATACCCTCTGCCACATGAAACACGGCACCTACACCAATACCCTCTGCCACACAGCACCTATACTAACACTGTTTGCCACACGGCATCAATACAAATACACTCTGCCACATGGTGCCTATACCAATACCCTGTGCCACACTGCACCTATACAATACCCTGTGCCACACGGCACCTATACCAGTAACCTCTGCCACACAGCGCCTATACCAATACCCTCTGCCACATGAAACACGGCGCCTATTACCAATACCTTCTGCCACACGACAACTATACCAATACCCTCTGCCACACTGCCCATATAACAATACCCTGTGCCACACGACACCTATACAATACCCTGTGCCACACGGCACCTATACAATACCCTGTGCCACACGGCACCTATACAATACCCTGTGCCACACGGCACCTATACCAGTAACCTCTGCCACACAGCGCCTATACCAATACCCTCTGCCACACGACAACTATACCAATACCCTCTGCCACACTGCACCTATACCAATACCCTGTGCCACACGACACCTATACAATACCCTGTGCCACACGGCACCTATACCAGTAACCTCTGCCACACAGCGCCTATACCAATACCCTCTGCCACACGACAACTATACCAATACCCTCTGCCACACTGCACCTATACCAATACCCTGTGCCACACGACACCTATACAATACCCTGTGCCACACGGCACCTATACCAGTAACCTCTGCCACACAGCGCCTATACCAATACCCTCTGCCACATGAAACACAGCGCCTATTACCAATACCTTCTGCCACACGACAACTATACCAATACCCTCTGCCACACTGCACCTATACCAATACCCTGTGCCACACGACACCTATACAATACCCTGTGCCACACAGCACCTATACCCTGTGCCACACAGCACCCATACCAACATCGTTTGCCACACGGCAATAATACCAATACCCTCTGCCACCTACACCAATACCCTCTGCCACACGCCACCTATACCGATAGTGTCTATACCAATACCATCTGCCACACGGCGCCTATACCAATACCCTCTGCCACATGGTGCCTATACCAACCTCTGCCACACAGCGCCTATATCAATACCCTCTGCCACATGAAACACGGCGCCTATAACCAATACCTTCTGCCACACAGTAACTATACCAATACCCTCTGCCACACTGCACCTATACCAATACCCTGTGCCACACGACACCTATACAATACCCTGTGCCACACAGCACCTATACCCTGTGCCACACAGCACCCATACCAACATCGTTTGCCACACGGCATTAATACCAATACCCTCTGCCACCTACACCAATACCCTCTGCCACACGGCACCTATACCGATAGTGTCTATACCAATACCATCTGCCACACGGCGCCTATACCAATACCCTCTGCCACATGGTGCCTATACCAACCTCTGCCACACAGCGCCTATATCAATACCCTCTGCCACATGAAACACGGCGCCTATAACCAATACCTTCTGCCACACAGTAACTATACCAATACCCTCTGCCACACTGCACCTATACCAATACCCTCTGCCACACTGCACCTATACCAATACCCTGTGGCACACGGCACCTATACCATACCCTGGCCACACGGCACCTATACCCTGTGCCACACAGCACCTATACCAACACCGTTTGCCACACGGCATCAATACCAATACCCTCTGCCACAGGGCACCAATAACTTCTGCCACACAGCACCTATATCAATACTCTCTGCCACATGACACCTACACCGATACCCTCTGACACATAGTGCCTATACCAATACCCTTAGCCACAATGTGCCTACATCAATACCCTCTGCCACATGGTGCCTATACCAATACCCTCTGCCACATGGCACCTATACCAATACCGTCTGCCACTGGGCACCAATATCCTCTGCCACAGGGCACCAATGCCCTCTGCCACAGGGAACCAATACCCTCTGCCACAGGGAACCAATACCCTCATCCACAGGGCACCTATACCAATACCTTCTGACACATGGTGCCTATACCAATACCCTTTGCCACACGACACCTATATCAATACCCTCTGCCACAAGGTGCCTATACAATACCCTCTGCCACAGAGCACCTTCACCAATACCCTCTGCCACATGGCGCCTATACCAATACCCTCTGCCACACGGGACCTATACCGATGGTGCCCTGTGGCAGAGGGTATTGGTATAGGTGCCGTGTGGCAGAGGGTATTGGTATAGGTGCCGTGTGGCAGAGGGTATTGGTATAGGTGCCGTGTGGCAGAGGGTATTGGTATAGGTGCCGTGTGGCAGAGGGTATTGGTATAGGTGCCCTGTGGCAGAGGGTATTGGTATAGGCACTTATACCAATACCCCCGGCACACGCCACCTATACAAATACCCTCTGCTACATGGTGTCTATACCAATACCCTCTGCCACACGGCACCTATACCAATACCCTCTGCCACACGGCACCTATACTAACACTGTTTGCCACACGTCATCAATACAAATACCCTCTGCCACACGTCATCAATACAAATACCCTCTGCCACATGGTGCCTATACCAATACCCTGTGCCACACGGCACCTATACCAGTAACCTCTGCCACACAGCGCCTATACCAATACCCTCTGCCACATGAAACAATGCGCCTATTACCAATACCTTCTGCCACACGACAACTATACCAATACCCTCTGCCACACTGCACCTATACCAATACCCTCTGCCACACTGCACCTATACCAATACCCTCTGCCACACTGCACCTATACCAATACCCTCTGCTACACGGCACCTATACCAATACCCTCTGCTACACGGCACCTATACCAATACCCTCTGCTACACGGCACCTATACCAATACCCTCTGCTACACGGCACCTATACCAATACCCTCTGCCACACGGCATCAATACCAATACCCTCTGCCACATGGTGCCTATACCAATATCTTCTGCCACACGGCACCTATACCAATACCCCCGGCACACATACCAATACCCTCTGCCACACGGCAACTATACCAATACCCTCTGCCACGCGGCACCAATACCAATACCCTGTGCCACACGGCACCTATACAATACTCTGTGCCACACGGCACCTATACCAATAACCTCTGCCACACAGCGCCTATACCAATACCCTCTGCCACATGAAACACGGCACCTACACCAATACCCTCTGCCACACAGCACCTATACTAACACTGTTTGCCACACGGCATCAATACAAATACACTCTGCCACATGGTGCCTATACCAATACCCTCTGCCACACTGCACATATACCAATACCCTGTGCCACACGGCACCTATACAATACCCTGTGCCACACGACACCTATACCAGTAACCTCTGCCACACAGCGCCTATACCAATACCCTCTGCCACATGAAACACAGCGCCTATTACCAATACCTTCTGCCACACGACAACTATACCAATACCCTCTGCCACACTGCACCTATACCAATACCCTGTGCCACACAACACCTATACAATACCCTGTGCCACACAGCACCTATACCAACATCGTTTGCCCCAAGGCATTAATACCAATACCCTCTGCCACAGGGCACCAATAACTTCTGCCACATGACACCTACACCAATACCCTCTGCCACACGGCACCTATACCGATAGTGTCTATACCAATACCATCTGCCACACGGCGCCTATACCAATACCCTCTGCCACATGGTGCCTATACCAACCTCTGCCACACAGCGCCTATATCAATACCCTCTGCCACATGAAACACGGCGCCTATAACCAATACCTTCTGCCACACAGCAACTATACCAATACCCTGTGGCACACAGCACCTATACCATACCCTGTGCCACACGGCACCTATACCCTGTGCCACACAGCACCTATACCAACACCGTTTGCCACACGGCATCAATACCAATACCCTCTGCCACAGGGCACCAATAACTTCTGCCACACAGCACCTATATCAATACTCTCTGCCACATGACACCTACACCGATACCCTCTGACACATAGTGCCTATACCAATACCCTTAGCCACAATGTGCCTACATCAATACCCTCTGCCACATGGTGCCTATACCAATACCCTCTGCCACATGGCACCTATACCAATACCGTCTGCCACTGGGCACCAATATCCTCTGCCACAGGGAACCAATACCCTCTGCCACAGGGAACCAATACCCTCATCCACAGGGCACCTATACCAATACCTTCTGACACATGGTACCTATACCAATACCCTTTGCCACACGACACCTATATCAATACCCTCTGCCACAAGGTGCCTATACAATACCCTCTGCCACAGAGCACCTTCACCAATACCCTCTGCCACATGGCACCTATACCAATACCCTCTGCCACATGGCACCTATACCGATGGTGCCCTGTGGCAGAGGGTATTGGTTCCCTGTGGCAGAGGGTATTGGTTCCCTGTGGCAGAGGATATTGGTGCCCAGTGGCAGACGGTATTGGTATAGGTGCCATGTGGCAGAGGGTATTGGTATAGGCACCATGTGGCAGAGGGTATTGATGTAGGCAGAGTGTGGCAGAGGGTATTGGTATAGGTGCCGTGTGGCAGAGGGTATTGGTATAGGTGCCCTGTGGCAGAGGGTATTGGTATAGGTGCCGTGTGGCAGAGGGTATTGGTATAGGTGCCGTGTGGCAGAGGGTATTGGTATAGGCACTTATACCAATACCCCCGGCACACGCCACCTATACAAATACCCTCTGCCACACGGCACCTATACCAAATACCCCGCCACACGGCACCTATACCAATACCCCCCGGCACACGGCACCTATACCAATACCCTCTGCCACATGGTGCCTATACCAATATCATCTGCCCCATTGCACTGATACCAATACGCTCTGCCACATGGTACCTATACCAATACCCTCTGCCACACGGTGCCTATACGAATACCCTTAGCCACAAGGTGCCTACATCAATACCCTCTGCCACATGGTGCCTATACCAATACCGTCTGCCACAGGGCACCAATACCCTCATCCACAGGGCACCTATACCAATACCCTCTGCCATACGACACCTATATCAATATCCTTAGCCACAAGGTGCCTATATCAATACCCTCTGCCACAGGGCACTGATACCAATACTCTCTGCCACACTGCACCTATATCAATACCCTCTGTCACATGGTGCCTATACAATACCCTCTGCCACAGAGCACCTTCACCAATACCCTCTGCCACATGGCACCTATACCAATACCCTCTGCCACATGGCACCTACACCAATACCCTCTGCCACAGAGCACCTACACCAATACCCTCTGCCACAGAGCACCTACACCAATACCCTCTGCCACATGGTGCCTATAGCAACACCCTCTGCCACACGGCATCTAAACCAATACCTTCTGCCACATGACACCAACACCCTCTGGAAGACGACACCTATAAACCAATACTCTCTGCCACATGGCATCAATACCAATACCCTCTGCACTCCGCACCAATATCCTCCAGCACAGAGCACCTATACCCACTGCCAAAGATTACCAATACAGTCTGTCACAAAGCACCAATACCCTCTGACAGAACCCTCTACCATAGTGTGCCAATACCAATACCCTCTACCCCTGAGTACCCATACCCTCCCAGCACAGAGAATGCCAATACCCTCCCAGCACAGAGAATGCCAATACCCTCTGCCATAGATTACCAATAGCCTCTACTATAGGGTGCCAATATTCTCTGCTACAAAGCACCAATGCCCTCTATCATAAACGCTCCATGCTCTCATAGGGCATGAATATCAATACGCTCCCCCATAAAGTACCGATATTAAAGTCCTGATCGCTCTCCCAAAGAGAACCAATGTTAATATTTGGACCCATACACCTCCAATACATGTACTGCCTCATATTAATACAATGCTCACTCTAAGAGAATACCTATAGTAATACTCTACCTACTTTCTTACCCATAAAGCATTAATATGAATACTCCATCCCATGGAACATTAGTTATAAATTAACGCTCACCCCATCTGCCTCATAAAACACTATTATCAGCCCCCCCTCCTCATCTCCAACACACTCTCAGTGCTCTCTGCCGTAATGCACAAATCTCCAATGCTCCTGGGTTTCTTCCATAAAGCCACAGAATATTAGTGACACGCGCACACGCATGCAGACACACACACGCATCTTCCTCCTGGACTCTAGTCAATGCTTCACACATTCGGCATTTCTCATCTCACATGAAAATCTGATTTTAAGTGACACTGTCCTGTCCCAAAGCACACCTCGTCCAGTGCCACATACCTGATCACACCAAAGGCATCTCCCCACATTGCCAGCAGAGGGAGCTGCAGACCTTCAGGGGAGACAAAGACAAGCATCTGCCACCAGCTCCGAGCTTGGAGAAAGGATCGGCCCTCCTTTAAACAAAGGAACCACTTACTAATGTCTTGTGTCGCACACTGGAAACAAATACCAATAATACCATACCTGGTGTTCACTGCAACACAACCCCGAAAAACAAGGCCGATTCAGGGGTTAATTGGGAAGATATAATGTAGGTAAAGCACGTGAGGTTACGTAGGATTTATACATTGGGAGACAGGACTGGCTGGAGAAGACGTGTATGTACCAGCAGATACTTTTATCAGGATACATATACCTCCATGTGGGGTTTTTGAATACGTTGTGTTTTGTATGGTGTTATATTGATCTCTCAATTGGTCTGCTGCAAATAAAGTCCATCCTGAAGACGGCTGCAACGTGTGGGAGGACAGGGGACAGAGACTTGACCAAAAACAGGACTATGAGAAAAGCCAAAAGGTGGTGGGGCCCAGAAGTATGATGGGAGAGGAAGGACACGTAGGGAATGGAAGATAGCGAGGACAAGAGGATAAACGTAGCAGAAAAACAGTGACAAAGTAACTGCGCAAAGAAAGTAGTTTGAGGTTCGAAAGGAAAATGCGTCGGAGAGAGGAAAGGATGAGAAAAGCAGAAGGGAGGAAACCAAGGGGAAATGTAACAAGAGGAAAAGTGCCAAGAAAGGGGACACATGGGAGAGAAGGGAGGAAACCAATGAAAGGAAACCAAGGGGAAATGTAACAAGAGGAAAAGTGCCAAGAAAGGGGACACATGGGAGAGAAGGGAGGAAACCAATGAAAGGAAACCAAGGGGAAATGTAACAAGAGGAAAAGTGCCAAGAAAGGGGACACATGGGAGAGAAGGGAGGAAACCAATGAAAGGAAACCAAGGGGAAATGTAACAAGAGGAAAAGTGCCAAGAAAGGGGACACATGGGAGAGAGGGAGGAAAGCGGGACAGAAGGAAGGAAGAGGGGAAAGGAAAACGCAACAGAAGGGATGAGAAAGGCAAGTAAAGTATCAGGGAGGGAAGAGCCAATGCTACAGGGAAATGGCACAAAACCAGAAAGAAAGTAACATGTATTGAAGGAAAGAAAAAAAGAAGAGATAATCGGGAGGAAGAAAAAGGAGGAAAATTATCAACGAGAACAGAACAAAAAGAGAATGTGTGGGAGGAGAGGAGGAACTGAAAGAGGGAGGCGAAAATACACGATGGATAAAAGGTGTGGAGGGATACAAGAGGTAGGACAGCAAGGAGGAGAAGTCACAGTGTGGGTTTAGGAGGTGTAACACACTATGCTGATCTAGTAACACTTGCACCCCCAAAATAAATTTCTGAGGCTGCTTGGTATGTTAGGAGGGAGGGCGGCTACAGCACAATTAAATTAAAATCCTGATAAAATGTTCTCAGCCGCAGATATCACAGAACAGTGTGCAACGTATTAATACCAACATCTGCCCCCCCCCCCTTTAAAAATCGCATCCGGGCTTATTTTATTTAGAATAATACTGTGGCCACAAATCTGAGTTAGAAGCGAGTTTTCATTCGTGTCTGTGTGTGGCACTGCCCTGTCGCTCCGTAACGATTGGAAGACGACACACAAAGACTCATTGGATCCAGATGCTCCTTACTCTTACTCTCACTGCCCTCACCAAAGCAGGAGGGGGGTAACAAACCTCACCAAAAGATGTGTGCATAGGGCATGGCATGACGAGGTATGACCAATCAAAAACCATGACGAACCAGGCGACTATTAACACCAAGAGCCCTGGACATCTATTGGAGATTTTGTGCTGTAAGAAAAGAGGTCCTAAATTTCCAATACCCCACACAGGAATATTCTCCATGGTCTAAACCAGGATCGGATGCGTGGACCACAAAAAGACACACTTAATTCCTGTATCAGTCACTGGAGGAAGGAACGTGTGGACCACTAGCGTCAGCACCCAGAATATTAATGGGCATCAGGGGGAGATGACATGAGCATAGATGGTGTAGAGTAGACCATGTCATGTCTTCATGTCCATGTGGAATAAGGGGCTACACTATGGGTACTCAACCTTGATGCTCCAGAACTACATTTCCCACAAGGCCCTGTTGACCTAATCAGTGGCCGAGTAGCACAGGAGGTGTTGTTCTGAAACATCTGGGAGGGCCAACATTGAGTAACCGTTTTACACCCTCTCACTATTGAATATAAGCGCATATGGCTCCAAAAATGCCACCTACCAAACGCTACAGACAACCCATCACCCCCCCCCCACTCTCTGCCAGCATCACGCGCCACCAGCTTGGGTAAGGTATGGGAGAATATCTGGTGTACGTGGGGGGGGGGCTTGATGTTTCTTTCACCACCCCCACTGAACAAGTTATCACAGGCGTCAATGGTTTAGGTTTATTCTTCACAACCCTTCACCTGGCTCCTACAATCGCATAGTTGTGTTTCCTGCATAGATACAAACCTAAATAAAGCTTCGGCAACGTACACCACCCCCCTTTTTCTCCTATAAAATCCCAACAGACATAATGGAATGGACACTTCCAGCAGGCAGGAATATCCCGGAATTAATGCTCAGATCTCTGGGTAATTCCCGCGACCCGGACAATCATATAGCAGCACTAATTTGCACAGGCCCCGGGAGAAAACAGAGATATGAGACATGCTCACAGTGTGTGAGGTGGGGATCTTGTACAGGGACTGACAAACATAGGGTCCAGGTGGCCACAGACTAAGATTTTCCTTGCAACTCCTAGATGGTTTGGATTATTCAGCAGAATATTTGGTGGGCTCCGATAATAATCTTAAGAGCCGCTTAGATTTGTATTTTATTTGCTCTAAAGCTTGATATAAAATGGTCAAGCACTGGCCTTACAGGAGGTCCATAGGCTGGTGTTAGACGTCACCGATGAAGCCAGCGCAGGTCACTCACACATTGCGGAGGAACGGGGAGCTCAGTGTAAGAGCTACGTGGCCGGCGAGAAACCAAACAGGACATGATGGGTTTAATAGGTCAGGAGATTCAGATAGCAGAGGAGAAAAGCCCTGTTCCATATCACACAATCGTGAAACGCTAGAGAAGCGGACGCTCGTCAGGCCTTTAAAACCCCTCGTTTTGTCAGGAGAGGGAATAGAAAGGATTACATTATGGGTTTATTGAGTCCGTATCCAAACCAAGTGGCCTCCCAACGGCGTAAAGGAAAGCACAACTTGTTCCATCTTTATTACAAGAATTTCAATCATTTCTATGTACCATCAAAATAAACGTTCAACCACGCAGGGAACAAGGAGACGGAAATATCCCCGTGACGAGACCGGCCAACGCCATTTATAAAGACCTGTGGTGTGGCCGCCCTGGGTCACCACCTTGAATGGGGTCAAGAGGGTAAAATCTCATAAAAAGGGTAATGAAGGGAATATACAAGACATAATGCGGATTACTCGCCAGAATGCGCACATCCCTGCCGTGTCAGCAAGGTCCAAAGAAGTTGGGTTTTTGGAGTCAACCGAAAAGTTGTCTTAAATCCAAGACCTTGATACACGTCATCGCTTCCCAGATGGTGTTCCTTATTTTTGGTGAGGACGTATCACAGCCAGTGGGGGACTTTATTCTGTGTCAGAGTATTTTAGGTGTGCAGCTTGCTAGATCTAACCACGAGCTCGCCGTCAGCCAGAGAGATCGGACATTCCCACCTCTAGTCCATACAAGACGTGGCCATGTAAGAGGAAGGTCGGCTTGTGGGTACCAGCTTCCTATCGGGGCGCACTGGGGTGGCGAGCAGGGGGGGGCGGGATCAGATAAAAGTGACCAGCTTATTACAGGCAGACAGCTATTTATTAAGCAAAAAATTATTAGACATTCCAGAGGAGATGTGGTTGACTCCAGCCTTTCTCGTTACGCCGGTAAAATTGCATTCATTATTAGTGTCTGGATTGATTAACAATTCAATTTATAGATATTAATGCTGATCATGCGGCCGGCGCTCGCCAAAACGCACACAGGAAGCGTTTCAATTAACTTTCATGGATCACGAGTCCAACAGGGTGGGTATTTTTAGACAAAAAGACACAAACGCTTCCCTCTGGCGACACACATGCACCGCCGGATCCCTCCTGGAAGGTCACCCGGATGCAATGGGGACAGCGCTCTAAAGCCAAATTGTTTTCAGGGTGCGGAGGGACAAACTGCGGCCTCCTTATTGTGCCGCATAACCCAACGTCACACCACATGTGTATGCCAATACGTGTCAGGACCTCACACAGCCCTGTATATGCGCGGGGGCCAAACACTGAGTGATCACTTA
The DNA here is from genome assembly GCA_009667805.1 of Leptobrachium leishanense. NCBI lineage: Eukaryota > Metazoa > Chordata > Amphibia > Anura > Megophryidae > Leptobrachium > Leptobrachium leishanense. The sequence goes on from CM019072.1 coordinate 14,873,579, forward strand.
CACACATTAAACCACAACCATGTCACACATGCGCTCCATCATAACACAAGCATACCTAACCTGCGATACAACTGCATCAAACCTCAAATACACACACGCACCCACATTTATCATCAAACAACCAAACCTGCCAAACACACATGTTCCGTCATAACACAAATGTACCAAACCTACAATGCGAGCAGATTTGATCATAACGCAATTCTAGGAGTCCGCGGCTTCCCGGTCCCTGGGTTTGACCATAATATAGAGCCTTCTTTATTTGATGGAGGTGTGTGTGTGTGTGTGTTTTTTGCACTTGAGTTAAGAGTTTGTTTCATTGCTATTGATGACCCTAGGATCCAGCACGGTTTGTGCATCAATCTGCAGCATTTTTTTGAAAGGCTTAATATTAATTTCCTAAATAAATCAGGCATTGCCGCTTCACCTGATCAAGTAACAATACAGCCACAAATTTCTGCAGAGAGAGCTGGCAATTACTGTGATGAATGTGTCCGGTGAACTGGAGGCATCGCCATGTGCGCCGCTTAATAAAGGAGAGGAACAGCTAAAATAAAGAATAATAAAAAAATCCGAGTCAGCAAACGGGCGTCTCAGATGTCATATCACTCAGGATCATCTCGGCCCCAGCCTACATGCAGGCAAATGAGGTGCACTTGACTCTCCGTCATTCTGCTTAAATAATCAGCATTGGGTTGATCTAGTTCATTAGAAAGAGTAAACACAAGGAGAAAACATCTGAATAGGAGGCCTCCTCCACTCCAACTGGTTTATTGCCGCGTATTTGCTTAGGAATATTAGCATGATAAAAGCAGGCTCAGTACATAATTAAATGGTTGGATGGGGGACACGTGTGTGTTTGTGTGTCACTCCACGGCTGACAATGGTAAGCGACGGCTGCCCATAGGATCCTCAACCCCCATACGTGCCCGGGTCAGGGCTGAGCAGTAACATTCAAATAAATCATACACACACACACACACACTTGTATGTAAGACTGTATACATACACATATATAAATAATATCAGTATAGCATCTGGACTAACATAGCCCTATATACATACATATATATATATATATATGTTACGGGTAAAGCCCGGAGTGCGGTTAATCCTAGCATTACCCAGGCGTCATTAGCAAAGGTCCGAAGTGAAATAAAATTTCGGACTTTACCCGGGTAATGTGCAAAGTATCCAGAGGCCTCTGGATACCCCGGTGTCCCGCACCATTTTACCCGGGTAATTCGCACATTACCTTAGCGTTGCTGGATAAAGTGTGATCTGCGATGAAATATCTGCACTTCATCCGGGTAATCTGCGAAGTATCCAAACGCCTCTGGGTACTCCACCTTTCTCGGGTTTTCAGCAGGTTACAGGTGACTGAATCCCGAGGAAAACTCAATTTACGAAGACAAAGGTGTTATATGAAGAGTAACCTGACGGTTGTTATGTATTATAAACGATATATTGGCACACATGACACGTAATAGAGATCACGTAACTTTTTCACATTCATGTAAGAAACACATCCCGTCGCTCTGTATATTCATTATATCCTCAATACATTTTAATGTTTGTCTTTTGCCATTTTCGTTGATAATATTCATAGATAATAGCAAAAAATTGACTTATCCAAGCGGGGTTGGATGCTCTGCAGATTACCTGGGTGAAGCTGCGGATAGTCCTCAGATTACCCGGGTGAAGCTTCAGACTTGCACATTATCCGGGTAAAGTGCGGATTTTTCAGCTCTTCCAGACCGTTACCCAAGGGCAGTTGGTTAGTCCTAAAATTACCCGGGTAAAGTCCGGAATTTTCATTTTTTTGCAGCTTTACCCGGCGGTTTTGGGTAATGTCAGGATTAACCGGGTAATCCTAGGATTGACCGCACTTCGGGCTTTACCCGTAACATATACATACACTCAAGAGGACCAAGTCAGTACTTGAATTTTAAATTGTAGAAATGTTTTATATTGACACATCTTCATCAACACCATATCAAAGAATACATATTCACAGCACTCCACTTTAATATACACTATATTGCCAAAAGTATTGGCTCACCTGCCTTGACTCGCATGTGAATTTAAGTGACATCCCATTCCTAATCCATAGGGTTCAATATGAAGTCGGTCCACCCTTTGCAGCTATAACAACTTCATCTCTTCTGGGAAGGCTGTCCACAAGGTTTAGGAGTGTGTTTATGGGAATTTTTGTCCATTCTTTCAGAAGCGCATTTGTGAGGTCACACACTAATGTTGGACGAGAAGGCCTGGCTCTCAGTCTCCGCTCTAATTCATCCCAAAGGTGTTCTATCGGGTTGAGGTCAGGACTCTGTGCAGGCCAGTCAAGTTCATCCACGTCTTTATGGACCTTGCTTTGTGCACTGGTGCACAGTCATGTTGGAAGAGGAAGGGGCCAGCTCCAAACTGTTCCCACAAAGTTGGGAGCATGGAATTGTCCAAAATGTCTTGGTATGCTGAAGCATTCAGAGTTCCTTTCACTGGAACTAAGGGGCCAAGCCCAGCTCCTGTAAAACAACCCCACACCATAATCCCCCCTCCACCAAACTTTACACTTGGCACAATGCAGTCAGACAAGTACCATTCTCCTGGCAGCCGCCAAACCCAGACTCGTCCATCAGATTGCCAAATGGAGAAGCGCGATTCGTCACTCCAGAGAACGCGTCTCCACTGCTCTAGAGTCCAGTGGCGGTGTGCTTTACACCACTGTATCCGACGCTTAGTATTGCACTTGGTGATGTATGGCTTGGATGCAGCTGCTCGGCCATGGAAACCCATTCCATGAAGCTCTCTGCGCACTGTTCTTGAGCTAATCTGAAGGCCACATGAAGTTTGCAGGCCGCTAGTGATGAACTCTGCAGAAAGATGGCGACCTCTTCGCACTATGTGCCTCAGCATCCGCTGACCCCGCTCCGTCAGTTTACGTGGCCTACCACTTCGTGGCTGAGTTGCTGTCGTTCCCAAACACTTCCACGTTCTTATAATACAGCTGACAGGTGACTGTGGAATATTTAGGAGCGAGGAAATTTCACAACTGGATTTGTTGCACAGGTGGCATCCTATCACAGCTCCACGCTGGAATTCACTGAGCTCCTGAGAGCGACCCATTCTTTCACAAATGTTTGTAAAAACAGTCTGCATGCCTAGGTGCTTGATTTTATATACCTGTGGCCATGGAAGTGATTGGAACACCTGATTCTGATTATTTGGATGGGTGAGCCAATACTTTTGGCACAATATTGTAGTTTTAAAAGATTTAAAAAACAATATATATACAGTTGTGTTCAAAATTATTCAACCCCCAATGCTGTAAAGGGTTTTAGGGAATTTAGTGTACATTTGTAATTGTATTCAGAATGAAATCCTACAAGGACTTTTTAAAGAACCATATGCAACTAAAATGACATCAATTGGTTTTGTAATACAGTAGTAAATGTTTCTTTTGTGAATTCTTCATTGACACAATTATTCAACCCCTTAAAGACTACCACTCTGAAGAACAGAGGTTCATTCAAGTGTTTTCAATCAGGTATTGAAGACACCTGTGGATGTCACGGAGCAGCAATAAAGCATAATAAGCACCAATTAGGCAGCTTTAAAATGACTGTGATACTCCGCTCCTTCTTGACATTTACTGGTGTGGTTACAAACATGGTGAAGTCAAGAGAATGGTCCAGGAAGACAAGAGAAGAGGTGATTACTCTTCACAGGAAGGGCAATGGCTATAAGAAGATTGCAAAGATGTTAAACATACCAAGAGAGACCATAGGAAGCATCATTCGCAAATTCAAGGCAAAGGGCACTGTTGAAACGCTACCTGGTCGTGGCAGAAAGAAGATGCTGACTTCGACTGTTATGCGCTACCTGAAGCGTAGAGTGAAGAAAAGTCCCCGTGTGACTGCTGAGGAACTGAGAAAAGATTTGTCAGATGTGGGTACTGAAGTTTCAGCTCAGACAATACGGCGCACACTGCGTAATGAAGGCCTCCATGCCAGAACTCCCAGACGCACCCCCTTGCTGTCTCCAAAGAATAAGAAGAGTCGACTGCAGTATGCCAAAAGTCATGTGGACAAAACACAGAAGTTTTGGGATAGTGTTCTGTGGACTGATGAAACAAAATTAGAACTGTTTGGGCCCATGGATCAACGCTATGTTTGGAGGAGGAAGAGACAAGGCCTATGAAGAAAAGAACACCTTGCCTACTGTGAAGCATGGCGGGGGGTCAATCATGCTTTGGGGCTGTTTTGCTTCTGCAGGTACAGGGAAGCTTCAGCGTGTGCAAGGTACCATGAATTCTCTTCAGTACCAGGAGATATTGGATGACAATGTGATGCAGTCCGTCACAAATCTGAGGCTTGGGAGACGCTGGACCTTTCAACAGGACAATGATCCCAAGCATACCTCCAAGTCCACTAGAGCATGGTTGCAGATTAAAGGCTGGAACATTTTGGAGTGGCCATCGCAGTCACCTGACTTAAATCCGATTGAGAACCTCTGGTGGGACTTAAAGAAAGCAGTTGCAGTGCGCAAGCCTAAGAATGTGACTGAACTGGAGGCTTTTGCCCATGACGAATGGGCGAAGATACCCGTAGATCGCTGCAAGACACTTGTGTCAAGCTATGCTTCACGTTTAAAAGCTGTTATAAACTGTAAAAGGATGTTGTACTAAGTACTAAGATTGAATGTCACTTGGGGTTGAATAAAACTGATAATGATGTGGCACAGAAAAGACATTTGTGGTTATTTCATTATAAATGTTATGTTATATTTGTCTGACCTACACGTGCCTCTTTGATTTAATTGTAAGCAAGATGACTGAATGATCAAAATCATTGTCAAACTGGCCAAAACACTCAATTTCAGTGGGGGTTGAATAATTTTGAACACAACTGTATATGATTTGGGATTAAACATTGGGAATTTGGTGACAAAATATACATTGCATAAGCCTCCCTAAACATCAATGTATCATTATATATGTATGTGTATAAATAAACTCTCATAGTAAATGCAGAACACTTATAGTTTCACACATTTTAAAAACAGTTGACACTTTGAGTAAACAATACAGATAAGGTTACAAACCAAACATTGTATAAACCTGCCTCAACATCAACGTGTCAATTTACGTGCGTGTATACATATATGCGTAAGTGGATCATAGGTGTGTGCAGGGGCTGTGCATAGTGTGCCCTGGCACAGCCTAATTGTTGGATGAAGAGGTCCTCTTTCACCCCCTCCATTGACATTTTAAAGGTCTCCTATCTGGCTCATGATGAATAACAAACACCGGCTGTATCTGTGATTACCAGCTGTTATTTCAAATGAAAAATGGGTATTTTGTGCAAAATCTTCTAAACATAAGTTTTAAATTAATAAGTGTTCCATGAATGCACACACCCGAATGGAACGGGCTACGCGCACTAAAAAAATATTTGTATATATAGTGGATAGCAAAAGTCCACACACCCCTCTGTTAAAATGTCAGGTTTTAGAGATGTAAAAAAAAAAATGAGACACAGATTAATCATTTCAGAACATTTTAACCCTTTAATGCGACCAATAAACTGAACAACTCAACCGGAAAACAAACCAAAATCTTTTAGGTAGAGGGAAATAAAAAGGTAAAATAATCCGGTTGCATGAGTGTGCGCACCCTTACATGGATATTTTGTTGAAGCACTTTGTTTTTATTCCAGCGCTCAGTGTTTTTGGGTTTGAGTCTATCAGCACGGCACAGCTTGACTTGCCAAAATTTGCCCTCTCTTTGCAAAAACACTGTAAACCTGTCAGATTGTGAGGGGGGCATCTCCTGGGCACAGCCCTCTTCATGGGATTCAGGTCTGGGCTCTGGCCGGGCCGTTCCAAACCTTTAATCTTCTTCTTCTGGTGAAGCCGTTCCTTTGGGTCGTTTTCACGTTGAAATATGAAGTTCCTCTTCATGTTCAGCTTTCTAGCAGAAGCCTGAAGGATTTGGGCCAAAATTGACTGGTATTTGGACCGGTTCATAATTCCCTCTACCTTGTTTAAGGCCCCAGTTCCAGCTGAAGATAAACAGCCCCTTGGGATGATGCTGCCACCACCACGCGTCACTGTGAGTATGATGCTGCCACCACCACGCGTCACTGTGGGTATGATGCTGCCACCACCACGCATCACTGTGGGTATGATGCTGCCACCACCACGCATCACTGTGGGTATGATGCTGCCACCACCACGCGTCACTGTGGGTATGATGCTGCCACCACCACGCGTCACTGTGGGTATGATGCTGCCACCACCACGCGTCACTGTGGGTATGATGCTGCCACCACGCGTCACTGTGGTATGATGCTGCCACCACCACGCATCACTGTGGGTATGATGCTGCCACCACACGCGTCACTGTGGGTATGATGCTGCCACCACCACGCGTCACTGTGGGTATGATGCTGCCACCACCACGCGTCACTGTGGGTATGATGCTGCCACCACCACGCGTCACTGTGGGTATGATGCTGCCACCACCACGCGTCACTGTGGGTATGATGCTGCCACCACCACGCGTCACTGTGGGTATGATGCTGCCACCACCACGCGTCACTGTGGGTATGATGCTGCCAGCACGCGTCACTGTGGGTATGATGCTGCCACCACGTGTCACTGTGGGTATGACGCTGCCACCACCATGCTTCACTGTGGGTATGATGCTGCCACCACCACGCGTTACTGTGGGTATGATGCTGCCACACCACGCGTTACTGTGGGTATGATGTTGCCACCACCACGCGTCACCATAGGTTTCTTTGTCCTACCTATTGCCCAGCGCTGCAGACTATGTTGGTGCTTTAATAATGTTTGTAAGGGCAGACACCAGGGCTGGGTATCAGGCAGCGGATCGATGGCGCAGCCGTAAAGGGAAGTCCTGTATTGGCAAAGCATTTCAAACTCTCTCAATAACTGTCTGTTATCTCTCTTATATACAACAACCCCGAGGAGGCGATGCTAGAGATATCTTGCACGGGGGAAGGGGGGGGGGGACACCAGAGAATAATCTCCTCGATAATAAAACAGGCGTACAAAGCCCCGTTTCACGGCCTGAAATTCCTTGCGGTTATATACACAGATAGGAAACAAAACATTTTGATGCATTTCCTAGAGGGGAACACGCGTTCGAGTTAATAATGATCCGAATGTATCTTCAGTCAATAGCAGTTTGCTAGACAGATAGTTTACACATCCGGATTCCCAGTATAAAGCCTCTGGATGGCTTCTGCACCTGCTGCCTCCTCGCCCACATAGCGGGGCCACTCATTATCTTTCTAATAATCCGCGCCTAGGAGAAGTGGCGTGTGTCTGCCGGGGTCCCAGTGTCATCACATCCCATCAATTATTCTGCTGGTGCAGGTACTTGATAATATTCATTCGTCAAAATGACGCCTGGTGATTGCAAAGAGAAGAATGCCGGGAGCCTCAGGGTTAAAAACAGCCACTCCAGGAGCAGCACCGCTATACTGAGTCCTAACGGGGTACCGCAGGGTTAAAAACAGCCATTACAGGCAATGCAGAACTATACCCAGCACTAACTGGGAGCTATAGGGTTAAAACAGCCACTGCACAACTATACCCAGCCCTAACTGGGAACTACAGGGTTAAAACAGCCACTACTGGCACTGCACAACTATACCCAGCACTAACTGGGAGCTATGGGGTTAAAACAGCCACTGCACAACTATACCCAGCCCTAACTGGGAGCTACAGGGTTAAAACAGCCACTACTGGCACTGCACAACTATACCCAGCCCTAACTGGGAGCTACAGGGTTAAAAACAGCAAGTATGGAAGCTCCATGTTTATACCCGGCCCTACCCGGGAAACCCAGGATAATTTTAGAGAATGGTGCTGGAGACGAGACTAAAGACAAGATTATTCCCAGACTTTTCAGATAAAAGGAATTTTATGTAAAAAAATAACCACAACCCCTCTCGCTTTTTTCATAAGCAATTTGTGTAGTGTACGTAACTTTCGCACATACATACGGAAATTGCGTATCTTGCATACTTTTCACACAAGGTATGCGAGTGCTTGGTCAGAGGGATGGGTTGATGCTGCGAGTGCTTGGTCAGAGGGATGGGTTGATGCTGCGAGCGCTTGGTCAGAGGGATGGGTTGATGCTGCGAGCGCTTGGTCAGAGGGATGGGTTGATGCTGCGAGCGCTTGGTCAGAGGGATGGGTTGATGCTGCGAGCGCTTGGTCAGAGGGATGGGTCGATGCTGCGAGTGCTTGGTCAGAGGGATGGGTTGATGCTGCGAGCGCTTGGTCAGAGGGATGGGTTGATGCTGCGAGCGCTTGGTCAGAGGGATGGGTTGATGCTGCGAGCGCTTGGGCAGAGGGATGGGTTGATGCTGCGAGTGCTTGGTCAGAGGGATGGGTCGATGCTGCGAGTGCTTGGTCAGAGGGATGGGTTGATGCTGCGAGCGCTTGGTCAGAGGGATGGGTTGATGCTGCGAGCGCTTGGTCAGAGGGATGGGTTGATGCTGCGAGCGCTTGGGCAGAGGGATGGGTTGATGCTGCATGCACAGCTTAAGCCCATGTTTGCTTTCTCAAATGAACGCGGCTACAAGCACTTGGTCATAGATGATGATGTCACCATGAAATCGGGGTTAATAGGCTAAAAGTGGTCAGGGTGCGTAGAGTGTCCCTTTTTAAATAATTTTGTGAACAAACTGAGTGGGAGGAGGGACTGGAGGTGGAAGGGAGTAACTTTGCTCAAGTGACTTGACCTGAGTGTGAGAGGGAGTGGGTATGGACAAAAGACCAGATCTGAGTGTGGGAGTGAGTTTGGGGAAACGGACCAGACAAAAAGGGAGGGAATGTCAGTTCCCGACCAAAGAACGTGTGGCAGGGATGGTGGGGTGGTGGCACAGGACTCCAGCTTCAAGTAAGGATAAAACACAGGCATGCAGCTCCTTCACCCAGTGGCAGAATCCTATTATTTGTGTTATAGTTCTACTGTTGTAAACGGAATAAAAACAAAGTGGTTGTGTCTGACATAACCCTAGAACTAAATCATAGCTAGTAAAGCAACGACGCGTCTTCTCCAATCAGCTCCGAAGCTGAGGTTATTTACGTTTAACTCAGTCTGACTCTAAACAGTGTGTGCTGCACCCAGGACGATTAATCAACACCGATTAATCAATAATGGTAATAGTTAACAACTATTTTAAAATCATCGATTAGTTGTCGATTAATCAATTAGTTGTTTCAGCCCTAATCTGTTGGCATTCATGGTTCCCTCAATGAACTATAGCTCCCCCAGTGCCGGCAGCACCAGACCATGAGACTCCCACTACCATGCTTGACTGTAGGCAAGACACCCTTGTCTTTGTACTCCTCACCTGGTTGCTACAACACACGCTTGACACCATCGGAACCAAATAAGTTTATCTTGGTCTCATCAGTCACAGGACGTGGTTCCAGTAATCCATGTCCTTAGTCTGCTTCTCTTCAGCAAACTGTTTGTGGCTTTCTTGTGCATCATCTTTAGTAGAGGCTTCCTTCTGAGACGACAGCTATGCAGAGCAATTTGATGCAGTGTGCGGCGTATGGTATGAGCACTGACAGGCTGACCCCTCACCCCTTCAACCTCCGCAGCAATGCAGGCAGCACTCATACATCTATTTCCCAAAGACAACCTCTGGATAGGACTCTGGGCACGTGTACTCAACTTCTTTGGTCGACCATGGTGAGGCCTGTTTTGAGTGGAACCTGTCCTGTTAAAGCGCTGAATGGTCCTGGCCGCCGTGCTGCAGCTCAGTTTCCGGGTCTTGGCCGCCGTGCTGCAGCTCAGTTTCAGGGTACTGGCCGCCGTGCTGCAGCTCAGTTTCCGGGTCTTGGCCGCCGTGCTGCAGCTCAGTTTCCGGGTCTTGGCCGCCGTGCTGCAGCTCAGTTTCAGGGTACTGGCCGCCGTGCTGCAGCTCAGTTTCCGGGTCTTGGCCGCCGTGCTGCAGCTCAGTTTCCGGGTCTTGGCCGCCGTGCTGCAGCTCAGTTTCTGGGTCTTGGCCGCCGTGCTGCAGCTCAGTTTCCGGGTCTTGGCCGCCGTGCTGCAGCTCAGTTTCTGGGTCTTGGCAATCTTATTATAGCCTCGGCCATCTTTATGTTGAGCAACATTTTTCTTTTTCAGATCCTCAGAGAGTTCTTTGCCATGAGGTGCCATGTTGAGCTTCCAGTGACCAGTATGAGAGAGTGAGAGCGTTAACACCAAATTTAACACACCTGCTCCCCATTCATACCTGAGACCTTTTAACACTAACGAGTCACATGACACAGGGGAGGAAAATGGCTAATTGGGCCCAATCTGGAGATATTCCCTTAGGGGTGTCGTCCCTTTTGTTGGCAGCGGTTTAGACATTAATGGCTGTGTGTGTTGAGTTATTTGAGGGACAGTAAAGTTACACTGTTACACAAGCTGCACAATCACTACTTCACATTGTAACAAAGTGTAATTTCTTCAGTGTCACATGAAAAGATAGAATTAAATATTTACAAAAATGCGACGGTTGCACTCACTTCTGAGAGATATTGTGCGGTGGGGGGGGTTAATATTGTATATGTTGGGGGTTAATAATGGATATGCCGCAGGGATTTAATGAAGAATATATCGGGCGGTTTAATGGAGAATATGTTAGTTGGGGGGTGGTTGAGGCAGATAATATTGGAGGGGGAGATGAAAGACTTGGCGGCCTCGTGATATGAAGAGAGAATCGCAGAGATAAGATGGAATGGGGGAATGGTAATGATAAGGATGTGAGGGGTGGGGGGCATGGAGCATAATGAAGGAACACTGGCGTAAGGGAGGGAGGTATGGACTGAAATAGGAAGATAATAAGGGAGGATTATGAAACGCAGCTTGGGGAAAAGTGTATAATTACATGTGTAAGGGAAGCTTTATGGTCAGTCTGAGATTTATGAGTATCGAGAGGGAAAGCCGCATCTATAGGCGCATACAAAACGTGCGCATCATTCTGGAAGCAGCTCCCCTCTCCCTCCTTATTTTGGTGGCAGCGGTGGGGTGGGGGGATGCCGCGCTCTCAGACTGCCTTTATTTGAATTTGTGGATTCATTGTAGACAGCGCGGGTATCTCCTGGGACTGCAAACCTCGGCGCTCGCGGCAGACGCTCCCTGCCCCCCCCCCCCACCCGGCACAGGCCGCCTTTGTATTCGGGTTAAATGTAGAACATTTCAGAGCAGGCACGTGCCAAATAAAATTAAAAAAAAGAGCCCAGGCTGCTTTCTCCAGGGGGGGCGCGGGGATATTGAATAAAAAGCTTTTAAAGGCGTATTTTTAAACTTGTAACAGGAAAGCTTTTCTGTGTTAAGACAATAATTCTCTTAACGGCATTGATCAAGATGTCATTCCTTTATGAGCGTACAATACCTTTTAATGGCATACAACAAGCCATTAAGGTTATACACCTCCGTAAGCAGATGCCGCTTCCTGGAAAAACGGGCAGGACGGCCAAATTACGAGGAGGATTTAGAGGCCGTTAATAGGTTTATGCTGCTTTCTGAGCCTTGGAGCAAAAAGAAAAAAATAAAGCAATCAAGAGGTACACCGGGGATAGAGACGGCCATGCCGGCTCAGGAGAGCCACTATCCCCCATATTAAAGTCCTCGGTGACAGGCTCCCTCCATGCCGGCTCAGGAGAGCCACTATCCCCCATATTAAAGTCCTCCGTGACGGGCACCCTCCATGCCGGCTCAGGAGAGCCACTATCCCCATATTAAAGTCCTCGGTGACGGCTCCCTCCATGCCGGCTCAGGAGAGCCACTATCCCCATATTAAAGTCCTCCGTGACGGGCACCCTCCATGCCGGCTCAGGAGAGCCACTATCCCCCATATTAAAGTCCTCGGTGACAGGCTCCCTCCATGCCGGCTCAGGAGAGCCACTATCCCCCATATTAAAGTCCTCGGTGACAGGCTCCCTCCATGCCGGCTCAGGAGAGCCACTATCCCCCATATTAAAGTCCTCGGTGACGGGCTCCCTCCATGCCGGCTCAGGAGAGCCACTATCCCCATATTAAAGTCCTCGGTGACGGGCACCCTCCATGCCGGCTCAGGAGAGCCACTATCCCCCATATTAAAGTCCTCGGTGACAGGCTCCCTCCATGCCGGCTCAGGAGAGCCACTATCCCCCATATTAAAGTCCTCGGTGACGGGCACCCTCCATGCCGGCTCAGGAGAGCCACTATCCCCCATATTAAAGTCCTCGGTGACGGGCACCCTCCATGCCGGCTCAGGAGAGCCACTATCCCCATATTAAAGTCCTCGGTGACAGGCTCCCTCCATGCCGGCTCAGGAGAGCCACTATCCCCCATATTAAAGTCCTCGGTGACAGGCTCCCTCCATGCCGGCTCAGGAGAGCCACTATCCCCATATTAAAGTCCTCGGTGACGGGCTCCCTCATGCCGGCTCAGGAGAGCCACTATCCCCCATATTAAAGTCCTCCGTGACGGGCACCGTCCATGCCGGCTCAGGAGAGCCACTATCCCCATATTAAAGTATTCGGTGACAGGCTCCCTCCATGCCGGCTCAGGAGAGCCACTATCCCCCATATTAAAGTATTCGGTGACAGGCTCCCTCCATGCCGGCTCAGGAGAGCCACTATCCCCATATTAAAGTATTCGGTGACAGGCTCCCTCCATGCCGGCTCAGGAGAGCCACTATCCCCCATATTAAAGTATTCGGTGACGGGCACCGTCCATGCCGGCTCAGGAGAGCCACTATCCCCATATTAAAGTCCTCGGTGACGGGCTCCCTCCATGCCGGCTCAGGAGAGCCACTATCCCCATATTAAAGTCCTCGGTGACAGGCTCCCTCCATGCCGGCTCAGGAGAGCCACTATCCCCATATTAAAGTCCTCGGTGACGGGCACCCTCCATGCCGGCTCAGGAGAGCCACTATCCCCCATATTAAAGTCCTCGGTGACGGGCACCCTCCATGCCGGCTCAGGAGAGCCACTATCCCCCATATTAAAGTCCTCGGTGACAGGCTCCTCCATGCCGGCTCAGGAGAGCCACTATCCCCCATATTAAAGTCCTCGGTGACGGGCTCCCTCCATGCCGGCTCAGGAGAGCCACTATCCCCCATATTAAAGTATTCGGTGACAGGCTCCCTCCATGCCGGCTCAGGAGAGCCACTATCCCCCATATTAAAGTCCTCCGTGACGGGCACCGTCCATGCCGGCTCAGGAGAGCCACTATCCCCCATATTAAAGTATTCGGTGACAGGCTCCCTCCATGCCGGCTCAGGAGAGCCACTATCCCCCATATTAAAGTCCTCGGTGACGGGCACCCTCCATGCCGGCTCAGGAGAGCCACTATCCCCCATTTAAAGTCCTCCGTGACGGGCACCCTCCATGCCGGCTCAGGAGAGCCACTATCCCCCATATTAAAGTCCTCGGTGACGGGCTCCCTCCATGCCGGCTCAGGAGAGCCACTATCCCCATATTAAAGTCCTCCGTGACGGGCACCGTCCATGCCGGCTCAGGAGAGCCACTATCCCCATATTAAAGTCCTCGGTGACGGGCTCTCCATGCCGGCTCAGGAGAGCCACTATCCCCATATTAAAGTCCTCCGTGACGGGCACCTCCATGCCGGCTCAGGAGAGCCACTATCCCCCATATTAAAGTCCTCGGTGACGGGCTCCCTCCATGCCGGCTCAGGAGAGCCACTATCCCCATATTAAAGTCCTCCGTGACGGGCACCCTCCATGCCGGCTCAGGAGAGCCACTATCCCCCATATTAAAGTCCTCGGTGACAGGCTCCCTCCATGCCGGCTCAGGAGAGCCACTATCCCCCATATTAAAGTCCTCGGTGAAAGGCTCCCTCCATGCCGGCTCAGGAGAGCCACTATCCCCATATTAAAGTCCTCCGTGACGGGCACCCTCCATGCCGGCTCAGGAGAGCCACTATCCCCCATATTAAAGTCCTCGGTGACGGGCTCCCTCCATGCCGGCTCAGGAGAGCCACTATCCCCATATTAAAGTCCTCCGTGACGGGCACCGTCCATGCCGGCTCAGGAGAGCCACTATCCCCCATATTAAGTCCTCGGTGACGGCACCCTCCATGCCGGCTCAGGAGAGCCACTATCCCCATATTAAAGTCCTCCGTGACGGGCACCCTCCATGCCGGCTCAGGAGAGCCACTATCCCCCATATTAAAGTCCTCGGTGACGGGCTCCCTCCATGCCGGCTCAGGAGAGCCACTATCCCCATATTAAAGTCCTCGGTGACAGGCTCCCTCCATGCCGGCTCAGGAGAGCCACTATCCCCCATATTAAAGTCCTCGGTGACGGGCACCCTCCATGCCGGCTCAGGAGAGCCACTATCCCCCATATTAAAGTCCTCGGTGAAAGGCTCCCTCCATGCCGGCGGCTTGGTGTTTTGCAGCAGGCCCTTGGCGTTTCTGAACTACAATTCCCATCATGCTCACTCCCCTTTTAGGATTAATGACCTCCATGGGACGTGTAATCCCAAAACATCAGGGGGACTACATGCTTAAACATCTGGAATTTTATATATTATTATTATTATATTATTCCCCCACAGCATTTACGGACTCTACCACATCCATATATAAAACCATGTAGGAGATATATATATAGATTATATACACACACACACACAACGAGACACATATTTTTGATCTTTCAGCAAATCTAGAATGTTCCAAATAATAATTAAAAATAATAATATCTGGAACATTCTACTTTTCCTGAAAGATCCAAAATGTGTGAAATTATATACATATATCCATACACACACGCACACATAGACACACGCACAAATCACAGGAGAGAACACACCAACTTATACATTTTAAATATTTTAGCTATGCTTAGAACAGGAAGAGTGCTGCCGTCATAGTGATTATACCCCCCCCCCCACAATCAAATAGAGCTTTCTCCCTGGACAATGCCACCTCTTTATTGTCCTCGCCGTATAGGGACGTCGCTGCGCTGATGATGGTGATATAAGAGGGTTAGATGGAGAAAGCTGTTGGAGATAATCCTTATTGTAATGGGTCACCTGCTGTTTGTTGTAAATACACATGTGACCACAGGGGGCGCACAGAGTCCTATAGGCAGCAGGTACCGCATGGATGCATCCTTCTGGTGTAGTGCCAGCGCGCTATTCCCAGCACCAGGTCCATTTCTGGAGATTGGTTAGAAATCAGGACCCTTGGGATCAGCTGTAAATTGTCCGCCAGGTCCTGGGTTCCAATTCCAGTGTTACCAGCAGATTTAAAGGAACTGGTTAGGAAATAATCCAATGAAACCACCAAAATAAATCTACTAAAAAGTATATAGATATATTTGATTACATTTTTTGATGCATTGTACGGTGTGAGCCCATGTTTATATTTTTTCCCTTTTACCTCTTAAAGTATATGGAGAAACCGGAACAAGCGTGAGCACCAAACTGTGCGCCATGCTTTGATAAAGCTCTCACCGCAATCTAAATGTGAGAACCGGGAGCGGAGACGCATCAAAAGGTTTCCGCGGCCCCAGTCAGGGGATCCAATTACCGCCGTGAAATGAATTTGGGTCTGGGCTTCTGGACTGTGAGGCGCGCAGCAGAAGGAGCCGCCTCTGCAGCATTGCCCAGCGCCCCTGCTCTGACAGCGGCTGCAGTAATTGCGCCGGGATGTGCTCTTCAGAATTTATAATAGTCCACAGCAATCTCTGCTTTTGTCAGGAATTCTGGATGTGCGTAGGACGCCCAAACAACAGCCGCGCACAGCACCGCAACGCCAACGCGGGTTCTCTGCCGCACATCTGAGGGGCAGAGGAATAGGCATCATCTACAGGACGACCCCCCCCCCTTTCCTGACCATCCTTCTGGAAAACAGGGAAATAATAAAAAAATAAACACGAGCTCTATCTGTGCGACACAAATGGGAAAGAAAAAAGGAATAAAAAGAGATGGAGGGGGGGCTGCAAAATGCATCACAATTTATATTGTCACGCAACCTGTCAGGCGGCGGCGCAGAATATAAATGAAGTCTTTAAGCGCCCAGGACAGGCTTGAAATGATTATTGCCGGGCTGAGAGCTAATCATTCTAACAGGAATATTAGATACACCCCGATGCCCTGCAGGGTATATAGTCACCTACAATTTATTCCTCCACGTGACCGCGCGGAGAAGCCCACCGCGGACGCAATCTCCCAGGAGAGACACCATGACGCCGTTATGTATGCGGCTGATTTATACTTCCCAAGCCTGGTCCTGGCATTATGCGCAGAACGGTGATTTCATTACCTGGAATGGTAACGCCGCTGCCCGGCACAGCTTCATGCGCAGTATTTTACTATTTTTTTTCATGATGTTGTAAGGTGCATGGGTTACAAAAGACGCCGTTCACGAGCCATCGCTGCAGCTCTGCAGGTTTTTTTTCTACGGTAGATTAAAAAGGGACAATCTTGTGGTTTTCCAACCTTTTCTGCCTCCATTCATCTTGTTAAAACCTACATTTCCCCTCAATTATTTCCTGCCTTCAACGAGTTAAAATCAGAGTCCGCAAACTTCTCCCTCCTGACCTCAAGGCACGAACTTTCCTGCGAGTCGCATAGAAGCCCCCATCCCTCTCTGTTCAAGGTATGCCCAAACCATCCGAAGCATTTTGGGGTGTCTTCAGATCCAACGTGCCACTTCCAGCCACCCAAACCTTCTTTAACGCCGGCTAGGCCTTGTTTGAGGATTTCCATTTGTTCGTCTAATTAGTAAGCGAGGCTAAATGCCAACTGGAAACACATCGCGACTTGTAATCATTGGGGATCTGTGTGGATTTAACCAAACATGTAAACAGCGAGCGGATAATGGGCTTCGCTGCGGAAAATCCAGCGACATCATCGTGTGTCACAGTGCGATAATTATTCGTTTCCAGAGATTAAACTTGGTTATTATAAACCACCGCAATCTGAAATTCTGGCACAGAGAGGGAGCGAGGAGGGGGAATCTAAAAGGTATTACAACCACAAAAAGATCCCACACGGGCAGCAGTGCTGGACGACACACGCGCGCCCACCGGAGGTTTCTGAACTTCCCTTAAGCCAATTCCTCATGTTAAAAAGAAAAATCCAATATTTCCTTTATTTTCTGCCTTTAGCAAGTTATTCTTATTGATTAGAATCCGCAGAGCTCTTCCTCCTGAGCCAAACACACGTGCTTAACCTACCAGCATAGTGCCTGCTCAACCGCCTGCTTCTGCTGTGCACAGCTATGCGACTCGTGGGACGGAGCTGCTGGGTATAGCACATGCGTTTAGATCAGGAAGGAGAAGTCTGCGGACTCTTATTTATAGAAGAACATCTCGATAAAGGCAGGAAATGAGGGATATGTCTGTTTTAACACGAGGAATGGATTTAGGGAATATTTTCGAAAACAAATATGCAGTAGAACGTCTCCTTGCGTCACTGTGTTGTGCGGATGTCCTGACACTGGCGTTAACATTGGAAGACTAATGAAAATTAAAAGGGACTTTACCCACCGGTAGAAACACGGCTTCCGCCCAGCCTTAGGATATAGTGCACAGTGCTCCCCGCCGTCCTGCGCACCGTGTCTGACATGTAACCGGCTGACAGGGCTGTGCGGCCCTTACTCAGATCGCTTTGATCCCCTCAGTCCAGTTGAGGATTTGCCACCTATAGGACCGAGGTGAATTACGTCACCGCTTTCACACTCCAGTGTGCCGGTACAAGTTCTTTGGGTTGCACGGCTGTTCTTTGCAATTAAAACGCAAACACAAACAGACAGGAGAGGAGGGAGGAACGGAAAACACACAAAGATTATAGTAAACAAAGTAACAAATTCTTAAATATAAGCTTTGTGGAATAAAATGGTGGAAATTTAGTTTGCAATGAACGGCCGTGAATTGCTTAAGCTGCCAACAACGTCAATGTAATCCACCCTCTGGCAGGTCTACTACCCCCCCCCCCCATGTGTTATATATATAAGTGTTGTGGTGGAGGACTAAAAGTGAGATAAAAAGCCTCCACACTATAATATGGCATAGCATTGATTTTAGGGTTCTGTGTAATAACAGATCCAGGATGCATAAAAGTGAGACAGACGTCATTTGCATATCCTACCCAGAGTTCCAAGCTGCATATGGGGAGTGTGGCACAGGAGCTCTGGGATGCAATTCTTTGAATTGCTATGATGTGCAGGAGGCTTCTGCAATATATATATATATATATATAATATATATATACACACACACACACACACACACACACACACATTTGAAATAGCTTTCCGCATAAGGCTTTTTTTTTTTTAACAGAAAAAGGGGGACCCAAAAGGTCGCCCAAAAAATAAAATCCAGAGAATTACCTAAAAATTTCTAAAATATAAAATGAAAAGAATCAATAACTAAAAAGGCTATTTACTGGCGATGAAAATAATAAATGGTTGAATAAAAATAAATAAATAATAAAAACGGAAATATAATTTTACATTGAATCCTATGGGCTTCGCACTGAATCACTTCATTATGTGCCAGTTTCCCCTGTCGCGGCTCTGCCAGGTTTCCCGGTCGCGGCTCCGCCAGTTTCCCGGTCGCGGCTCCGCCAGTTTCCCGGTCGCGGCTCCGCCAGTTTCCCTGTCACGGCTCCGCCAGTTTCCCTGTCACGGCTCCGCCAGTTTCCCTGTCACGGCTCAGGCAGTTTCCCTGTCACGGCTCAGGCAGTTTCCCTGTCACGGCTCAGGCAGTTTCCCTGTCACGGCTCAGGCAGTTTCCCTGTCACGGCTCAGGCAGTTTCCCTGTCACGGCTCCGGCAGTTTCCCTGTCACGGCTCCGGCAGTTTCCCTGTCACGGCTCCGGCAGTTTCCCTGTCACGGCTCAGGCAGTTTCCCTGTCACGACTCAGGCAGTTTCCCTGTCACGACTCAGGCAGTTTCCCTGTCACGGCTCCGGCAGTTTCCCTGTCACGACTCAGGCAGTTTCCCTGTCACGACTCGGCAGTTTCCCTGTCACGGCTCGGCAGTTTCCCTGTCACGACTCAGGCAGTTTCCCTGTCACGACTCAGGCAGTTTCCCTGTCACGGCTCCGGCAGTTTCCCTGTCACGGCTCAGGCAGTTCCCTGTCACGGCTCCGGCAGTTTCCCTGTCACGGCTCGGCAGTTTCCCTGTCACGGCTCAGGCAGTTTCCCTGTCACGACTCAGGCAGTTTCCCTGTCACGACTCAGGCAGTTTCCCTGTCACGACTCAGGCAGTTTCCCTGTCACGACTCAGGCAGTTTCCCTGTCACGACTCAGGCAGTTTCCCTGTCACGACTCAGGCAGTTTCCCTGTCACGACTCAGGCAGTTTCCCTGTCACGACTCAGGCAGTTTCCCTGTCACGACTCCGGCAGTTTCCCTATACAATTCATCTTTTTCATGTACAGTGGCAAGAAAAAGTATGTGAACCCTTTGGGATTACGTGGAGTTTTGCATGAATTAGTCATAAAATGTGCTCTGATCTTCATCTAAGTCACAACAATTTGAAAAACACAGTCTGCTTAAAATAATACACCGCAAACATTATATGTTTTCATGTTTTTATTGAATAGAACATGTAAACATTCACAGTGCAGGGTGGAAAAAGTATGTGAACCCCTAGCCTAATGACTTCTCCAAGAGCTAATTGGAGCCAGGAGTGAGCCAACCTTGAATCCAATCAGTGTGATATTATTGGATGTGTTGCTGAAAGCTGTCCTGCCCTTTAAAAACACACACCAGTTTTGGGTTTACTGGTTTCAAGAAGCACTGCCTGATGTGAACCATGCCTCGCAGAAAATTGCTCTCAGAAGACCTACGATCAAGAATTGTTGACTTGCATGAAGCTGAAAGGGTTACAAAGGTATCTCCAAAAGCCTTGATGTTCATGTGTCCACGTTAAGACAGACTGTCTACAAATGGAGAAAGTTCAGCACTGTTGCTACTCTCCCTAGGCCTGGTCGTCCTGTAAAGATGACTGCAAGAGCACAGCGCAGAATGCTTAATGAGGTAAAGAAGAATCCTAGAGTGTCAGCTAAAGATTTACAGAAATCTCTGGCACATGCTAACATTTTTGTTGACACATCTACAATAAGGAAAACATTAAACATGAATGGAGTACATGGGAAGACACCACGGTGGAAGCCATTGCTGTCCAAAAAGAATATTGCAGCACGTTTGAAGTTTGCAAAAGAGCACCTGGATGTTCCACAGCACTACTGGCAAAAGATTCTGTGGACAGATGAAACCAAAATTGAGTTGTTTGGAAAAAACGCGCAACACTATGTGTGGAGAAAAAAAGGCACAGCACACCAACATCAAAACCTCATCCCCACTGTAAAACATGGCGGAGGGAGCATCATGGTTTGGGGCTGCTTTGCTGCCTCAGGGCCTGGACGGATTGTTGTCATTGATGGAAAGATGAATTCCAGAGTTTATCGAGACATTTTGCAGGAAAACGTAAGACCATCTGTCCGCCAACTGAAGCTCCACAGAGGATGGGTGATACAACAGGACAATGACCCAAAGCATACAAGTAATTCAACAAAAGAATGGCTTCAACAAAACAAAATACGCCTCCTGGAGCGGCCCAGTCAGAGTCCTGACCTCATCCCGATTGAAATGCTGTGTCATGACCTTAAGAGAGCGATTCACACCAGACATCCCAAGAATATTGCTACACTGAAACAGTTTTGTGAAGAGGAGTGGTCCAAAATTACTCCAGATCGTTGTGCAGGTCTGATCTGCAACTACAGGAAACGTTTGGTTATTGCTGCCAAAGGAGGGTCAACCAGTTATTAAGTCCAAAGGTTCACATACTTTTTCCACCCTGCACTGTGAATGTTTACATGTTCTGTTCAATAAAAACATGAAAACATATAATGTTTGTGTTGTATTATTTTAAGCAGACTGTGTTTTTCAAATTGTTGTGACTTAGATGAAGATCAGAGCACATTTTATGACTAATTCATGCAAAACTCTACGTAATCCCAAAGAGTTCACATACTTTTTCTTGCCACTGTAAACTTGTACCAGATCGTCCCAGCACAGTCTGATAAATCCAATTGAAAAAATTGTCTGAAATCGTCCGATGGAAGTCGGAGGCAGTGGCAGAGAGCTGATTCACCTACATGTTGTGGGATCGGTTGGACGACAGACAAATTTCCATCTTATCACTGATGATCGCACCATCGCACTAATACAGACCCAGTGGACACCCAGCCTAAGTGTGCAGGCAGCATGGCTTCAGCTTGGGAGGACTGAAACAGAAGTATCTCTACAATACGTTCACAGTGAAGGACAGCTGGCAGCAACATTCAGCAGACATGGGCCAATGCCTCATTACAGAACCAAAGCCAAAGCGGTAGCCAAGTCCCGTTTTTTTTCTGTAATGGATTAGCACAGGTAGGCTCCCAAAAGACAGGCTTCCTGTAAAATAATGAACAGAGCATTCCTAGGGAGTTTTAATTAAATATGATAAACGCTTGCTGCGTCCTGGGCGCTCGTTAAAAGATCCCCATGACTCTGCCGCGGCCAGACGAGTCCGGGAATCCCCTGCGAGACAAACTTTCACGCACGGTGACAGGAAACGCATTAATGACAGAGGATCGAGAGCAGAATACAGAAAAAGTCAGACTGACCTTCACTCCGTCCTCATCCTGGAAAGGCTTCCTGTGGAACTGGTCGAGGTACGAGCTGTGGACGTCTCCATACATCCCTCTGGACCAGGCTGACCTGATGCTGCTTCTGGCTCCTGCTCTGTCACCAGCATCACTGTCTGCCGATAAAACAAACAAAAAGCTGCAGGGTGAGAGATATCCAAAACCGTTACACGACAAGAACACGCAAGACGTTCAGTGTCTCCACATGTATATCAGGACGTATACAGGAGAGACGGCAGCGTGAGCTGAAGACGTGAGGTGAAGACGCAATGTCAACTCTGCACACACACACACACAGTTTTCCTAACACACACAAGTTTCCTCCCACATCCACACAGTTTTACACACACACGCGCAGTTTTACACACACAGTTTTACACACACACGCGCAGTTTTACACACACACGCGCAGTTTTCCACACACGCGCAGTTTTCCCCACACGCGCAGTTTTCCCCACACACACAGTTTTACACACACGCGCAGTTTTACACACACGCGCAGTTTTACACACACGCGCAGTTTTACACACACGCGCAGTTTTACACACACGCGCAGTTTTACACACACGCGCAGTTTTACACACACGCGCAGTTTTACACACACAAAGGTTTTCCCCACACACACACAGTTTTCCCCACACACACAGGTTTTCCCCACACACGCAGTTTTCCCCACACACGCAGTTTTCCCCACACACGCAGTTTTCCCCACACACACAGGTTTTCCCCACACACGCACAGTTTTCCCCACACACGCACAGTTTTCCCCACACGCACAGTTTTCCCCACACGCACAGTTTTCCCCACACACACAGGTTTTCCCCACACACACACAGTTTTCCCCACACACACACAGTTTTCCCCACACACACAGGTTTTCCCCACACACGCACAGTTTTCCCCACACACGCACAGTTTTCCCACACGCACAGTTTTCCCCACACGCACACTTTTCCCCACACACGCAGTTTTCCCCACACACACAGTTTTCCCCACACGCACAGTTTTCCCTACACGCACACTTTTCCCCACACACGCAGTTTTCCCCACACACACACGCACAGTTTTACACACACAGTTTTACACACACACGCGCAGTTTTACACACACACGCGCAGTTTTCCACACACGCGCAGTTTTCCCCACACGCGCAGTTTTCCCCACACACACAGTTTTACACACACGCGCAGTTTTACACACACGCGCAGTTTTACACACACGCGCAGTTTTACACACACGCGCAGTTTTACACACACGCGCAGTTTTACACACACGCGCAGTTTTACACACACGCGCAGTTTTACACACACAAAGGTTTTCCCCACACACACACAGTTTTTCCCCAACACACACAGTTTTCCCCACACACGCAGTTTTCCCCACACACGCAGTTTTCCCCACACACGCAGTTTTCCCCACACACAGTTTTACACACACAGTTTTCCCCACACACACGCACAGTTTTCCCCACACACGCACAGTTTTCCCCACACGCACAGTTTTCCCCACACGCACAGTTTTCCCCACACACACAGGTTTTCCCCACACACACACAGTTTTCCCCACACACACACAGTTTTCCCCACACACACAGGTTTTCCCCACACACGCACAGTTTTCCCCACACACGCACAGTTTTCCCCACACGCACAGTTTTCCCCACACGCACACTTTTCCCCACACACGCACAGTTTTTCCCCAACACACACAGTTTTCCCCACACGCACAGTTTTCCCCACACGCACAGTTTTCCCCACACACGCAGTTTTCCCCACACACACAGTTTTCCCCACACACACAGTTTTCCCCACACACACAGTTTTCCCCACACACACACAGTTTTCCCCACACACACAGGTTTTCCCCACACACGCACAGTTTTCCCCACACACGCACAGTTTTCCCCACACGCAGTTTTCCCCACACGCACACTTTTCCCCACACACGCAGTTTTCCCCACACACACAGTTTTCCCCACACACACAGTTTTCCCCACACACACAGTTTTCCCCACACACGCACAGTTTTCCCCACACGCACAGTTTTCCCCACACACAGTTTTCCCCACACAGTTTTCCCCACACACGCAGTTTTCCCCACACACGCAGTTTTCCCCACACACGCAGTTTTCCCCACACACGCAGTTTTCCCCACACACGCAGTTTTCCCCACACACGCACAGTTTTCCCCACACACGCACAGTTTTCCCCACACACGCAGTTTTCCCCACACGCACAGTTTTCCCCACACGCACAGTTTTCCCCACACACACAGTTTTCCCCACACACACAGTTTTCCCCACACACGCACAGTTTTCCCCACACACGCACAGTTTTCCCCACACACGCAGTTTTCCCCACACACGCAGTTTTCCCCACACACGCTCACTATTAGTCTACAGGGTTATCCAGACGTGGACCCCTTGCTCGCTCTGCCTAGAGGGGTGTCAGCTATACCCTCCTGACGAGGCATAACAAGGCCGAAACGATCGTCGGGGGTTGCTGCACCTCTCCTGCAGGGATGACATCCTTGGCAGTCAATACTGGCCGCCCTCATTGGGTGAGAGCAGACTGATTTGCATATGGAGCATTCATACCTGTAATGGCACAAGCTAAAACCCTGTGAGACCTGAGCGGCCGCACCGTAGAGCAGCCACTAGTGCTTTTGCTCGTCCTCAGGATCCTCACACCCCCTTTATTTCCACTCACACATTTCCCCCCCCCCCTCACACACAGCTTTCATAGTTTTCCCAGTTTTCCACACACACGTTTTCCAGTTTTCCCCTCACACACAGCTTTCAAACTTTTCCTAACACATACTTTTCCTAACAAACACACTTTTCCACGCAGTTTTCCACACAAACACGCGCAGTTTTCCACACAAACACACACGAGCAGTTTTCCACACACCCACTAGGGCTGTGCAATATTGACAAAATAATCATATTGCGATTTTATTTGCGATTTAGCCAATTGTTTTTGCTTTTTCAAACATGCTACATACATTCTAAATGTATTCAGTATTCAGCACATGGAAATACTGCCCCAGCACATGGATATACTGCCCCAGCACATGGATACTGCCCCAGCACATGGATACTGTCCCCCAGCACATGGATACTGTCCCCCAGCACATGGATACTGTCCCCCAGCACATGGATACTGTCCCCCAGCACATGGATACTGCCCCCAGCACATGGATGCTGCCCCCAGCACATGGATGCTGCCCCCAGCACATGGATACTGCCCCCAGCACATGGATACTGCCCCCAGCACATGGATACTGCCCCCAGCACATGGATACTGCCCCCAGCACATGGATACTGCCCCCAGCACATGGATACTGCCCCCAGCACATGGATACTGCCCCCAGCACATGGATACTGCCCCCAGCTCATGGATACTGCCCCCAGCACATGGATACTGCCCCAGCACATGGATACTGCCCCCAGCACATGGATACTGCCCCCAGCTCATGGATACTGCCCCAGCACATGGATACTGCCCCAGCACATGGATACTGCCCCAGCTCATGGATACTGCCCCCAGCACATGGATACTGCCCCCAGCACATGGATACTGCCCCCCAGCTCATGGATACTGCCCCCAGCTCATGGATACTGCCCCCAGCACATGGATACTGCCCCCAGCACATGGATACTGCCCCCAGCACATGGATACTGCCCCCAGCTCATGGATACTGCCCCCAGCTCATGGATACTGCCCCCAGCACATGGATACTGCCCCCAGCACATGGATACTGCCCCCAGCTCATGGATACTGCCCCAGCTCATGGATACTGCCCCCAGCTAACCTCTTAGCGCCGCATGTTCGGCTCCCTGTGAGCTTCCAGCGGCATGGAGCTTGGGCGCTTGCCTGGGGGAACCACGTGACGAGCGCCGAGAACGTGGGTGTACACGTGGTTCCCCTGCGAGCGCCCAAAGCTCCATGCCGCCGGAAGTTTACAGGGAGCCGAAAATCGCAGCCTTATGCGGTTTATATATCGCAGGGTCTTAAATCGCGATTGTTTTGCGATTGCAATTAATTGCACAGCCCTAACACAACACACACACACAATTAGTCTACAGGGTTATCCAGACGTGGACCCTTGCTCGCTGTGCCTAGAGGGGTGTCAGCTATACCCTCCTGACGAGGCCTAACAAGGCCGAAACGATCGTCGGGGGTTGCTGCACCTCTCGTGCAGGGATGACATCCTCGGCAGTCAATACTGGCCGCCCTCATTGGGTGAGAGCAGACTGATTTGCATATGGAGCATTCATACCTGTAATGGCACAAACCTTGTGAGACCTGAGCGGCCGCACCGGAGAGCAGCCACTAGTGCTTTTGCTCGTCCTCAGGATCCTCACACCCCCTTTATTTCACTCACACACACGCAGTTTTCCACACACGCAGTTTTCCACACACACCGTTTTCCTAACACATACACCGTTTTCCCTCACACGCACACCGTTTTCCTAACACACACCGTTTTCCTCAGTTTTCCAGCACACACACCGTTTTCCTAACACACACACAGTTTTGCTAACATACACACATTTCCTAACACACACACAGTTTCTCACACACAGTTTGCCTAACACAGTTTTCCTAACACACACTTTTCCTAACACACAGTTTTCCTAACACACACTTTTCCTAACAGATTTCCTAACACACACACACAGTTTTCCTAACACACACACACACACATTTCCTAACACAGTTCTCCTAACACACACCCACAGTTCTCCTCACACACACACAGATTTCCTCACACAGTTTTGCTAACATACACACATTTCCTAACACACACACAGTTTCTCACACACACACACAGTTTGCCTAAAACATTTTTCCAAACACACACTTTTCCTAACACAGATTTCCTAACACACAGTTTTCCTAACACACACTTTTCCTAACACACAGATTTCCTAACACACAGATTTCCTAACACACACACAGATTTCCTCACACACTTTTCCTAACACACACAGTTCTCCTCACACACTTTTCCTAACACACACACACTTTTCCTAACACAGTTTTCCTAACACACACACACTTTTACTAACACACACACACAGTTCTCCACACACACACTTTTCCTAACACACACACACGCAGTTTTCCTAACAGTTTTCCTAACACACACACAGATTTCCTAACACACACACAGTTCTAACACACACAGTTCTCCTCACACACAGTTCTCCTCACACACACAGATTTCCTAACACACACACAGATTTCCTAACACACACACAGATTTCCTCACAAACACATTTTCCTAACACACACACATATTTCCTAACACACACACTTTTCCTAACACACACAGTTCTCCACACACACACTTTTCCTAACAGTTTTCCTAACACACACACTTTTCCTAACACACACTTACACAGATTTCCTCACACACACAGTTTTCCTAACAGTTTTCCTAACACACAGTTTCCCTAACACACACACACAGTTCTCCTCACACACCCACACAGTTCTCCTCACACACCCACACAGTTTTCCTAACACACCCACACTTTTACTAACAGTTTTCCTAACACACAGTTTTCCTAACACACACAGTTTTCCTAACACACAGTTCTCCTCACACAGATTTCCTAACACACACACACACACACACACTTTTCCATACACACAGATTTCCTAACACACACACATTTTTCCTCAGACACACACACAGATTTCCTAACAGTTTTCCTCACAGTTCTCCTCAGTTTTCCAAACACACACACACTTTTCCAAACACACACACACGCAGTTTTCCAAACACACAGTTTTCCTAACACACACACACACTTTTCCTAACAGTTTTCCTAACACACACAGTTTTCCTCACACACACCCACAGTTTAACACAGTTTTCCAAACACACACACACAGTTTTCCCCACACACGCAGTTTTCCCCACACACGCAGTTTTCCCCACACACGCTCACTATTAGTCTACAGGGTTATCCAGACGTGGACCCCTTGCTCGCTCTGCCTAGAGGGGTGTCAGCTATACCCTCCTGACGAGGCCTAACAAGGCCGAAACGATCGTCGGGGGTTGCTGCACCTCTCGTGCAGGGATGACATCCTTGGCAGTCAATACTGGCCGCCCTCATTGGGTGAGAGCAGGCTGATTTGCATATGGAGCATTCATACCTGTAATGGCACAAACCTTGTGAGACCTGAGCGGCCGCACCGGAGAGCAGCCACTAGTGCTTTTGCTCGTCCTCAGGATCCTCACACCCCCTTTATTTCCACTCACACATTCCCCCCCCCCTCACACACAGCTTTCATAGTTTTCCCAGTTTTCCACACACACGTTTTCCAGTTTTCCCCTCACACACAGCTTTCAAACTTTTCCTAACACATACTTTTCCTAACAAACACACTTTTCCACGCAGTTTTCCACACAAACACGCGCAGTTTTCCACACAAACACACACGAGCAGTTTTCCACACACGCGCAGTTTTCCACACACCCACTAGGGCTGTGCAATATTGACAAAATAATCATATTGCGATTTCTTAAATGAATATTGCGATTGCGATTTTATTTGCGATTTAGCCAATTGATTTTGCTTTTTCAAACATGCTACATACATTCTAAATGTATTCAGTATTCAGCACATGGAAATACTGCCCCAGCACATGGATATACTGCCCCAGCACATGGATATACTGCCCCAGCACATGGATATACTGCCCCAGCACATGGATATACTGCCCCAACACATGGATATACTGCCCCAACACATGGATATACTGCCCCAGCACATAGATATTGCCCCAGCTCATGGATACTGCCCCCACACACGCACAGTTTTCCACACACGAGCAGTTTTCCACACACGAGCAGTTTTCCACACACACACACCCACTAGGGCTGTGCAATATTGACAAAATAATCATATTGCGCTTTTATTTGCGATTTAGCCAATTGTTTTTGCTTTTTCAAACATGCTACATACATTCTAAATGAATTCAGTATTCAGCACATGTATATACTGCCCCAGCACATGGATACTGCCCCAGCACATGGATACTGCCCCCAGCTCATGGATACTGCCCCCAGCTCATGGATACTGCCCCCAGCTCATGGATACTGCCCCCAGCTCATGGATACTGCCCCCAGCTCATGGATACTGCCCCAGCTAACCTCTTAGCGCCGCGTGTTCGGCTCCCTGTGAGCTTCCAGCGGCATGGAGCTTGGGCGCTTGCCTGGGGGAACCACGTGACGAGCGCGAGAACGTGGCTGTACACGTGGTTCCCCTGCGAGCGCCCAAAGCTCCATGCCGCCGGAAGTTTACAGGGAGCCGAAAATCGCAGCCTTATGCGGTTTATATATCGCAGGGTCTTAAATCGCGATTGTTTTGCGATTGCAATTAATTGCACAGCCCTAACACACACACACACACTATTAGTCTACAGGGTTATCCAGACGTGGACCCCTTGCTCGCTGTGCCTAGAGGGGTGTCAGCTATACCCTCCTGACGAGGCCTAACAAGGCCGAAACGATCGTCGGGGGTTGCTGCACCTCTCCTGCAGGGATGACATCCTCGGCAGTCAATACTGGCCGCCCTCATTGGGTGAGAGCAGACTGATTTGCATATGGAGCATTCATCCCTGTAATGGCACAAACCTTGTGAGACCTGAGCGGCCGCACCGGAGAGCAGCCACTAGTGCTTTTGCTCGTCCTCAGGATCCTCACACCCCCTTTATTTCACTCACACACATGCAGTTTTCCACACACACACAGTTTTCCCTCACACGCACACCGTTTTCCTAACACACACCGTTTTCCTCAGTTTTCCAGCACACACACCGTTTTCCTAACACACACACAGTTTCTCACACACAGTTTGCCTAACACAGTTTTCCTAACAAAACACACACATTTCCTAACACAGTTCTCCTAACACACACCCACAGTTCTCCTCACACACACACAAATTTCCTCACACACTTTTCCTAACACACACACACACACTTTTCCTAACACACACACACTTTTCCTAACACACACAGTTCTCCTCACACAGTTTTCCTTACACACACAGTTTTGCTAACATACACACACACAGTTTGCCTAACACATTTTTCCAAACACACACTTTTCCTAACACAGATTTCCTAACACACACAGTTTTCCTAACACACAGATTTCCTAACACACAGATTTCCTCACACACTTTTCCTAACACACACTTTTCCTAACACACACAGTTCTCCTCACACACTTTTCCTAACACACACACACTTTTCCTAACACAGTTTTCCTAACAGTTTTCCTAACACACACACACTTCTCCACACACACACACACACTTTTCCTAACACACACACACACTTTTCCTAACAGTTTTCCTAACACACACACAGTTCTCCTAACACTCACACACACACAGTTCTCCTCACACACACACAGTTCTCCTCACACACAGTTCTCCTCACACACAGTTCTCCTCACACACACACAGATTTCCTAACACACACACAGATTTCCTAACACACACACAGATTTCCTAACACACACACACAGATTTCCTCACAAACACATTTTCCTAACACACACACATTCACACATATTTCCTAACACACACAGTTCTCCTCACACACACACTTTTCCTAACAGTTTTCCTAACACACACACACACACAGTTCTCCTCACACACCCACACAGTTTTCCTAACACACACACACAGTTCTCCTCACACACACACACAGTTCTCCTCACACACACACACACTTTTACTAACAGTTTTCCTAACACACGCACACACACTTTTCCTAACACACAGATTTCCTAACACACACACACTTTTCCTTACACACAGATTCCTAACACACACACATTTTTCCTCAGACACACACACAGATTTCCTAACAGTTTTCCTCACAGTTCTCCTCAGTTTTCCAAACACCACACACACACTTTTCCAAACACACACACACACGCAGTTTTCCAAACACAGTTTTCCTAACACACACGCACACTTTTCCTAACACACACACACACACTTTTCCTAACACACACACACACTTTTCCTAACACACACACACGCAGTTTTCCTAACAGTTTTCCTAACACACACACAGATTTCCTAACACACACACAGTTCTCCTAACACTCACACAGTTCTCCTCACACACAGATTTCCTAACACACACAGTTTTCCTAACACACAGTTTTCCTAACACACACTTTTCCTACACACACCACAGTTCTCCTCACACACACACACACAGATTTCCAACACACACACAGATTTCCTCACAAACACATTTTCCTAACACACACACATTCACATATTTCCTAACACACACACTTTTCCTAACACACACACTTTTCTTAACACACAGTTCTCCTCACACACACACACACTTTTCCTAACAGGTTTCCTACACACACACACTTTTCCTAACACACACTTACACAGATTTCCTAACAGTTTTCCTAACACACACACAGTTTCCCTAACACACACACAGTTCTCCTCACACCCCACACAGTTTTCCTAACACACCCACACTTTTACTAACAGTTTTCCTAACACACACAGTTTTCCTAACACACACAGTTTTCCTAACACACGCACACACACTTTCCTAACACAGTTCTCCTCACACACAGATTTCCTAACACACACACACTTTTCCTTACACATAGATTCCTAACACACACACATTTTTCCTCAGACACACACACAGATTCCTAACAGTTCTCCTCAGTTTTCCAAACACACACACACTTTTCCAAACACACACACACGCATTTCCAAACACAGTTTTCCTAACACACACACACACTTTTCCTAACACAGTTTTCCTCACACAGTTTTCCTCACACACACCCACAGTTTAACACAGTTTTCCAAACAACACACACAGTTTCCCCCACACACACGCAGTTTTCCCCACACACGCTCACTATTAGTCTACAGGTTATCCAGACGTGGACCCCTTGCTTGCTGTGCCTAGAGGGGTGTCAGCTATACCCTCCTGACGAGGCCTAACAAGGCCGAAACGATCGTCGGGGGTTGCTGCACCTCTCGTGCAGGGATGACATACTTGGCAGTCAATACTGCCGCCCTCATTGGGTGAGAGCAGACTGATTTGCATATGGAGCATTCATACCTGTAATGGCACAAGCTAAAACCCTGTGAGACCTGAGCGGCCGCACCGGAGAGCAGCCACTAGTGCTTTTGCTCGTCCTCAGGATCCTCACACCCCCTTTATTTCACTCACACACCACGCATTCCACACACACCGTTTTCCTAACACATACACCGTTTCCCTCACACGCACACCGTTTTCCTAACCACACACCGTTTTCCTCAGTTTTCCAGCACACACACCGTTTTCCTAACACACACACAGTTTTCCTAACACACACTTTTCCTAACACAGATTTCCTAACACACACACACATTCCTAACACAGTTCTCCTAACACACACCACAGTTCTCACACACACACAGATTTCCTCACACACTTTTCCTAACACACACACACACACTTTTCCTAACACACACAGTTCTCCTAAACACACCCACAGTTCTCCTCACACACCACAGATTTCCTCATACAGTTTTCCTAACACACACACAGTTGCTTAACATACACACATTTCCTAACACACACACACAGTTTGCCTAACACATTTTTCCAAAACACACTTTTCCTAACACAGATTTCCTAACACACACTTTTCCTAAACACAAGATTCCTAACACACAGATTTCCTCACACACTTTTCCTAACACACACAGTTCTCCTCACACACTTTTAAACACACACAGTTCTCCTCACACACTTTTCCTAACACACACACACTTTTACTAACACACACACAGTTCTCCACACACCTTTTCCTAACACACACACACTTTTCCTAACACACACACACACTTTCCTAACACACACACACACACTTTTCCTAACACACACACACACTTTTCCTAACACACACACACGCAGTTTTCCTAACAGTTTTCCTAACACACACACAGATTTCCTAACACACACACAGTTCCTAACACTCACACAGTTCTCCTCACACACAGATTTCCTAACACACACAGTTTTCCTAACACACAGTTTTCCTAACACACACAGTTTTCCTAACACACACACAGTTCTCCTCACACACACACACACAGATTTCCTAACACACACACAGATTTCCTCACAAACACATTTTCCTAACACACACACATTCACACATATTTCCTAACACACACACTTTTCTTAACACACACAGTTCTCCTCACACACACACACACTTTTCCTAACAGTTTTCCTAACACACACACACTTTTCCTAACACACACTTACACAGATTTCCTAACAGTTTTCCTAACACACACACAGTTTCCCTAACA
Source organism: Leptobrachium leishanense (assembly GCA_009667805.1). NCBI lineage: Eukaryota > Metazoa > Chordata > Amphibia > Anura > Megophryidae > Leptobrachium > Leptobrachium leishanense. Next base: position 14,906,675 of record CM019072.1, read on the forward strand.
CACACACACAGTTCTCCTCACACACCCACACAGTTTTCCTAACACACCCACACTTTTACTAACAGTTTTCCTAACACACACATTTCCTAACACACACAGTTTTCCTAACACACGCACACACACTTTTCCTAACACAGTTCTCCTCACACACAGATTCCTAACACACACACACTTTTCCTTACACATAGATTTCCTAACACACACACATTTTTCCTCACACACACACAGATTCCTAACAGTTCTCCTCAGTTTTCCAAACACACACACACTTTTCCAAACACACACACACGCAGTTTTCCAAACACAGTTTTCCTAACACACACACACACTTTTCCTAACACAGTTTTCCTCACACAGTTTTCCTCACACACACCCACAGTTTAACACAGTTTTCCAAACACACACACACATTCCCCACACACACGCAGTTTTCCCCACACACGCTCACTATTAGTCTACAGGGTTATCCAGACGTGGACCCCTTGCTTGCTGTGCCTAGAGGGGTGTCAGCTATACCCTCCTGACGAGGCCTAACAAGGCCGAAACGATCGTCGGGGGTTGCTGCACCTCTCGTGCAGGGATGACATACTTGGCAGTCAATACTGGCCGCCCTCATTGGGTGAGAGCAGACTGATTTGCATATGGAGCATTCATACCTGTAATGGCACAAGCTAAAACCCTGTGAGACCTGAGCGGCCGCACCGGAGAGCAGCCACTAGTGCTTTTGCTCGTCCTCAGGATCCTCACACCCCCTTTATTTCACTCACACACACGCAGTTTTCCACACACGCAGTTTTCCACACACACCATTTTCCTAACACACACACACCGTTTTCCCTCACACGCACACCGTTTTCCTAACACACACCGTTTTCCTCAGTTTTCCAGCACACACACCGTTTTCCTAACACACACACAGTTTTGCTAACATACACACATTTCCTAACACACACACAGTTTCTCACACACAGTTTGCCTAACACACACACACACTTTTCCTAACACAGATTTCCTAACACACAGTTTTCCTAACATACACAGTTTTCCTAACACAGATTTCCTAACACACACACACATTTCCTAACACAGTTCTCCTAACACACACCCACAGTTCTCCTCACACACACACACACTTTTCCTAACACACACAGATTTCCTCACACAGTTTTCCTTACACACACACACAGTTTTGCTAACATACACACAGTTTCTCACACACACACAGTTTGCCTAACACATTTTTCCAAACACACACTTTTCCTAACACAGATTTCCTAACACACAGTTTTCCTAACACACACTTTTCCTAACACACAGATTTCCTAACACACAGATTTCCTAACACACACACAGATTTCCTCACACACTTTTCCTAACACACACTTTTCCTAACACACACAGTTCTCCTCACACACTTTTCCTAACACACACACACTTTTCCTAACACAGTTTTCCTAACAGTTTTCCTAACACACACACACACTTTTACTAACACACACAGTTCTCCACACACACACACTTTTCCTAACACACACACACACTTTTCCTAACAGTTTCCCTAACACACACATAGTTCTCCTACCTAACACTCACACACACACACAGTTCTCCTCACAGATTTCCTAACACACACAGTTTTCCTAACACACACACAGTTCCTCACACACAGTTTTCCTAACACACACACAGTTCTCCTAACTCACACACAGTTCTCCTCACACACACACAGATTTCCTAACACACACACAGATTTCCTAACACACAGATTTCCTCACAAACACATTTTCCTAACACACACACACATTCACACATATTTCCTAACACACACAGTTTCTTCACACACACACACACAGTTTTCCTAACAGTTTTCCTAACACACACACAGTTCTCCTCACACACACACAGTTTTCCTAACACACCCACACTTTTACTAACAGTTTTCCTAACACACAGTTTTCCTAACACACACAGTTTTCCTAACACACAGTTTTCCTAACACACGCACACACACTTTTCCTAACACACACAGTTCTCCTCACACACACTTTTCCTAACACACACAGATTTCCTAACACACACACACTTTTCCTTACACACAGATTTCCTAACAGTTTTCCTCACAGTTCTCCTCAGTTTTCCAAACACACACACACTTTTCCAAACACACACACACACGCAGTTTTCCAAACACAGTTTTCCTAACACACACGCACACTTTTCCTAACAGTTTTCCTAACACGCAGTTTTCCTCACACACACCCACAGTTTAACACAGTTTTCCAAACACACACACACAGTTTTCCAAACACACACACACACGCAGTTTTACACACAGTTTTCCTAACACAGTTTTCCTAACAGTTTTCCTCACACACACCCACAGTTCCTCACACAGATTTCCTAACACACACACGCAGTTTTCCTAACACACACACGCAGATTTCCTAACACACACAGTTTTCCTAACACACACACGCAGTTTTCCTAACAGTTTTCCTAACACATGCAGATTTCCTAACACACAGTTTTCCTAACACACACACTTTTCCTAACACACACACGCAGTTTTCCTAACCCAGTTCTCCTCACACACACTTTTCTAACACACACACGCAGTTTTCCTAACAGTTTTCCTAACACACACACAGTTTTCCTAACACACACACACAGCTCTCCTCACACACACACAGATTTCCTAACACACACACAGTTCTCCTCACACACACAGATTTCCTAACACACACACACAGATTTCCTAACACACACACAGTTCTCCTCACACACCACAGATTTCCTAACACAGTTTTTCTAACACACACAGTTCTCTCCTAACACTCACACCACACACAGTTCTCCTCACACACACAGATTTCCTAACACACACAGTTTTCCTAACACACACACACAGATTTCCTAACACACACACACAGATTTCCTAACAGTTTTCCTAACACACACAGTTCTCCTAACACTCACACACAGTTCCTAACACAGATTTCCTAACACACACACAGTTCTCCTCACACACAGATTTCCTAACACACACTTTTCCTAACACACACACACACACTTTTCCTAACACACACCACACACACTTTTCCTAACACACACTTTCTCCTAACACACACACAGTTCTCCTCACACACACACAGTCTCCTCACACACACAGTTCTCCTCACACACACACAGTTCTCCTCACACCACACACAGTTCTCACACACACAGATTTCCTAACACACACACACACACACTTTTCCTAACACACACACACTTTTCCTAACACACACACACACTTTTCCTAACACACACACACACACACACACTTTTCCTAACACACACACACACCACTTTTCCTAACACACACACACACACACACACTTTTCCACACACACACACACACTTTTCCACACACACTTTTCCTAACACACACACACACACTTTCCTAACACACACAGTTCTCCTCACACACACACAGTTCTCCTCACACACACACAGATTTCCTAACACACACACACACTTTTCCTAACACACACACACACACACACACTTTTCCTAACACACACACACACTTTTCCTAACACACACCACACACACACTTTTCCTAACACACACACACACACACTTTTCCTAACACACACACACACACACTTTTCCTAACACACACACACACACTTTTCCTAACACACACACACACTTTTCCTAACACACACACACACTTTTCCTAACACACACACAGTTCTCCTCACACACACACAGATTTCCTAACACACACACAGATTTCCTAACACACACACAGTTCTCCTCACACACACACAGATTTCCTAACACACACACAGATTTCCTAACACACACACAGTTCTCCTCACACACACACAGTTCTCCTCACACACACACAGTTCTCCTCACACACACACACACACTTTTCCTAACACACACACAGTTCTCCTCACACACACACAGATTTCCTAACACACACACAGTTCTCCTAACACTCACACACACACAGTTCTCCTCACACACACAGATTTCCTCACACACACACACTTTTCCTAACACACACACACACTTTTCCTAACACACACACACACACTTTTCCTAACACACACACACTTTTCCTAACACACACACACACACACACACTTTTCCACACACACACACACACTTTTCCACACACACTTTTCCTAACACACACACACACTTTTCCTAACACACACAGTTCTCCTCACACACACACAGTTCTCCTCACACACACACAGATTTCCTAACACACACACACACTTTTCCTAACACACACACACACACACACACTTTTCCTAACACACACACACACTTTTCCTAACACACACACACACACACTTTTCCTAACACACACACACACACTTTTCCTAACACACACACACACTTTTCCTAACACACACACACACACACACACTTTTCCTAACACACACACACACTTTCCTAACACACACACACTTTTCCTAACACACACACACACTTTTCCTAACACACACACACACTTTTCCTAACACACACACACACACTTTTCCTAACACACACTTTTCCTAACACACACACAGTTCTCCTCACACACACACAGATTTCCTAACACACACACAGTTCTCCTCACACACACACACACACTTTTCCTAACACACACACACACTTTTCCTAACACACACACAGTTCTCCTCACACACACACATATTTCCTAACACACACACACACACACTTTTCCTAACACACACAGTTCTCCTCACACACACACACAGTTCTCCTCACACACACACAGATTTCCTAACACACACACACACTTTTCCTAACACACACACACACACACTTTTCCTAACACACACACAGTTCTCCTCACACACACACAGATTTCCTAACACACACACACACTTTTCCTAACACACACACACACACTTTTCCTAACACACACACACACTTTTCCTAACACACACACACACACACTTTTCCTAACACACACACACACACACTTTTCCTAACACACACACACACACACACTTTTCCTAACACACACACAACACACTTTTCCTAACACACACACACACTTTTCCTAACACACACACACACTTTTCCTAACACACACACAGTTCTCCTCACACACACACAGATTTCCTAACACACACACAGATTTCCTAACACACACACAGTTCTCCTCACACACACACAGTTCTCCTCACACACACACAGTTCTCCTCACACACACACACACACTTTTCCTAACACACACACACACTTTTCCTAACACACACACACACTTTTCCTAACACACACACAGTTCTCCTCACACACACACAGATTTCCTAACACACACACAGATTTCCTAACACACACACAGTTCTCCTCACACACACACAGTTCACACAGTTCTCCTCACACACACACAGTTCTCCTCACACACACACAGTTCTCCTCACACACACACACACACTTTTCCTAACACACACACAGTTCTCCTCACACACACACAGATTTCCTAACACACACACAGTTCTCCTCACACACACACAGTTCTCCTCACACACACACTTTTCCTAACACACACACACACTTTTCCTAACACACACACACACTTTTCCTAACACACACACACACACTTTTCCTAACACACACACACACACTTTTCCTAACACACACACTTTTCCTAACACACACACACTTTTCCTAACACACACACACACTTTTCCTAACACACACACACACTTTTCCTAACACACACACACACTTTTCCTAACACACACTTTTCCTCACACACACAGTTCTCCTCACACACACACTTTTCCTCACACACACAGTGTTTCCCCCGGTCCCGCTCACCCCGGTCCCGCTCCATCCTGGGTCCCGCAGATTAATCCGCCGAGCTGCCAGGTTCTTCCACAAACCCAAATCCCGCTGAAGATCCCGCTGCCTGTGATTGACGGGTGGATTCACTAACCGCCGTCTTCTCCCGCCCCTACGGATGCCCATTTTGACCAATCACCAAACCAGCCTCTGGTGGTTGGCTGGTGCCCAATGTTTCCTAGGTAACGGCTACACGTGCAGACAGCCTAACCTGCTGGCTGTTTTGCAGGCTTAGAGTAGAACCCACCAACTACAGAGTGGCAGAGTGAAATGACACCTAGCCCGTCCAATCAGCGGCCGCCATGCGGATCCAGGAAACGGTTTGTGCAGGGGTCGCGTCTGTGTTGCCATAACAACCCCACTCCGCTGCATTAACTGCCTGTATAAACGTCACCTGGGGGGCTGCTGTTCATCCCAACTCCCCCCCGGGGGGGCTCCCTGTATGCCTCAGGGGTACTGAGGGGACACTTCCCAGTCAGCACCAGGAGTCGGGGGGGGGGGGGCTTCCCAGTCTGTCCCAGGGGTTCCTCGTCTGCTTCAGGGGGGTTGGGGGGGGGTGTCTACTGTCTTGTCCTAGACCTAGGGGAACTTGGGGGGGGGGAGGTGTCCTCCCTGTCTGCCTGCCTCTGGGGGGTCCTCCCTGTCTGCCTGCCCCCGGGGGGGTCCTCCCTGTCTGCCTGCCCCCGGGGGGGGTCCTCCCTGTCTGCCTGCCCCCGGGGGGGTCCTCCCTGTCTGTCTGCCCCCGGGGGGGTCCTCCCTGTCTGTCTGCCCCCGGGGGGGGTCCTCCCTGTCTGCCTGCCTCCGGGGGGTCCTCCCTGTCTGCCTGCCCCCGGGGGGGTCCTCCCTGTCTGTCTGCCCCCGGGGGGGGGGGTCCTCCCTGTCTGTCTGCCCCCGGGGGGGTCCTCCCTGTCTGTCTGCCCCCGGGGGGGGGTCCTCCCTGTCTGTCTGCCCCCGGGGGGGGTCCTCCCTGTCTGTCTGCCCCCGGGGGGGGTCCTCCCTGTCTGTCTGCCCCCGGGGGGGGTCCTCCCTGTCTGTCTGCCCCCGGGGGTCCTCTTCCCCAGCAGTTCCTGATCAGTGATATCCTGAGTGTTAATATAGTGACCATTTACCTAAACCGATTCCATGTTGGTATAAAGACGCGGTTAGCAGAGCTCCGTGCCAAACACCTAATGCCAGGGCACAGGGTAGACTACCTGCCAGGTGGCAGCCGCAGCCAAATAAAATGCCAAAATAATCCACAATTAATACTGTGACCAGTATCCGGCAGCGGCGTGCTACCGGCTGGCACTGCCCCGCGTCAGGGCATCACGCCTTGTAACTGGACAGGAGGAGCGTGCGAGGAAAAAGACAGCGTTAATGATCCAAGAGGAACATAAGATCAAGATATAAGGAACAGGTACCTTGTGGCATCGATTTACAAGTACTTTGTGGGGCTTATTTTGGGCGAGACTGGCCATGACATCACAGCTCTGATCAATACGCATCATCAAGATCTTTAAATCGCTCATTCTGCGAGCAGCGACAATGGAAATCCCATTCCTATGCTCCACTTTGATGGCTGAGGAGCCCATCCTGCCTCATTATTCAGAGACTTCATTGATTCTATGAGCCGGAGAGAGAAAGTGACTCGTCTATATACGGCTTCGTCCTCCGGATAACGGACAATCTTGGACAAGGACGACACCACCATTTCCAGACAACATGGCTGACTGACTGTGGGAGAGGATTAATGAGGCGCAGTCCATGCGCAGGGGCGAACGGTTAGTTCCCGCAAGTTCCCAGGTCACATGTGTATGACTGGTATCCCTGGTGATCCAATGGTTCAGCAAGACATGGGGGGTTTATGCCATGGCACACACACACCTCGTGCGAGAATCTGTGCCCTGCAGAATACAATCCCCACCTGTGTTGTAACAATAACACAGTGGAATCCAGCAAAAAAGTAGGCTGAAGGCCCCACAGCGGCACATGGGGTGGTCCTGCCACCCACCATGGAAATATCTCACTAGGCCATTGTGGCTATAGCTCTGCAACGCGGCAGACAATACCGGCGGGGTATATAACATGATATTACAGTGGCAAGAAAAAGTATGTGAACGCTTTGGGACTACGTGGAGTCACAATTTGAAAAACACAGTCTGCTTAAAATAATACAACACAAACATATGTTTTCATGTGTTTATTGAACAGAACATGTAAACATTCACAGTGCAGGGTGGAAAAAGTATGTGAACCCCGAGCCTAATGACTTCTCCAAAAGCTAATTGGAGCCAGGAGTGAGCCAACCTTGAGTCCAATCAGTGTGATATTATTGGATGTGTTGCTGAAAGCTGTCCTGCTCTTTAATAACACACACCAGTTTTGGGTTTACTGGTTTCAAGAAGCACTGCCTGATGTGAACCATGCCTCGCAGAAAAGAGCTCTCAGAAGACCTACGATCAAGAATTGTTGACTTGCATGAAGCTGGAAAGGGTTACAAAAGTTTCTCCAAAAGCCTTGATGTTCATGTGTCCATGGTAAGACAGACTGTCTACAAATGGAGAAAGTTCAGCACTGTTGCTACTCTCCCTAGGCGTGGTCCTTCTGTAAAGATGACTGCAAGAGCACAGCGCAGAATGCTTAATGAGGTAAAGAAGAATCCTAGAGTGTCAGCTAAAGACTTACAGAAATCTCTGGCACATGCTAACATTTTTGTTGACACATCTACAATAAGGAAAACATTAAACAAGAATGGAGTACATGGGAGGACACCATGAAGGAAGCCATTGCTGTCCAAATAGAATATTGCAGCACGTTTGAAGTTTGCAAAAGAGCACCTGGATGTTCCACAGCACTACTGGCAAAATATTCTGTGGACAGATGAAACCAAAATTGAGTTGTTTGGAAAAAACACATGTAGCGCTGGTTTTAAATTCCCTGTCATTGTAGTACTTGTTTTTGGCCACCGGAGGGAGACAAGCATGATGTAAGACACTGAACATTGGGACTACATTTTCCAGCATGCTTTGCGGGCGGGAACAGGAAGTGGGTGGGAGAGAGACACTGATATCCGCAGCCTCGTGGAAAGAGGTGGCAGAGCGCGCAGAGGAGCAAGACGCAAGTGTAACAGAGAGTAATCACGACCAGGCCAGAGCGCAGGTGCGGCTTAGCAGAGCTGGAGATCGGGTTTTTCCCTTCTTATTACACGAAGACCCAGTGATCCTCCGCTAGTAACCCACGCTGATACAGAGTAAGCTGAAGTACCCCGAGTTAGGAGAACCGCAGACGATCTAACGGAGTACAGGCGGTGAGCTGGACATCTTGTGGCAGATACAGACAAGTGACACAGAGAATCCCAGTCAAAATCGAGCGGAGACACGTCCTGGGTCGAGCGGAGCACAGAGTATCTGGCGGATGGGTGAGAGGCCTTCCAGGCCGCTGTAAAATACTAAAGCACGCTGCAGTTTGTTCAAAACCCACAGGGCCCCAACGTGACTAGTTGAAGATACCTCATAAATAATTCACTGGCCAGTTGAATATTGTACCCGGGTACCAATACACATACATTCCTTGGGACTTAACCTGTACGGGACTCACACTCCAACCACTAAGGGGGTTAAAAATACTTTTTTCCTTTTCCGCTGCGGGTTTCTCGCATTACGAAGTATTGTATTTCTTTTCCGCTGCGTGTTTTCCGCATTACGAAGTACTGTAAATATATATACATATACCGTGTTACTCATTATATGCCAGTTTATTCAGTAAACTATATAATTTATAAAATCCACGACGGTGCTGGAGTATATTTATTCCCTAGTGCGGGGAGACTGACCTGAGGTTCAAATTCAGCGGCTCCTCCGGGAGTGAGCACTACACGTGGGGGCTCGTTTCCGGTATCCAGTCTCTGGAAAAAACACATTTAAAGGGTTAAATATGGATCCAGATACTGCTGCCAAATGGTGTGAGGAGCACAGTAGTCAGATAGAATTATGTATAGTTATGGATATTCCTGCAGACACTTGGGCCGAAGATCAGATTCGCCAGGCCGTGGCCGCGCTGACACCAGATCATCGGGGGTTAATCCTGGACATTAAAGAGAACCCAGATACCTCTCACACGTATGTTCTTTTTGAATGGAGAAAGGGTGTTCCAGTGTGTTTTCAGGGCGCGAGTGTGAAGCTGACCGACGTGGAAGTTCGACTGGTCCAGCCAAGTACGCCACGTGGTGATCACGCGAATGTTCCCGATGTTACCCCAACTACAGGGTTCCCTCCTGTTACATTTTTCACCACTATGGGGAAACTGGTGGAAACACTAGCCAAAAACTCTGCTGCGTCTCCCAATTACGGATATCGCAAGTTACGGTTTTATTCTGGTAAGGTCCCTGTGCCAACTGGAGAAGAGGACTTTGAGACTTGGATAGATCAAGCAGTGGAAGAATGGGAAGTTGCTGACACCGTGAAGAGACAAAGGTTGATCGAGAGCCTAAGAGTTCCTGCTTCAGATGTCATTCGAAATCTAAAAAGGGACAAACCCGGCTGCACTGCTGCGGAGTATCTAGAAGCTTTACAGGAAATTTTCGGGGGAGTGGAGGATTGTGCCGAGCTTATCCACAAGTTCTCTCACACCTATCAAAAGGAAGGAGAAGAATTGTCCACATATGTCTGGCGGCTGGATAAAATCATCCATCAGGTCATTCTTAAAGGGGGCATGGAACCGAGTCATGCAAGCAAAGCTTTGATGGATCAAATTTTCAAAGGAGCACTCCCACTGGATCCCATAATGTTGAAATTTCAGACTAGATACCAGAGCACGAGACTGACCTATTCCAAACTGGTCAAAGCTATCCGAGAAGAAGAGGCCTCGATTAAGGCTAAAAAGGTTGCAAATGCTTCGCACACAGTTTTCACCGCAGAAGTAGGAACTCTCTGTGTAGCAGACGTGCAGACTGAAGTGCTGGCTTTAAAAACTCAGATGTTGCAAATGATGGAGTTAATGACGTTGCTGTCGGCTAAGGGCACCAGAACTGAAGGGGTTGCTGTAGCCTCGAACAGGGGGTCTCCAAGTGAACCGCAAGAAAGAAATATGCTCACACTCCCGAGAAAGAAATGTTTTGGCTGCGGAGAAATCGGCCATATCAGGGCTCAATGCCCACAAGGGAGGGCTGAAAAGAAACCGGTCGAAGAACTCCTAAAGGCTGTGGAGGAACTGTTGTCCGCCCTGCAGGCGGGAAACTCCAGAGGGCCCTGGTAAGGGAGAAAACCAGGTGCCCGAAGGTTGAAACCCGCTCCAAAAATCAAGCCAGGACTAAGAGGACAAGAGGGCCCAAAGTCTGGCCAACTGCAAAGCCTGCCAGGACTGAAAGAGTCACTCCCTTAGCGTCCGGACCTATGTCATGGGGAAGCAATGCACACCCAAAACCTACACGGGCCAAGAAGAAGGCCAGGGTACAACAAACTGGGTCTAAACTTCCTGTTACTACAACCAAGTTTCCTGACCAGCTGATAGGTCCTTCTCCTATTGTGCCAATCCAAGTGGAGGGAGTCTACACTAAAGCTCTGTTGGACTCAGGGGCTCAAGTGACATTGATTTACAGAGATTTCTATGAGAAACACTTCAAGCACATACCTCTACAGAAATTGAAGGATCTGGAAATCTGGGGTATCGGAACTGAGAAACTCCCTTATGACAGGTATCTACAGGTGAAGTTGGAGATCGGATCCGAAGTCATCGGACAGTCCGGAGGTTGTGATGCATTGGCCATTGTGTGTCCTCGGCCTTCAGGGGCAAACAGGAGTTCCATGATAGTGGGGACGAATACTGATTTGGTGCGACGTCTCCTGACACCTATCGTGCTAAAAGAAGGTTCTACTAAAGGAGTACACCCAATGTTACGTCCAGTCTATCAGAGAATGGTCGAAGAACAGAAGGCACCTGCTGAAGTGGGGCGCCTGTGGAGATTGGAAGAAACAGATAAGGTTCTGCAAGCAGGAGAAGTAACGAGTTTCCGGGCTTCAGTCAAGTTGAATGGATCGCAACCAGGTCCCTATGTGGTACTGGAAACAGATTTTAATCATGGGAGTGAAGCCGGAGTAGAAGTAATCCCTGAAATAATCTCCACTAAAGCTTTGAAAAGAATGCGAGGAAGAGTCACAGTAACCGTGTGCAATGTGTCGGATTCTCCAGTAGTCCTTAAAGCACGAATGCCTATCGGGCAAGTAGCGTCCGCTACGCCCCTCTCTACCGATTTAGGAGGGGGAGTGGATAAAGAGATTCCAGATGAAAGATTCTACCCCAAGGACGCTCCCATTTAACCTGAATGGAAGAAACGTCTTCAGTCCCAAGTTTTAGAGTGGAGAGACTTGTTCTCGAAAGATGAGTTCGACGTGGGCCTAGCTAAAAGTACTGAGCACCGCATTCGATTACAAGAGGACAAGCCGTTTCATGAAAGGTCAAGACGAGTTCCGCTGGGAGACTTGGATGATCTACGAGAACAGCTGAATGAACTGCAAAGAACCAAGGTGATCCAAGAGTCCAGGAGCCCATATGCATCTCCAATAGTAATGGTCCGGAAGAAGAATGGTTCTGTCCGCCTATGCATAGACTATCGCACGCTGAATCGGAGAACCATCCCAGATCAATATGCTACTCCTCGGATAGAAGATGCCTTACAGTGTTTGTCTGGAGCAAAATGGTTTAGTGTACTAGACCTGCGAAGTGGGTATCACCAGATACCAATGCATCCTGAAGACTGCGTTCATCTGTCCATTGGGGTTCTTCGAATTCAACAGAATGCCTCAAGGCCTTACGGGGGCTCCAGCCACGTTCCAACGGTTAATGGAGAAGACAGTCGGGGACATGAATCTGATCGAAGTATTAGTGTACCTGGATGACATAATTGTGATTGGGAAGACTCTGGAAGAACATGAGCAACGTTTGGAGAAGGTCTTGAGGCTCCATGAAGAGGGATTGAAACTGTCTCTGGAGAAATGTCAATTCTGTTTACCGTCTGTTACGTATCTGGGACATGTGGTCTCAGTAGAAGGCGTTTCGACAGATCCTCGGAAGTTGGAGGCAGTAGCTTCTTGGCCTAGACCCCGAAACGTCACTGAATTTAGATCTTTCTTGGGGTTCTGTTCCTATTATCGAAGATTTGTAGGAGGATTCGCAAAAATAGCTCAACCACTGAACAAACTCCTACAGAAGGAAAGCACAGAAGAAGGCTGCAAGGTCTCTGACCGAAATCCGTCAGCTCCAGGGCCAAGGAAAGCTCGAGAGTCCATCCAGGGAGAATGGACCAGTCAATGCGAGGGTGCTTTTACGAAGCTGAAAGAGAGTTTAACTCGAGCTCCTGTCTTGGCCTATGCGGACCCTCACAAGCCGTACGAGCTACATGTGGATGCCAGCAGAGAAGGCCTAGGAGGAGTCCTGTATCAAGAGTATGGTGGATTGCTGAGGCCTGTAGCGTATGTGAGCAGGAGCCTTACGCCTTCAGAAAAGAACTATCCTACCCACAAGTTGGAGTTCCTAGCCTTAAAATGGGCAGTGGTAGACAAGCTAAAGGACTATCTGTATGGGGCCGAGTTTGTGATAAAGACGGATAACAATCCTCTTACCTACATCCTTACTACTGCAAAACTGGACGCAACGGGACATCGGTGGTTGGCAGCTCTGTCAGGGTTTCGGTTCAGCCTGAACTATCGCCCTGGGGTGAATAATCGAGATGCTGATGCTTTGTCGAGAAGACCCTACACTACAGAATGGACTCAGTTAACTCCAGACGGGGTACAAGCTTTGTGTCAAGGAGCAGAGCGCCGGGTCAAGGGAGGGATTGAAGCGGAGGCCATATGAGTCATGGCTGCGGCTGTTCCGGAGTTCTACTGCAACCCTACGCAGTTGAGGGATGAAAGTCTGCCTACCTTTTCAAAACAGGACTTGAAAGCTGATCAGTCTATAGACCCTTTAATTGCGTTAACCATAAAGGCCCTAACTGCGAACCAGCGGGAAATTCTGCTGACCAATTCCCCAGATGGAGCCAGATTGGTCTACAAAGAGTGGGAACGGTTGAAGATGTTGGATGGGGTGGTCTACCGAAGGGGCCCCTCAACCAATGCTGAAGAGACCCAACAGTTGTTCCTTCCCACTAAACATAGGGAGAGTGTGCTGCGATCGCTACATGATGAGCATGGACATTTGGGCGCAGAAAGAACTTTTAAGCTGGTGCGAGACAGGTTCTATTGGCCTTGCATGAGAGCTGAAGTGGAAAGTTATTGTCATTCATGTCTGAGGTGTATTCAAAGGAAGACCCTACCGACCTGAACCGCTCCAATGAGCCATCTGCAAAGTCAAAGACCCATGGATTTGGTGTGCATTGACTTCCTGTGCTTAGAGCCGGATGCTAGTGGGCAGGGAAATATTCTAATAGTGACTGATCACTTCACACGTTACGCCCAAGCCTTTTCTACAAAAGACCAACGCGCTCCGACAGTGGCGAAGGTTCTGATGGAAAAGTTCTTTGTTCACTACGGCCTACCAAGGAGAATACACTCTGATCAGGGTAGAGACTTTGAAAGCCGGCTTGTTGGGCAATTACTGGAACTGCTGGGAATCCAAAAGACCCAAACTACACCATATCACCCTCAAGGTGATGCTCAGCCCGAAAGGTTCAATCACACGCTGCTAAATATGCTGGGGACGCTGTCAAACACAGAAGCAGAGCTGGAGTCGTCACATAGTACGGAGAGTGACGCTACTGGATACTCACCATACCGTCTTATGTTCGGAAGAGAAGCTCGACTGCCGGTTGATTTGGCGTTTGGGCTATCTCTGGACCAGACGTCGGTAGCTTCCCATAGAAATTACGTGGATAGACTTCGAAAGAATCTGGCCTCTGCGTTTGAACAGGCCCGTTTGACCTCAGGAAACAGGGAACAAAGGAATAAACGGAACTATGACTTGAAAGTTCGGATACAGGATCTACAACCTGGTGATAGGGTTTTGTTGAAGAACTTGGGTGCTGCTGCAAGGCACAAGTTAGCGGATAGATGGAGTTCTCAGGTCTACATTGTCTGCAAGCAACTGCCGGGTCTGCCGGTGTACCAAATCCGGCCGGATGGAAAGGCTGGGCCTCTTAAGAACTGGCACCGGAATCATTTATTACCTTTGAGAGAGGCTGTGAGGATACCAGTTGGGGACGAACTTTCTCTGCCAAATCCGCCTGCTCCACGTTTGCCTCCCGTTACTCGGTCTCAGCAGACCCGGGCTATCGAAGACAGCGAAAGGGACAGTGAGGAAGAAAGTTTTTGTCTGGACTGGATGCGCTCACCAGAGCCTGAAGAGGTTATCTCGGTTCCTGAACGGTGGGAAAGTAATTTGAGGCCTGAGGCTCCTGAATTTCAGTTAGAAGTCCCCGAGGCTATTGAAATCCCTGTAGTTCCTGAAGCAGAATCTTATTACTACAGTTCTATGCCTTCACTGGAAGGATCATACTTCGAAGAGATGTCTGCTCCAGTGGTAGAAAGAAGAACTGAGCCCGCGCCTATAGTACTTCCACCCGAAGAGGAACTGATTGAGCCAGAACCAAAACGCTCTGTTCGACCGCCCCAGCGACTCACCTACGACTCACCAGGACATAGCACTGAAGAGGCCGTCACCACAGTGCGAAGGTTGCCCGAAATGTCTGCTATGTTAGCTGAGGTAGTCCAAAGCATGAGTCAACTTGAGGAAGTGTATCTAACCCATTGTATGCTTGCTGCTGAGCCTGTATATGTTGCCTAATATATGTGAAAAATGTAATGCAACTGTTGTACCTCCTTGGAGAGACCCAAGAGTTCTAGGAGGGGGAGAGTGTAGCGCTGGTTTTAAATTCCCTGTCATTGTAGTACTTGTTTTTGGCCACCGGTGGGAGACAAGCGCGATGTAAGACACTGAACATTGGGACTACATTTTCCAGCATGCTTTGCGGGCGGGAACAGGAAGTGGGTGGGAGAGAGACACTGATATCCGCAGCCTCGTGGAAAGCTGGCAGAGCGCGCAGAGGAGTGAGAGGAGCAAGACGCAAGTGTAACAGAGAGTAATCACGACCAGGCCAGAGCGCAGGTGCGGCCTAGCAGAGCTGGAGATCGGGTTTTTCCCTTCTTATTACACGAAGACCCAGTGATCCTCCGCTAGTAACCCACGCTGATACAGAGTAAGCTGAAGTACCCCGAGTTAGGAGAACCGCAGACGATCTAACAGGGAGTACAGGCGGTGAGCTGGACATCTTGTGGCAGATACAGACAAGCAAGACAGCGAATCCGGTGACAGAGAATCCCAGTCAAAATCGAGCGGAGACACGTCCTGGGTCGAGCGGAGCACAGAGTATCTGGCGGATGGGTGAGAGGCCTTCCAGGCCGCTGTAAAATACTAAAGCACGCTGCAGTTTGTTCAAAACCCACAGGGCCCCAACGTGACTAGTCGAAGATACCTCATAAATAATTCACTGGCCAGTTGAATATTGTACCCGGGTACCAATACACACATACACATACATTCCTTGGGACTTAACCTGTACGGGACTCACACTCCAACCACTAAGGGGGTTAAAAATACTTTATTCCTTTTCCGCTGCGCGTTTCTCGCATTACGAAGTATTGTATTTCTTTTCCACTGCGTGTTTTCCGCATTACGAAGTACTGTAAATATATATACATGTACCGTGTTACTCATTATATGCCAGTTTATTCAGTAAACTATATAATTTATAAAATCCACGACGGTGCTGGAGTATATTTATTCCCTAGTGTGGGGAGACTGACCCGAGGTTCAAATTCAGCGGCTCCTCCGGGGTGAGCGCTACACACACAACACTGTGTGGAGGAAAAAAAAGGCACCGCACACCAACATCAAAACCTCATCCCCACTGTAAAACATGGCGGACGGAGCATCATGGTTTGGGGCTGCTTTGCTGCCTCAGGGCCTGGACGGATTGTTGTCATTGATGGAAAAATGAATTCGAGTTTATCAAGACATTTTGCATGAAAACGTAAGACCATCTGTCTGCCAACTGAAGCTCCGCAGAGGATGGGTGATGCAACAGGACAATGACCCAAAGCATACAAGTAATTCAACAAAAGAATGGCTTCAACAAAACAAAATACGCCTTCTGGAGTGGCCCAGAGTCCTGACCTCAACCCGATTGAAATGCTGTGGCATGACCTTAAGAGAGCGATTCACACCAGACATCCCAAGAATATTGCTACACTGAAACAGTTTTGTGAAGAGGAGTGGTCCAAAATTACTCCAGATCGTTGTGCAGGTCTGATCTGCAACTACAGGAAACGTTTGGTTGAGGTTATTGCTCCCAAAGGAGGGTCAACCAGTTATTAAGTCCAAAGGTTCACATACTTTTTCCACCCTGCACTGTGAATGTTTTCATGTTCTGTTCAATAAAAACATGAAAACATATGTTTGTGTTGTATTATTTTAAGCAGACTGTCTTTTTCTAATTGTTGTGACTTAGATGAAGATCAGTGCACATTTTATGACCAATTCATGCAAAACTCCACGTAATCCCAAAGGGTTCACATACTTTTTCTTACCACTGTATATGAGACCAAGGTGACAATTGGGGCCAGGACAACACAACACATCCCTGTGTCCCATGATGGTACGTGTCCTTGGAAAATCCCCAGGATGCCATCTTTAGGAGGCAACATGCAAGGTCACTCTAGGACAAGGACTGGTCCCTTCTCCACCACCACCTGACATTGTGTCAGTCCATTTTCTTTGCAGAGTCAGGATTTGCCCCCATCGCGTTATGAGCAAACCGCGCCATGACGTGTTGGGGGGGGGACACAAAAGTGAAACCCATCCATGGAGCGTACAGGGAACTCCAGCCTGCTAGCACATCCCAATGGTTTTATCAATGGATCTGCTGACACTCGCACCCACATGCAGGGGATTGATGCGTTCTGTGCTTAAAAGCTTCACTTTAGTTATCAGGAAGCCCAGGATCGGCTGCCAAGTTTCAGCTGCTTCCTGGTCCTCACTGCGGGAAGCCTCAAATCTCTGGAACAAATGTACAGGACTTTCAAAACCGGTATCTAGATGTTCCGCTCATTTAAATGGGTCAACGCGCCATCTTGGGACGCCCTTAAAGCAGCTCCCAGAAGACTACTCTCGTTTTTTCACCGATACACAATTTTTTCTGAGCCCACTTATTTGTCCTTCCCACCCTGGAACCTGGATTACATCGCCAGAACCAAGGAAAAAGAGAACCAACCTAATATAAGTATTCCAAATTTACAGTACTTTCATCAACTGTTCTCTAGTTATTGATTTCGACGGGATGAAAGTCAGAGTGGACTTCCCAGGAGGAAAACCGAAGAGCATTAACCACCGAGCTATCCCGCTGCTTTTCCCAAGGCTACACATAGGAAATCCAGATTGCAGGGCAGACCCGCCATGAGTTATGCGACTTAAAGATGGTATCAGATTACTTGGCTGTAACAAGCTGTGACTAAACAGGTGCTGGCAGCGGGATATCGGGGCCCCGGCTCCTGGACCCACGGCCTGTAAAGATTTACGGTCATTGCATGACACGCATGTTACATCTCTACACTATCCATTGATGTGTCGCGCACGCAAAATCTTCCCGTGTTTATTCCAGCATCGCGTGTCACGTGCGCCACCATTGCGGCATACAGGCGCGCACGTCCACAGATGTAGAATCAGACCCTGACTCTCCAGGTCCATCTGTGACGGGCCTTTATGATGGAGTGCTAATTTTCATCTGGAGGGTGGAAAGGCGAAAGGTCAGGCTCTTATTTCACCAAGCGCTGCCGCAGCCCAATAATTCACAGCAATAAACCTAAGCGGGGCACAGACAGGGCAGGAGCCCCTCGTAAATCTGCCGCGCAGGAGTGTCTGCTCACACGGTTACTGGGCCGCATGTTAATTTGGGAGGTAAAAGCCGCCACCGGCTGCGCCACAGCCCTCCAGCTCCCCCCGGTGCGTCAATAGCCTCGCACGCGCGCACCTGTTAATCAAATGACTTTATTTAGTCCAAAGCTATTTTTTCCTAATAAAAACAGAGTATTTATCTCCCCGGCCATAAAAAACGGGATTGTTTTCAACTCTTCACTTATAGTTAAGATGCACATTTAGCGCGGATTGATTTCCAATGCTCCGCTCGATACCCTGTCACTTGCTATTTCTAACACGCAGCCTCTGCGTTCACTTACTGTCGGGTAACGGAGCCTGGGAGGAATCTCCAACACCGGCCAGGAGGATCCAAGGTCTGCCACCAAATTATCCATCCGAAAAGGTCCTCTCTGGTCCCGGCCGGAAACCGCCAAGGAAGAGCAGCAAGGGGCACCCCATGCCAGTCACCACGTCCCCAAAAACGCTGAAGGTTGTGTATGATTTGGTGTGGAGGAACGTGGCCCAAGGTCCAGAGTCTCCATCCAAAAGACTTATCCATTGACTTGTTTCCAGTCCCAAAAGGAGACCCGCAAATGATAGACCATGAGAAGAGGCAAGGGGGACCCCATGCCAATCACTGTACCCATTCCAAAAACGATGACGGCATTGTGCGATCTGGCTGGAGGGGGACTTGATCCCACGTCACGGCCAGCCCGTCGCTTCTGCAGGAATACACAGCCACAATGTAGATTTACTGCAATGTTTGTAAATAGCCTTGGCATCCAGGAACTCTGTGTTGGATTGAAACCACCATCTTGTTACGGCACACGTGGCATTATTTGTCACAGTTTTTGGCAATTCTCATCCTCTGAGCATGGGCCCTCTAGACATCGGACACGGTTTTTTAACATTGAAGCCATTTACTCCAGCATCGACCAATAACATCTGCAGACGGCACATGGACATGGACACTGCAGACGGCACATCTACGATGGACTAGATCAGCCCCAAAGACAAACCTTTCTAATCAGGGATACGCAGGAGTCCCCAACATGCTTTAGGCTAATGTCAGATGAACGCAGTCTGAGCGCACTCTGCGTGCGTGCATAACAGACGGACATACTGACAGATACTGTAGACACCACACGGTCCATTTTTCTTGACGGACGTAGAAAAAAAAAAAAGAGGGAATTACGGGAAACAAAATTAATATGAAAAATGTTACAAATTGGAAAATGATATGAAAAGCCATTGCGTGCATCAAGGTGCTGGACATCACAAATGCGCCACGTCTGACTTTGTGTCATCACACACACAGATCACTAGGTGTACGTGGAGCACTCTGCTCGTCCGTGGTAGCGGTTTTACGTTCTTGCCTAACTTGTGTCCGTTTGCCATGTGCGTTGTGTGTGCACAGTTCGGTGCGGATGCACTTCGTGTGTGGGTCTCTATTGCTCATGATTCTATGCTACGACGGACGTTAAACTCTGCGGCAACACGTGATCACTGCTTTTGTCCGATACTGGCCTTAAAGCTAGGGTCAAATGAACGCATTATTCGCAGCGACCGTCAAAAAGTGTGTCCGACATATTTTTTCACGGAATGCGCGAAAACGGTCATACGATGCGTATTTCCGTGTGTGATTTTTTTTTTCGGATCCAAACCAGGAAACTTTGGGTGTCTGGACGTGATGTTGGCCGGACATGAGCAGCGTCTGACGTCTCCTAATCATGGACACACACACCGCTATGCGGAAGCAGCGCACTCTGTACGTCAGCACTAGCGGTACTGCGTTCTCAAAAAAACGCGTTTGCTGCTTGTGATGCGCAGCCGAACTTTCGTGCGGCCGTACATCGTATATTAGCCGTCATTTGCTGCTACTGCGGCCGTGATTAAGTGCGCCTAAACGCACATTAAAAATGCGTTAGTCTGACCCCAGCCTAAAGCAGGGGCCAGCAAACATGGTCCTCCAGATGTTTTGGAACCATTTTTCCATGAGGCTCCGTCTAAGCGGGCCAAAGTTAGTGACCCTTCTGCAAAGCATAACGAGTTGGAATTTAAATAGAATTCTTATATGTATTTTAAGAACCATAGATCCAACACACATAGGAGACTGGCCGACATAAAACGGGAGCTTAGGCTAGGGTCAGACTAACGCATTTTTCACGTTGTCCGTGAAAATGTGCGTTCGAGAATGGACGTATTTTTTCACGGAATACGCATAGCGTCATACTATGCGCAGTTTCATCCGTGATTTTGTACGGATCATCAATAAAACACTTCTTGCATCTGGACGTTATGTTCCGGACATTAGCAGCGTCTGCGTCTCCCAATCACGCACAACGCCGCTAGCGGACGCAGCGCACTCTGTACGTCAGTACTAGTGGTTTAACGTTCTCGAAAAAATGCGTTCATTTTCCACTTGCGTTGCGCAGGGACTTTTGTGCGGCCGTACTGTATATTGGCCGTCATTGCCCGGCATCTGCTGCTAGTGCGCCTGATTAAGTGCGCCAGAACGCGCGTTCGCACTGCCTCAGTCTGACCCTAGCCTTAACGAGCGGAATGGAGGGGCGCTGGGCTTACGTCCCTGCCCGGGCGAACCTGATCAGACCATCATGAAGGGTCAGCACAGGATGGAAAAATGGCAAGAGCACCCCCCTTCCATCACTTCATATATGACCTGTATAAAACCACTCTGACCAAAATAAATATAAGAATAAAGATAGCTATGCAAAGTACTCGCCGCTGAGTCTTTATTAAAATCTGTCATAAAATTAGGAAAATTCTACAATTTTATACCAAAAGTATAAATTTGATAACAACTTAAATAGTTTTTGCCTTTTGAATCCGCAGCAATAACTGAGAATGGAAAGGCTGGGCATGGCAGCTGCTCCGGCTTATTTCATCCTGTATTACTACGCGACTCTCCGGAGGGCCGAGGTTTGCAGTTACTGACTGGGCCTTAAATAACCCTTTAGGTGACATAGCATATCATGCTGACACTGCAACAGTAGCAGAATGATACGGAACTAGCCGCGTATGTTACAGCTACTGGCAGCATAGGAGCAGGACATTCCATGTCCCAGGACTAGACTGTAAGCTCTTGGGGAGCAGGGCCCTCTACTGCCTATGCGTTATTCTAATTTATCATTGTATCCACTGTATATGTATGCAGAATATGAACAGGACACAACACGTCCCCTTTACACCAGGGATCAGCAACCTCGGCCCTGCAGGTGTTTTGGAACTACCTCTCCCATGATGCTCAGCCACTCATTTGGCTGACAGAACCCCATTTAGCTTGTATGCCCCTAGGGAGCAGGGCCCTCTACACCTCTTGTGGCTTATCAGTAGGAATTGTATATAATACAGAGATTTCCAGATTCCACATTGCCGCCCGTCTCCTGAGATACACATCACATTTTGTGGGTGGCACATGAAAGCTGCTGCCCTGCAACATGTCTAATTGATACGCTGCAGGAGGGAAAACCGTTTACCAGACATTCATTTGTGCTCCCTCTGATAACGTGATGAATTATACATACTGCAGGGCAGCACTTTCATGTGTCACCCATCATCATGTGGAAGTGGTCCCAGATCCACCATGTTTTCCTTGACATACATTAGGTATACTAATGGGCAGTGAAAAGTGCTGCCCTGCAGTATGTAGCATTCAAAGAAAGGAATCTGAGGGATCTCAGGTAACATTCCTTGAATGTTCACCCCATGGCTTCTACATATCGCAGGGCAGCTCCTTCCTCTGCATGAAGGAGAAATGTGCATCCATGAAAACATGGCAGTCCCGGGCTCTTACAGAGTACAGAGCGGGTTGGCTCTGCCACATGTGAGCCCAGCACACGGTTACACTGTTATATTGTGTCATATTGTGTCTTCTTCAGTCCACACGTTTCAGATCTGCTGGTTTACACACACATTAGACCATATGCTGTACCTTAACTTTATTCATTTAGAATCAGAAAAACACACTATTTTCGCACATTTGTTCATGGTTTTGTGGGGGTTTTCCCCCCTGTTAAACTCCTTTGGGTTTATTCTTCAGGATTACCTGGTTCCTGGTGACACAGGACTAAATGGAGACATGTGCGTCACTCCTGAAAGAGGGAAAGAAACCCACCTGGTGGCCCAGCCCAATCACCACCACCCACTTAACCCTTTACTGGCATGGAATGCATGAATCTTAGGCTTTAATGCTTGGCTATATCCTCCACCTCCCAATAAAATACCATTATATGGAACGTCCTGCACAGAGGGCGCAAAACTGAGAATAGAAAACTAAAGTGCTCAGGTTTTCCACCAGGATGTGGCTGCAATGCTCGACAAAAGCCACTTCCTCCACGAAACCACTCACAAACAATGCTATGCAATATGGTAAATCAGCGTCCCTGGATCTCATTCCAAGAGGTAATGCAGCGACTGCATTATATGATTAGGGTTTCCCAGGACACATTACTATTTCATGCAGGGAAAGGTGCTGCCCTGCAACATGTATAATGTATATGCTTCAGGAGGAGAAGCAGTTTCTTAAATCAGGATTGGTAACCTGGGATTCCTCTCTTTTTTCTTACCTGCCGCTTATGGATTCTACGAGCTGTGGGGAGGCATTTTTCATGCATTGCCCATCAGCCTGAATACATTATGTGTGTCTAGGAAAACATGGCTGATCTCTCATACATATGTATTCCACATATGTATTCTCACATTCCTATTTAGGGAAGCCTACCACCCAACTCACTGACGCGACCATCAATCACTCTCACCTTACAGTCCTCTCCTCCTGTTTCCAACCCTCCCAGATTGTGAGTTCCTACGGGAATAGGGCCCTCATCTCCTCCTGTACTGTTTGTCAAATGTTGTTCAATGTATTGTAACCCTGTCTATACTGTGCTTATTGTACAGCGCTGCGGAATATGCTGGCGCTTTATAAATAATGAATAATAATAATGTATTGCATGGCAGGGATATTTTGATCGCAGCCGGGTGAGATATGAGGTCATCTCCCCTTGCGTAACACAGATTTGCACTCAGCGATATTGTCACGCATGCGCGCATCACGCAGGTCATTAATAATGCAGCTCGTTTTAAATGACTCATCTCTTGTAAACCAGGAGGGAGATGCCTCGGCGGCTTCGCCACGTCACACCGCGAGCCCGTGCATCTTAATCAGCAACGCGTGCAATAAACATAAACACACTATATTCCCTATAGCTTTGGGGCAGCTTCAAGCGTCAATGGTTCTGCAGAAAATGCATGCGTGGGGCAATAACAGAGGGAACCAATGGAATCGCAATGTTGTCGGTTTTGCCTTTGTATAAAAGTCATACTGTACAGAACAAAGCAACTAACGAGGACTCAATAAATTCCAATAATAAACATAGAAATAATCAAATTTCGAAGCCATAAAGCCAGTGAAAAACAGTGTTTTCCTCATTTAGTCCTTAGAATATATTCCACATTATAAGCCTGGGTGTGCTGATTGCACACAATACACAGATACCCCACTGTATGTGTATACTGCGATCACGTAACACGCTTATATTGCAAGAGAGTCTGGGTCTATACCTGCATATCACTGTCCATGGCTCTCATTCTCCTCCAGGTTACTCAGCAGCAAAGGCCACACACCTGCTTCCCATCAAAGGAAATGGGAAAGCCTGACAACTGTACTACGACTCCCAGCAACCTCTGCTGTGCAGTTACTCATTGCAATACCTCAATACTGTCATGCATTACTATGGGAGCACCGGGATTGGCTGCAGTGTAGTACAGCCATAGGATTTTAATGCCTTTGCTATGCAATGTTTAATACTCAGCTTGGGGGGCTCTGTTACATCTTGCTGCTGTATACCGCAGAGCGACGCACGTCCAGGGAAACATGGGGGATCTTACAGCCCTAAAGACACCTAAATTGCAATGAAAACTGGATCAGCGTCACCAGACCACTCGTGTATTCTGGGACATGTATCACTTCCACCTGCTAATGGGATGCACATTGAAGTGCTGCCCTGCAGTATGCAGAATTCATGTGCTGCAGGAAGAAAATTGCATTGCTCTCGTTCTTGTGGGTTTTGGTCTTTTCCCCCCAAACCAATTCCTTATATATATTAAAAAAATCATTTTCCCCATTAAAAATCCATTACTTATTTCCCACCTTTAACAAGTTATAATAGTTTAGAATCCACAGACTTCTCCCTCCTGATCTAAGCCCACCAACTCGGTCACTGCAAGTCTCACAGCAGCACATTGTGTAAGGCTGGAGTCTGCAAAAGGCACAGTAATCCTTAAAAATTGCAAATAAATAATAAAATGTGCATTTTTTTGATGTGTACTGAGATATTGCAGTATAAGGAGAGGTGGTTCAGGGTGCTCTCTAACCACAGTGCAGAATAGTGAGAGGAAGAGCAAGGTGCTCACAATCAGCATCGTGAGAGGAAGTGCGAGGTGCTCACCATCACAGTGCAGTATACTGAGAGGAGACTCCAGGTGCTCAATAACCATATTGCTTTATATTTTGAGAGGTGGCTCATGGAGCTCACTAACCATAGTGCAGTAGTCAGGAAGCAGCTTGGAGTGCTCACTAATCATAGTACAGTATAGTGAGGTGGCTCAGGGTGCTCACTAATCATAGTACAGTATAGTGCGAGGTGGCTCAGGGTGCTCACTAATCATAGTACAGTATGGTGCGAGGTGGCTCAGGTTGCTTATTCATATTGCAGTATAGTGCGAGGTGGCTCAGGTTGCTTACCCATATTCTTGTATAGTGAGAGGTGACTCAGGGTGCTCACTAATCCTAGTACCATATAGTGAGAGGCTAATCATAGTACAGTATTGTGAGAGGTGGCTCATGGAGCTCACTAACCATAGTGCAGTAGTCAGGAAGCAGCTTGGAGTGCTCACTAATCATAGTACAGTATAGTGAGGTGGCTCAGGGTGCTCACTAATCATAGTACAGTATAGTGCGAGGTGGCTCAGGGTGCTCACTAATCATAGTACAGTATAGTGCGAGGTGGCTCAGGTTGCTTATTCATATTGCAGTATAGTGCGAGGTGGCTCAGGTTGCTTATCCATATTCTAGTATAGTGAGAGGTAACTCAGGGTGATCACTAATCCTAGTACCATATCGTGAGAGGCTAATCATAGTACAGTATTGTGAGAGGTGGCTCAGGTTGCTTATCCATATTGCAGTAGTGAGAGGTGGCTCAGGGTGCTCACTAATCATAGTACAGTATAGTGTGAGGTGGCTCAGGTTGCTTATCCATATTGCAGTAGTGAGAGGTGGCTCAGGGTGCTCACTAATCATAGTACAGTATTGTGAGAGGTGGCTCAGGTTGCTTATCCATATTGCAGTAGTGAGAGGTTGCTCATGGTGCTCACTAATCATAGTACAGTATTGTGAGAGGTGGCTCAGGTTGCTTATCCATATTGCAGTAGTGAGAGGTGGCTCAGGGTGCTCACTAATCATAGTACAGTATAGTGTGAGGTGGCTCAGGTTGCTTATCCATATTCTAGTATAGTGAGAGGTGGCTCAGGGTGCTTATCCACATTGCAGTATAGTGAGAGGGGTCTCTGGGTGCTCATTAAAATAGTGATCTCATTCATGAAATGCACATCGGTTGTGTTGAAATTTATGTTTAAGTAGAAAAAAAATGAGTCACGCGGAGCTTGTCCTGTCTTTCAGGTAACTCCTCATGGAAAGCCAACACGTTCTACCTCCAGAATCAGGATGGTTTTCTACTTGACTCTGCAACGATGTCGTAGAAGCAGCTCCTGGACGCCAGCAATCATTGACGCACACCAGTCTGCAAAGTGAATTCATACTTGTCTTTTCATGAAGAACTTTAGGGGAAAAAAACGACACGGAACGTCACGCACTTTTGACCTACAATAAGAAGGGCTTCGGCTGAGCGTAATCAGTCCATATCCCACCTCAGACACTCCCATTATCCTGCTCAATCCCAACCCCTTCCAGGCATCTCTTTGCCTTCCTTTGATCTTAAATCTGCACGTTCCCCCGGGTGATCTCCAGATTACCAGATTTAGCATCGCCTGCCTTATCGTCCCGGTATCGATGTGATTGCTGGATGGCTTAACAGGAAAACCATGGAGATACCAATAAAACCCCTTAAAGCAGGGATCAGCAACCTGGACCCTCCAGATGTTTTGAAATTACCTCTCTCGACGCTCAGGAACTCGTTGGATTGGCGGAGCCTCATGGGAGATGTAGTTCCAAAGCATTTGGTAAGACCCAGGTTGACCTGCCCTGAACTAGATGTTTATAGCATATAAGAGAAGACGTCTCGGAAAAGCTTGTTCACTATCCAATTGCCCAGAGTCGTGACGAGTGACCCCTACACCCCAGATGTTAGTGAACTAGATTTCCCATGATGCCAAGGTCATAGCCCTAAGCTGTATTATCACTGGAATACATATAGATGTTTTGCCCATTGGGTACAAAGTACCCCAGTGCGTCTCTCTGCACCAGCCACATGCCCAGCGCCGAGCGGCAGGAAGGAACATCTGGTCTGTAACCTCTGCAGGTGCGCGGCGGATCAGAGACACTTTATTACTTTCATGGTCAGACATATGTTCCCAATATAAAAGGGCTTTTCAAACAATGCCACGAGCTTTGCATGTGGAGGGAGGAAAGGATCTGCCGTCTGACGCACAGAAAATAAACCCTGCCCGAGACTCAGAATAAACAGCGGCCCGATTAATATCCGGCGCCTCCATAACACGGGCACGGAATGGGGTGAAACAGGTACTATGTAACATGTACTATGAGGCCGATACATGGGGAGGGGGCTCAGTGACAGGACCACAAACTGGCATAAATTATGTAGTGACAGAGCCGAAAAACAGTATCAGTGGAACAGACATGGCCGCACATCCTGCCCATACAAGTACTTGTACAGCCCAAACACTCGCAGGTTTCCACTTCCTGTTTCTTTGCAGGAGGAACGCATTTAATAAACATTTTAAAACTTTTCCTGCCCAGCCTTTTCTAAATCCGCCAATTCAAAAGAATGCGGGGCAGAAAGGCAAGTTTAAGCACTGTCCTGTTGTGCGACAAGAAAAGCCCCTCCTTCTGGTCGCCATGTTGGGTCAGATCTCAGATTGGCGCCTTGACGCTATCACATAACACGTTTTATAGACTTCCATAGCAAAGCGTGAGATCGGCGGAACTTTTCCTCGGAGCCAGATTAACCCTTTAAATGTTCTATAAACCCATCAATTAATGGCTATTCATGGGCACGAGTCTGACCCCAAACAAGGGACCAGACAGCATGAGGCAGGTGTCCCTATACAGGTCACTGTACTGATACTCGTAGTCCCATGTGACTTCCAAAAGCCAGGTTAGACCGGAAGGATCACTCCACGGGTGTACAAGGATCCAGACTTAATGAGAAATAATTTCAGAAAGAGGGGGCTGCTTTGATGTGTCATAAGACGCACACCACTTACATCAATTATAACATGAAGAATCCATCCAGCCCAGGTAAATCACCGCCGAGCAGACGATACATCGCAGGACAGTCTCCATGAGCAAGACCGGGCAAACCCATTCCGCTTCCGAGACTGCCTCGATTAGTATCCCTGACGCTCACCCAGAGTGGTTGCTCAGGCCATGTGTTTTGACCTTTAGGACAAGAGAGTCCGGATAATTATTGGATTGTCAGAATTCGAGATCATCGATGACACGCTGCCAGAAAGAGGAGCAGGCGGCAGGCTGCGGATTGAGATGGCAATGCTGCGGCACAGGGCCCGGTGCCGACACTCAAGCCACAGATGCTACCATCACTCCTGCGTTCCGAATAACGGGTCAATTCAATGGGTCAGATTATGTCCAGGGTGTGGTGGTTTGGGGTGGGTAACAGTGGACATCAAGCACTTTAGGAGAAACAGAAAGCGGACAGGTCAGAGGAGCCTGACATGGCCAGGAAAGTGAGCAGAGAGCGTGACTTACATAGAGGTCCCACTCTTCTTCCAGAATCATCATCCAGTCAACCATCCAGGTCATAGGTACATAGCGCTACACGTATGCATTGTATATGCAGGTACATTAGTGTGATTATCCACTGACAGATGTATGATATATATAGCTATACGACTGCTAGGTTTATGTAGACTAGCTTAAAGGAGGATTATATATGTTAGGTTTATTACTTGCTTGAGTTGTGGTTGAGGACAAAAAATGAGATAAAAAGCCTCCACACAATAACAAATACGGTTTATTATTGCAGAAGCCACCTGCACATCACAGCAGCTCAAAGAACTGCATCACGAGCCCCAGTGCTACATCCCCCATATGCAGCAAGGAACTATGGGTAAGACATGCAAATGACCTCCGTCTCACTTTTTTGGTTTATATATATACTAAATTATTGGAGGTTTATATATAGTTCAGTTTATATAGACTAGCTTATAGGTGGTTTATATATACTGTTAGGTTTATATATAGTTAAATTTGTATATACTAGCTTATCGGCGGTCTATATATACAGTTAGGTTTGTATATACTAGCTTATCGGCGGTCTATATATACAGTTAGGTTTGTATATACTAGCTTATCGGCGGTCTATATATACAGTTAGGTTTGTATATACTAGCTTATCGGCGGTCTATATATACAGTTAGGTTTGTATATACTAGCTTATCGGCGGTCTATATATACAGTTAGGTTTGTATATACTAGCTTATCGGCGGTCTATATATACAGTTAGGTTTGTATATACTAGCTTATCGGCGGTCTATATATACAGTTAGGTTTGTATATACTAGCTTATCAGTTTATATAGTTAGGTTTATAAAGACTAGCTTATCTGAAGTTTATATACAGTTAGGTTTATATAGACTAGCTTATCGGAGATTGATTGATAGATATATATATATCAATCACTAGCTTTCCAGAGGTTTACATAAACTAGTATATATATAAACCTAACTGTACATCAGAGGTTTACATATACAGTTAGTTCAGGAATTTTGTTTCCTTCTCTCAGAGTACACCACGTCCCACTACTACACATGGGGGGGGGGGGTCGTTTAAAAAACACAATTCTTTGTCTATTGTTCCATGTAGAGCATGATACCTGCACTCCGGCCCCTTAAAGTGAAGAGGATTCTGATTGGCTGAGCCACTTCCTGGTATGGGCAGAGCCGCAATCAATGCAGTTTGCTACAATATTAAACGCATGGGATAATGTTTTTTAATGTGGTATTTGTGTTTGTTACCATAACCAACATCTGTGTCTTTTTAAAGTCCTACCACAGTGGCGTTTCAGAAGTGACCACCCATGGGGTCACCGGCTCTGCCGATCATATAAAGTGAACCCATCAGACTTCAGAGTAATATGGTATTTATAACGAGGCCAATAAAACATCCCACAATATTATTAAATATAACCCCCTGAAACGGAGGAACGTCTGCACGGTGCTGGCCGCCAGGACTCCCTCGTGGTCAGGTATTTATGGCCAGATGTTGTAGACTCCATCACACACACACATAAACCCCCTGTTACTGTACAGCATTGCCTCACTGGAGCAGCAGCAACATCCTGATATAGCGTATCTTGCATTTAAGGAGGACCCTACCATCTTCAAACCCTGGCCACCTCCGCTGGTGATCTACCCCTGATTCAAGAGTCATGTTAATGTTTCGAGGATAAAGGCCGGCACATTTTAATTACAGAGGGGACCTTGTTGTTGCGGCGAGTTTCGGGATTTATTTTGGCTTTTTCACCATGAGGTGCTCCAACATGAAACCACAGAGCAGGCATGGACACAGAGTCTGCAATACAAGGCCCTTTTTTCTGGTTCTCCGGGGGTCACACGCAACACCATGGTAAATTCTGTCCTCCAGATAGACGAGGACAGACACTGTGAGCACATACAGCAGCCGTAGCGGAGCATGCTGAAGAATGACCGGACACAAGCAATATCACCAAAGCTTAGGATTCAAACAGAATGCACCACTCGCTCTAGAACACGCTTTTATAAACCATTGCTTATTTGAGAAATAAACCTGATACTCTGGGGAAACGAATGGGGAGGTACCGGCTGCTGGCATTTTTGTCCATCCCGTGCCTTGGACCCACACTACTTTAACCGGTTTTATGGTGTCTTAGGGCACAGAGATTTCACAGGATGCTGAACCAGGTGTCAGACTGAGCAGGACGTGACTTCACTGCAGAGGGACATTAAATTCCACCTGCCACTTTTCCCTTAATGTAGATAAATGTAAGGTTATGCATTTTTAGGAGGATTAATAAACCAGTAATTTACACCTTACATGGGTTTGAGTTAGGATTCAGAGAAAACAAAAAAAGGACCTGGAGATGAGAGAATGATCCGGCAGCGAGGGACAAGGTCAGTCAGCAGCCGCAAAAGGCAATAAGGTCCTGTCATAACCTAGCATTAAAAAAAAAAAGTTTAAAAAGAGGGAGATTTATTAATGTGGCTTTAAAAGCACACAAACACTACTGATACATATAAGCTCTGTGTGCGTGGACGTGTGATTTTGTCGAGAAAAAATATAAAATGACATTTTGAATGTAGCAAGAACAGACACGGCACAGAGTACGAATAAACATGAGATCATGTCACTAGTCACTGAGGTCCTTTTCATGTCAAAAAGTACATCTAAGGGGGGACAGAAGAACACAATACAAATACATAAGGTCAGTGCAGAAGAGATGTCTGGTGACCTGATCATTAACAGGACTGAACAAACTGACAAAACGTCATCAGTGAAGACTGGAAGAAAAGAGGTTTCACCTAGAGTAAACGGAAGACGTTTTATGAGCCACAAAGACCTGTGAGAATACGCTGTCCCATTTGGTGGATGTAGTTTTCTGTTTTGGGGAAACAACTTTAAATTCATTTGGGTCCGTAGAAATAACAAAGGGGAAGGGTTGCAGATAATGAGAGTTTTAACCCAATTTACAGTGTTTTTTGTAAAGATCACTGCTTAGTGACTTGTAGACAGAGCTGTCATCACCGAGTGACAGCCCATGATATGTTCAGGGGCCCTATGTCTCGAGGGGGGCCCTATGTCTCGAGGGGGGCCCTGGCCAAACCCTGCACAGCTTGTGTAAGTACTGCAGGTGTAAGAGCCCCCTCCATGCCACCCAGGACTGGCCCACCAAGGTACCAACACATTTTCTGGTGGGCCACAGCACACGGGGCCGGTAAGAGCACTCTGCGCATTGAGGGAGCGATTAATCTGGTCTGCACCAGGTAGAGGAACAGAGTGAACACTTTCCCACCAGAGAATACTTTTATCCCCTGCTGGACCACAAGGCATTCAGACCAGTGCCTGTAACATAAGGGTAAAAGGAGACGGGGCAAAATGCTTCATTATTTCTCAAATGGGCAGCCGAGGAAAGTGGACCCCAAGATCTCTGGATGTCTTCTACACGCAGGGCTGACATCAATGTATGAATGTTTCAGGTCATTCCCAGATCTGCCCATTTCACCCTCCATTCACTCAATCTGCCCTCCGCTATTCATAAATGATCTGCCCAACATCTGCAAAGCCTCAACTGTACAGTGTACACATGAACGCAGACGCCACCGTAACCTATACCAGCAAACCAAATCTCCCGCAGCTGGAGGCCGTGCTGCAAGAACAATTCACAGAGGGAGAAAAGTGGATAAAACTCAAACCTTTTCTAAATGCTGACAAAACTGTAACAATGCTCTTTGGAACAGTCCCTAAACTACACAAATTGCAAACATCCCATCTAGGTCTCAGGACAAAATCAAATGGCACGCTGACCACAGTCACTTCTCTCAAATATCTAGGTATGTGGTTGGACCCTAATCTATCCTTTGGCCCCACATCGAAAAACTCTCATCTAAACTTTACCCCAAACTAGGTGCCCTGTACAGAAACAAATCCTGCCTGAGCCCCGCGGTAAGAAAGCAGATTGTACAACAAATGC
This sequence comes from Leptobrachium leishanense, assembly GCA_009667805.1. Taxonomy (NCBI): domain Eukaryota; kingdom Metazoa; phylum Chordata; class Amphibia; order Anura; family Megophryidae; genus Leptobrachium; species Leptobrachium leishanense. The sequence continues at coordinate 14,939,383 of CM019072.1, forward strand.
TTATGCCGGCTATTGAATATGGAGATGTAGTGTATGCAGCCGCCCCGCAAACACACCTTCATAAACTTACTACAGAATGTCTTTGTATTAGACTAAGGGAGGTATTAACCCACGTGGGGTGGGATAGTGTCACCAGGAGGTGGGCTAATTGGGATGTACCGAATTATGTATTCGGGGTATAAGACCCCTTGTCGGGGGGAACTCGGCGCTCAGTCTTTGCGATTCAATCCTGTCTGAGCATTTTCTGTGACGTCACAATAAAGTTTGCCTTTCCTGAAGAGACTCGTATCCGGACAATCCTTGCTCGTGTCCGGTCCGGCCTCGTCCCGAGTGGACCAAGTGGATTCCGGTAACAGTATAACTCATGCTGTCGTTTTGTGCTACAATGTAACTATATCACCCACCATTGTGACATGTTAACCTCCCTGGCGGTGTTCCCGAGTGTGTCTCGGGGTTAAATTTCACTGCTGAGAGCGGTAACCCCGAGACACACTCGGGCTGTATACATCACCTCTCCGTGCGCTCCCTCGATCTCTGCAGTCTCCTCCGGCGATTGCGACCTCATACTTCCTGGATTCCTTCTCGCGAGGAGGGAACCAGGAAGTAATGAGGTCGCAATCGCCGGAGAAGACAGCTGGGGACATCGGGGAAGCGCAGGGAAAGGTGATGTATCTAGCGGCATCCCGAGTGTTGCTCGGGTTTACCGCTTCCAACATTGGAATTTAACACCGAGCCACACTCGGGATGCCGCTAGAGGGGGCAAAAAAAAAAGACAGTTTTCAGAAAATAATTTTCTAAATAAATAGACCACCAGGGAGGTTAAAAGAACTAAACTGGCCGTCGCTGGAATCTAGACGCACCCTTCACCTTTACAACCTGGTGTTAAGAGCATTTCTGGGAAGCTGCCACCCTACCTGAATAGGCTGCTTCCCCCAGCAGCTCCCTCATCCTATAACCTCAGATCCAGGACCAGCACCTTACTTACAATACAAAAAGACAGTGGCTCAGTCCTCATTTTCCTACAGAGCGCCACAATTATGGAATAACCTCCCAGACACCATCAAATCTTCCCCCAGTATTAAGTCACTCAAGAGCTCCCTATTAACATACCTCAATACAGAATGCACCTGTAAACATGTAACATAATGACTACCGTAGTTACTCGAGTATAGCGCGACCCGAATAGAACGCGATGGATAGAGATTTATTATGGAAATGAGAGAATACTCAAGACTCGAATATAACACGAGGAACAACATTTTACCTTACCGGTAAATAATTAAAATCCTTCCAGGTTCTCTTAACACAGTCAGGCTCCCCCTCAGGTCAGGGTGCTCTGCTCTAGAATGATTGCAGTTGTTACTAAATATGAAGCCGCCGGCCATCCGTCTTCTTTACTAGCGATTTAGAGGTGAGCGAGGTCAATGATTGGCTTAAACCGAGCTTGCCCTCTGGCCGTGATGGATCCCACCTCTCCCGAATCCGGCAGTTCCTGAAGTATTTGCAAGGTTCAGGGAGCCCACATTCACTTCAGCGAGGCTAATATTTCCGGGAGACTTGGGATCCAGAGGAAGGCATTTTTATTTATTTTTTAAAAAAAATTATACACGCGATGCAGATGTCTCGAATATAACGCGACCCTTCCAATTTGAAGGTAAATTTTTGTCACCAAAATCTAGGGGTATACTCGAGTATCTACAGTACATACAGAATGCACCTGTAAACATGTAACACAGTGACGATATACAGAATGCGTCTGTACACCTGTAACATGACTATATAAAAAATGCATCTGTAAACATGTAACACAGTGACTATATACAGAATGCACCTGTAAACATGTAACACAGTGATATACAGAATGCGTCTGTACACCTGTAACATGACTATATAAAAAATTCATCTGTAAACATGTAACACAGTGACTATATACAAAATGCACCTGTAAACATGTAACACAGTGACTATATACAGAATGCGCCTGTAAACATGTAACACAGTGACTATATACAGAATGTGCCTGTAAACATGTAAGTGACTACAGAATGCACCTGTAAACATGTAACACAGTGCTATATACAGAATGCACCTGTAAACATGTAACAAGTGACTATATACAGAATGCACCTGTAAACCTGTAACATATGAAACTAATACAGAAGCACCTGTAAACATGTAACATAGTGACTATATACAGAATGCACCTGTAAACATGTAACAGTGACTATATACAGAATGCACCTGTAAACATGTAACAGTGACTATATACAGAATGCACCTGTAAACATGTAACATAGTGACTATATACAGAATGCACCTGTAAACATGTAACACAGTGACTATATACAGAATGCACCTGTAAACATGTAACATAGTGACTATATACAGAATGCACCTGTAAACCTGTAACATAGTGACTATATACAGAATGCACCTGTAAACCTGTAACACGGTGACTGTATACAGAACGCACCTGTAAACATGTAACTATATACATAATGCACCTGTAAACATGTAACAGTGACTATATACATAATGCACCTGTAAACATGTAACACAGTGACTATATACAGAATGCACCTGTAAACATGTAACACAGTGACTATATACATAATGCACCTGTAAACATGTAACCGTGACTATATACATAATGCACCTGTAAACATGTAGCAGTGACTATAGACAGAATGCATCTGTAAACCTGTAACATCATGACTATATAAAAAATGCGTCTGTAAACATGTAACATAGTGACTATATACAGAATGCACCTGTAAACATGTACCACAGTGACTATATACAGAATGCACCTGTAAACATGTAACACAGTGACTATATACATAATGCACCTGTAAACATGTAACAGTGACTATATACATAATGCACCTGTAAACATGTAACAGTGACTATATACATAATGCACCTGTAAACATGTAACAGTGACTATAGACAGAATGCGTCTGTAAACCTGTAACATCATGACTATATAAAAAATGCGTCTGTAAACATGTAACATAGTGACTATATACATAATGCACCTGTAAACATGTAACATAGTGACTATATACAGAATGCACCTGTAAACATGTAACACAGTGACTATATACAGAATGCACCTGTAAACATGTAACAGTGACTATATACAGAATGCACCTGTAAACATGTAACAGTGACTATATACAGAATGCACCTGTAAACATGTAACATAGTGACTATATACAGAATGCCCCTGTAAACATGTAACACAGTGACTATATACAGAATGCGCCTGTAAACATGTAACTGACTATTTCCTACATATTTATTTTCTGGGTTAATCTGTATATGTGTTTTGTTTATAATATCTTGCATTTTATTTTTTTGTTTCTGTAACACTTCAATGTTCTTGAACCCAGGACATACGGAAAAAGAGAGAAATCTCAATGTGTCCTTCCTGCTAAAATACTTTATAAACAAATCAATTGCCCCATTGTTACAGACTGTATTAACTCCCCCCCTCAATAAATATCAATACGACAGACGCAGGGAGAGGGATATAAAAGAGCAGAAACATATTGCTTGTTCAGTTACAGGGGGTGTCAGTATATAGAATTTATTTTGTACTAAACATTACCATCATCCCCTGCAAATCTTTCACAATAAAAAAAATAAAAACCAGCCAGGTTTGCTTTAAAAAAGTTTATATATATTTATGGTACTATATGGTCCATGTCTGTACAGTAGTTTGGTACAATTTAAAATGGTTTACCATAAGATGGCTTTAGAAAAAGAAAAGAACAAAAACAATTAAAAAATAAAACAAATGCAAAGAACCAGATGCCCCCCTTGCTCGGTGGGAATTGTTCACATTATTTTGGTATTGGCTTTATTTGGTCGGTCGTTCATGTTCTCGCTCAGCCTCTTGCCCTAAACACTGAAAGCCGTTGTAACGCCGTTGGGCCAGGTACCACTGGCTCTCGCATCCAGGATCCTCGTGGACAAAAAAACACATCCATCACTCCAACACCAACACAATACAACGCACCCCATAAGCCACCAAACGGGGACACACATATATACATACTTACATGCGCACACCAGAAGGAAGTGCTGGCCGCAGCACGTTGCCCAGCGTTAAAGCATACATTTTTATTATTTTAAAAGATTTGGCCACCTTTAAATATATAAATATTTTATTAATGAAAGAGAAAAAAAAGCCTCCCAGAACCATTAAAACACAGTTTGCTCAACAGATTTGTGCTTGCTCAGAAGGGTGTCCCGCAGGTATCTCAGTCATTGCTCCGTGGCCGAAAATGCACACGTTGAGAGTCTTGGTATGGAGGACACGTCGTTTCTTGGGTCTAGAAGGTATATCGTTTTATATCGGAAGGTCCCGGTTCTGGGGCCCAACCCACATGAATGGCCTCGCGCTCCCATCTGGAGGATGACCCACATATAGGAGAGAAAAAAAAAACTCTGGAAAGACGGGCGATGACATCATGACATAAGATGATGACGTGCGTCCCACAGACAAATGAGCAGGAAATGGAATATTAAATGAGCCACTAGCTACAACACTGGGGAAAGAAAAACAACATCCACTCGCTGTGCATGATGCAACATACGCCCCGTTCCCGTACGCTGCCGAGACCGGCACAAGCCTACAGCTAAAAATCCCAAAAACTCAACTCTATGCACAGCATAGAAACCGCTGGGATTAAAACCACACACAACACGGACATGAGGACAGACATACAGCCTGTACCAGACACAAACCAATACACAAGATCACAAAAAAAGAAATATAAATTAATATCCTACATAAAAAGTGCTTGAAAACAGCATTTGCACCCAGGTTGACCTAAAAACGCAGCCTAGGTGACCAATGCCACCAGCATGGAGGACAACCCTCCAACCGGTCACTGGAAGGAGATAGGGAGCGTGGCTTAGTGTTACGGCGTGATAGACTAAAGGAAACGCCAAATTATATATATCCGGCAGACATGGGCGACCAATAAACCCGCTACAGCAGCAGCGGTGACTATTTAGAAGGATAATCCCGTGGATACTTTGACTTGTAGGAGTATGGTTTGTAATGATCATTCTTGGAGCTTACAGTGGTCTGGAAAGGTTACTTCGACACATTAGGGATACTACACGCCTCACGTTCAGCCCTCGCTGCGGTCATTACAGGAGCAGACACGCTGGAGGAGGGATGTTGGGTTTGGTGCCGATATAAAGGAAGAAAGCTTTTACTTTGGAATACGTTACTGAAAGTGTGAGTGAGCAAGACTATTCCTTTAATTCACCCGCAAGAGGTTCTGACCACGTCAGGTCAACAAGGTCACCAGTCGTAAGGACGGAGCCCGAGGCTCGTTAGGAGTAATTAGGAACCGAGGCTTATCTAGCGACTCCACTCGCTCCTAGATGGATGAGGTGTTCTGTTTATTACAGCGTTGGCAACAAAAAGGTGGCCCAGCAGCCACGGACCTCCAAGGAGGAGCACGAAAGGCCTTCCAGAACCTTTAAACCTCAAAAACGCATTGTATCGCGTGAAGATTTGCACCTCGAAACACTCGCACATCAAGCAAATAAAAAAACAAAAGGCTGCCAAGCCAAGCACACACGGGAGGCTACTCTTTGGATTTTATTTAAAGCATCAGAGTTCATTCATAAAGAAAAAATAATAATAATAAATATTGTGTGTGCGTACGTGCGTGTGGCAGGTGCCCATTGTCAGGTACAGACGCCCACACCGCCATATGCACACGTGTACAAACGGTTCATTTTTGTCCCCCCCCCCCCCCCATTTAGGTTTTTTGTTTTTCGTCCATTTTATTAAAAATAAAATGCGCCAAAAGTAAAAGAACAGACCTGTGTCCACTCGACATGAAACAGGTAACACTGGAGGGTACGTGGGTCAGGGGAGATCGGAGCGTGGTGGATACAAACACCAAACAACAGGGAATATTACATCATTTTTATATCCGGCAAACCACCTTCCCCAGGTCCCGACATCAGCGCGTGTCGAGCGTTAAGTACTCCAGGAGCGGACCGGCAGAGAAAGTCGCAGCACTTTGCACCGCGCTCCACCGTAAATCCTTTGAAGAGCTCGGCCTCCCTTTGGGAAATGTAATATTTTTATTTAGCAGCGAGGTCAGCGCTGCCCGTAAGAGCTAAACTTTAAAAAAAAGGTTTTCTTTTTAAAAGAACGTATTTTGGTTAAAGAGCTGAAAGGTTAGGGGTCGTTCGACGGGGTAGGTAATGGAGGACGGGTGGTGGGGGGGGGGTAAGGTTTTTCTTTTCGTTTTTTCTTGAGACCAGGGAAACAATGGGCCACGAGTAAAGAGTCAAATGAGAAACATCCTCGAGACACAAAAAAAACAAAGTGTACACAAAATTCTACATCCGTGTCTGAAAAGTGTCCTGAATCAACGGCCTCATCTAGAAGAAACACAGAGCGTCTGTTCGGCGATCCTTTAAAAGTTATATCATTTTTCAAGCTGTGGTTCCTGGACGTGGAAACTTATAAAATGCCAACGCCGCCCCCAACGTAATGTCCCTGGGAGGCTTCTTTTCATCCCAGTCGTGAAATTATGCTGTGGTTTATTTATTTTTTTTAGGTGTGTTTTTTTTTTTCTGCCGGGTTAAATTTGCGAAAAATAAGAAAAAATAAAAACAAATGAACAAACCAGAAAGAAATAAATACATATATACACACACATATAATCCTATCTATATATATATGTATATATAAAACTCCAAGACCAGAGTCAGAACATGTTGTGAGCATTTGACCTGAGAATAACACAATTCCATTGGTTTCGTCGTAGCAAAGCCGTCGCTATGTGAGCAGAAAGGGACGTCACGGTGGGGTGACCAAAATCCAAATAAAGGGACAGAGAGGGGTGAGACCCAGTTCCCTGTGTAAGGGGGCCCAACGTGACAGTAGATGGGGCGGGTGCAGGAAGGAAGAGATTCATACCAGGGAGGGAGGGGTCTTTTTTTTTTTCCTTTTTTTTGGTTAGAAGCTTTGGAATTTGCAGTGTTTTTTTTCTGTTTGTGAAATCGGTTTATGTTTTTTTATTATTTAAAATTCATATTTTTTTTTGTTATTATTTTTTTTTTATCTCATCGTCCATTCCCGAAGTCTACAGTCGTAAAGAAGAACCCACTCCCACAGCAGTTCGAGAGCTGTCCTCGTGACAGCCCGGGTTTTCAGGAGCGCCCGGCGGACTTCCCGCCCCGCCGGACTTTTGGCTGAGGTCCGAATCAAACTCCTCAGAGAAGCCGTCCATGGGAAAGGAGGCCGCAACCCCTGAGGTGCTGCACGGGCTTGAGGTAACTGTTGAAGATGAGGAGAGCGTGGGGAAAGGAGGAGGTGTTTTTTTGGGTGCGCTGTGAGACCAGGACTTTCTGGAGGTGTGTTGGGGCGAAGCGGAAGGGGTGGGAGGTGAGAGGCTGGCTTTTGAGTCAGCAGCAGACTGAGAGGTAGATGCGGTGTCAGGGTTGGGGAAGCAGGCAGAGTGAGGTAATAAACTAGGGTGCTCTTTGGCGTTTCTCGCTGTTCTTGTGATTGTTCTGTGTTTGTGCAAGGGCGACTCCAGATGTTGACGCAGAGCATCGCCCCCACAGAGCGTGGCCTCACAGCCCAAGCAGCGGTAGGAGCCGCCACCGTCACCAGTGGGGACACATGACACCAGCTCTTGCAGGTTCACCACAGACTGGCCAAAGAAGCAGAGGGACTTCACATGGCCAATAGCCGCCTCTTCGCTGCTGAAGCTCAGCTCACACTTCCGGCAGACCAACTTGTACTGCACCTTTGGGACGAGGAGTGGGTCCACCAAACAGTCCGCACCTTGGCTTTCCGTTTCTTCCCGTTCCGAGGACGTGTTGGTATGGGGTACCATGGTATGTGACTCTGGAGTCTGTTCTTCCAGCTTCTGGGAGTCTTTGGCAGGGTCTTTGCTGGAGTGGGATACAACGGGGGCCACAGGGGTTTGGCTTACTTTGGGCTGCTGCAATCGTTGATGGTGGTGGAGCTGCTGCTGCTGCTGTTTCTGATGCTGTAGCTGCAGTTGTCGCTGCTGCTGCTGCAGAGCTTCTTGCAAGCTTTGCTGGTACTGTTGGTACTGCTGAAGCAAGGAGCTTGGTGAAAGTCCCATTAAAGCTTGTGAGAGAGCAGGGTTATATGGATACAGGCTTTCCATGCCGTACACAGGTTGCAAATAACCACCTGGCAGAGCCCCGGGTATCTGAGCGCCGTAATACGGAGAAAAGCCAGGAACAAAGTAAGGAAGAAACTGACTGGTGAGCAGGGCGGTGGGATCGGACGTCAAAGCAGCCTGCAACGCTTGGAGCTGGGAGGAGTCCACTACATATTCCATGCCTGGCATCGAGGTGGAGGTCGAGGCTGGAGTTTCCGCCTTCTCCTTTTTGGGTACTGGTGAATTATCTCCTTTCCCTTTCCCCTTTTCTTTCATCTTCACACCGTCTTTCTCTTTCTGCATTTCCGTTTGCTGGGACATGGATAACGGGTGAGTCTGTGGTGGGACGGTGGGACTTGAAGTCTTGGGGGGTTGCTTATTTGGTTGTCCAGACGTAGGTAGGCCAGGGGAAGGGATGGTTGTGCTGGATCCTCCCATCACGTTAGATTTGGGAGAACTTAAAGCTGAAAGACAGTAGAAATTAAAAAAATTAACTATGATAATTTACATAAAATATTATTTATCAATAAATAGCCTTCCAAACGAAACAAATACTCTCATTTCATACGCTGGCAAATTTAACCCTTCAGATATCTTGGAACTGCATCTTCCATGTTGCTCAGTCACTCATAGGTTGGCTAAGCATCATGGGAAATGTGGAGAGCAAAGGACGCGGGGCAGCAAAGGACGCGGAGAGCAAAGGACGCGGGAGAGCAAAGGACGCGGGAGACGCGGGAGAGCAAAGGACGCGGGAGAGCAAAGGACGCGGGAGAGCAAAGGACGCGGGAGAGCAAAGGACGCGGGAGAGCAAAGGACGCGGGAATGCAAAGGACGCGGGAGAGCAAAGGACGCGGGAGAGCAAAGGACACTTGGGAAACAAAATCACAATGATCAAAACCGGTTGGAGAAGTTGGTACAGAAAGCAATGGCAGAAAGTACATTAACCCCTGTGAAAAAAGCCTCCATTATCAAAGTCCTAGAAACGGATTATGTATATATAGAATTATTTATGCAGGAGGCCTCCTTTATCTAATCCGAGATTCTGCATGAAAACAAAAGCTTTGTGTTATCCAACTAACTAGCTAGAGTAATAGGAGTGCTGGTCTGGTGCCCACCTGTGTTGGCTGGAGGGAAACCTGGTAAGGAGGGGCTGCTGAGGCCTGGCAGTAATACAGGAGGGATTCCTTGGAGAGCAGGGTACGACGTTGGAAGATTGAGTGCTTGCAATGAAGGATTATCAAAAACACTTTGCTGTTGAGAAGCCAGACCCAGCACTTCATTTGCCTTTTTGATGCGGTCCAGTTCCTGCTGCGCCATCAGCTGGCGCACGGTGGCTGGGTCAAAGTACTCCTTTTCCTTGTCCAGCTGGCTTCCAATCGCTTCTTTAACTTTGCAAATGTGCGTCAGGGAGAAGATGTGATCCCGCACGGAGTGCCTGGCACTGTACTTTATGCCACACAAAGAGCACTCTGTTTTGGGCCCATCGTAGCTTGTTTGGTTTATTCCGAAGTGCTTTGCCATGCTCAGCTTTGCCTTCTTCTCCTTTGCCCGGGCATTCTGAAACCAGACTTGGACGACTCTCTTTGGCAGTCCGATATCATTGCCCAGGACTTCACACTCCAGCATGGTCGGTGTTCTGTAGTCATTAAAGCAGGATTTGAGAACCTTAAGCTGAAGGTTCGTCATCTGGGTCCTAAAGCGCTTCTGGCCAGGGCGGTCCCCACTGTCACCAGACCTGCCCGCCGAGCCACTCGCACCCGGACTAGGTGAGCAAGGGTCAGCAAGGCTGGATGTTTCACTGTAATCGATCAGGCCTTCGTTATCATATTCTTTGCTGTAATAACTCGGCGCCGGGCTGACCAGTCCAGAAGACATTTGGTCCTCGTATTCAGACATGGCCATCATGGCAGACTTAGGCAAGCCCTCACTGGTTACAGATGCAGATTTGGTTTCAGCTATGTTACCCGTGGTGCTGTCATTGTCAGCATTTCCTTCATCTCCCGTTGTGGTGTCGGTAATTGCCGTATTTACAGAGGAGCAGTCGTCGTTGTCCAGCTTGGTCTGATCAAAGCTCATGTTGACGGAAGACATGGAGGGGCTCTCAAAGTCTTCCATCCCTTCTACTTTAATAGATGATGGACTGAGCAACGTTCTGGGGGAAAGATCCATAGACTTGCTCACAGGCGAAAGTGAAATACAATGCCCATCCCCGCTACTCTGTGGGAGGCCATGGAAGCCAACATTATCAAAAAGGTCTCCTTTTAACTGAATCCCTACATCACAATCAACGAGCATCGCAGACAAGCTCATGTTATATCCAGCACGTTTTGCCTCGTGCCAGTGACGTGATCGGATGTGAGCCTCCAGTGCAGTTTTTGCTTTGAAGAGGGCTCTGCAAAACGGGCAACGTCTGTGGGCTTGAGCAGGACCCACTGCTCTGAACTGACCTTTCCGTTCCCTAGCACGTGTGTTTTGAAACCATACCTGAACCACCCGTTTCTTCAGTCCAACTTCATGAGCAATGTGGTCCAGCATTTTGCGTGTTGGGTTTGAGTCCAAAAGGTATTTTTGGTACAGAACTTCCAACTGCTCTGGGGTTATAGTGGTCCTTAGTCTTTTATCCCTGTGTGGTTCTTCTCCCCCCGTCCCACTATCGTTCTCACCTGGACTTGCATTGGCCTTCTCCTCCAGCTTCCGTTTCAGGGTGTTCATTGCAGAGGATGGCGTAGAAGGGGAGGTAGCTGAACTGCTTGGCATTTGAGAGATGCTTCCAGGTAGAAGATGACCAGCTAGAAGCGGATTGCTGGGGTCAAACAGCATGAAGGACATATCCATGGGTCGATCCAAGAACTGTGGGTGGATGAACTGGTTTTGTGCACTTAGAAAATGCAGTTGTTGGTGTTCCTGCCAGTGGTCAAACGAGGGGAAAGCCAGTTTGCACTGATCACATTGGTAAGGAATAAGTGGGGGGGCCAAGTTTGTAATTTGTTGTGGTGTAGAAGAGTGTAGAGGCTTGAGTGGATGATGTTGTAGTTGGGTTGCAGTAGGGCTTGACTGAGTCATTGAACATTGAGGTGTTTGGGGTTGGATAGGTGTAGAGGGAAGCGAAGGGGGCTTTTGAGGTGTGGAGTTGACTTTTTGTTCTGGCTGGTCCGGTTGTGAATGCTGTGAGTGTGCCGACGGTGCTGTCTGCTGAGGCTCTTGCTTTGGTTGCACTGGCTGCTCTTGGGTTTGGTTTTGCTGTCCCTTTGAAAGTTCAAAGTGCTTTGGTTTATCTTCACTTGTAGCCTCTGGTTTGGAACTGTACATGAAAGAATCTTCTGTCTCTGACATGTGCTGAAAGAATGTGGTGCAGCTTGTGTTGGCTGAAGAGGAGGCTGCCGTGCTGAAAGACTGAAAGGGCATAGGGGTACTGCATGAGGAACTGGATGGGGTCAGGAGATCGGTGGCATCCATCGAGTCTTCATTTTGGCTATCGTCCTGCAGATCTTCATCCTCATCTTTATAGCACAGCTTTTTCTGATGTTTGATTAAGTCGAATATCCGCTGAAAGACCAAGCTGCATTTCTTGCACTGGTAGTTTAAATTACTTGTCCGTATGTATCGGTCATTGCTCAACTCTCTTCTCTCCCCTTCCTTGCCATCACCTTGATTTTCATAGTTCTTCCGTGCTTTTTGACGAGCATTTTGAAACCAGACGACAATCACACGTGTAGGAAGGTTCAGCAAGTTTGAGAGCTGTTCAAATTCGTCATCTTTTGGATAAGCATTTGCATCGAAGAAATCTTGAAGGACTCTGAGTTGGTAGTCCGTAAAGCGAGTTCTAGAAGATCTCTTGCTCCCCCAGTATTCTTGTTTTTGAGGCTCAGGGGAGGGGGGTCTGGAGTCTATCTTTAGCTCCTCCAAGCTCGTAATGGGAGGATTATTAAAGTTATATGGGGAATCTTTGTTGCGTTGACGCTCCTTGAAAAGGGTGTTTCTGAACCAATGTTTAATCACTTTTTGTGGCAATCCAGACTTATCAGCCATTTCTTTGATCTGTTCCTCACTTGGCGAATTGTTAATGTCAAAATACTGGCGTAGGACTCTCAACTGGTCGTCTGTTATCCTCGTCCGCGGCCGTTTGTTTGCTTGCTGTTGCAAAAGACTGGGATTGAGCTGATGTTGATATAATTGGGCAAGGTCAGCAGATAACGAATCCACAGTGCCCATCTGAGACTGGAGCTGAGCTGGCATGGTCTGCAAGGGCATGGTTTGCATCATGAGGGGTGAGAAGAGAGGCAGCTCCATCGGCATTGTAAGCTGGGCCAATGACACAGATGACTGAGCTGGTGAAATGCTGGGTGGTGTGATAGACGGAGCCGAGGTGGGTATTGTTGGAGTAATGGCGGGCTGTGGTGTTGCTGGAGGTGGTGGTGGTGGTGGTGGCGGAGGTGGTGGTGGCGGCGGTGGGGCTTCTGGTGTTTGAGGTCGTAGCGGATATAGTTTATCGTAGTGATCTCTGTAATGCTTGGAAAACTGCTCGAGTTGCTTGAAGGGAAGGTAGCGCTGATGGACATGTTCTTGGTGACTCTTCAGTATCAAAATATTGGAAAACAGCTTCCCACAAGAGCTGCATTCCAGCTTTTCCAACGTGTCTCCTTGGTCACCTTTGCTATGCTTTCTCTGAGCTTTCTGCCTGTTTTCGTTGTACTGAATGACCAGCTCGAAGCCAAAGTTCTCAAGCAAGGCTTTGGTGGCATTACCTCGAGCGTCTGATGAAATACGAGGCGGAAGCAAGAAAGGGTCAGAGGAAGAATTTGACATAGGTTCCTTCTTCTCTTTGCACTTCATGGTGTCGAACAAGGACTCGCTGTTTGGACAGGCCTCTTCTATTCTCTCAGAAATGTCTCTTTCCTTCTTTAACTCCTTAAAACTTTCTTTCACTGGTCTAGATTTTTGTTCGGGTGGTTGCAAGAGCAAAGGATGAGTCTCTGCCAAACACATGGGCCCTTGTTGCTGCTGAACCATGTGCTGGTGGTGAGCATGAGATTGTTGCTGTTGGAGTTGCATGGAGGTCTTTAGATCTTCAAACAAACCTGGGCTACTCCCGGTCAAGGTGAACGTCCCACCGGTCAGGGGCAAGCTGACCTCCGGATTGAACTGGAAATCTGTGCTTGGGATATAAAATGGAAAAAGCAGATGTTGCTGCTGTTGAAGCTGCAGCAAGGTCTCTGTTGTCATAGGAAAGTGGGGGAGCAGGGTTGGGTTTAAAAGTTGAGACTGAAGGATTGCCGCTTGCTGTTGAAGCTCTTGCTGGAAATGGGCTTGCGCCTGTGCTTGTGCCTGAGCCTGGGCCTGTTGCTGCTGTTGCCGGGAAGCTATCATGTCGGCCAATTTCTTACGGTTTACTTCCTTATGTTCGGATGGACAGGGTATGCTAGTGGGAGTCATATTGCTGGCAGGGGTGCTTCCTGCAGTTTCCAGGGGTGCCTGGCTTAGAAAACTGTTGCTTGTAGCTGTTGTAACAGAGGTTGTGCAGCTTGAAGTGGTTGTGACATTGTTATTGACTGGGTTTGGAGCTGTCGTGGCAGTTGTGCACGTGCTGGTGGCCCTTGCAGTACTGGTATTGCCACCGGCAGCTTCCAGCTTTGCTGCACGGGCTTTGGTCTGGTGTAAGACAGACCTCATGTGGATCTCCAGCGTAGAGCTTTGACTATAAGCGACATTACAGGTATTGCACTTATACGGCTTGTTGTCTGGGCTGCTGGTGGGCTCAGGCTGCCCCGTTGTCGATTCCTGCAAGGCTCTTTTAAGTTTATGTAAGTGGGAAACCGAATTGTAATGGACCAGTAGAATGTTCTTCTGCGTAAAAGACTCCTTGCACACCGTGCACTTATAGGGCCGAGACGGGTCGAGAAACTTCTCCATAGTGAAATTTGGACCCTTTCGAAATGGAAGTGCCCTCTTTGGCTCAGAACCAGAATCTTCCTGCACGGACCCAGAGTCACTTCCTGTCGGACTCTGCTTATCTTCCAGGTCACTCTCATCTTCCTTATCTTCGTCAGCCAACATTGCCGGGTCCTCAGCAACAGGGCAGTCGCTCATTGCTGAGAGGTCACCGTTCACCAGAAGCCCACTGTAGAGCTGCTGTATGTCGGCTTCACTCAGCTCCAAGTGGCTGGTCTCCAAGTGCTTCTTCAGAGCTTGGAAGGTTCGGAAGCTCCTCTGGCACAGGCAGCACATGGTGGCCGCGCGGATAACGTGGTATTGCGAATGCAGTTGGAGCTTTTCCACTGTTTTGAATGCCAGGCTGCACTGGTTGCAGCGATACTTGTAAACATGGCGGTCGGACACCGGCAGCTGAGGGCGCTTGTTGTGGATATCATTGAAATGTGTTTGGAGGGCAGCTGAGGTTTTGAAGACTTGGTTGCATCCTTTCTTCCAGCACAGAAATCCTGAATCCTCTCTTGCCGAATTATGGTCGTTTGGAGGAGCTCTTTGTTCTCCACCGAACTCTAGTCCTTCTGAAGTGCTCTTGGACAATTCTTCAGCAAGTTCTAAGAAACACAAAGAGACACGGTATCACTTTATGATGCAATGCTTGGGCTTAATGATGTTAACATGTACAGCTTGGAAAAAAGACAAGACAGAGGAGATATGATAGAAACATTTAAATACGTAAAGGGAATCCACAAGGTAGAGGAAGGGAGTATATTTAAAAGGAAACAAAGTAGCAAAACAAGAGGACATAGTCTTAGATTAGAGGGGCAAAGGTTTAAAAGTAACATCAGGAAGCATTATTTTACTGAGAGGGTGGTGGATACATGGAACAGTCTTCCAGTAGAAGTGGTAGAGGCCAAAACAGTAATTGAATTTAAGCAGGCATGGGATAGGCATAAGGCTATCCTAAACAAAAGATAAATCCAGGTAAAGTATCCATGTAATTGGGCGACTAGATGGGCCGAAAGGTTCTTATCTGCCGACATTTTTCTATGTTTCTATGTTTTTGTTTCTATGTTTCTATTTCAATTTCATTTTAAGATCGAGTGAAATACTGACTGCAAATCTCAGAAACTTCAGAGAGAGTTCAAGGAGGGTCTTACCAGAACATTTCTCGGAGCTCTCTGCTCCAGAGGCCATCGTGCACTTGTCCAACTCCGGCGAGTTCACAGGGAGGAACATGCTGCTCGGCATTATTGTCTCCGGAGCGGTTACCTGCAAGGAACAAGGACAAGGGTGTTCAATCAAGATGTTAAAAAGTGTGCTAGACACCATCCAGCCTCACCCCAAAGCGAGCCGCTGAGAGAGTCCACAGCTGCTCGGCGCCCCCCTACTCGTCACTCAGGAGGTGGCCTGCTCTAATTATCAGTACACACTAAGAGAATAATCTTCTAATTAATATTTTTTCCTTTCTAGAGAAACCTGACTTTGATCACAAAGAGTGTTTTGTCACAGGCTGTGGGGCAGCCAATTACAGAGATGCGCTCAACGCCCCCCCTTAATCTACCGAGCACATATTAACACCCCTAATTAATTCAGACTGCTAAAGAGAGGGAGAAGAAAGACGGGAATAAAAAGTGTGCCGCGTTCCTGAGTGAAAGGAGCCGCCTGCTAGTGTATCCGTATCCCAAAAGAAACAAAGGAACGGGAAGACAGGAAACTAAGGTCTAGGTGGCAACAGCCTAAACGGCGCGCAATGCCAGGGTCTCCAAACACAGAGGTGGCTACATCATGCCCAGGCCGGTATATAGGTTATCCTGCATGCACCACGGATGAGGCAATATTTTAATTTAAGAGTTTTAAACCCCCCCCTCAATAGGACAGCAAGATTAGGTCAATAAAACAGCCTGTGGGTCTGGGTTTAACGACCAGTTATGGCCAAACTACAAGCGCCATGATGCTCAGCCTCCATCCAAAAAAATAAAAGCGCGGTATTTGCAGCCGGCGTTTACCCAGCAAGTGGACGGCTAACCCTTGGCCGCTGTGTATTGAAAGCACACCTGTCACACTCCCCCTACAGGGCGCCGCCATCTTGGCAATAACACTGGCACAGCAGTCTGCGGTCCTATCAGGGTGGCCGACGTTTACCTGTCAGGTGAGATCATAAAAGCCGGCCCGTATAGAAGACGGGCGTCCGGCAGTGAACACGGAGGGGAAAGTGGGCCCTTTAATGATTTGAATCACCAGATCCTGCACCAGATTGGACCGGTCACAATAACCAGCGAGGGGTTAAAAACAAACAGAATTGAAGCAGGTTTTGATTCAGAACCATATCGCTTACCGAACCAAATGCGACTTGGCTTGCGCAGATCTAAACCATTAAGGAGCTCGGCACGGAGGTTGTCCGGGGGCCCGAATCCTCTCCGGAAGGTAAAAGTTTTGTGTGTTTGTGCATATATTGTGTATATATATTCATATTTAAAGCTACACGCGACACGCCATTTAATTTGGAGAGTGTCTCTGATTATTGGGTGTGTTTTTTGTGCGCGGCAGCAGCGGTGGCGGCGGCGTGGGGGGGTAAGGATCGCCGTTTCCTCTGATCTCCTTATATGTAAGTGAGGAGCTTAAGCCTCGGCATAAAGAAGCTGCCATGATTACAAGCACCGGTGCATTCTCATTTGAAGCCGATGGGAGGGAAACGTGTCGGCCAAATCCCACACCCAGCGAGAGCAAAGCCGTGCACCGGGACTCGGAGAATCCCAGCTCCACAAGACAGCTCTATAATTGTTTTCATACACTTTAATTAGAAAACCTCGCCTGGCCTTGAATAATAAGAGACAGACTTCTGTACTTGAAAGGTTGAAGTCAATCAAGCGTGAATGACGGCAGACGAGGTGGTGAGTGAGAGACATTGTCTGCTCTCCACTTTAATCATCTTTCCTGATTGGAATTCTGGCAGGTTTTTTTTTTTGAGAGGGGAAGGACGCGTCTGCCGCATCCTCACTGACCCGACTCCTAAAATGCCTCCTGCATCGCGGCACGTGGCCAGACACCCCGAACCTCACCTTTTATTTACCCCAAAGGGCTGATCATCTCACCCTGCGCCGGTCCCCCACCCGGCCCTGAGCAGGCAGAGTCCGGACAGGTTTTATTGTAGCCTCAATGGACGCCTCTTCTGTAGGAGATGTGAACAACGTGACCACATGAGCCAGGCTTGTGCACACCATCTCACTGCAATAAGTGCCGGCCCTACCATACACAGCTGCTCGGCCAGATATGCAAATGGCATCATTAAGGCCCACGTTGTGCAACTCGCTGCGCCCACTGATCTCTGACTTGCGGGTCAGCGATGCAACATGTCATCTGGCTCTAACCCGGCCGCCCATCACGCGGGATAATTACATGCTAATTGTGTGAGGAGGCCCAGCTGACAGAACGCGCGCACATCCTCACAGCCTGTTTACACCATGCTGGGGTCTGAGGGGTGGAAAGCCGGACCCAGGGCTGCCCGCAGCCATAATGCAGGGACAACCTGGCACGGGGCACCAGGGGAAGGAACCGAGGAGGAAAACACGTGGCGAGGAAGACTATAAAGGGTGGAAAAAAATCAAGTGAAAGGAAAACTAAGAACACAAAGGAAGGAAAAGGCAAAAAAAGGAAATGCCCTTCTGACGGTCACCGAGGTCCAGCATGCAAATCCCTCCGGCAGACAGCCGCAATATTTCCATTACAAAGAACGCAAAGGTTGGAGAGAAAAACTCGTTAGCAGAGGGAGGATCCCGAGGTCACATCACATTTACACCATATAATTGGCAAACATGCACCGAGCGGCGTTATCGCTCAGGCCCGGCACGTCTATTAAAAGCATGACGCTGCACAGGAACAGCCGGGCGACCCCCCCCAAACCACAGCCCACCGGGAGACCCCCCCAAACCACGACCCGCCGAGAGACCCCCAAACCATGACCCGGGAGACCCCCCCAAACCACAGCCTGCCGGGAGACCCCCCCAAACCAAAGCCTGCCGGGAGACCCCCCCAAACCAAAGCCTGCCGGGAGACCCCCCAAACCACAGCCTGCCGGGAGACCCCCCAAACCACAGCCTGCCGGGAGACCCCCCAAACCACGGCCCAAGAGTCCCCCCAAACCACGGCCCAAGAGACCCCCCCAAACCACGGCCCAAGAGACCCCCCAAACCACGGCCCAAGAGACCCCCCAAATGACGGCACGGAGGGCAGGCCACGCGGGGAGCAGACGGCACGGAGGGCAGGCCACGCGGGGAGCAGACGGCACGGAGGGCAGGCCACGCGGGGAGCAGACGGCACGGAGGGCAGGCCACGCGGGGAGCAGACGGCACGGAGGGCAGGCCACGCGGGGAGCAGACGGCACGGAGGGCAGGCCACGCGGGGAGCAGACGGCACGGAGGGCAGGCCACGCGGGGAGCAGACGGCACGGAGGGCAGGCCACGCGGCGAGCAGACGGCACGGAGGGCAGGCCACGCGGGGAGCAGACGGCACGGAGGGCAGGCCACGCGGGGAGCAGACGGCACGGGGAGCAGACGGCACGGAGGGCAGGCCACGCGGGGAGCAGACGCACAGCACATGGAGGGCAATTGATCTGGTAGGCAGAATACATAGTGGGCAGACGACGTGGGGAACAGAACGCATGGCAAAGTAGGCGACACAGGAAGCAAACAGCACGTGGATCCGTGACACAGGGTGCAGACAGCAGGTGGCGTGCAGTGCAGTGAGCAGAGGTATGTGGCCCTGGGAGTAGATGGTACGTGAGGTGCAGACGGCAGGGGCAGCATATCGCAGGAATTTACATTACAGCAGGGTTAGGGGTTGGTGAGCTCATACATGACATGGCAGAATGCGTGTAAGTGATATAAGACATGGAGTAGGATGAGATGTATGGTTACCATGGTAACAGACATAATACAGGGTAGTTACAGAGTTGTCATGGGTTATTATTAGTATGTTACAAGAATACAGAAAAATGAGTGCGCACATACAAACACATGGAGAGTGTCCTAATGAGCCGACCCACGGCCGCCGCACAATATCAGCCACATTAATAACCGTCACTTTTATTGTGTTTTCCTCCCCAGGTGGCAGCGACACTCTGTATAAAGACACGGGGAGGAGAAGAGACGCAGCGGCTAAAGATCAGCAAAAGCAGATTCTGAATCGTGACGGCCTGCACCAGTGATCTGACGAGGAGGGAGAGAGGGGCGTCTGTCTCTAGAAACGGGTGCCAACCAATAGTAACCCTGTGATGCCCACTTACGCCTGGTATAATCATTACAACACCTCACCCGACATGGCACAGGTGACACATGACCACCAGGCCACAATGCCACAAAAGGAGACAGGGCGGCCACTTCCGCCTGAGACGTACCGTGATGATCAGCTTCTCCACGCAGTCGGGCGCCACGCTGTGCAGGTGGGTGAGGTGCAGCTGCAGGTGGATCTTGTTGTTCAGCATGTCCTGGCACAGGGGGCACCGCAGCATGGGCTGCACGGAGTGCTGCGTCATGGCGTGGACACGCAGGCGGTTAACATCGGCGTTGCTGTATTTACAGTACGGACACTGGTACATCTGGAAGGGAGAGTAGCAGGAGGATTACCGGAGATACGCTCAGTGATAACGCAGCGAACAGAGTCCCCAGGTACGAGTGGAAGACACGGGCAGAGGACTGGAGCCGGTACCTGTTCGGGTTTCTTTTCCTCGGCTGGTTTTGGATGTTTCGCGGATGGGGCTTGCTCCGTGCTGGCGCCAGATGTCGTCTTGGAAGGTGCAGCATTGGGAAGGTCCCGCTCTGCTGGGTCTGTAGAACCTGGAGTAGGAACAGAAGACTTGCTGGCATCCTTGGCACCGTCCGGCTCATGGCTTTTCGGAACTTCTTCAGGATCGGCAGCAGCTTCGCAGGAGCCATCAGCGTCCTCAATCGATTCCTCTGAAAGAACAAGACATGTCGTGATTATGGAGGAAGCGGGGGATAAACCCTGGCAGAGCCAGGTGAACACGCACAACCAAAACACGGGAGGACTACAACAAATCATATAGTCTATAGCTGTGACTGCTGAGCCTGAAACCCCAGGGATTTGCTGTCAGGACAGAATTTTGGGGGTTAAATCTCATGAATTGACCCCGACATTGCCAATGTTCCCCTTAAATAAATCAGCTCGCACGCAGCAGCACCCCTCAGATCAGCCAATCAAACAGCAGTCATTCTTGGTCGGTTTCCGCAGGGGAGGGACACGCAAAAGAAAGAAGGGAAAATGGAAACAAAGTATTCGAGTGACATCGTTTGTCTGTCCCTGAACAACACTGTGTTAAAGACAAAACGGCATATTCGAAAAAGCACAAAAACATGAGAAATCTATAAAATGCCCTGACATCTGGAGGCAAACCCTTCCCAGCCAGGGGGCGTCCGATATGCGGACACGACGGTCTGCTCCCCTCACATGCACGACTTATGTTGTAACCGGGGGAGCGATACGATGGAATAGGGTATTGATGTGGTGAGGACGATGGCTGCGTGGGGAGGACGCTTGCTGCGTGGTGGAGGACCTCGTATTGTTTGTGTTCTGCTGGCGTGCAGTTCCACACGTGGGCTACAGGTGTCATCCTTATCATAGGGAGGTACAGGGGACACCGGCAGCCCGAGTCCAACCACAAACCGCACACTATAAGGCCACGTCTGACGCTTTCACCGGTGCCGGGCCATCACCACACAGCAAACCAGACCATGCCCGGCTCCCCACCAGATTCCGGCTTAAATCCTCTACCTCATAGGATAAGTGTGTATAATTATCTCTGCCCTGGACTCGTGGGTCCAATCGTCTGCATCTCTGGGTCCACGACCAACGTGTCCGCTCGGATTATAAATCCAGGCTGGCTCGGAGTTCAGGGACGCGCTCCATGCAGGGTTTAGAAAGGGGTGGCTCCTAGGTATATACCCAATACATAGAACGTCTGTCCATATGGTGTGACACAGGCCGTAGAGACGCTCGGTACCAGTGTATAGACTGCTGGGTGACGTCTTTAAGGCCAGACCTGAGGGGAGTTGAGGAAGAGCGGAGGTGGTGTCAGACCACAGTTACCATGGACATATCACGGTGAGGGGAACCAAAGCTTGCCACCCTCACCCTATGCCAAACCGTGGCCAGTCCTAGATCATTATACCCCCCTGCTCCAACAGTAATGACCGACGTCCCCCGCCAGCATTGTTATTTCTATCCTGATTAATCCCCACTCGATTGTGATGGCATGGCGTATCCATTTACCCCTGTATTCTGCCAGAAGGAGCCTCCACGGTCACCTCTGGCCGATGCTCCGGCATGTTATCAATCAGCAGACGCGGAGGGCCAGGATGAGATCCCTCACACCAAACGTGGGGCGTCTCGCTTCCCTGAGCCGGCTCAGGATCTCCATCGATCTGCCGCACATATGGTGCATTCAAAGCGTTGAGTAATCAATATGCAAATTCCCTCCTGCATTGATCCAGTATTAATTTTCAATTAGGACGCTCGAAGGGGTCTGTCCGGGTCAATAAATGAAGGCGCAGACAAGTTGAGAAGTACCAGATTCCCAGGGCCTTTGATACGTCCTCATTCCACGGCTGCTCGCCATTGCCCGCACATCTCCCCGTCACCTGCTTGGTAAATCCCGTCAGGAGGGGCACGTGTGCAGCCCAGCACTGAAGGGGTTCACGGCAGGTCACCTATTAATAAATACATGCAGCAGGGCTGTGCAGAGCACCACTTTTTACTCTTTACGCATCGCGGCGGCACCGAGCGCCTTGGGTGTTAACAATGCCGATCCTGATGGATCAATAGGGCGACAGTCATACACATAAAACCCAGACGGAAAGACGGTTCCATTAACCCCTTAATGAGCAGGACATTTGTCCAAGGTCAGAACCAAAACAAAAAACTTTGGTCTCCCGCATCTCTTCCCCCGCATTAAGCGCGCACGCACACATTTTCACAGACAGGCCTTGGATAATAAACATTTATTTAACAGGATAAAACCTAGAAATGCCGAACAGCAAAGCTGTCAAAAACACAAACTCTGTTTAATTCTCACCGCAAACATGACTTTTCCCGCAATGGATTTGTATTCAGGAAGGTCCCATGCCCTCCATGTACAGGTAGGAATGAGAATAGATGGTCCAGAGGTACAGACGGGGACAAATATGGTGGTCCCCGTAGGTGACCCCCGGTTACCGCGACCATAGGCCCATGTTGGCCACCGTTTGGCCTTTACAGGACTGTGTCATCAGGTTGGATCCCGGTAAGAAGGTGCGTGGTTTCATTTTATGCAGGGCATTCCTAGCCCACGCTTTACAGGACGGCACAGGATGCCAACAGGTTAATTCGTACACAGATAACCGAACGTCCACCCCAACACTGACAGAATATTACCAATATACAAGGTGAAAATTGCAGAAGGCAAGTCCCTGCATCCTATAATGTTGTGAACTACATTTGCCATAATGCTCGGCCGGCCCGGCTCTGGAATCCGCTAGGCTCAACAGGGTGCCACGTGTTGCTTTGGGCATCAAAGCTCTGCTCCTGCAGAAAGAGTAATTTGCCCCATTCCAGGGTGAATCCGGCCCCACCTGAAGAACCCCTCATGATGCTCCCAGGGGCAGGAGTTCCTCGTGTGACCTGCGTGGTATTCTCTTAGCTCCGGTGTCGACACAGCTGCCTATAACCTGACAAATGACCCTCTCAATGTCACAATGTCCTTGCCTGCCCTGCACCCATACCCGCGGCTCATCGGCGCGCCGGGTGCCCAGTGTGCACACCCGCTCGCGAGCCACTAAGCCTAATTGGCCACCGGATAAGAGTAATTAGCGCTCAGCTCATTAATGAGTCAAATCTTTATTGGCTCCATCGATCAGTGGACTTGTTAGCCTTCCCCTTAACCAATGGCAGGCGTAACGAGCCGGCGTATTGGCATAGCAATTAATTAAATCAATTTCTAGCCAGCAGCTGCCACTTGTTCCAAGCTTGTTAGGGGACTGACAGGGCTGCACATGAGCGGCGAGAGGGACAGGCACACTGCAAGCCTACAAACCGATGCCATGTTTCCACAAAACAAGGCCTGTCCTCTTAAATGAAGGGTAAAGCTGGCTCCACACCAGATGCCAGAGACCGATCACACCGTCTTGATGCCAATACCAACCTTTCAAAACATAATGGGTAATGAGGAGAGATCAAAAGGCAGAACCTAGTCATCAACTCGCTACAATGTATCTCACTCTGCCACTGGAGCTTCCAATGAAGGACCCAGATGTGTCCTGAGGGGCCTCCAAGGGAGCATGACAGGGCCATCCAGGAGGACACTAACACCACAAGGAAACACAGACAGGCAAGGGCATAAACAGTCACGCCGACACGTTGTAGGGGCACAAACAGTCACGCCGACACGTTGTAGGGGCACAAACAGTCACGCCGACACGTTGTAGGGGCACAAACAGTCACGCCGACACGGGGTAAGGGCACAAGCAGTCACGCCGACACGGGGTAAGGGGTAAGGGCATAAACAGACACGGGGTAAGGGCATAAACAGACACGGGGTAAGGGCATAAACAGACACGGGGTAAGGGCATAAACAGACACGGGGTAAGGGCATAAACAGACACGGGGTAAGGGCATAAACAGACACGGGGTAAGGGCATAAACAGACACGGGGTAAGGGCATAAACAGACACGGGGAAAGGGCATAAACAGACACGGGGAAAGGGCATAAACAGACACGGGGAAAGGGCATAAACAGACACGGGGAAAGGGCATAAACAGACACGGGGAAAGGGCATAAACAGACACGGGGAAAGGGCATAAACAGACACGGGGAAAGGGCATAAACAGACACGGGGAAAGGGCATAAACAGACACGGGGAAAGGGCATAAACAGACACGGGGAAAGGGCATAAACAGACACGGGGTAAGGGCATAAACAGTAACAGCGACACGGGGTAAGGGCATAAACAGTAACAGCGACACGGGGTAAGGGCATAAACAGTAACAGCGACACGGGGTAAGGGCATAAACAGTCACGCTGACACGGGGCAAGGGCATAAGCAGTCACGCTGACATGGGGCAAGGGCATAAGCAGTCACGCTGACACGGGGCAAGGGCATAAGCAGTCACGCTGACACGGGGCAAGGGCATAAGCAGTCACGCCGACACGGGGCAAGGGCATAAGCAGTCACGCCGACACGGGGTAAGGGCATAAGCAGTCAAGCCGACACGGGGTAAGGGCATAAACAGACACACAGACACGGGGTAAGGGCATAAACAGACACGGGGTAAGGGCATAAACAGACACGGGGTAAGGGCATAAACAGACACGGGGTAAGGGCATAAACAGACACGGGGTAAGGGCATAAACAGACACGGGGTAAGGGCATAAACAGACACGGGGTAAGGGCATAAACAGACACGGGGTATGGGCATAAACAGACATGGGGTAAGAGCATAAACAGTAGGGATGAGCCGAACACCACCGTGTTCGGTTCACATTCGAACTCAAACAATTTCAAAAGTTCGAGTTCGAACTCGAACCAAACTCAATGGGACTCAAAAGTTCGATTTTTAGAGTGCCCTCCAAGAGGGCATATATGCAAGATGTTTGCCATAAAAGGTGTATGGGGGTCCTGGTAGTGCCCTGGGGGACAGGAAACAAGGACAAAAAGTTTTAAAAAATACGTTTTTAAAGAAACAGTGAGTTTTGCATAAAATAAGGGTTCAAAATAAAGACGAAAAATTCCTTCAAATATCGTGCCTAGGAGGTCCCCATAACCTGCCCGTGAAGTGGCGGATTTGTAGGATGTATAGAAACATTGCCATCAGAGACCCACACACGACACCTAGCCACCCTTAAGGGGTTAAAATGCACAGGGACTGGCTACTATCCTGTTAGATGAGGGAATGTATTAGATGTATAAAGCAAGGTATATATGACAATGGATAGTCAGAGACTCTAGGGACTCAGCTTGTATGCTTTATGATAGACATTTCTAACACAATAATAATTGTATGCTCACATAGGCCCTTCCGGAGAGGTACATGACATACAAATACTGGAATATTACGTTTAAATCTAAGGAGTGTGATAAAGATTTTATTAAGCCCTTGATGACAACTG
Source organism: Leptobrachium leishanense (assembly GCA_009667805.1). NCBI lineage: Eukaryota > Metazoa > Chordata > Amphibia > Anura > Megophryidae > Leptobrachium > Leptobrachium leishanense. The sequence goes on from CM019072.1 coordinate 14,964,652, forward strand.
ACATAACATCTACATCATTAATGATTGGCTTTACAGAGCCCTGGTCCTTAAGGGGTTAAACAGCATATCAGAGAGGATCATATAGTAGAAATGAACACTTCTTAGAATTCAAAACAAGCACAGTGTTTGTTCATACATATGCAGGAGCCCCCACCCAGTCTGCAAGCAATGTAAATGAAAGGCTTAATGATCTTAACATGTACAGCTTGGAAAAAAGACGAGACAGAGGAGATATGATAGAAACATTTAAATACGTAAAGGGAATCCACAAGGTAGAGGAAGGGAGAATATTTAAAAGGAAACAAAGTAGCAAAACAAGAGGACATAGTCTTAGATTAGAGGGGCAAAGGTTTAAAAGTAACATCAGGAAGCATTATTTTACTGAGAGGGTGGTGGATACATGGAACAGTCTTCCAGTTGAAGTGGTAGAGGCCAAAACAGTAATTGAATTTAAGCAAGCATGGGATAGGCATAAGGCTATCCTAAACAAAAGATAAATCCAGGTAAAGTATCCATGAAATTGGGCAGACTAGATGGGCCGAAAGGTTCTTATCTGCCGACATTTTTCTATGTATCAAATTCTAATTGCTAATTAGAAGCACATGTTATTTCCAAACATTAATTAAACACCTGTTATTTACGCCGTTTGAGAGCACAGGTCATTTAGAGGTGAGAATCTTTGCACCTAGACGACATTAGGTAGTTTTTTAATTCAATATCTAATAAACCGTTGCTTACTCTGCATTAAAGAGTCTCTATTTCTAGATTTTTTAGTATTTTTTTAAGCATTTGTTAGAAATTTTTTTTTTAAAAAAAAAGTATAACTCGAACCGAACACACCAAAAAGTTCGAAGTTTCCGAACTTGCGAATGGCCAAAGTTCGAATCGAACTCCAAACTGATCGAACCGAACAGCTCATCCCTAATAAACAGTCACACAGACATGGGGTAAGGGCATAAACAGTCACCCAGACATGGGGTAAGGGCATAAACAGTCACAGACATGAGGTAAGGGCATAAACCGTCACAGACACGGGGGAAAAAATAAACAGTCACACATACATGGGGTAAGGACATAAAAAGACACGGGGTAAGGACATAAAAAGACACGGGGTAAGGACATAAAAAGACACGGGGTAAGGGCATAAAAAGACACGTGGTAAGGGCATAAACAGACACGGGGTAAGTGCATAAACAGACACGGGGTAAGGGCATAAACAGACACGGGGTAAGGGCATAAACAGACACGGGGTAAGGGCATAAACAGACACGGGGTAAGGGCATAAACAGACACGGGGTAAGGGCATAAACAGACACGGGGTAAGGGCATAAACAGACACGGGGTAAGGGCATAAACAGAAACGGGGTAAGGGCATAAACAGACACGGGGTAAGGGCATAAACAGACATGGGGTAAGGGCATAAACAGACATGGGGTAAGGGCATAAACAGTCACAGACACGGGGTAAGGGCATAAACAGACACACAGACGGGGTAAGGGCATAAACAGACACACAGAGACGGGGTAAGGGCATAAACAGACACACAGACACGGGGTAAGGGCATAAACAGACATGGGGTAAGGGCATAAACAGTCACAGACACGGGGTAAGGGCATAAACAACACTAATGTACAATAAAGAATAAGGCCACCCTCTTGGACGGTAAAGGACGGTGGGCCGAGGTGCGTTCAGGTTACCTCTAGCTGCTCCAGCTCAGAAAAGACAGACACAACTGGCATTTTTGTTCACACAATGAAAGATCTTAACGATTGTGTCCTCTGAGAAAAATAAACCTGAAAATAATGGTATTGGTTTTAATAAAGGGCAGGGATAAGCCGAAAGCTTCCCCTCCTGTCCGTGTGAGCAGAAATAGGATTATAGAGCATTTTAAAAGCCAGCGATGTAAAACGACACCTCGCCGTGCATTCCACGTGCTGTGCTACAGGGGGGGCATAGGGGAACTCAATACCTCGAGTCCCTGTAACGCCACGCCGGATCCCTGAGCCGGGAGCCCCGGCCCTCCAGCGGCCCTTTATTTATTTCACCTGAAAGTGTATGAAGTCCCGGAAAAGGGGCCGTAATTACAGCCTCTCGTCTAACTCCGAGCTGCGGATCAATGGCACATTTTAAGATGCATTGATTTACAATTAGCATGGCTTCCCTACTTAAGGGTTTAAGAGAAAATCCACTTTTCTTCTCTTTGCTGTGCGACCCCGATCCGTCCCACGGGCACGGCATAAGCCAGGGCCCATGATCCAGCGCGAACTGCGCCGGCAAGGGTTGCCTTTTAGGTGAGGAGTCCTCTCCAGGGGGTGGACGACCTGGATGAGGGAGACGGAGACGGAGATCCAGAACAAACGAGCATCACTGCAACAATGTAACAGCATGGGAGACGTGAGCTGTCCACAACTCGGGACAGGTAAAAGGCGGCGTTCCAGAGGCCAAATAAAAGCATGTTTTGGGGACCTTTAGGAATGCAATTTAACTCCACGACGCCCTCGATCAAGAAGAAGCTTCTCCTGAAATATGTCACAGTTTGCGGTGACCCCTGGAGAAACCTCCAGAAGAATACAAACTTGTGTCGGTGCTCGCGGTGACCATCAAAACGTCTATCACAGAGATAGTCACGAAAGGCAACGTTTCAGCCAATACCCAGGGCTTAATAAAAGCTAAAAAAATATATAAAATTCCTGACTATGGGCCGAATCCTTGCTGCTCGTGTTGGTCTCTATGAAATACATTTCTATGGTCTCCACAAGTGCCGACAAGAGGTTTTTTTCATCTAGGTCAGTGGTTCCCAACAGGCCAAGATTTTACAGATCACCTTGGAAAAATGCAGACTGAATCCTGCAATCACTGAGCAACAAATCATATCACCTGTGCTTCACATATCCTGCAAACCTGGCCTGTTGGGGGGAACTTGAGGACTGTGGTTGGGAACCACTGGTCTAGAGGTTTTTCCAGGGGTCGCAATAATCACTGTAACCTGTATCATACTCTGGGGAGAAGCACATCCTGGATCGAGGGCGTCGTGACAGTAACCCTACGTTTACTTCTGGAGGTGTTTTGGGCTGTGGTGGCCTCCAAAGTATGGTGCGCTGTGTAGTAGACCAACCAGTGTGTTCTTATCACCTTTCATCTGGAAAAACAGGCATCCTCATTAAAGAAAATGTGTTTAAATAAATAAAAAGGCAAAAATATCCTAAATTGCAAGGCAGAGAACAAGTGTAAACACGCACTGATGCATGAGTTTTGATCCATGGAGAGCATGAAGCCCAGGAGCCGGCCAGTGATGCGTTTGAGAAGGGTCCTATGACGGTTCACCAGAAACGGACAGATTGTTTACACCCTCTTTACTCTCCCTGCTGGGAATATGTAAAAAAAAACACGCAAAAATAGCAACCCCCACATCTAAATGCCACGCGCGTAAACACGTCAGGAACAGGCCAACAGCCACGCTAAAACCCGACTCACACGCGTCCTTCAAACAAAAGGATGAGGTGAAAATTCCAGGCGAGCGGCTGCACTTTGCTCCGCTTTTTCATAGAAGCAAATGGATTTGGTGCTTTTTATACATTAATCAATCAATATCGCCGGCCGTACACGAGCGGCAACAGCCAAGATAGGAGTGACCTCCCAGGCAGACAGGACACTTTAATGCTTGGAAGACAGCTCAGAGCTTGGCAACTTTGCGTATATGTTTGTGCCTGATTAGCCCTGGAAGGCCGCGGCTGCGAGCGCTGCACTAAATATGACAAGGTTAGTCGTTTTCAATTTGCGCAGGGAGTCGAAATGAGTGAACAGGCGGGGGGGGGGGCGTGGATAGGGAGGGAGGGGATAGTGGACCGACCCCAGTGGCATGCTGGGAAATTCTCCACAGAAAATGCAAGGCACAGCTGCAGGAGCCGTGTAAAACCTGTCCTGTTTTAAGGCCCGTGGACAAAATCCACCACCAAGAGGTTATTAAGCAAACACTGGTCATTCATTGACCGATCGGCGGCTTTACTTCCGCGATTCCCAGGGAACTACGGCAGATGAAGCACGGTCAATTCACGGCTTAGCATCATTTTTACCATTGTTTTCCGTGTTTTCTGAGCTGGATGGACGTCGTCCTTTAAAACCGCCAACATGCGATCCTGGCAAACTGAGCCGAGCGCCGCTTTGAGTAGCTCAGGCTGACCGCCAGAAGATCCAGCGGTTGTCAAAGGCCATCGTCAGCACTACATTTCCCATGATGCCCAGCCGGTCTTTACACTGGATGAGCATCACGGGGAGTACAGACCCAGATGACCTGAGGTGCAGAGGATGCGTAGACCTGGCCGAGAGCCTCTTCGTGCCATAACGTGTGTCTGTGCCTGGTCAGGAAGGCTGTCGATAAAACGGTACCCGCGTCGCGCATGTTACAGAGCAGACAGATGCCTTGGCGTGACCCGCGCTGGATAATCCATGCAACTTCTGCAGGTCAAGTCCGTCTTTAAGGATACTTAGAGTTGGTATTAGTGTCTGGTTCCACCCCGGTCCCGTTTCTTCATTTCTGCAGCCAGGGGCAGATTAAATGGAAGCTGGAATTATCCGGAAAACACTTTAATAATAATAATAATAAAAAAAAAAAAGGAGAGCAGGATAAAGCTTTTCATATCCTCTTCCAAGCCGCCCCGCTCCGAGCAGGAGAAAGCAAACAAGAAACAGGCTGCATGGCATTTCTGACATTCCTAGGCCCTCGCTCACTGTCTGCATCTCACCGCCTCGGAGTATGAATCCCAGGCAGATCCTGCATTCCGAGAACCTGGCCCGGGAAACCTGCGTGCCACCTGCCCAAACCTACAGACCCTCACACCATGGGACGGGACCGTTACCCTGACCGTGGAGACAGAGGGCCCCTAATCCGAGTCCAGTACATTACGCCAGACCCTGACAAAGTCCCAGGAGAAGAGCACTGGGCAAAAAGCATCACAGCTAGAACTACAGTTCCCATAATGCCCTGCCAGGCTTCTATTAAAGCAGCCAAAGCGCCTTAAAGACACAGAGCAGCTGTGGGTGTTTATGAGCAACACTGGACAAGTGAGATCAGCTCGTCCATTCCTTCCGGGTACATCGCCTGTATGATCTACCAGCAGCCCAGGATGCCAGGCAACCCCTGCTTTGGCACAGGTGAGATGGACCATCTGCTGGTGGGTCCTGTGGACAGGTCTGAAGAACCTCGCTAGACGACAAAGAGCATTCTGAGAGGTTATATGCAAAAAAAAAAAAAAACAACACACAGAAGGTAAAGGGTTAATGATATTCAGAAGACACGCACGTTCACGCTGTCACATACACTCAGACACGCGTGCCCGGCCTGGCAGATGGAGGCGGAGGCCCGGACACTGGGAGATACATGGGATCATGAGCTGACAGTGGCAATCGCCCTCTTCCTGTCCTAACAAAAGCTCCCTTCAAGGAGACTCGGGTCCCAGGACCCCTCCTCAAGCCCGCTGTCACCCCCCGCCCCAAACGCTCCCCTCCCAGACCTGTAACAATGAGGGCAATGTGTTAGGGGAGAGATGCCAAGGACTCTGCCGAGATTAGCAGAATCTGCTGAAACAATATGTCCAGTAAGAGGATCCTGTCTCAGCAGAGGAATGCAAGAGGCAGAGCCAACACCTCTGGGCCCACGTCGGGAGGGGACGCGGCACCTCGCAGCTACAGGAGCGGCGAGGAAACGTGCACCCGGACAGGCGTACAAACAACCCTGAAGGAAAACCAACAAGGCTGCCCATTTACACGGTCAAAACCAGGCACAAAGTCCATAACCAAGGCACGGCAGGTGCTTGTGTGTCCTTGTATCGTGCAGCAATTACAATGTGCCCTGTGGGGGTAATAAAGGCTTCTTTAGGTATACAGGTGTGGACCATACACAGTATCCTATGTATCACCTGAAAGCAAACCATGTCAATATGAGCGCTGTGGAGCAGCTTGGAGATAGAAGGACCATGTTCCTCCACCTAACCGTGACAGCATCACAGCCAGCACACTCACCAGTCTCCGGCGGCAAAGACGATGACCTGATGGTAAAGATCTGGCTCAGCTCTTCCTCCTCCTCCGGGTGTCCTTTCTGCATGCGCTGGAGCTTGCGTAGACTCTCGCTTCGCTGATGTTTCATGGAGCGCACGTGCTGGATTAGGTTGAGTTTGGCCTTGGTGGAGTAAGAGCACAGCACACAGTGATAGTACCAGGCCTCCCCCTCCACGCCGCTCTCGTGCTGCTGTAAGTGCTGCGGAGAAAGAACAAAAGTACACCGTGTTAGAGACAGGAGCGAAGGACAGGAAAAGCACACAAAAAGGTGGAACAACAACTTCTGGTCATCACAAAACGACCAGCCTCTGCCCCACCTGACCAACTGCAAAGGGATCCAAAGTAACCACAATGGGATCTTTCTGTCACTGTGTGTCCCTTGAAGAGTTACAAAAGTGTTACGCTGTAAGACCAATGAACATACACCGGAGCTTTGTAGCCACAGGCTCCTACATTTTGGTGAAGGTCTCCTAAAAACCCCTAACTGGCTTCCAAGTTTGATAAAGATTAATGAAGCCCGGCTACAGGACGTCTCGCCCCTGCGATCACCACATTGAACCCAAGGAAACCACAGAGTGCCTCGTCAATGCCAATATAAGCGAGCAATTTTCTCCCCGTCACAGAGAGCTGTTAATTGCTCGAGTTCAACTAACAAGGAGCCAGAAATGCCACGGGACCGAGGAGCAGGTGCTTATTTACAGAAAAGGTGTGAAAGTGCGGACTCCCGTACAAAATACACCAAGCACCAGAAAGGCAAGGAAGGGCTGGGAGTGAAGGCAGATCAGGGCATTAAGGACGGCTCAGAATGTGGGATTTTTTGCTGTGCAGCTCCGCAAAATGTATGAGCGCATGACAGAGCTCCACAGCAATAAAACTCACAGTAATGTGCAGTGTGTATGAGTTTATCACAGAGCTCCTCAGCAATAAACAGTAATGTGCAGTGTGAATGAGCATGTCACAAAATCCACAGCAATAAAAATCACAGTAATGTGCAGTGTGAATGAGCGTATCACAGAGCACCTCAGCAATAAACAGTAATGTGCAACGTATATGAGCGTGTCACAGAGCTCCACAGGAATATAACTCACAGTAATGTGCAGTGTGTATGAGCATATCACAGTGCTCCACAGCAATATAACTCACAGTAATGTGCTGTGTGTATGAGTGTCTGACTGCTGCGGAGCTCTGACACACATTACACATTTATTTGGAGCTCCTAGAAAAGAGCAATGTTCGGATACTGGTGGTGACAGCGGCCGTGGATGCTCATTAGGGACTGCCCATATTAACCGGGGTCTCTTTGAAGGTATGCTTAAAGTAAGGCAGGGATGGGGTTTTGTTTTGTAATCTGAGCGTGGCAGTAGGCCTGGCTCTATTGTTTGGATTAAGCCTCCCTAAGGGTTAATCCCCCCTAAACAAATAATAACACCAATAATCATTTAGGAAATCGGTCGGATACAAAATAAAAACATGACAGGGACAGAAATTTCTTCGCAGACAGAAGGAAGCGGCGCTCCCTGCCAAATCTGGAGCCGGGGAGAGCACGCATCACGCCATCGATTGCTGGTAGGGACGGGGGTTTTTTTTCTCCCCAACAATAGGAAACTTCTAACATCTGGTTGTTCACGCATGGAAAGCGAAATATTGATTAGCGCTCGCTGAAGCACCACTTTAAAGCAGAACAGACAGCATTACAATGTGATGGAAGGCGGAGAATTACCCCTGGGAAGAGAGACACGGCAAACGCGCACAAGCGGCTACGAAACCGCAGCACGGAACACGGGCCTTGTTACACGAGGTGCACACCGCTTTGCTTTTAATGGCCGGGCCTGACCCAGAATAAAAAACGGTAATCCCAGCAGAATATGCCCCATCCAGGTTAACCCCGCGGGAAGGGTTTATTCTAGCCCGCCGTCACATGACCGGATGGGAAGGCTCTGATAGGCTGTGCAGGCATAAAAGCAGCTCGCAAAATAAATTATTTTACAAAGTTACACGGGCTGAAAAGAAAAAAAAAAACGTGCGTCCATCAGGTTCAGCCTTTCACACATCACCTACTGCTGCTGATCCAAAAGAAGCAAAAAAAACCAGTCTGAAGCGCTCGCCAACATGCGGTATACTGGGGGAAAATTCCTTCTTGCCCCCAGATGGCGTCAGATTCTCCTTGGATCAAGAAGCTTTTACCCACATATTAAATATTATAACCCTTGATATTCTGTGTCTGCAGGAAGTCATACAGTCGCTTTTTAAAAGTCTGTACAGACTCTGACCACACCACCTCAACAGGCAGATAATTCCACAGCTTTATTGTTCTCACAGTGTAATAACCCTTCCTATGCTTTAGGCTGAATTTCCTTTCGTCCAGTGTAAATGGGTGACCCCGTGTCCTATAAAAGTGTAAGAGAAAAAACAAAACACTTACAATGTTTAACAATTCAAGACACTAAAATGATCTTCAGATACAGTCATGGCCGAAATTATTGGCACCCCAGACATTTTTCCAGAAAATCAAGTATTTCTCACAGAAAAGTATTGCAGTAACACATGTTTTGCTATACACATGTTTATTCCCTTTGTGTGTATTGGAAAAAAACAAAAAAGGGAGGAAAAAAAGCAAATTGGACATAATGTCACACAAAACTCCAAAAATGGGCTGGACAAAATTCTTGGCACCCTTTCAAAATTGTGGATAAATAAGATTGTTTCAAGCATGTGATGCTCCTGTAAACTCACCTGGGGCAAGTAACAGGTGTGGGCAATATAAAAATCACACCTGAAAGCAGATAAAAAGGAGAGAAGTTCACTTAGTCTTTGCATTGTGTGTCTGTGTGTGCCACACTAAGCATGGACAACAGAAAGAGGAGAAGAGACCGGTCTGAGGACTTGAGAACCAAAATTGTGGAAAAATATCAACAATCTCAAGGTTACAAGTCCATCTCCAGAGATCTAGATTTGCCTTTGTCCACAGTGCTCAACATTATCAAGAAGTTTGCAACCCATGGCACTGTAGCTAATCTCTCTGGGCGTGGACGGAAGAGAAAAATTGAAAGGTTGCAACACAGGATAGTCTGGATGGTGGATAAGCAGCCCCAAACAAGGTCCAAAGAAATTCAAGCTGTCCTGCAGGCTCAGGGAGCATCAGTGTCAGCGCAAACTATCCGTCGACATTTAAATGAAATGAAATGTTATGGCAGGAGGACCCCGCTGCTGACACAGACATAAAAAGGCAAGACTACAGTTTGCCAAAATGTACTTTAGTAAACCAAAATCCTTCTGGGAAAACGTCTTGTGGACAGATGAGACCAAGATAGAGCTTTTTGGTAAAGCACATCATTCTACTGTTTACCGAAAATGGAATGAGGCCTACAAAGAAAAGAACACAGTACCTACAGTGAAATATGGTGGAGGTTCAATGATGTTTTGGGGTTGTTTTGCTGCCTCTGGCACTGGGTGCCTTGAATGTGTGCAAGGCATCATGAAATCTGAGGATTACCAAAGGATTTTGGGTCGCACTGTAGAGCCCAGTGTCAGAAAGCTGGGTTTGCGTCCGAGATCTTGGATCTTCCAGCAGGACAATGACCCCAAACATACGTCAAAAAGCAGCCAGAAATGGATGACAACAAAGCGCTGGAGAGTTCTGAACTGGCCAGCAATGAGTCCAGATCTAAATCCCATTGAACACCTGTGGAGAGATCTTAAAATTGCTGTTGGGAAAAGGCGCCCTTCCAATAAGAGAGACCTGGAGCAGTTTGAAAAGGAAGAGTGGTCCAAAACTCCGGGTGAGAGGTGTAAGAAGCTTATTGATGGTTATAGGAAGAAACTGATTTCAGTAATTTTTTCCAAAGGGTGTGCAACCAAATATTAAGTTAAGGTGCCAAGAATTTTGTCCAGCCCATTTTTGGAGTTTAGTGTGACATTATGTCCAATTTGCTTTTTTTCCTCCCTTTTTTTGTTTTGTTCTAATACACACAAAGGGAATAAACATGTGTATAGCAAAACATGTGTTACTGCAATACTTTTCTGTGAGAAATACTTGATTCTCTGGAAAAATGTCTGGGGTGTCAACAATTTCGGCCATGACTGTAGGTGGAAAACGCTTTATAAGGGCCGCTTAATGCCACAGGGAGGTGAAAAGCTTGTAACAAACGCTGTTACCGTCCCAACTGGGTGGAAGCCATTGTGTCCACATAATGCCCGGGGTATGGATAATATTCTATTACGCACTATTATTGCCCAGGTATTGATAACATTATATTGACGTAGATGACACGTCCGTAACCTATACCAGCAAAGCAGATCCCCCGTGGCTGGAGGCCATGCCGCAAGAACGATTCACAGAGGGAGAAAAGTGGATCAAAGAGAACAAACTATAACTAAATACTGACAAAACTGTAACGATGCTCTTTGGAACAAAAACTAAACTACACAAATTACAAACTCCCATCTATGTGTTGGGACAAAATCAAACGGCACGCTGACCACAGTCACTTCTCTCAAATTTCTAGGTATGTGGTTACTAGACCCAAATCTATCCTTTGGCCCCCACATCGAAAAACTCTCATCTAAGATTTACCCCAAACTAGGTGCCCTGTACAGAAACAAATCCTGCCTGAGCCCCGCGGTAAGAAAGCAAATTGTACAACAAATGCATGTAACACAGTGACTATATACAGAATGCACCTGTAAACATGCAACAGTGACTATATACAGAATGCACCTGTAAACATGTAACACAGTGACTATATACAGAATGCGCCTGTAAACATGTAACACAGTGACTATATACAGAATGCACCTGTAAACATGTAACACAGTGACTATATACAGAATGCGCCTGTAAACATGTAACATAGTGACTATATACAGAATGCATCTGTAAACATGTAACACAGTGACTATATACAGAATGCACCTGTAAACATGTAACACAGTGACTATATACAGAATGCACCTGTAAACATGTAACACAGTGACTATATACAGAATGCGCCTGTAAACATGTAACACAGTGACTATATACAGAATGCTCCTGTAAACATGTAACACAGTGACTATATACAGAATGCTCCTGTAAACATGTAACACAGTGACTATATACAGAATGCACCTGTAAACATGCAACAGTGACTATATACATAATGCACCTGTAAACATGTAACATAGTGACTATATACAGAATGCACCTGTAAATATGTAACATAGTGACTATATACAGAATGCGCCTGTAAACATGTAACACAGTGACTATATACAGAATGCACCTGTAAATATGTAACATAGTGACTATATACAGAATGCACCTGTAAACATGTAACATAGTGACTATATACAGAATGCACCTGTAAACATGTAACACAGTGACTATATACAGAATGCACCTGTAAACATGTAACATAGTGACTATATACAGAATGCGCCTGTAAACCTGTAACACAGTGACTATATACAGAATGCACCTGTAAACATGTAACAGTGGCTATATACAGAATGCACCTGTAAACATGTAACATAGTCACTATATACAGAATGCACCTGTAAACATGTAACATAGTGACTGTATTTCCTACATATTTATTTTCTGGGTTAATCTGTATATTTGTGTTTTTAATATCTTGCATTTTATTACTTTGTATTTCTGTAACAATTCAATGTTCTTGAACCCAGAACATACTGAAAACGAGGAAAATCTCAAGGTATCAATCCTGGTAAAACACTTTATAAATAAATAACACCGTTAACAGGTAACCTATTATATTGTACAGGAGTGATGCCCCTGTGTAGAGGACATTGAGCCCAGCCAATGCCCTGGGTATGTATATCATATTGCACCCCAGCTATGTATAACATTATATGGCATCCCATTAATGTCCTAGGTATATTTACCACATTATAGTGCACCCTATGTATCATATTATACTGCATCCCATTAATCCCCGGGTATGTAAAACATATTATATTTCACCCTTACTATGTATACCATTATATTGCATCCCATTAATACCTTGGGCATGTGTACCACATTATACTATGCCCTGGGTATGCATATTGTAACATATTGTACCCAGCTAATGTTCCGGGAGTATATACCATATTATATTGCACCAAGGGAATGTATACCATATCATACTGCACCCTTTGAATGCCCTGGGTATATTTAATATTATTTTGTGCCCCAGTTATATAAGATGATATTATATTGCATCTGTTTAATGACCCGGGTATGTACAACATATTAAATTGCACCCAGTTAATGCCTCTGGATTTGTAGAACATTAAATTGCTCCCCCTTAATGCCCCAGGTATGTATAACATATTATATTGCCCCGGGTACATATAACATTATATATTGCCCCGGATACGTATAACATATTATATTGCCCCATATACGTATAACATATTATATTGCCCCGGGTACGTATAAATATTATATTGCCCCGGGTACGTATAACATTATATTGCCCCGGGTACGTATAATATTACATATTGCCCCGGATACGTATAACATATTATATTGCCCCGGGTATGTATAACAGATTATATTTCCCCAGATACGCATAACAGATTATATTTCCCCAGATACGTATAACATATTCTAATATGTTATACGTATCTGGGGAAATATAATATGTTATACGTATCTGGGGAAATATAATATGTTATACGTACCCGCGGCAATATAATATGTTATACGTATACGGGGCAATATAATATGTTATACGTATCCGGGGCAATATAATATGTTATACGTATCTGGGGAAATATAATCTGTTATACATACCCGGGGCAATATAATAAGTTATACGTATACGGGGCAATATAATATGTTATACGGGGCAATATATAATATTATACGTATCCGGGGAAATATAATATGTTATACATACCCGGGACAATATAATATTATATTGCCCCGGATACGTATAACATATATTTCCCCAGGTACGTATAACATATTATATTGCCCCGGGTACGTATAACATATTATATTGCCCCAGGTACGTATAACATATTATATTGCCCCGGGTACGTATAACATATTATATTACCCCAGGTATGTATAACATATTATATTGCCCCGGGTACATATATTATATTGCCCCGGGTATGTATAACACTATATTGCCCCGGGTACATATAACATTATATTGCCCCAGGTATGTATAACACATTATATTGCCCCGGGTACGTATAACATATTATATTGCCCCAGGTATGTATGACATTATATTGCCCCGGGTACATATATTATATTGCCCCGGGTATGTATAAAATTATATTGCCCCGGGTATGTATAACATATTATATTGGCCCATGTATGTATAACATATTATATTGCCCCGGGTACGTATAACATATTATATTGCCCCGGGTACGTATACCATATTATATTGCCCCGGGTACGTATAACATATTATATTGCCCCGGGTATGTATAACATATTATATTGCCCCGGGTACGTATAACATATTATATTGCCCCGGGTACGTATAACATATTATATTGCCCCGGGTACGTATAACATATTATATTGCCCCGGGTACGTATAACATATTATATTGCCCCGGGTACGTATAACATATTATATTGCCCCGGGTACGTATAACATATTATATTGCCCCGGGTACGTATAACATATTATATTGCCCCAGGTATGTATAACACATTATATTGCCCCGGGTACGTATAACATATTATATTGCCCCAGGTATGTATGACATTATATTGCCCCGGGTACATATATTATATTGCCCCGGGTATGTATAAAATTATATTGCCCTGGGTATGTATAACATATTATATTGGCCCAGGTATGTATAACATATTATATTGCCCCGGGTACGTATAACATATTATATTGCCCCGGGTACGTATAACATATTATATTGCCCCGGGTACGTATAACATTATATTGCCCCGGGTATGTATAACATATTATATTGCCCCGGGTACGTATAACATATTATATTGCCCCGGGTACGTATAACATTATATTGCCCCAGGTATGTATGACATTATATTGCCCCGGGTACGTATAACATATTATATTGCCCCGGGTACGTATAACATTATATTGCCCCGGGTATGTATAACATATTATATTGCCCCGGGTACGTATAACATATTATATTGCCCCGGGTACGTATAACATATATATTGCCCCGGGTACGTATAACATATTATATTGCCCCGGGTACGTATAACATATTATATTGCCCCGGGTATGTATAACATATTATATTGTCCCCCCCTTGAGGCCCCAGGTAAGCGGAATGCAGTACAAGCCACCCGGTGCCTTTACAGGACATGTCGGAGTGTATTGGATTTTATTTTAAACCGTTGGATACTTTCACCCAACAAAGAGAATAATAGACCCCCGCGGCCCCCCGGTTTTATTGGGACGCTCTGGAAGCATATGAAGATCAGAAGTGTCTGTGTTTGAACCCGATTTCTAGCAGCACACCAGATCCCGCAGGAGCTGGCCGAGCACAAGCCTTTGTTTATAAGTGGGTTTTCTGTGCCTGGAATGCTTTAATTCCAAATGCAGAATACATTCAGCCCCAGCCACTCTTTCCTCCCCCCCCTGCCTCCCCTCGCCCGAAAACCGAGGCCTCACGCTCCACTCCTTCAGATCTCCACAACCCGAGGTCATAAATCACTAACTCTTCAGCTGGAGAATCCATCTCTTTAATGAAAAAGTTATGTGAGAGCAGCTGTCCCCTCAGCCTCTTCCACATACTCCATAAAAGTCCAAAGGCTGGATCCATCCACCACCTGCAGGCAGGCCTGGAATTTCCTGCCGAGGGGGGCTGCATGTCCCCCCCATCACTTTCCTGTGCTCCTACCACTTCTCTCCATCAAACCCCTTCCAATCCAGCACCAGACAGGGACCATCGTTTTACAAGCAGGTCTGACCGAGGAGAGGGACATGTAAAGTACTCATCATGCCCGGTCAAGTGAGGTCATCACCTCCAGACAGTGGAGGTCATCCTGTCCAAGACAGGCAGTCTCCTGCTCTCCTCTTGACCATACAGGTAAGATGACATTGAACGCTCAAGTATGGTCCCCATGGCCGGACTGAGGAGATGGACAGACATTTCTATATAGATTTGTGAAGCACTTAGTAGCCAGAAGGAATCATGTAGGAGTCTGTGGCTTTCTGGCACCTGGTTAGGACAAGCCCTAGACCTGGAGGTCCCCAAAGCATTCCAAAGCACTGTGGGTTCCTGGCCCTTGGAAAGGACAAGCCCTGGACCAGGAGGCCCCAAAGCACTAAATGCACAGGTAAAGGCATGGCAAATGGCGTGACCCTTAAAAGCGGAAAATGAAGTACAGGTCTTTACCCCATGACCAGATAGGAGGAAACTGATCCCATAGGTAAAGCCACCATGACCGTATGAGTAAGAGGACACTGAATGGTCATATTGACCAAATGAAAGTGGATCCTGGTCATCGTCTGCCAGACAAGACATAATGCTATTAGGTTTTTAAAAAGCATTCCCTTAATCCAGGGGTTGGCAACCTTGGCTCCCTGATGTTTTGGGAACTACATTTCCGATGTGGCTCAGTCAGCCTAATGGGTGACTGAGCCTCTAGGGAAATGTAGTTCTCAGAACATCAGGGAGCCAAGGTTGCTGACCCCTGGGTTAACCTGATGAGTGATTGAGGATCCTGGGAGTTGTAGCTCACACAAAGCACTCATGAAGCCACACATCTGCGCCGATCTGCTTGGTAGATCAGCTAGTCAAGGAAAACGACAGTGAGCAAACGCGAGAACACTACACACTGACCATAGGAGATTACGGCTACAAACTATTCACAACTGTGACGACATCCCAGGGTGACTGGACGTCATCAGAGGTTATTAATATTCAAATATAAAGTCCGTTTGCTGAAACAGGGACATATCAGGATCATATGAAACACAATGCCTCCTGGGAAACGAAACAGCCGCACCGACACTGCCCCTGATCGTATGGATTCAAATCGCAAGCAGGAGCTGCCATGTGTACCACTACTCGACCCTGCCGTGAGGCTCCAGAGCAGCCAGCTCAACAGACTCCACTGGCCTCGGGCAAAGAGGACTGTGCAGAGCCACCAGTGAAGGAGTAAGAGGGCATGCCCTGCTGGCACATGGTCATTAAAGCAGCAGAAGGACCAAGAGGGACAAACGAGCAACCTGCCTCAAGCCCGTATGTCACTGGCACGGCTTCCAACGTCTACGAGAGCTCCAGGGTTCAAGGCAAAAGATTGTGATGTATCCACCAGTAGAATTACATTCTGGTGGCCTAGACATTAATGCAATGATGGCCAATGGACAAAAACAGCAGTCAAGCTGGAGGCCAAAGTCTAGTTTTATACATGGAAGCATGCCTTATTCACGAGATGCAGGTTTGACATTTCTAATCTGAACATCACATTGTTTTTAACCTAGACTTGGACCATCATGGAAGCCATGATACGTTGCATACGAACCATCAAGAGAACATGAGTAAAAGAGGTCCTACACATTTTCTGATCATCAAATGAAAGGAGGCTTCATGTATGTTCTGTAGAGATAAAGCAGGCAGAACCGTGAGGGGGAAATTGACTTTCTAGATGGAGGACAGAGTGACACTGGCATCCCTCCAGCTTGAAGAACAGCAGGCCTGGAGAAACTTCACAACCAAATAGTTAGATCATGGCTCTAGGGCCGGCATGCATGGGCTGGTTTGTGGAATAATCATTTTTTTGGGGTACAGCCTCTGGGGAGGTTACACTGTATAAGACATAGATTGCGCTTTAGCCTTTATTCTCCAGATTTCACATTTTCTGGCGCCGCTCTGTGAAGTGCAGAAACGCCTTCTTATTATTCTCCGAGATGGAAACCAATCTGTACATTTATCAACGGCGGGTCATGTCGACGCAGAGCCCTCCGGACCCACGGATCACAGCGGGACAATGGTCAACGGCATAATTATTCAAATTCCAGCTAAAAGTGACAAGTGGTCAGAAGGGGACAGTGGCGTTTTATATTTTGGCCTCATTAAGAGCCCATTTCTTTTGCTTTTGAGATGAAAGAGTCCAGCGCGGGTCTCGCCGATCGGTAAATCACACAGTGGGCCCGGCTCGCAAAACTGTGCCACTTTAACTTTAAATAATGCAATAATTATTGAATTTCCTTTTTATAACTGAAGTGCTGGAATGTAAACAATGGATATGTAATTGCAGGAAGGGGAATCAATACGGCCAATCGTTTTCAGCCATGTTAATTGTAAATACAATTGCTCCAAGATGTCAGCTTGTTCTTCTCGCTCGCCGAATCACCCTAACGGATGACAGAGTCCAACTTTCCCATTACGGTCGCTCGTTCCTTTAAGAGGTTCTCAATCAGGCCTGATCAATCTGTCAAGATAATGCATGGAGTAAGTAAGACTCTTTCAAACACAGCTTCCCAATCGATACCTCGGCCTGGCTTAATGAGGAGGGGCCGGGGCCCGGTGGGAACCCGCGCCAGGAGCTGCCCGTGCTTGTGCTCTGGGCTTTTAGCACCGGCTGATAAACAGAGCGTCTTTTAATGAGGCTGCAGTTTATGCATGCTTCAATAAGCATTAAGCCTCCCCCTCCCGGGACAGAAAACAAAATAGATTAACGTGAAACAATGCGTTCCCAAATTAGCTCCATCTTCAGATTTCTTTCTTCTTTAATTGTGTTTCGGCGATGAGGTTCACATTTATCAGCAACGGGACGGATCTCCTCCCTAGTGGGTGCACCTCTTCTTGCAGCCGCGTGGAAACGATGGCGGTCAAACCCCAAGAACATTGGTCTGTGGCGCATAATGGAAGATTACGAGTGTTGGTCATCCTGGGACACGACCATGAGAAAGTCGCAAAACCAGAGGACAAAGCAGCACGCCAGACAAAACTTATCGGCAAGAAAGGCCTACTACCCCTATGATGGCCACAACAGAAAACAGGATGTTTGCTTTAGGAGCCACAAATGGGACATTCATAGCCAATGGAGAAGATGGGACACACAGCCATCCCAGAACAAGGTAAACGCATTGTCAACAAAAGCCACAATCCCAGAAGACTACAGACTGCCACCACCGTGATTGCACAATACAAGATAAGTACCGTCAGCCCCTAAACCAGGGATCACCAAGCTTGGCTCTCCAGATATTTTGGAATTGCATCTTATATGATGCACAGCCGCCACTCATTAGGTTGATGGAGACTCATGGGAAATGTAGACCCAGCACATGTGAAGGGCCAACGTTGCTGACCCATGCTCTAAAGCCACCCCAAAAGATATTGAGACAAACATGGAAGCTGCCCATGACATTCAGAGACGCAATTTGTCTGAGCTGTCACCAACACTGCGAAAAACAAGCTGCAACATTATAGTTACGGCAAGATGCAAAGATAAACAAGTAATTTAACCACTTCACTATGAAAAATAAATGTGTAGGCATGTTTCTGCATAGCATACATTAGAAGATAAAACTAAGCCCAGGACATGTGCTTACATTGCTTTCTATACACAGGATTAATGCTTTCCCTTTGCAGGAACTACATTTACGTTCATTCACTCATTCCCATCCATTTCACACTGCTGTCACCCTGTATGACTGCAAGGATTCTGGAAGGACAGCCCCAAGTGTCACTGCACAAAATCCACAAACACAACTTCAAACCTTACTGCCACATTCCAGCAGCCAGGGGTTTGTCAGAATACAGGGAGAGCTGTGGGGTCAGTCGCTGCTGTACAGGGATAAGATTCAGGGGGTTATAATGAGTGTAAATCCCTGTACAGTACAGATACAAGGTGTTGCTGTAATTGCCATACACAGGCATTATGCAGCACATACAGATACAAGGTGTTACTGTACTTGTCATACACAGGCATTATGCAGCACATACAGATACAAGGTGTTGCTGTAATTGCCATACACAGGCATTATGCAGCACATACAGATACAAGGTGTTACTGTACTTGTCATACACAGGCATTATGCAGCACATACAGATACAAGGTGTTGCTGTAATTGCCATACACAGGCATTATGCGGCACATACAAGGTGTTGGTGTAATTGCACACACAGGCATTCTGCAGCACATACAGATACAAGGTGTTGCTGTAATTGCCATACAAAGGCATTATGCGGCACATACAAGGTGTTGGTGTAATTGCACACACAGGCATTCTGCAGCACATACAGATGCAAGGTGTTGCTGTAATTGCCATACACAGGCATTATGCAGCACATACAGATATTGCATTGCTAATAATCTCATTCTGATCAATACAAATCCCTATAAGCAGGAGATCACCATTTTATGATCTGTCTGCAGCACATTTACTGACACAAAGGCCATTTCTGCCTGTATGCTGATAATGAAGACCCGGTGTGACACTGCCAAATAAGGGACACCATCTTGAGTTTACAGCCTTTCATCATAGTGAGATTTCTGTACTGGACAACAGAATGCGTGAAAAATGTAAGAAATATACTTGCATTACAATCTATAAGTAGAAACACAGAATATGTGGTCAGGTAAGAACCTTTCAGCCCATATAGGGCTATATTACAAAGTTGGTGCTAACTTAACCAGAGCTGTTGTAAACTTCCCAGAGCCATTATAGCCTATGAAGCTGTTAACTTAACAACAGCTCTGGTTAAGTTAGCACCAACTATGTAATATAGCCCCAATTACATGGATACTTTACCTGGATTTATCTTTTGTTTAGGATAGCCTTATCCCTATCCCATGCCTGCTTAAATTCAATTACTGTTTTGGCCTCTACCACTTCAACTGGAAGACTGTTCCATGTATCCACCACCCTCTCCATAAATGAACGAACAACAATTTTTGTGCAGAATGCCATTTTATCCTACATTTAGGTGTTAACTGAGCACCCGATGTTTTAACAAATATTTAGTTTGTAGTGAAAGGGTTAAAATAACTTCTTTCTGCACCAAAGATGTATTAACTATATAATAAAAAAAATGGCTAAAAAACACATTTTACAGACGCATAGTTTGTGTGGAAGAAACAAAAGCACAACTCTGCACAACATCTGCTACCTGTGCCCCCGATTCTGGGAGATTAATTTCCAAGAAGCTTGGCTGCACAGAGAGCCGGGAGTGTGAGAGGAGGAGGAGGAGGGTAGCAGAGGATGAGGCCAGGGTCACAGCCTCCTGCTTGTCTCCATTGTGTTAGCTTTGATGCATGCTGCTTTCAGGCCTGCCAGTGCAGAGCCAGGACCTTGTCCTTAGGAAACGGCAAAGAGGCTGAATGTCTCCTAGCAACACTGACAGCGAGCTGGCACCGCCACAGCCGGGTACCACGCACATAGGTGATGCTCGATGGACACGAATATACAGGAGACCAAGGGCAGAGGAGGGAGTATAGATGGACAGGGAAACCTAAAAGGGAAGGTATGGGAGCTTGGACCTCTAGCCAAGAGGCCCTGTCCACCAAAGCCTTGCGTTTTAGGCCTAGAGACATGAAGGCAGAGCGATCCCACCCTCCAGTCGGAAAAGGCCGAACACTGGCCGGACCCCCAGGATATATTCCCTTAATGAGGAGAACAAGCCTGGACAGGTCGGCCGACGCCGCATAGAAGGTTCAAAACATAAACTGGAGGGAGGAGGCTCTGGCCAAGCAAAACATTAACCTATTTAGGGACGGATTTACATCTCAGGAGCAGACAGGCACAGAAATCTGGAACCCCCCCCCCCCAAAAAAAAAGTGCCAAAGCTACTTTTCTTTACTGTTGAGGTAGACTGGAAAAAAATTAAAACTGAAAACCAGTTTCTCTCTGCACTCACAGCAAAAGAAGGGGCAGGATCTGTTGCCATAAAATGGAGCAAATAAAAAAGGAGCAGAATGTTAGGGCTCGGGTTAACCCTAAAACCAAGCACAAACAGTAACCTATTCCTAAAACAAGCACAGATAGTAACCTATTCCTGAAACAAGCACAAATAGTAACCTATTCCTAAAACAAGCACAAAGAGTAACCTATTCCTGAAACAAGCACAAAGAGTAACCTATTCCTAAAACAAGCACAGATAGTAACCTATTCCTAAAACAAGCACAAATAGTAACCTATTCCTAAAACAAGCACAGATAGTAACCTATTCCTAAAACAAGCACAAAGAGTAACCTATTCCTGAAACAAGCACAAATAGTAACCTATTCCTAAAACAAGCACAAATAGTAACCTATTCCTGAAACAAGCACAAATAGTAACCTATTCCTAAAACAAGCACAAATAGTAACCTATTCCTAAAACAAGCACAAATAGTAACCTATTCCTAAAACAAGCACAAATAGTAACCTATTCCTGAAACAAGGAACAAACAGTAACCTATTCCTAAACCAAGCACAAATAGTAACCTATTCCTGAAACAAGCACATATAGTAACCTATTCCTAAACCAAGCACAAAGAGTAACATATTCCTGAAACAAGCACAAATAGTAACCTATTCCTAAAACAAGCACAAATAGTAACCTATTCCTGAAACAAGCACAAATAGTAACCTATTCCTGAAACAAGCACATATAGTAACCTATTCCTGAAACAAGCACAAATAGTAACCTATTCCTGAAACAAGCACAAATAGTAACCTATTCCTGAAACAAGCACAAATAGTAACCTATTCCTGAAACAAGCACAAATAGTAACCTATTCCTGAAACAAGCACAAATAGTAACCTATTCCTGAAACAAGCACAAATAGTAACCTATTCCTGAAACAAGCACAAATAGTAACCTATTCCTGAAACAAGCACAAATAGTAACCTATTCCTGAAACAAGCACAAATAGTAACCTATTCCTGAAACAAGGAACAAATAGTAACCTATTCCTAAAACAAGCACAAACAGTAACCTATTCCTAAAACAAGCACAAAGAGTAACCTATTCCTAAAACAAGCACAAATAGTAACCTATTCCTAAAACAAGCACAAATAGTAACCTATTCCTGAAACAAGCACAAATAGTAACCTATTCCTGAAACAAGCACAAATAGTAACCTATTCCTAAAACAAGCACAAAGACTAACCTATTCCTGAAACAAGCACAAATAGTAACCTATTCCTAAAACAAGGAACAAATAGTAACCTATTCCTAAAATAATAGTAACCTATTCCTGAAACAAGCACATATAGTAACCTATTCCTGAAACAAGCACAAATAGTAACCTATTCCTAAAACAAGGAACAAATAGTAACCTATTCCTAAAACAAGCACAAAGAGTAACCTATTCCTGAAACAAGGAACAAATAGTAACCTATTCCTGAAACAAGCACAAAGAGTAACCTATTCCTGAAACAAGCACAAATAGTAACCTATTCCTAAAACAAGCACAAACAGTAACCTATTCCTAAAACAAGCACAAACAGTAACCTATTCCTAAAACAAGCACAAACAGTAACCTATTCCTAAAACAAGCACAAACAGTAACCTATTCCTAAAACAAGGAACAAATAGTAACCTATTCCTAAAACAAGCACAAAGACTAACCTATTCCTGAAACAAGCACAAATAGTAACCTATTCCTGAAACAAGCACAAATAGTAACCTATTCCTAAAACAAGGAACAAATAGTAACCTATTCCTAAAATAATAGTAACCTATTCCTGAAACAAGCACATATAGTAACCTATTCCTGAAACAAGCACAAAGAGTAACCTATTCCTGAAACAAGGAACAAATAGTAACCTATTCCTGAAACAAGCACAAATAGTAACCTATTCCTGAAACAAGCACAAAGAGTAACCTATTCCTGAAACAAGCACAAATAGTAACCTATTCCTAAAACAAGCACAAACAGTAACCTATTCCTAAAACAAGCACAAACAGTAACCTATTCCTAAAACAAGCACAAACAGTAACCTATTCCTAAAACAAGCACAAACAGTAACCTATTCCTAAAACAAGCACAAACAGTAACCTATTCCTGAAACAAGGAACAAATAGTAACCTATTCCTAAAACAAGCACAAATAGTAACCTATTCCTGAAACAAGCACAAATAGTAACCTATTCCTAAAACAAGGAACAAATAGTAACCTATTCCTAAAACAAGCACAAAGAGTAACCTATTCCTGAAACAAGCACAAATAGTAACCTATTCCTAACACAAGGAACAAATAGTAACCTATTCCTAACACAAGGAACAAATAGTAACCTATTCCTAAAACAAGCACAAATAGTAACCTATTCCTAAAACAAGCACAATAGTAACCTATTCCTAAAACAAGCACAAAGAGTAACCTATTCCTGAAACAAGCACAAATAGTAACCTATTCCTAAAACAAGCACAAATAGTAACCTATTCCTGAAACAAGCACAAATAGTAACCTATTCCTAAAACAAGCACAAATAGTAACCTATTCCTAAAACAAGCACAAATAGTAACCTATTCCTAAAACAAGCACAAATAGTAACCTATTCCTGAAACAAGGAACAAACAGTAACCTATTCCTAAACCAAGCACAAATAGTAACCTATTCCTGAAACAAGCACATATAGTAACCTATTCCTAAACCAAGCACAAAGAGTAACATATTCCTGAAACAAGCACAAATAGTAACCTATTCCTAAAACAAGCACAAATAGTAACCTATTCCTGAAACAAGCACATATAGTAACCTATTCCTGAAACAAGCACAAATAGTAACCTATTCCTGAAACAAGCACAAATAGTAACCTATTCCTGAAACAAGCACAAATAGTAACCTATTCCTGAAACAAGCACAAATAGTAACCTATTCCTAAACAAGCACAAATAGTAACCTATTCCTGAAACAAGCACAAATAGTAACCTATTCCTGAAACAAGCACAAAGTAAACCTATTCCTGAAACAAGCACAAATAGTAACCTATTCCTGAAACAAGGAACAAATAGTAACCTATTCCTAAAACAAGCACAAACAGTAACCTATTCCTAAAACAAGCACAAAGTAGTAACCTATTCCTAAAACAAGCACAAAGACTAACCTATTCCTGAAACAAGCACAAAATAAACCTATTCCTAAAACAAGAACAAATAGTAACCTATTCCTAAAATAATAGTAACCTATTCCTGAAACAAGCACATATAGTAACCTATTCCTGAAACAAGCACAAATAGTAACCTATTCCTAAAACAAGGAACAAATAGTAACCTATTCCTAAAACAAGCACAAAGAGTAACAATCTTTACTGTTGAGGTAGACTGGAAAAAAATTAAAACTGAAAACCAGTTTCTCTCTGCACTCACAGCAAAAGAAGGGGCAGGATCTGTTGCCATAAAATGGAGCAAATAAAAAAGGAGCAGAATGTTAGGGCTCGGGTTAACCCTAAAACCAAGCACAAACAGTAACCTATTCCTAAAACAAGCACAGATAGTAACCTATTCCTGAAACAAGCACAAATAGTAACCTATTCCTAAAACAAGCACAAATAGTAACCTATTCCTAAAACAAGCACAAAGAGTAACCTATTCCTGAAACAAGCACAAATAGTAACCTATTCCTAAAACAAAGCACAAAGAGTAACCTATTCCTGAAACAAGCACAAATAGTAACCTATTCCTGAAACAAGCACAAATAGTAACCTATTCCTAAAACAAGCACAAATAGTAACCTATTCCTAAAACAAGGAACAAATAGTAACCTATTCCTGAAACAAGCACAAATAACCTGACCCAGGGGCCATCGGGCTCTTGGGTCGGTATGGGCCTCGGTTTTACCAGGCACAGTGGGCCACGCTATTGTCCCTCAGCTCCCAAGCTATAATCATCTCAACTGATGTTTGGGTGGAGAGCAAGGAATCCAAATCTCTAGTCCGAGCGATTTGGATTCCTGCCGACTGCCCTGCCACTCTGATTGCTTAGTGGCATGCTGGCTGTGTGTCTGCCCGCTGCGCCCCCTCCTCCGTTTCACAATGTGCAGTCTGAGTCAGTGAGGCCGGAGAAAGAATACAGGACTCCACCCCCTGTGTCCTGTCATCATCCTGTGCCGGTGCATGCATGGAGGCTGCTGGGTGGAGGCTGAGGGACAAATTCCAGCCTGTCTGAGACCTGGGACAGGAGAGAAGCTCCATGGAAGAGCAGGTCTGGCAATGAATAATTTTTAAATATTGTCTGCCCATCACACTGTGTGTGTGAAGCTCTGAATGCTGCCAGGGAGGGGGTTGAAAGGGTTAATCAGGGGTGCTGCACTGGATGCTGCTGGGGAGAGGGAGGGGTTTAAAGGGTTAATCAGTGGTGCTGCTGCTGGGGGGAGTGCTGTTCTGGATGGTGTGGGACTTTCTGCCTTTCTCCTGTCTCTTCCCTAACATCTAGGGTTGCACCGATACCGATACTAGTATCGGTATCGGGGCCGATACTGGGTACTGCAGGAGTACTCGGTATCGATACTCGGTCTTAAAAAAGTAGTATCGGTGCATCCCTACTAACATCCCTCACATTCTTTACATGCTTTACTTTAACCCTCTCTATCCCTCCTCCCTGTCCGCTCACTGGTTTTCCCTCTCTTGATGGCTTCCTCCCTGTCCTCCTGTCTGCATCTCCTCAATGACTGTCACATTAAGCTGCGGCTCTTTGTTCCTGCCCCCCCCCCCCCTGCACTCATGTCTCCCATAATATTTTTGGTGATGAAGGGTCACCACAAGCCTAACCTGCCCTCCACCTCACAACTTTCCTATCACCTTACTTCCATCAATAATGATAACAGTTTTTAAACAATATTTTTTAACCTCCCTGGGGGGGGGGGTCTGATTAGAGGATTTTTTTTGATGCGTTAGATTTTTTTTTTTTTTTTTTCAAATCTCCACCTGGTCTCGCCCCCCTGCGTTGCGGAGCTCCCAGGGAAGGGAACCTGGAAGCAGGAGGACACGATCGGCCGGAGGAGACTGCGGGAGGACATTGAGGGAACGCAGGGACAAGGTATGTACCAGCCTGAGTGTGGCTCGGGGTACTGTTTTTGGCTCTGAAATTTAACCCCGAGCCACACTCAGGATTACCGCCAGGGAGGTTAATAAACATAATAATTTTATGCATTTTAATATATTTTTACACTGCACATTACTGAGTTTTATTGCTGTGGAGCTCTGATACAGTAATGTGCAGTGTGTATGAGCGTATCAGAGCTCCACAGCAATAAAGCTCACCGTAATGTGCAGTGTGCATGAGTGTATCACAGAGCTCCACAGCAATAAAACTCTAGCACTTTGAGTCATATTAATGTGGATTTTGTGATACAGTTCTGTGTGGTGTG
This sequence comes from Leptobrachium leishanense, assembly GCA_009667805.1. Taxonomy (NCBI): domain Eukaryota; kingdom Metazoa; phylum Chordata; class Amphibia; order Anura; family Megophryidae; genus Leptobrachium; species Leptobrachium leishanense. The sequence continues at coordinate 14,990,955 of CM019072.1, forward strand.
CATTAGCGTGAGCTATATTGCTGTGGAGCTTTGTGATACGCTCATACACACTGTACATTACTGTGAGTTTTATTGTTGTCGGGCTCTGTGATAGGTGGTAATGTGCAGTGTCTATGACCGTATCACAGCGCTCCACAGCAATAAAACCCACAGTAATGTGCAGGGTCTATGAGCATATCACAGCGGTCCATAGCAATAAAACCCACAGTAATGTATGAGTAACACAGAGCTCCACAGCAATAAAACTCAGCAATGTGTGGTGGGTATGAGCCAGAGTTTTATGGCTGTGAAGCTCTGGGATACACTCATACACAGCGCACATTACTGTGAGATTTATTACTGTGGAGCTCTGTGATATAGACATTGCACAATACTGTGTGTTTTATCGCAGTGGATTTTGTGATACAGTAATGTGCTGTATGGATGAACGTGAGTTTTATTACTCTGCAGCTCTGTGATATGCGCATACACACCAGCCATTACTGTGAGTTCTATTGCTATGGATCCTGTGCATGCTCATAGGCACTGCCTATTACTGTGAGAGTTTATTAGTGTGGATTCTGTGTATGCTTATATGCACTGCTCATTACCATGAGTTTTATTGCTTTGATGCTCCGATACGTTCATATACACTACACATTACTGTGAGTTTCATTGCTCTGGAGCTCTGATGTGCAGTGTGTACAAGTGTATCAGTTATGTACAGTAGGTTTTAAACCTGAAAGGTGATCGACAGTTTCCCTCGTGTGCCACAGGGACCTTCGGTGCCGCGGCCGTAGTTGCCACGAGTGTGTGACTGCTACCGCAGCAGCAGTCTAGAAGTCTGGAGGGGCACAATGGATTCCCCAATTCGCTGGGGGCCTGAGTGGATTTTATTAACTCGTTAAAAGTATTACTTTGAAAAGTGTGAATAAATAAATTCTTTAACACAACAATGTGTATGAAAACACGTCAGAAAACGCCGCCAACACGAGGGCCGAGAGATTGCGAAACCTCAGAGATCTGCTCCTGCTCTCCTCGAGCGCGGGCGGGGAGGAGATGACAAAGCCGGAGAATTCGCAGTGAATGTTATTGCTTCCCATCTGCAGCCCAGACGTAGATTAAAAGTTATTCCACAGCCTGACCGACAAAAACGAGGTGCCCCCAAAATCTGCACGCACCCCTTGTACAGTTGGCACCGCCGTGCATACCCATGCCCGGCGAAGCTCACCCTCAGCCAGCTGCCGATAGTGAACATCAATCCCTGCGCTCATTCCCACCAAAAAGCCCCAGGCCTCCTCCGCGCACGCTAACCACAAGCCTTTGAGTGCCTCGTGTAGTTACAAACCGAGGCATGTCGAAATCAAAGGGGATACCACATGACATAATTCACATTAAAATGTCAGCAGGCTGACAATTTATAGAGCCAGTCTGCGGAAGGTGAGGAGAACGGAGGCCGGGTAATTGTTTAATGCCTACTTAAACCAATGGTGGCTTTGCCTCAGGGAACAGTATCATGTGTTGTGCTGAGCTGTCAGCCGGGCCTGTGCCAGGGGGACTGGATCGGTGCCAGTCGGAGATAACAGCTTTCACTTGTAGCTGAGCGGCCCCATTATACGGTGAGAGCAGACACTCCACCTTCCCCGCTAGACAAACAGAAGCTCCCCATATGGCTTCAAGCTGCCGCCTGGAGAGCCTGCATTTCGTTAGTTGCAGACCGCAGATCTGTCAGGAAGGTCCCCACGGGATGGAGACTCGTTATTCTGGTGACCATGGACTTCCTCGGAGGGCAAGGAAGCACCAAGAGCGAGCAGGAGGCGAGGGGACATCAGCCTCACATTGAGCAATTAGTGATGGACCAGAAAAGGTTAATGCCGTTTGACAGCGAGAAACAACGGGACCAACCCTACACCAGGCAGATTATCATGGCACTAAGACAACTGCCCACGTGGGGCGAGGGAATGTCTGGTTACTGTGGAAGCCTTCCTGGAATAAGCTTGGCGACCTAACACCCGGAGAAGGTCCAGACTCATATCCACCTCCTCCTTGTGAAAATACACCTGTCAAACTTCCTTACAGGGCACCGCCATCTTGGTGACAGCAACATGAGGTCCAATCAGAGTTACCAATGTTTACCTGCCTGGTGATGTCAGAAAAACTGGCCTATAGGAGCGAGGCAATGGCGGCGCCCAGAGGGGGAGTATGACAGGGGAAGATTTATGGTAACTCACGAAAGTTAAATCTCAGATGATAAAGGGGCTTTCAAAGCGGCGGTTACTGGTTGGGAATTGGGAATGTTAAGTCAGTGCTCAGCAAAATCGGCCTTGCCGTGTGTTTTGAAACTACAGGGTGTCCATAAAGTCGCTTTACAATTTCAACAATTTATTACAAAGGCAATTGCTGAGATCTGGTCTTCAGATGTGTGCTATGTACTCTGCATTTGTGTATTTCAGGTACCCGGTTGATGAACGAGGTTCTGTTAAATGAACCCCGTTGAACATTTCCAGCCCGGTGGATTGTTCCATATACCATATCTTTAAGTGAAACATTGCCAGAGCGGTGGATTGGAAGGGGGGGCCCCAATTCCCTGGCCACCTCGTTCACCAGATATCACTCCCCTCCACTTCTTTCTATGGGGTTATGTTAAATATATGGTGTATGGAACAAAGGGACGTCACTAATCTAAAGCAGAGGATCACTGAGGCCACCATTGATGAGGGGAAGCTACAGCCAACATGGCAAGAAATCCAGCACCGTCTTGATGTGCTTCGTGCAACTAATGGTGCCCATATAGAGGTGCATTAAATGAGGCAAAAACAATACGTCAATCAGATGGAACAAGCTGCCCTTTTTTTGAAGGTCCTGTAAATTTTTTATTATTCCCCGGTCGTGGAGTTTTGTGCGTTTAAATTTGCGCTGCGTGATAATGGATGCACCAGACTAATGGGTCACATCACTCGTATTTGGAGGTAGGTGTTGGGACAAGGTTCCTCCATGCACCCTGCTATCTCCTGAACATCCAGGGCTGCAGGAACCGGTGCTCTAACAACATAAACACAGCGAGGGTCTGTGAGGTTAGTGCGTGTGGACGCTGAGTGAGCGCGCGCAGATTTATGGGGAGTTATACCTGACTGTACATGCTGAAGCCATTACGGAATGATTAGAGAGGAGGCTGAAGCTTTAAGTCCAGTGGAAATCAATAGAGACGTCTGGAAAAGTGCAGCGGGGCTAGTGAGAGGCTATTTACGGGATCTTCAATGACTCTCTGGTTACGGCATTCAACCGTTCGAGCAGAGGAGCCACAACATGCAAAACGAAGGACACAAGCAACACAATGTCTCAAGACGCTAGCAAAAACCGCCAAAGGCCCAGCAAGCACCACTGCAATTGTACCGGGAAAAGACACTGCAGCAAACCTTTATACACATTATTTCACATTTATAGCCAGCAAACGACCATCACTAACATGGCCTGTGCCTGGTTTGGAAGAATCGGCATCGGCACAGCATTGTTAATGTTGCGACCGTAGGAAACAGGAAGGCGCGTAGTATGCAAAGTGCACCTTTTACATCGCATTGTGTCGCCATATATCATACGCACCAAACAACAAGATGCACATAGGATCAGGCCGCGGCACGAGCAGACTTGGTTCCCCCGGCACGTACCTTGTAGAGTTTCAGGCTGGCCTCGTGCCTGGAGTTCACCGTGTGCAGGCGCAGTTTATCCAGACTGTTGGTGTAATAGTCACAGGCGTTGCACTTTAAGTGTACTGGGTTCCCGATGGCCACGCATTTCAGCCTCCACTCGTTGGCCTTTCCACCCTCCTTGATGTGAGCCACCAGCTGGTATTTCTGGACGTGTTTGTCGGTCTTGCAGTGCAGCTGGAAGTTGGCCTTGAGCTGGGTGTTGTAGCGGCACAGGTTGCACTGGTATGCGTCACCCACCACCGCTTTCCATTCCTCCTCCGGCAGGTTGCGTTCCATGCCCATGTGCATGCCAAGCACGTCCAAGTTATCCGTAGTGAAGCGGTTGCAAACAGCACATTGGAAGAGTTTCAAGGAAGGGTCGTTGGTTTGGGTAAAACTCTCGCCCAGGTTCATGAGCTCCTCCGACACCAGCTGTCCCCCTCCGAGTCGCATGTCCAGAGGGATCTCACCGCCCACTGCAGGAAAGAAAATATGGCATTGCATTAGGCAGACCTTCCACTGTTACCGGGCGGGCAATATCTCACCACACAGCATGAAACACAGGAATCACCCAGCTCTATGAATCCGTACACTTACACCACAGGAAAAATCTAAAAAAAATACAAAACGTGCAGCACAATAATCCTCGAGAAGACATCATGGGAAACCATGGAGCAACACGTGTGCCGTGATCCTAGGGAAGCCCATCTATCATCCCAGAGCTGAAACGGAAGAGATGGGACAATGCCACCTGAAGCTAGGAGTTCTGCAGAAGCATGAACTACCACTACTTCATTGGCTAATGGCACGCCAAGGCCAAATATCATGGAGTCCTTCCCTAAGAGAAGAGCGCACTTGGACAGAATGGCTTAACCACAAAAGACACCTTGGCCACAATGGTATATGTTAAGTTACTGACATTTGACGTCTTCACTACGAAGTCTCATTAGGAGCACATCTTGACTTCCAGGGCGCCCAGTCATGGCGGCATCACCCATTACAGCAGAAACCATTATATGTTTTACTCATTGTGATGTCATGTAACACACACTACACCCTCCACCCGCTGCTTGTTGTCTACGTTTTGTACAGTGGGCATGATGCTGCATTTTTCAGAGTATTTCCCGTGTATTAAAAGGTGCAATCCTACTTAGAAACATAATTAAGGAATTCCAGGAACAGGTCCAATGTCGCACATGAATAGCGGCTTTGTTGTTTGTTAAGTGCATTGTCATTAAATGGGCAGAATCGTATGGTTGAGCTCTGCCAGGAGACTTCTGACTGCACCCCCCTCTGGCTACCTGTGCCCCCCCCTCTTAGACTGAGGAGGGGGGTGACAATGGGATCAGGATCACTTTGGGTTAACTTGAAAATGTTACTTATCTGACACATGTATCAGTCCATCTGCAATATGAGAGGGTCACAGGTAATGCCATGAGCAGTTCGTAAAAAGGGATTCATGGGCACGGTGATGCCACAGCGCTGCACAACAGCAGGATTATAGACTGACAGGTACGGGACCTCCTGTAACCAAGCAGAATGACTCCCCCAATACTATGGGTAAAACAAGGGCAAGAAGCCCCCCCTCTAATACTATGGGTAAAACAAGTGCAAGAAGCCCCCCCAAATACTATGGGTAAAACAAGTGCAAGAAGCCCCCCTAATACTATGGGTAAAACAAGTGCAAGAAGCCCCCCCTCTAATACTATGGATAAAACAAGTGCAAGAAGCCCCCCCCCCAAATACTATGGGTAAAACAAGTGCAAGAAGCCCCCCCCCAAATACTATGGGTAAAACAAGTGCAAGAAGCCCCCCTAATACTATGGGTAAAACAAGTGCAAGAAGCCCCCTCCTCTAATACTATGGATAAAACAAGTGCAAGAAGCCCCCCCCAAATACTATGGGTAAAACAAGTGCAAGAAGCCCCCCCAAATACTATGGGTAAAACAAGTGCAAGAAGCCCCCCCCCAAATACTATGGGTAAAACAAGTGCAAGAAGCCCCCCCAAATACTATGGGTAAAACAAGTGCAAGAAGCCCCCCCCCCCATACTATGGGGAGAACAAGTGAAATAAGCCCCCTCCCCAATACTATGGGTAGAACAAGTGCAAGAAGCCCCCTCCCCAATACTATGGGTAAAACAAGTGCAAGAAGCCCCCCCCTAATACTATGGGTAAAACAAGTGCAAGAAGCCCCCCCCTAATACTATGGGTAAAACAAGTGCAAGAAGCCCCCCCCTAATACTATGGTAAAACAAGTGCAAGAAGCCCCCCCTAATACTATGGGTAAAACAAGTGCAAGAAGCCCCCCCCCTAATACTATGGGTAAAACAAGTGCAAGAAGCCCCCTCCCCAATACTATGGGTAAAACAAGTGCAAGAAGCCCCCCCCCAATACTATGGGTAAAACAAGTGCAAGAAGCCCCCCCCTAATACTATGGGTAAAACAAGTGCAAGAAGCCCCCCTAATACTATGGGTAAAAAAAGTGCAAGAAGCCCCCCCCCTAATACTATGGGTAAAACAAGTGCAAGAAGCCCCCTCCCCAATACTAATGGGTAAAACAGTGCAAGAAGCCCTCCCAAGTACAAGAAGCCCCCTCCCCAATACTATGGGTAAAACAAGTGCAAGAAGCCCCCCCTAATACTATGGGTAAAACAAGTGCAAGAACCCCCCCCAAATACTATGGGTAAAACAAGTGCAAGAAGCCCCCTCCCCTATACTATGGGTAGAAGAAGTGCAAAAAGCCCCCCCAATACTATGGGTAGAACAAGTGCAAGAAGCCAGTGGCGTCACTAGGGTTGGTGTCACCCGGTGCGGTAACTTATGGTGTCACCCCCCCTCCCGAGTTTTACGGATTTTTTTAACTACTCTTACTCCTAAATCAGTACTCCCATATAACACTGAATGCTCATACACACAGCGCACATTACTGTGAGGTTTATTGCTGTGGAGCTCTCTCATATGCTCACACAAATTTTTGCCAACTGCCAGCAAGTACGTTGCCTGTTCGAAGGCAGTGAAAGCACACATGGATATATATTGCACCCAGCTCACATATGGATATATTGCCCCAGTTCTATATTGCCCCCAGCAGCTCACCCATGGATATATATTGTGCCTCAGCTCACACATGGATATATTGCGCCTCAGCTCACACATGGATATATTGCGCCTCATCACACATGGATATATTGCGCCTCAGCTCACACATGGATATATTGCGCCTCAGCTCACACATGGATATATTGCGCCTCAGCTCACACATGGATATATTGCGCCTCAGCTCACACATGGATATATTGCGCCTCAGCTCACACATGGATATATTGCGCCTCAGCTCACACATGGAATATATGCGCCTCAGCTCACACATGGATATATTGCGCCTCAGCTCACACATGGATATATTGCGCCTCAGCTCACACAATGGATATATTGCGCCTCAGCTCAACACATGGATTATTGCGCCTAGGCTCACACATGGATATATTGCGCTCGCTCACACATGGATATATTGCGCCTCGGCTCACACATGGATATATTGCGCCTAGGCTCCACACATGATATATTGCCGCCTCAGCTCACACATGGATATATTGCGCCTCAGCTCACACATGGATATATTGCGCCTCAGCTCACACATGGATATATTGCGCCTAGCTCACACATGGATATATTGCGCCTCAGCTCACACATGGATATATTGCCCTCAGCTCCACCATGGATATATTGCGCCTCAGCTCACACATGGATATATTGCCCCAGACCAGCTCACACATGGATATTGCCCAGCAGCTCTCATGGATATGCCCCAGCAGCTTTCATGGATATGCCAGCTCCTCTCATGGATACTGCCCCAGCTCCTCTCATGGATACTGCCCCAGCTCCTCTCATGGATACTGCCCCAGCTCCTCTCATGGATACTGCCCCAGCTCCTCTCATGGATACTGCCCCAGCTCCTCTCCATGGATACTGCCCCAGCTCCTCTCATGGATACTGCCCCAGCTGCCTCTCATGGATACTGCCCCAGCTCCTCTCATGGATACTGCCCCAGCTCCTCTCATGGATACTGCCCCAGCTCCTCTCATGGTATACTGCCCCAGCTCCTCTCATGGATACTGCCCCAGCTCCTCTCATGGATACTGCCCCAGCTCCTCTCATGGATACTGCCCCAGCTCCTCTCATGGATACTGCCCCAGCTTCCTCATGGATACTGCCGCAGCTCCTCATGGATACTGCCACAGCTCCTCTCATGGATACTGCCCCAGCTCCTCTCATGGATATTGCCCCAGCTCCTCTCATGGAGTGAAGAACACACAAGCAATTTATACCTAAATGGTACGGAGTTAGGGAAATCCAAGCAGGAGAAGGATTTGGGAATAATCATAGACTTCAAACTAAGTAACAATGTGCAATGTCAAACAGCAGCCGCCAAAGGCCAGCAAAGTACTGGCATGCATTAAAAGGGGAGTTCACTCACGGGATGAAAACATAATTTTGCCTCTGTATAAATCAATGGTCAGGCCGCACCTTGAATATGCCGTGCAATTTTGGGGCACCTGTCTTAAAAAAAGATATTATATCTCGTTAGAAAAAGTGCAGAGACGGGCAACTAAATTAATAAGGGGGATGGAAGGGTAAGTTATGAGGAAAGACTAACAAGCTTAAACCTGTTTAGTTTAGAGAAAAGGCGCCTTAGAGGGGATCTGATAACCTTATATAAATATATACGGGGCCATTATCAACCATTGTCTGATAACCTATTCATTAACAGGACTATACATAGGACAAGGGGTCATCCATTTAGACTGGAAGAAGAAAAATTTAGCTTAAAGCATAGGAAGGGTTATTTTACGGTGAGAACAATAAAGCTGTGGAATTCTCTGCCTGTTGAGGTGGTTGGGTCAGAGTCTGTACAGACTTTTAAAAAACGACTGGATGACTTCCTGCAGACACAGAATATTAAGGGTTATAATATCTAATATGTGGGTAAAAGCTTCTTGATCCAAGGAGAAATCTGACTGCCATTCTGGGGTCAAGAAGGAATTTTTTCCCAGTATGTTGCATATTGGCAAGCATTCAGACTGGGTTTTTTGCCTTCTTTTGGATCAACAGCAGTAGGTTATGTGGGAGAGGCTGAACCCGATGGACGCATGTCTTTTTTCAGCCTATATAACTATGTAACTATGTAACTATATTGCCCCAGCTCCTCTCATGGATATTGCCCCAGCTCCTCTCATGGATATTGCCCCAGCTCCTCTCATGGATATTGCCCCAGCTCCTCTCATGGATATACTGCCCCAGCAGCTCATGGATATACTGCCCCAGCAGCTCATGGATATACTGCCCCAGCAGCTCATGGATATACTGCCCCAGCAGCTCATGGATATACTGCCCCAGCAGCTCGGATATACTGCCCCAGCAGCTCATGGATATACTGCCCCAGCAGCTCATGGATATACTGCCCAGCAGCTCATGGATATACTGCCCCAGCAGCTCATGGATATACTGCCCCAGCAGCTCATGGATATACTGCCCCAGCAGCTCATGGATATACTGCCCCAGCAGCTCATGGATATACTGCCCCAGCAGCTCATGGATATACTGCCCCAGCAGCTCATGGATATACTGCCCCAGCAGCTCATGGATATACTGCCCCAGCAGCTCATGGATATACTGCCCCAGCAGCTCATGGATACTGCCCCCAGCTCATGGATACTGCCCCAGCTCATGGATACTGCCCCAGTTCATGGATACTGCCCCAGCAGCTCATGGATATGCTCCAGCTGCTCATGGATATGCTCCAGCAGCTCATGGATATGCCCCAGCAGCTTATGGATATGCCCCAGCTCACCTCCGCCGCGTGTTCGCTCCCTCTGGGCGTCCAGCGGCGTACAGCTTGGGCGCTCGCCTGGGGGAGCCACGTGACCACCCGCGATTGGCTGGTGACGTGTTTCCCCCAGGCGAGCGCCCAAGCTGCACAGCTTCGGAAGCTCGCAGGGAGCGAACACGCGGCGGAGGGTGAGACACCCACCCTTAGGGTGACGGTGTCACCCTAAAAGGCGGATGTCACCTGGTGCAGGCCGCACCCCCCGCCCCCACGTAGCGACGCCCCTGCAAGAAGCCCCCCCAAATACTATGGGCAGAATAAGTGCAAGAAGCCCCCCCAATACTATGGGTAAAACAGTGCAAGAAGCCCCCTCCCAAGTACAAGAAGCCCTCTCCCCAATATGATGGGTAAAACAAGTGCAAGAAGCCCCCTCCAGAATACTATGGATAGAACAAGTGCAAGACGCCCCCTGCAGAATACTATGGATAGAACAAGTGCAAGAAGCCCCCTCCAGAATACTATGGGCAGAACAAGTGCAAGAAGCCCCCCAATACTATGGGTAAAACAATGCAAGAAGCCCCCCCCAATACTATGGGTGAAACAAGTACAATAAGCCCACTCTCCAATACTATGGGTAAAACAAGTGTAAGAAGCCCCCTCCCAAGTGCAAGAAGCCCCCCATAAATAATTTAAAATACTATTGGCAGTGCAAGGAGCCACCATCCTCTCCAAAACGATGGGCAGAGCAAGCAGTACACCTTCCTCTGTAAACTATCGGCAGAGAAAGGAGACCCCAAAAACTAGTCCTCATTTATATGGAGTATACATAGCAGGAAGGCCTGTACAATTGCACCCCTTGGCACAGCGGAGGGATGTAGAGAAAGTGTCACAAGGCCCCTGGATCCTCCACTGCGGAGGAATGAAGCTCAACAAATGGGGCATTCTGAGGATATCAAAGGAACAAAGACAAAAAAAACAGCCTTTTCTTGTAGTTAAACACTGGATGCAAGCAGAATTATCCATAAATCCTAGGCCAGTGGATCCCACCCCCCCTCTCCATGTAACCACAGCTTTGTTCTGATGGGGACAGATGAGCAAGGGCATCAACCCATCTCTGGACAACCAGAAGCTTTCCCCTCCGTTATTAAATGATGACAGCAGACATGGATTACCAATATATATCCTTCATACATGCTCATGGTAAGAAAAGGAATAGTGCTCACCTAGTCCAGGGCCCATCCCTGCCATGGGACTCGATGGGTCAAGCTGGAAGCCACCCATGATGAACTGGGACTCCGATGCGGCACTGTCCCTGTTCAGGTTCATGTTTTGTGCCAGGTAGAACTGGTAGAGTTCCGCCTCAGCGGGAGAGGGCAGGCTGCTGAGCCCTAAGTGCCTGTTGTGTTGAATCTGTGTCATGTTTTGTTGAAGCAGCATCATATTGTGCATGTGCTTCTCACTGGTCATGTGTATGCGAAGGTTCCTGGCTACATTGGTTTCATAATCACACACTTCGCAGCGCCAGGTGGGTTTGGTTTTTGGTTTGGTTGGCGAAGGTGCGCCACAAGAGTTACTGATATTTGAGGTGGCAGCTGCAGTGGCGGCAGCAACCGCGACTCCGGCAGTGTGGCTGAAAACTTGGTCACTCCCTCCATTTTGCAGGTTCTGCATGTTGTTCAGATGCTTGTCGGACTGCATATGAATACTGAGGTTGCCTTTGGTAGTGGTGGAGTAGTTACAGACCTCACAGCGGAAAGGCTTGTAACCACACGTGTAGCTTTCTCCCCGGGCGAGCCGAGGATGCGGCTGCCCATTTGTGCAGTATGCACAGGAGCCACCCGACTCGGGGTGCTTCTCCTTCATATGTGCCTCCAGCGTCTGTTGATACTTGTAATGCCAGTTACACTTTGGACACTTTAGCGTCTTACACGAGTTCCGAGAGTGCATCATTGTCATGTGTCCACCAAGAGAGCGTGAGGAGCCCAGCACAGTGTCACACTTTGGACACTCCACCCCACTTCCAGAAGGACAATCCCCTGCTCCGAGGTCACAGGGGTTATCTGCATGGTGGTGGTGGTGGTGGGTGGCACAACTTACTTCATCTCCCTCTGAACTCTCATTTGGTTCGGGTCCCGTGGCAATGTCCCTGTTGGCACTTTCATCCAAAAAGTCAATTTTTCTCCCACAATCCACCATGGAGGCACCAACACCATCAGTGTTAAAGCTTAAATGGTTCCTCCGGTTTGCACCATCGAAGACAACAAATGAAGAACAAGTAGAAGGTGTGCCCCTCAGAGCCTGGGGCATGTTAGGCATTAAGTTAGAGTTAGAAATACTTTGGTTTGTGAGAGCCAGGTCCTTTTTGCCGCTGCTCCCGGCAAATATCCCAGACACCTCTTGACCCCTGTCCACAAAATTATCCTCAAGTTCAGTTGGAAACAGTGTTTTGCAATCGTCATCCTCCTCATCCTCCTCCTCCTCCATCTCTTCCTCGTCATCGTCCTCCAGCTCTTCGTCCTCGTACTCCTCGTCTGGCATCTCTTGGCTTTTAGACAGGCAGTCCTGGTCACCCATTTTCTGCTGATCCAAATCACTGATACTGGCCTCCTTACTACAGGAGGGTTTGGCTGGGCCAGTGCTCAAAGAGCTTTGAGGGATGGAACTGATGGGAGTGCTGAGGGAGGAACTTGCCAAGCCTCCAAGATTAAGGAGAGAGTTTTGGGCCAAGATGCTGGACTGCGTCTGGTCCATCCCACTGGTGGTAGCGTTGTTCTCTTTTAGAAGTGCTAGGCTGGCCTGCAAGGCTTCCTCCCCCTCCACCCGAATACCGCTAAATTTCCCATAAAAACTATTCCCGGGACTAGTAGGGTTTGTCGAAGAAACTACAGGGTGCTGAAAAGCTTTGTTTTTTGGTTCCAGAAAACTAACAAGAGGTTCCTTATCTTTTCCAATTCCTTGAATAATGGCAGAAATGTTCTTGTTGCTAAGAATTTTCCGCTCCTCCTCACTCAGAGTCATTCTGTGGTCATGCACAGCATGGGTCACAAATGACCGGACATAGCCAAAGGAAAGTTTGCACAAAAAACACATGAGAATGGGTTTCCTCTTACCATACAGGACAAAGCCATCATATTTGGACAGGTCTACATTGTTGGGGACATCTTTGGATACACATGAGCTTTTGGCAGAACCGTCACTGTTCAGGTAATCTTTGTTGCTTTTGTGTCGCACATCAAAAACCCGGAAACTATGCAGAACAGGGCTTACGCCCGCAGGGGCTGAGGTATTCAGGAAGGACTTGTCTGAACTCTCAAACCATTTCCTGAAAGACGAGGCTATGTGGAAAGTGTTGATAATTTGGGGGTAAGTGGGGCCAACAGAAGAAGATTCCTCCGAGGTTCCTGTTGTATTGGGCAAAGCGTTTGTATAGAGGGACAGGAGGGCCTCACTTGGCCGGTCGTCACAAGGCTCACCACTTTGGATCAGCTGGCTGGCGCTTTCCACTATGTACGCAGAGCCGTCCGGCTGGTAGACAATCTCTCCAGCCAGATTTTCCACATCGCTCTCCTCCTCCCCTTCCTCACTCATGTCGCTCTCACTCTCCTCCTTCAGCGCGAGAGTCGGCCGCGTACCAGGGCAGCGATGCTCCATGTAGTTCTGTAAACTAGCAAAGGAGGACGAACATTCGTTGCAACCAACCGCTCTGCCAGGAGGCTCAGAGATGGCACCGGATGGGGTAGCGCTTTCAGAGATGCGTTCATTGAATGAGCCACTCAGACCCTGCAGAGACGAACGGCTTTCAATGCTGGACTGCTCCATGTTGCCAGGTTTGTCAATGTGGAGGGCACTGCCAAGTTCAGTCCATGGTTGGCTTGGTGGAACGCTGCACCCATTGTCCTTCCCGGGGATAGCAGAAGTGTCACAGCCTTCCATGGCCAGGTCTGCATGGAGAGGTCATTGTACCCAATACAGCTTGGACCTGTGGAGGAGAAGAGAAAAGAGGTCAGTGGGATCAAAGTCACAACATTTACATCAACAGCAAAACAGATGCTACAAATAAAAGAAGGAAGACAAAAAGGTCTATAAAGACATATAATTTAGAAATAGGCCTCATGGAAAGCTATGATGGGTACGTATCTAAAAACATAGCTACATCAATAACCAAAAAAAAAAACCACAGTGCTTTGCGGTGCTTAAAGGCTCATCTCGAGGCCCTACCCCATACTTTATAAGAGGCAGGCAGCGCAGGAGACGTTCTGGATAAAACCTCCATACATTTAATAACATTTGTTGGGTGATTTAATGACTCCCTGCCCGGTCACTGGAAGGCTGCGTGTCATCCCATAATCTTTCCTATATTCCAGTTTAAATACCAAACACCTCAGATCACTGACAGACGTAATCCTGAAGGTTTAAAGGGGGGGAATCTCTGGTGACATTTCGCCACTCTCTCCCGCTCCTTATATAAATACAATTTCTTACTGTCTTCCCTATTACGACGTCGGCTGCCGATGGCTCCAGCCCTCCCAGACGAGGCTGACCGTTTTGTGGCTCGTCGCGAGCTTCTTCTCGCATTTGACATGACGATGCACCTACGTTACGTTGGGGTTTGCACATGCGAGCGACCTCACAGTGTCACTGCGGAGGGATTACACGCCATGACCTATTTCTGCAGCCTTGATACATACTAAAAATAACGATACGGGGAGACTCGCGGGAAAGCTACGCGTGTGACATAACAGGGCTGGTACAACGCGTCATGGAGCATGCTGGGTATAATGTAGAAACAACAGGAGGTTTCAATGTCCGGCCACAAGTCAAAAAAGGTACAAGGAAGAACTCTGCAAAATATATTTGGGGCAACAGGGCATAAAGGAAAAGCATGTTGGGTAATAGTAAGTGGAAACGGTTAGGATAGGACAACCACAACCTTCATGACCCCAGATAGGGAGCTGGACTTATTAGGGGCTGATTGACAGCTCCGGCCAGTAGCATTGGTAAGGCTGGAAGGGCGGTAGGGTTAACAGGCTAATTGTAAAATCAATGCCATAAAAGCTTGGTAAGTTCCTGGAAGCTGTGGGAAGGGGAGGCAGCGATAGAAGAGAAACACTTTGACGGGGCACTGGGGACTTGTTTATTGATGTAAAACCCTGTTGAGCTCCCCAGGCCAAAAGAGAGGAGGGGGGGGGACACACGTAACCATATAAAACATATTCCACAGCTTATCACTACTAGAGTCCAGTCAAGATCACCAAAAGGATTTAACCAGGAAGGATACATTGAGATTTCTCTCGTTTTCAAGTATGAAAAGACAACAATGTCCTGCTCGACCATACGAAATGTCAAAAAACCTCCACAAAAAAACCCAGAACACAAAATGCAAAAAAAGTGAAGACCAAAAAACCAAACACAGAAGAAAATACACAAACGCCAAGCAAATAACGAATAAAATCCACCTGGCATGGACAATGGCTTCCATGAGGGCCGACCAATTCATCTGAAGGGAAGGCAGTAAACACGTCTAGACCAGGGGTCCATGACCTTTGCCCACCAGATGTTTTGGAACTACCTATCTCCCATGATGCTCAGCTACACAATAGGATGGCAGAGCATCATGGGGATGTGGTTTCAAAACATTGGGGTGGGGGGAGAAGTTGCCGACCCCTGGTCTGTGGAATACATTTCCCATGATGCTCAGTCAGGGTACAGGCTTGTAGAACAATTGGGGAAACACATTTACTTCTTGGAGTCGTCACGCTGCCCTAAGGAACTATTGTCCGTAAAAATCAAGGAGGAAACGGGACACTGACATGTAGTGGGATTTTTACACATTTAGGGAAACCTTACATTTTGGCACAAACACACAACATGCCGGTAAAGGAACCCAAGGGAAAGACGGCAATTTAAGTTGTCCCCTCTTCCCCCACCGTTTGATTGAACACTTTGGTGGAAAATGGCTCTATTTTTTGCCCTGTTTTTTATATATATCCCCCCCCCCGTTTTATTGCACATTTTATGGATCGTGACGTGGCGACCTGACACAGCAGTTGGTATCGAGCGAGTCAATTCAAGCCATGTTGTGACCTCCGGCACCAACTACATGAGACCCGAAAGAACGCAACAATGAAACCCAGGGACTAATTTACACCCTCCCCCCAGTAAGCCCATCAGAACATGTAAAGAGCAGACTGTGGCCGGTTTGGCCTTTGGATCCCAGATCGGGAAGAAGGATGGGGGACGTGTCTGCCTTCACCCCGTACAGACGTCTGGTTCTGTTCTGCTCCCCTGGCTTTCATCTCTCGCTCGGCTTGTCAGTCAATAGGAGAGGAGCAGCTCTTACTTAAGGAAGCAGAAGTCAAACTCCTCAGGTCGATCAGCGCTCTGTCTATAAACATGTTTTCCCGTAAAATCAATGCGTTCCAACCCGAGCGTGGACGTTGAAGTCAGGACACTCCGGGCTCGCCGCTTTGCTCGGAGAGGTCCACCTAGCCGCTTCTTTATTGTGGTGGGTAAAGGAAACACGGTTGACGTAAAACTCGACCGTGTTTCTTGCCCGGAATACATTAACCCCCTACAACGCTATATAGGAGGGCTCTGGACTCCTCCATCTCCCATGATACCTTGCAAGTCTAAAGGGTGGAAAAAGCATCAAGGAGATATATTGGTGGTCATGTCTGGCCAAAGACCACCACGATTGGTCAGGTAAATCTAGTAGAAATATATGAAAAAAGATTCTTCTCCACATTTTATTCTGATCATTAGAAATTCTCGGCGAGTCGCGGTTCACACCGGCAGCATGTGGCCACCATGGCTGCGAGTTGACTGGAGTTGGAGTTTCTCAGCGTTTTAGCTTGTGATTCCTCGACTATTTGTGTCAAATGGTCTAAACAGAAGACGTTGTTTTTAATTTTGTGGCCTTTTTCAGGGTGCTGAGCATCATGGGTATATAATGCCAACACGTGGCGTGCTACCTGGTCTCTTATATCTGGCAAAAGCGACTTTCTGCGCCCCAGGGGTCCTGCGTCTTGGTTTTTCAGGAAATCACTGAAATACGTGTGGTTTCTGTTTGTCTACATGACAGTTATGTTGAATATTGTGTGTTTTATTGTATGTTTGACAATGGTGTCAGAGTATCGTAGCGTTGAGGATGCACTTGTAGCCGCACACACCTGTAACGGTGCCGCGACGTACCAGCGCCGGGTAGATCTCCGCTGCAGGCGATACTGGAAAGCGTATGGGAATTGTGAAGGTTGTCCCGCGGAGCCGGCCTATTACCAGGATACTTAACACAAAGGCTCGCTTGGCAAAGAAACATCTAAATACCCTCACACGCGGAGGCTGCCGAGGGCACCGTGCCAGGCCCGGCCAGGAAATCATTTCCCAAAAGCTTCCAGAGGGAGAAAAGGGAATGAAATGTGAGGAGGGGGGGGTGGGCTCGTGCCACCCTGACATCCTCAGGATTAAATCTGAACAACAGCACTGTGTAATCTCAAATTGTTAATTAGTACAGTGTTAATTAGGCAGTTCTCTCACAAGAGGCAGTTTGGCAGAAAACCAAGACGAGAAGCGGCATTTTAAATAAATTAAAAAAAAGAGGAGATGGGAAAGGGGCAACGGAGAGAGGAGGAAGCGGAGACGCACAGCCGCCGGCAATCCGGCTGCTGCCAACTGCAACTCCCAGGGCTCGCAGCTAGAGCGATGGCAGTCCGTGATTTGGGAAGCTGCCGACTCGCTCGCAGGAAAAACCAGGAGGATTCTTTAGGTCGGATATTACATAGGAAATACAGCCCGATAAAACGACCCAAAAGCCAGGCTTATCACCCCGGAATGAACAATGCATTCGGACACGAGTAAGGCGGTTTCCGCCGGCGGATATGGACCCTGTTGGTGGTGGGAGTTACGCTGAGGACAAGAGCCACTTCCAGCGCGAACGAAGAAGACTGGAAGGAAAAGTGCCAAGTCAGTAGTTTGTGAAGAGGAAGCGATGATGCGGCGGGTTTATTGTGGTTTGTGAAAGAGCAGCCTTTTAAATTATCGTCATGTGCAAACACTGGGAGATGGCGGGACCTGGGAGGAGGCTGGCGAGGCCGCGGGCTTAAATCGGGAAAGAGGGGGGGCACAGGGAGAGACTTCTCATTGCTTTCCTATGAACAACACAAAAATAAAAGGAGAGCATCCTACCCAGGAAGCTGGTACCCCGGGCAACTGCGGCAGCGGCACCCCGAGCAAATGCGGCACCCCGAGCAACTGCGGCAGCCTGAGCAACTGCGGCAGCCTGAGCAACTGCGGCAGCGGCACCCCAACCCGAGCAACTGCGGCAGCGGCACCCCAACCAGAGCAACTGCGGCAGCGGCACCCCGACCAGAGCAACTGCGGCAGCGGCACCCCAACCCGAGCAACTGCGGCAGCGGCACCCCGACCAGAGCAACTGCGGCAGCGGCACCCCAACACGAGCAACTGCGGCAGCGGCACCCCAACACGAGCAACTGCGGCAGCGGCACCCCAACACGAGCAACTGCGGCAGCGGCACCTCAACACGAGCAACTGCGGCAGCGGCACCCCAACCCGAGCAACTGCGGCAGCGGCACCCCAACACGAGCAACTGCGGCAGCGGCACCCCAACACGAGCAACTGCGGCAGCGGCACCCCAACCAGAGCAACTGCGGCAGCGGCACCCCAACCCGAGCAACTGCGGCAGCGGCACCCCAACCCGAGCAACTGCGGCAGCGGCACCCCAACCGAGCAACTGCGGCAGCGGCACCCCAACCCGAGCAACTGCGGCAGCGGCACCCCAACCCGAGCAACTGCGGCAGCGGCACCCCAACCCGAGCAACTACGGCAGCGGCACCCCGAGCAACTGCAGCAATGGCAGCCCGAGCAACTGCGGCACCCCAACCCGAGCAACTGCGGGAGCGGCACCCCAACCAGAGCAACTGCGGCAGCGGCACCCCAACCAGAGCAACTGCGGCAGCGGCACCCCAACCCGAGCAACTGCGGCAGCGGCACCCCAACCCGAGCAACTGCGGCACCCCAACCTGAGCAACTGCGGCAGCGGCACCCCAACCAGAGCAACTGCGGCAGCCCGAGCAGCAGCGGCACCCCAACCGAGCAACTGCGGCAGCCTGAGCAACTGCGGCAGCGGCACCCCAACCCGAGCAACTGCGGCAGCGGCACCCCAACCCGAGCAACTGCGGCAGCCCGAGCAGCAGCGGCACCCCAACCCGAGCAACTGCGGCAGCGGCACCCCAACCAGAGCAACTGCGGCAGCGGCACCCCAACCAGAGCAACTGCGGCAGCGGCACCCCAACCAGAGCAACTGCGGCAGCGGCACCCCAACCAGAGCAACTGCGGCAGCGGCACCCCAACCAGAGCAACTGCGGCAGCGGCACCCCAACCAGAGCAACTGCGGCAGCGGCACCCCAACCAGAGCAACTGCGGCAGCGGCACCCCAACCAGAGCAACTGCGGCAGCGGCACCCCAACCCGAGCAACTGCGGCAGCGGCACCCCAACCAGAGCAACTGCGGCAGCGGCACCCCAACCAGAGCAACTGCGGCAGCGGCACCCCAACCAGAGCAACTGCGGCAGCGGCACCCCAACCAGAGCAACTGCGGCAGCAGCACCCCAACCAGAGCAACTGCGGCAGCGGCACCCCAACCGAGCAACTGCAGCAGCGGCACCCCAACCCGAGCAACTGCGGCAGCGGCACCCCAACCCGAGCAACTGCGGCAGCGGCACCCTGAGCAACTATGGCACCCCAACCCAAGCAACTGTGGCAACGGCACCCCGAGCAACTGCGGCAGCGGCACCCCAACCAGAGCAACTGCGGCAGTGGCACCCCAACCAGAGCAACTGTGGCAGTGGCACCCCGAGCAACTTCAGCAGCCCAACCCGGGCAGCGGCACCCCCAGCAAATGCGGCATTGGCACCCCAAGCAACTGCGGCAGCGGCACCCCAACCCTCCCAAGCAAGGTTGGCAACAGCACCAATTCTCCCGGACAACTATGGCAGGAGCATCCCAAACCTCCATGCCAGGTAATAGCAGTCACAGGGCAAGGACCACAGACCCCAATCTCTGAAATCTAGCATGGCTTCCCAAACC
Source organism: Leptobrachium leishanense (assembly GCA_009667805.1). NCBI lineage: Eukaryota > Metazoa > Chordata > Amphibia > Anura > Megophryidae > Leptobrachium > Leptobrachium leishanense. The sequence continues at coordinate 15,010,548 of CM019072.1, forward strand.
ACTTCCCGTGCGCTTCCTCGGCAGCAACAGGAAAAGCCTCCAGGTGAGAGTCCGCCATGCACAGCTGTCTCCCCTCCTGTTGCTCTGGCACAGGGCTCTGGATTTGGCACCGTGACAATACAAACAAGATATGCCCTGTGCGTGCTCGCTAATGGGGCACGGCTCGCACAGACGCACAGAGTGGCAAAGGCCTTCAAATCTTAATAGGCTCATTAACATAAACAGCTTTCCGAACAGCAGGAAGCCAAAGAAACGACCAAACCAAACAAGGCTGCCAGCAGCTCCGTTACAGCCTGGGGAAAAAAATCGCCAGGCGGAAACGGCAGAGAACCGTGCCAGTCTCGTGGCACGGGCACGCCGCAAGCTCCAGAGCCGGGAGCTACAGAAAGGAAACGCCACGTAGCAGGTGTATGTGCCGGGGCGCTGGGATGTGACAGATAAATCCGGATATTGATCCCGTCCCTTGGCCAGATCGCAGCCTTTTCACAATCTTATTGATTCCTCATTTGTAGAGTTTATCTAAAACCTAGGGAGGTCTCTCATGCAAATACAAGGCGGGGGATGGAAAAATGGCAAATAGACAGACAGCCCACCGTACGCTCCTCTGCTACAGATACAAAAACATGTTACATGGACGAACGAGGGAGAATAAAATGATATTTACAGCCACGCAAGAGAGACAGAATATTCCCTCCACGTTTCTATGGATTAACCCAATCATACCCAGCAGGGTAACACTGGGATCTCACACCAGATGTTCTAGCTCACTGGTAATGGAAGATTCGGTACCTCTCGTCATGGACGAGTTCAGGTTGATACAGATCATGCACCCCGATCATACTGGGGCTCCCCTAGACTAAAGCACCAGAAAAAAGCTGTAGCAGCCCTGCTCTCCCACGAGCTCCCCTCCCGACCACACGAGCCCAAGGACTATACATTGTATCAGTGTAACAACACATCGAGGACACAATAGAACATCGGAACAATAAAACATTCAAAACATGATTCTCTCGCACCTCTTTCCGTGGAGAGGACATGTTCATGGATGCTGTGGGTCATCCATTGACTTCACATCACACTCAGACATCCTCCGTAACCTTGATCATCCGGACGTTTCAAAACTATGTCTACCATGAATCTCAGCTACTCATCACGATAAAGGACACACAGGAAAATGGTTCAAACCACCTGTAGGGTCAAGGCTGCTGATCTCAGGGTGACCCTGGATGAAGCCTCAAGCAGAGGGACGAAGAAATAACAAGGACCCAGCGCCGCTGCCATGGAGTTACCCCTCCTGGTTATTTTGAGCGTTATTTCACCGTTTTATTTACTGCAAATTTATAATCAAATAAGCTCCAGGAGCCAAACGGCAAACAAAGGGCGACCGGAAAACTCCCAGAAATCACAACCGGCAAAGCACAGCCTGATCTAACCTGAAAGTACGATTTTTATAGCCGTAACGGGCATTAACGTTTCCTTTGTCATGTATTAATATACCCGCAGAGTGAGGTCACAGCGGGTAAAGATGCACAAGGCTTAATCTGCGCCAGGAAAAATATAAACATCCCACCCCATGAGGATGTAAATCCTAGGGAGCAGAGAGGGTTAATGGCGCTGATAATTCCCATCTCGTCCTTTTATTTCATTTTATCCGCCGGAGCTGCTGCTGATAAGCAGGTTTTACCGGAACTGACACGGTTGGAAGCAGCAGAGTTCTGACCGGTCTGCGATGAGCTAACAAATTCATTTTCATTGATCAGAAATCAGCAGGGCAGTAAGTGATGGGAAATTCCATTAGACACGAGCACCTGGTTTCCCAGCCATGCTCCTGCAGCGGGGAGGGCGAGGTGCGTCGGAGTGCGAGTGGATGTCGTGCCGCGCTCACTCTGCTCGCTTACCAGAAACCCTGCTGATGCTCAGACATCCTCAGGTGACGGTCAAGCCCGTTCACATCCCTGTTACAGAGAGCTATATGTGAATACACCGTGACACGGCTATATGTGAATACACAGGATACATCGTGACACGGCTATATGTGAATACACATGATACATCGTGACACGGCTATATGTGAATACACAGGATACATCGTGACACGGCTATATGTGAATACACAGGATACATCGTGACAGCTATATGTGAATACACAGGATACATCGTGACAGCTATATGTGAATACACAGGATACATCGTGACAGCTATATGTGAATACACAGGATACATCGTGACACAGCTATATGTGAATACACAGGATACATCGTGACGGCTATATGTGAATACACAGGATACATCGTGACACGGCTATATGTGAATACACAGGATACATCGTGACACAGCTATATGTGAATACACAGGATACATCGTGACACAGCTATATGTGAATACACAGGATACATCGTGACACAGCTATATGTGAATACACAGGATACATCGTGACACAGCTATATGTGAATACACAGGATACATCGTGACACAGCTATATGTGAATACACAGGATACATCGTGACACGGCTATATGTGATTACACAGGATACATCGTGACAGCTATATGTGAATACACAGGATACATCGTGACACAGCTATATGTGAATACACAGGATACATCGTGACACAGCTATATGTGATTACACAGGATACATCGTGACACAGCTATATGTGAATACACAGGATACATCGTGACACAGCTATATGTGATTACACAGGATACATCGTGACACAGCTATATGTGAATACACAGGATACATCGTGACACAGCTATATGTGATTACACAGGATACATCGTGACACATATGTGAATACACAGGATACATCGTGACACAGCTATATGTGAATACACAGGATACATCGTGACACAGCTATATGTGAATACACAGGATACATCGTGACACAGCTATATGTGATTACACAGGATACATCGTGACACATATGTGAATACACAGGATACATCGTGACACGGCTATATGTGAATACACAGGATACATCGTGACACGGCTATATGTGAATACACAGGATACATCGTGACACGGCTATATGTGAATACACAGGATACATCGTGACACGGCTATATGTGAATACACAGGATACATCGTGACACGGCTATATGTGAATACACAGGATACATCGTGACAGCTATATGTGATTACACAGGATACATCGTGACACAGCTATATGCGAATAAACGTGACACGGCTATATGTGAATACACAGGATACATCGTGACACAGCTATATGTGAATACACAGGATACATCGTGACGGCTATATGTGAATACACAGGATACATCGTGACACAGCTATATGCGAATAAACGTGACACGGCTATATGTGAATACACAGGATACATCGTGACACAGCTATATGTGAATACACAGGATACATCGTGACACGGCTATATGTGAATACACAGGATACATCGTGACACGGCTATATGTGAATACACAGGATACATCGTGACACAGCTATATGTGAATACACAGGATACATTGTGACACAGCTATATGTGAATACACAGGATACATCGTGACACGGCTATATGTGAATACACAGGATACATCGTGACACGGCTATATGTGAATACACAGGATACATCGTGACACATATGTGAATACACAGGATACATCGTGACACGGCTATATGTGAATACACAGGATACATCGTGACACGACTATATGTGATTACACAGGATACATCGTGACAGCTATATGTGAATACACAGGATACATCGTGACACAGCTATATGTGAATACACAGGATACATCGTGACAGCTATATGTGAATACACAGGATACATCGTGACACAGCTATATGTGAATACACAGGATACATCGTGACAGCTATATGTGAATACACAGGATACATCGTGACACAGCTATATGTGAATACACAGGATACATCGTGACAGCTATATGTGAATACACAGGATACATCGTGACACAGCTATATGTGAATACACAGGATACATCGTGACACGGCTATATGTGAATACACAGGATACATCGTGACACAGCTATATGTGAATACACAGGATACATCGTGACAGCTATATGTGAATACACAGGATACATCGTGACACGGCTATATGTGAATACACAGGATACATCGTGACACATATGTGAATACAGAGGGGGAAAGCCATGTGATGCCTCGGTCGGTGCTGCCAATGCAAAAGGAGGTGAAAATCCCACATTTATAAGCAATCTCCAACCCCAGACTTTAAAGGGGGGGGGGTTTTCGATACGGTAGAATTCTAATTGAAAGCGAAGCTTCTATTGAGATTATTTCTAGACTAATCCGTTAGAACAGGCGTGCCCAACCTCTGCTCTCCAGGTGTTTTGGAACTACATCTCCCACAAGGCCCTGTCAACCTAATGAGTGACTGAGCATTGTGGGAGATGTAGTTCAAAACTATTTTTTCTCCTTCATGGCCGTCAAAATGAATAAACTCCAATATATAATCATAATTCTAAACTTCATTATCAGTAACATGGGGGCGCGGGCGCTCCCTCCCTGCAGGTATCCTACGCGTGTTGGGCAGCACATTTCATGTAGTACGTGGCATGTCACGTCAGGAGGCCCATCTAATAATACATTAGGAGTTAGAAGGTGTAAACCCAACACATTGCTTTCCACTCCTGTGGCACATGGTCTGTGGATTGAGGGGCAGCACTTTTCCTGTACTGCTCATCAACAAAGAGATAAAATGAAGAATCTTAATTTTCAAACGAGAAGGAAAAAAATGTAAAATAAAAGAACATTATAAGAAAATCAAACCTCCCGCAATGTGTTTATAAAACAAATTCAAATAAACTTGCTTTTAATGCGGGTAAACGTCGTTTCCTTCCAGGTGATTGTTATGACGGATCGAGAGAGAGTTTGGGGTCTGGGGGGGGGGGACAGTGTCCAACACACCGGATTAACACACACAGAAACTTCCTGAATGGGGCCAGAAAACGCGGCCCCCAGTGGAGCCGTTACAGGGAATCAATAGCGCTGAGATAATCCGGCAGCCTCGGCCACTGCATCGATCGCTGGGAACACGATAAAACGGTTTATTAGCATAATTGCAGAGACCCCAACACTCTGAAGAGAGGGGAGGAATGAAGCAGGGAGCGAGACAGAGGCGGCGCGCAGAGCGAGACAGAGGCGGCGCGAAGAGAGCGAGACAGAGGCGGCGCGAAGAGAGCGAGACAGAGGCGGCGCGAAGAGAGCGAGACAGAGGCGGCGCGAAGAGAGCGAGACAGAGGCGGCGCGAAGAGAGCGAGACAGAGGCGGCGCGAAGAGAGCGAGACAGAGGCGGCGCGAAGAGAGCGAGACAGAGGCGGCGCGAAGAGAGCGAGACAGAGGCGGCGCGAAGAGAGCGAGACAGAGGCGGCGCGAAGAGAGCGAGACAGAGGCGGCGCGAAGAGAGCGAGACAGAGGCGGCGCGAAGAGAGCGAGACAGAGGCGGCGCGAGAGAGCGAGACAGAGGCGGCGCGAAGAGAGCGAGACAGAGGCGGCGCGAAGAGAGCGAGACAGAGGCGGCGCGAAGAGAGCGAGACAGAGGCGGCGCGAAGAGAGCGAGACAGAGGCGGCGCGAAGAGAGCGAGACAGAGGCGGCGCGAAGAGAGCGAGACAGAGGCGGCGCGAAGAGAGCGAGACAGAGGCGGCGCGAAGAGAGCGAGACAGAGGCGGCGCGAAGAGAGCGAGACAGAGGCGGCGCGAAGAGAGCGAGACAGAGGCGGCGCGAAGAGAGCGAGACAGAGGCGGCGCGAAGAGAGCGAGACAGAGGCGGCGCGGAGAGCGAGACAGAGGTTGGTAAGCTTTCTCAGTTTATCCACAGTGTGGAATAATGAGCAAGCAGGGCACTCAGGATTCTGCCAATTCCCATTGGATGCCCGCTACCAAAGTAGTAAACCTGCACACAGTGGCAAGGGGAGGAAGAAGATGCTCCCCTCATCACCCGGCCAGGTAATATGCCCATATACGCACAGGCTTATAGATACAGAGCAATCCGGGTGACAACCCACAAAGCAATCGCTTAGGTACCCGCCGATTGTGCCCGTTGAAAGTCCACTGCCCGGTATCTGCTTTGTGTGCAGAAATTAAGGACCTGCTCCTGACACCTCATGCCAGGGCATGTGTCAAATAGTGCCCCCCCACACACACACACAGATGGAGACATTGCTGTTATTGGCACGGGGGACGCCATGAGCTCAGGGTGCTGGATAAGGCTAGGGTCAGACTGAGGCAGTGCGAACGCGCGTTCTGGCGCACATAATTACGGCCGCACTAGCAGCAGATGCCGGGCAATGACAGCCAATATACGAAGTACGGTCGCACAAAAGTCCGGCTGCACAACGCAAGTGAAAATGAACGCATTTTTTCGAGAACGTTAAACCGCTGGTACTGACGTACAGAGTGCGCTGTGTCCGCATAGCAGCGTGTGTGCGTGATTAGGAGATGTCAGACGCTGCTAGTGTGCGGCCAACATAACGTTCAAACTTTTCACCCCATCGTCATGAAATACGTCCAGAATTGCGCATCGTCTGACCACTTAAGCGTATTCCGTGAAAAAATGCGTGCGCACGCATCGACGTACATTTTGACGGTGGCCGCAGAAAATGCGCTCATCTGTCCCTAGCCTAAGACAGCGGCAGGTAACACGAAAAGCAAGGAATGCTGCTGGCAAAGGGCCCATTCCAGGGTAGCCTCTGGCTCCCTGCTGACTTCCAAGTCTCCCTGGCATATGGCAGTTTCCTGCCAGGCACCCAGCCAGTTCTACCCACTTCACAGGATGCGCACTGCCAGTCCCACCGCAGGGCTCAGCAACTACTGAAGCAGCCCTTTAATGTGCAGTGTGGGTACTGCCACACCCAGTGCTGAATGCCCGGGCTACGCAGAGCAGGTACATGGCACCCTCCATCCAGAGGACATGAACTCTCTGCAGAGTCATCGCGTCAGGAAGTGAAGTCTTGCTGGAGAGCTGCCAAGGCATTTCCTAGACAGATCCCTCTCACCCACGGCAGCAGGGCACAGGCAGGGCACCCATGCAGCCCCGTCTCCTCCATGCAGTGCAATGCCCCGCAGCCAGTCTGGCACACCGAGCCGTGCAGTGCAACGGATGACAGCTGAGAAATACAAGGTGCCTGGCTTCTGGCCCCATCTGATAAATCGAGCCGCATTAAGAAGGCTCTCTCACTTTGAGATATGATGTCACTAACCTTTATTGATCCACAATCAGAGACTGCTGCTTATCTCCAGCTCTGATATACTGCGCTCCTGCACTCCGGGCAGCTTTAATACACTGCTCCCCCGCACCCCACCTGCCTACCCGCCCTGTCGCATGGCATCCACCCTGGCACGAGAGGGGGGGGGCAGCCGCCACACACACAGCCTGGCATGCGGCTGAGGACAAGTGCCGGAATTACACCTCCCATTGATTTTCGCTCTGGGGTATTAGAGAGAACACGGCGCTTACCGGGGGATTGTTTTCGCGGCCTCTCCCTCCTCAGCGCTGGCTGCAGACTTTCAAACGCTAAAGGGGATTTAAACGAGGCTTAAAAAAAGGCGAACGATCGCTCCGGCCTGGGTCACGACGCTGATCCGGGCTCACCACGTCATCAGCAATGAATGGCAAATGCCCTTAATGTCCTCCCGTTCCCCCAAGGAGGTGTCGGTTCTGCCCCCCAGGCTGCGCGGAGCTGCGAGGCTGTAATCGGCGAGGGCAGAGATTAGCAATATTGGCAGCTTCTAAGTAAGACTTTAATTTACTGCCGGATCAATAGCTCTGGGGGTCCTATCGGCAACCTGTCTACATCTCTATTGACTCGCACAATCCCTCTTATCAATTTATCAGAAATCATCAGATATGCTTTAAAGTGAAGAATAATAAATCGCCAGCGAGCCGCGGCGCGGAGTACAGGGGGGGCCGCGGCGGGCATGTGGGGGGCTCGGGCAATTAAAGCCCGGCGCAGGGCTCGCTCTCCATCCTCACATCAGAGATGTCAGCAGGAGGCTCAGCCGGATCCAGGCCTGTTCGGGAACGGCTGATGATAATTGGGATGAAGATGATAGCACGGACGGGACGTGGCGGACGGCCTGCCTGGGAGAGAACGTACACGTATCGCTTCCCCGAGACAGACAGCTCTGTGCCAAGCTGGCATCCCCATCTCCGCACCGTACCAACAGGTCTGCGTTTAATTGCTGTTTTGCATTTCATTGAGACAAGTATCCAGCACTTACACACCGCCAGACAAAAACAATAACGCGCTAATGAGGAGGTGTGCGCTAATTAGTCCCCCACATCACTCTGCCCGCGCTCCAGATAGCGGGGTCTCCGCGCACGCCACCTGACAAGGCGGATCTCACGGCCAGCAGACCCGTCCGATCTCTTCTACAGGATGGGAGGGATCTTATTTTACCCGCCACCCCTCATACAGTAAAAACGGACACGGGGGATAAGGGGTTAAAATAAGGACTATGCCGAGAGAACACACACACACACATACAGGAATGGCAAAATTAAAACATGAATCGCCAATAATCTGCCATTTTTGTGCCCGCAGCCCCAGGCACTGATTTTATTGTGTAGACCACGTCACCACAAACCAAAGACTTTGCCCAATCCCAATTTGCAATGGTCGGGTCACCGCATGATATTCCGACTTTACCGGCAAAGAACCAGGAAGAAACCCATCGGTCACCGATTCCCAAGAAGAAAGTTTTAAGTATAGGGAGCAGAGGGAGTTGTTCTGGTGAGCGTGCATATTCACAGCCACAAGTGGATTTACCACAAGGCCACGGGGCGGGTGGCAGAGGGGCGGCCGGACACGGACTTGCTGAGCATCCCATAAAAAACATGGAGAAAAAGTCACAGGTCTGAAGTGGGCCGCAGCCGAACCAAGACGCTCCGAGAACCGGGCCACAGCCAAACCAAGACGCTCCGAGAACCGGGCCGCAGCCGAACCAAGACGCTCCGAGAACCGGGCCGCAGCCGAACCAAGACGCTCCGAGAACCGGGCCACAGCCGAACCAAGACGCTCCGAGAACCGGGCCACAGCCGAACCGGGCCACAGCCGAACCAAGACGCTCCGAACCGGGCCTTAGCCGAACCAAGACGCTCCGAACCGGGCCACAGCCGAACCAAGACGCTCCGAACCGGGCCGCAGCTGAACCAAGACACCTCCGAACCGGGCCACAGCCGAACCAAGACGCTCCGAACCAGGCCACAGCCGAACCGGGCCACAGCCGAATCAAGACGCTCCGAACCGGGCCGCAGCTGAACTAAGACGCTCTGAAACGGGCCGCAGCTAAACCAAGACACCTCCGAACCGGGCCACAGCCGAACCAAGACGCTCCGAACCAGGCCACAGCCGAACCGGGCCACAGCCGAACCAAGACGCTCCGAACCGGGCCGCAGCCGAACCAAGACGCTCTGAAACGGGCCGCAGCTAAACCAAGACACCTCCGAACCGGGCCACAGCCGAACCAAGACGCTCCGAACCAGGCCACAGCCGAACCGGGCCACAGCCGAACCAAGACGCTCCGAACCGGGCCGCAGCTGAACCAAGACGCTCTGAAACGGGCCGCAGCTAAACCAAGACACCTCCGAACCGGGCCACAGCCGAACCAAGACGCTCCGAACCAGGCCACAGCCGAACCGGGCCACAGCCAAACCAAGACACTCCGAACCGGGCCACAGCCGAACCAAGACACTCCGAACCAGGCCACAGCCGAACCAAGTCTCTCCGAACCAGGCCACAGCCGAACCAAGACGCTCCGAACCAGGCCACAGCCGAACCAAGACGCTCCGAACCAGGCCACAGCCGAACCAAGACGCTCCGAACCAGGCCACAGCCGAACCAAGACGCTCCGAACCGGGCCACAGCCGAACCAAGACGCTCCGAACCAGGCCACAGCCGAACCAAGACGCTCCGAACCGGGCCACAGCCGAACCAAGACGCTCCGAACCGGGCCACAGCCGAACCAAGACGGTCCGAACCGGGCCACAGCCGAACCAAGACGGTCCGAACCGGGCCACAGCCGAACCAAGACGGTCCGAACCGGGCCACAGCCGAACCAAGACGCTCCGAACCGGGCCACAGCTGAACCAAGACGCCCCCGAACCGGGTCGCAGCTGAACCAGGCTGCATCCATATCTGGACACTCCAGGACCAAAATGAAGCATAGTTTTTTTATTGCAGGGTTGATATTAGAGTTATATTACGATTTGTGCTACTTTTAGGGTTAGCAGTAACCCCAACATTCTGCTCATTCATAGAGGTGATTGTAAGCTCCTATGAGCAGGGCCCTCTACATCTCTTATCTCAGTTCCTAGGTTTATTTGTATCTTGTTCCCTTTGGTTATTGTAAAACGCTGTGGAAACTGTTTGCGCCATATAAAAGCAGATACTAATAAAAAGGACAGAATCATATGTTGCCTAAAATTAAGGGGATTAAAAGAATAAAATTGAGCAGAATGTTAGGGTGAACCCTAACTCTAAACGTAACTGTAACCCTAAAACAAGTACTAACCAAACCTTAACCCTATGGGAATGGGGCACATTGAGGTCTCAGGGCAGTTAGTCCTGCTCACAGCGCCGGGTATTGGACCGTAGCATTGTATCTGTACCCGTCTAGAACTCCATTCTCACTCATATATAAATTGTATCCAATCAAAAAAAGTATGATAAAAATACAAATGTTTTCAGAGAGAAGCCATTGACAGAAGGGGGTGGGGGTGTGCCGCTGCCCCCCACCCCCAATAATCTTGCCATAATGTATCGCCAGCAGGTACCGCAAGGACCCCAAGGTGGCATCGGCATGTGTACCTGGCAGAGGATGGAGGCAGATCCCTGGCGTCTCACCCCACAGTCTCTCGGGGAAGAGTCATTCCTGGTGAGTGAAGTCACTAATCCTCCCCCAGGCAGCTTACAGACCTCCTCGTTACCGCTGGAGAGGAAGCGTGGATAAACATTAACCCCACAGGGAATCCGCAATCCCCATTCTCATTCAGACGTATTAATTGATGGAGTTTGATGGCACGGGGAGGGGACGTGCCTGTTTACATTTATTTAACGCACTCGTAAACAAATCCAAGCAAATACCCTGATTAGCGCCGGGGCGCTCTGGGGAAAGGGGCGACGGAACAGGAAGACGCTCAGCCTCGGGTCAAGGAAGAGAAGCAACCTGCTCCAGCGCCGAGACTTGGCGCAAAGGGAAAGGTGCGCGTGGACGCATTGTATCAACGTGCAGGAAGTGCTGCCAGGAGTAGCTACAACAGTGTTAGCATTCAGCAGGCGTGAGCAACCACATTCTAAACAGGCCGAGCGCCGCACTTGGCAGAGGCGAGATAAACAGTTTATCCAGGAACAAAACCAAAACAAAGGAGAAAAAAAATATCAGAACCAAAGAGCAGCAAGAAAGCAAAGCGCAATGCATCCTGCACCGGAGAGGTTAAGCCATGGATCTGACTCGGTCGTGCCCCCCCCCCCAACTCCACGTGGTCCACCCGAAAGATGCTTTCCTGTTTCCATGGAGACAGGGCAGCCTTTCCCCTCGAGCAGTCACTACATCGCCTGTCAGACCTGCCTGCATGGGGTCAGGATCCCATTAGAAAGGGAGCAGGAACTCTACAAGAGAGCGGTGATGCATTTGTGGGGCCCGGGCGATGCATGAGCCCGGGCCCCTCGTGGCAAAAAACACTTTCATGCCTCATCCCCCTTAAAACTAGAGGGGGGGGGGTGTATAATAAATAAATAACATTATATGAACACACGATTGTACGTGTCTCCCCAGTGACCCGTCTCCGCAGGCGGCACGCGCTGATCAAGGTCAGAAATAAAAAAATGAAAATGGTAATTTAAGAAGATTTACTGACCGGCTGCAGCCGTACCCAAAAACCCGCTAATTAACCCAAACCTGCATGAATAACACTTACATTAACCCCATCAATATGGGGGGGGGGCGCTAGCATAAAATCTAAAAAAAAGGCATGCAATTTCAGGGTGTTTGCTCCCCAAAACTATCCACATGACTCAAACCAGATGAGAGGACGCTGCTGTAAGCCCCCCCCCCGTACCCCTCTACTATCCTGGGGAGGGGGTGCAATAAAATAAAAAGAAAGTGTGCAGGTGGGCAGATAAAGGGCGCGCACGACGCCCAGGCCGGAGACGCAGGAAACACTTTCTTCTTGGTGCTTTTCTTTGATTTACCACAATCCTGTTGCTACAAGAAAGAAAAAAAAAAATAGAAAGAAAGTTTTTTTTTTATGCTAATCAAACAGAAATTAGAGAAGAATGCAGGAGGACAGGTCTGAGCGGACGAGCCGCCGCCGCCGCTGCTGCCGCCTCCCCTGATCGGTTTACGGTATAAAGTTAGAAATCAGAGCGCTCGGCTCTGCAGCACAAAAACACCAGAAAAGCCAGAAATATTGGGGGGGGGGGCTTTTTTTTTTTGGACAAAAGAGTAGTTTTTTGTATATATTGGGGTGAAGATTAATATGGAGGCGAAGCTGCGGGTTTGGTTTAATTGTTAAAAAGAAGAGTGTCCACGCACATGTCGTACGTGACGGCGAGACGGTCGGCGCACACTTTGCTTTCTTCATACACATGTAGCACAGGAGATTCACGGCAAACCCAGCGCTTACACACTAATCGGTGCAAGACAAAAGGGGACACGCGAGCCGGCGGAGGGACGCGGTGCCAGGAAAGAGATACACATAGAGGGCACCCAGATCAGCGCCACGCCAGGAGGGGTTGGGATCTTGCCACAAACAGATAAAGGAGCGCAGGTCTGGATCATGCAGCTGGCACAGCAGCAGCGCAGACGAAAACAGCGGCCGCCTCGCTCCTGCCGAGAGGGAGTTCAGCGGCAACTTGCGAGTGTTTGCATGAGGATTAAGGAGAAGGAGGAGGAAAAACATGGCAAATCTGAAGGATCAAAACACGCGGAAGCGTGGGAATGAACCCGGGACATTCGGATGTCCACGTGGCCCCAGGAGGAGCCGGGCTCCCCAGGGAAGGTGACTCTCTACCTGTGTGATCCAGCCGAGCCCCAGGACAAGGAGCAGGAGGTGCTGCACACAGAGTTTGGGGGCAGACGATTAGGCAATCATACAGCACTCGAGTGCCCCGGTCTCCCGCCGGGGCCCACTCGCTGCCACCGGGAGCCCACCAGCGCCCCCGCCGGGAGCCCACCAGCGCCCCCGCCAGGAGCCCACCAGCGCCCCGGTCTCCCGCCGCCAGGGGCCCGCGCGCTCCCCCCCCAGTGCACCAGGGGCGCGCTCCCCCCCAGTGTCCCAGGGGCGCGCTCCCCCCCAGTGTCCCAAGGCGCGCTCCCCCCCAGTGTCCCAAGGCGCACTCCCCCCAGTGTCCCAGGGGCGCGCTCCCCCCCAGTGTCCCAGGGGCGCGCTCCCCCCCAGTGTCCCAAGGGCGCGCTCCCCCCCAGTGTCCCAAGGGCGCACTCCCCCCAGTGTCCCAGGGGCGCGCTCCCCCCCAGTGTCCCAAGGGCGCACTCCCCCCAGTGTCCCAGGGGCCAGCGCGCTCCCCCCAGTATCCCGCCGCAGGGGGCCCGCGCGCATCCCCCCTGCGGTGTCCCGCGCGCATCCCCCCCTGCGGTGTCCCGCCGCAGGGGGCCGTGCACATCCCCCCCTGCGGTGTCCCGCCGCAGGGGGCCCGCGCGCATCCCCCCTGCGGTGTCCCGCGCGCATCCCCCCCCCTGCGGTGTCCGCCGCAGGGGGGCTGCGCACATCCCCCCTGCGGTGTCCCGCCGCAGGGGGCCCGCGCGCATCCCCAGTCTCCCACACACCCCGCCACCGAGGGGACCGCTTGCGCCCCCTGCCTGCCGCCGCCGGGCCCGCTCGTGCCCCGGCGCCCCCTGCCTGCCGCCGCCGGGCCCGCTCGTGCCCCGGCGCCCCCTGCCTGCCGCCGCCGGGCCCGCTCGTGCCCCGGCGCCCCCTGCCTGCCGCCGCCGGGCCCGCTCGTGCCCCGGCGCCCCCTGCCTGCCGCCGCCGGGCCCGCTCGTGCCCCGGCGCCCCCTGCCTGCCGCCTCCGGGCCCGCTCGTGCCCCGGCGCCCCCATCTGCCGCCTCCGGGCCCGCTCGTGCCCCGGCGCCCCCTGCCTGCCGCCTCCGGGCCCGCTCGTGCCCCGGCGCCCCCTGCCTGCCGCCTCCGGGCCCGCTCGTGCCCCGGCGCCCCCTGCCTGCCCCGGCGCCCCCTGCCTGCCGCTCCGGGCCCGCTCGTGCCCCCGGTCTCCCACCCCCCCAGTCTCCCGCCGCCTCCGGGCCCGCTCGCGCCCCCTGCCGCCTCCGGCCCGCTCGCGCCCCCTGCCGCCTCCGGGCCCGCTCGCGCCCCCTGCCGCCTCCGGGCCCGCTCGCGCCCCCTGCCGCCTCCGGGCCCGCTCGCGCCCCGGTATCCCGCCGCCGGGAGCCCACTCACGCCCCCCAGTCTCCCACCACCGGGGGCCCAGGTGTGTCTCTCCCCCTGGTGTCCCGCCGCAGGGGGCCGCGTGCACCCCCCGTCTCGCGCCGCCAAGGTGCCTGCTCGCGCCCCCCAGTCTACTGCCACCGAGGGACCCGCTCGTGCCCCCTGCCTGCCGCCGCCACGGGGCCCGTTCGCGCCCCCTGTCTGCTCGCACCCTGGTCTCCCACCCCGGTCACCCACTCGCGCCCCCAGTGTCCCACACACCCCCGTCCGCCGAGGGGCCTGCTCACGCCCCCAGTCTCCCGCCACCAGGGAGGGGTGTGTGTCTGTGTCTGTGTCTGTGTCCGCTGCCAGGGGCCCGCACACATATCATCCTCTTTCCCCTCCCCCCCCGTCTTGCGCCTCCCGCCACCGGGCCCACTCGCACCCCATGCCTCCCGCCGGAGCCAGCCAGCCCGCCCCCCAGTGTCCCGCAGCCGGGGGCCCGCGCGCTTCCCCCCCCAGTCTCCCGCCGCGAGCCTGCGCCCCCCCCCGCAAGCCCGCGGCCCCACGGGGACCCCGCCGCGAGCCCGCGGCCCCCCGTCTCCCGCCGCCACTCACGGCCCCCCGCCGCGAGCCCGCGGCCCCTGTCTCCCGCGCCCCTCACGGCCACCCGCCGCGAGCCCGCAGCCCCCGTCTCCCGCCGCCGCTCACGGCCCCCCGCCGCAAGCCCCTGTCTCCCGCCGCCGCTCACGGCCCCCCGCCCACGGCCCCACCCCCGCGAGCCCACGGCCGCCCGCCTCCGCTCACGCCCCCCCGCGAGCCAGTGGCCCCCCGTTGCGGCCGCCCCCGCAAGCCCGCCGCCGCGGCCCCCGTCGCCCACTGCCCCCGCCCACGGCCCCCCACTCACTGCCCCCCGCCGCCGCTCACGACCCCATGCCGCGAGCCAGTGTCTCCCGCCGCCGCGAGCTCACTGCCCCCATCTCCCGCCGCCGCTCACGGCCCCCCGCCGTAAGCCCGCGGCCCCCCCTGCCGTGAGCCGGCGGCCCAACCCCCGCCGTGAGCCGGCGGCCCAACCCCCGCCGTGAGCCGGCGGCCGCCCCCGCAAGCCCGCTGCTCACGACCCCACGCCGCGAGCCCGCGTCTCCCGCCGCCGCTCACGACCCCACGCCGCGAGCCCGTGTCTCCCGCCGCCGCGAGCTCACTGCCCCCGTCGCCGCTCACAGCCCCGTCTCCGCGGCCCCCCCCCGCCGCGAGCCCCCACGCGGCGGCAAGCCCGTGGCCACCGCGAGCCCGCCGCCAGCCGGCGGCCCCCACCAGCCGGCGAGCCCACGGCCCGCGTCTCCCGCCGCCCCCACGCCGCGAGCCCGTGTCTCCCGCCGCCGCGAGCTCACTGCCCCCGTCGCCACTCACGACCCCACGCCGCGAGCCCGTGTCTCCCGCCGCCGCGAGCTCACTGCCCCCGTCGCCGCTCACAACCCCGTCTCCGCGGCCCCCCCCCCCCCCCCCCCGCCCCGAGCCCCCGCGCGGCAGCGAGCCCACAGCGCCCCCCCCAGCCCGCGGCCCCCCATCTCACGCCGCGAGCCCGCTGCTCACTCGCACACAGGGAGCAGAAAGACTACAACGAACAACATATATAATAATATTTAAGCACATGCAGTCCGTTTGTCCTCATGCTCCGGCGCTCACACCTCCTGTAATTATAACCCAATGTTAGAGACCTCATTATTTAAACTCCCTCGTTCCAAAGTCACAGACTGCTACAGCGTCAACGTTACAGCTCCACCGAGTCTTTATCAATGCACATGTAAGGAAATCAAATACCGTCCACGCGTAGTGAGCGAGCCTGGCAAGAGCTTTACACGCGGCTACGTCAGAGTGCGACGCACTGCATGCTATTAAACAATGGAGGCCGAGCACCAATATTTTAGATCCCACACCCAGGTTTCGGCGTTGTGTTCGCCTTCCTGTAGATATACTCCGTGACAATCATATTTCATTAATAACCAGGGGGAAGCGCCGGTAATTCGTCCACCAGCCCAAAACCTATTATTATATTTCATATGGAGTTATCAAATCGATTGGTGATAATCCCATGAGCTGCTCGCACTAAATCGAGAGCTGGCTGCGGTATAAACACCAGGGCCCACCCATGTGGGGGATCCATATCCCTATACAGGGACTAGCCTGGGATGGCACTGCCAATTGGCATGTTGCAGATTTCTTGTTGGTCACATCAAGTATTACAAGCCCTGAAGGACTTCAGACTCTGCGCCGGACAGAATGGACTCCCCCCACATTCTGTTACCGTATCCTCACCAGCCTATGCTGGTCTCAATGCAACAAACCTCTTGTCCTATGGAGGAGCTGCCCCGGCTCCAGCAGACACCGTGGGGTTGGAATAAAAGCAAAGCACTCAGCACCGGGGCCCACTCAGCCCCGCGCAACACAGGAGGTCCGATTCAAGACAGAAAGAAAAAAAAAACACATGCTTGTCTCTCCCTTACGGACGTGGTTTGGTGTTGGCAAGTCCCCCACCATTGTGTGCGTTGCATTAAACGTGAATCTTGGAGAGAGGGACATGCTGAGGTTTAAAAGTGACATGGACGTTCTATAGCCAGGTCTTGCACCGGCATAATTACACATGACAGAAGCTGCGGCCTCGTACACCGCATGTAACACACGCAGAACGCCCTGCAGGTGGAGTTGCTGTGGAGACGCGGACTCCATCTTTCTTTGCCGTTTACGCGGTGGGCGGACGAGCTTAAAAGGTGGGCGCAGGTTGGTAGCTGGAGCAAAGCATCTCCATTCGCTGCAATGACATTTTATTGGCTCATATTTGGGGAGGACGGGAAAAGGAGGGGTGGCATAGGATGCCGAGGTATGACCAGGAGCAGCCGACGCACCATTATAGCGTGGAATTTCACTTTAGGTCATGGAGGGGAGAAGGGAGCATTTGAATGATTGTATATTATATAATATCCCACACACACACACCTACTGTAATAATGTATCTCTAAACACAAAGAATAGAAAATCAGCAATCACATCCAACAACACCCTGTGCGCGCCTTGCCGGGGTTACATGTATATAAAGAGATATCCTGGCAGGAGAAACACTGTTACAGTATGTGGATCACTGGGGGTGATGGAAAGCATCCCCCGCTGCAATAAATAAATACACACGTTTATAGAGCGAGAAAAAAAATACCGTCTAAAAATGTGACATTTGCACAAGAAAAAAAAAAACACTAAAAAGATTTTAAAAGCCAAGTGCACAAAATGAAACATTTAAATCGCCCGTGCACATAATATACGCAAACAGTTCACGAAACAGATCGACATTCCTGAAAATAGAGGATTTCAGCGAGATAAAGCAAACTTACGGCACGGCGAGCTATTTGTGGCATCAGCAGCGCGGCAATCCACAGCGAGCAGGTTATAAATACATAAAATGCATCCAAACGTCAGAAAATAAAAAGGAAACACTTCACGTCCAAAGATAATAAAGAATGACTATCAGACATTTCCCCTCCTCCACAGCAATAACAGCCAAACAACAGAAAATGAAGATTCGGCAGATTTTTGTTGGTGTGTTGGTCGTAGGGCCGGAAACAGGGGAAAAATAAATAAATGGTAAATAAGCTATATATTCACATACGTCCGGCCGGAAGCCGGGTGATTTAAACCCAAACCCTGAGCGATAATGGGGCCAGAGACTCCGCAGACCCAGCTCTGCGGCCGGTCCTTCACCGGAGCTCATGGACCCCCGATGAGACAATAAGCTCGGCTGGGTTGCAGGAGGCACACAGGGGTCTCCACGATCCCGGCTGCCACAATGAAAAGCACCTTAGCTCAATTCTCCCAGAACAAAAGGCCAGCAGAAGAGGAGCACCGGAGAGGTTACCCCGGGGTCTCCCAGACAGCCAAAGCGTCAACGAGAGAGACAGGCCCAACCGCACAAAAACCCAGAAAGCAGGGGGTTCAGCCTGAAGGATCCACAGGGGCCGACAAGAGGATTTCACAGGGACGTAGAGACAGAGGGGCCAGAAAAATCAGATTCATACTGACAGATGATACAAAACACGTATTATTATTATGGCAATAATGAAATAAAAACAAAAACATACAGATTAGACGATCACATCTGGATACAAAAAAAAATAAACATTTTGGGAGGAGAATCTGTTTAAATAAATAAATTAAATTATATATACATATATACACTTTACACACACAGTTAAAATTATATTTTTTACATATTCCTCCCTTTCATTATCAGGCGTCTTCCAGTGACTGGATATCTGGATTTACAACAAGACCAATGATTACTGTGTTTTATCTCTTCCCTTACATTATCCATCAATAAGGGGAGATTTGTGAAGGGAAAAAATATATATATATTAAATAGAAGAAAAAAAAAAAAAAAAAAAAGCACAAAAAAAAACTCACAAATAATTAAAAAAATAAAAATTGAGGCGGTGGATTAATGGCGCCCTGCGTGAGAGGTGTACAGTAGATCGGGGGGCCAGCAGAACCCAAAACATGGCCCTGGGAACACAAGGGGATAGACAAACCAATAAAGACTTCCAAGTGCACGGGGTGAAAAATTCACAATTTACAGGAGGAAGAAGAGCGCCTGGAACCCTGATCCCGAGCCTGCACGGCCTCCCATACTTAATATTTATTGCTGATTAAAACCTAAAAGCCCCGTGCTTCGTGCCGGACGCAGGACTGGGCCAGACAGAGCCTCTAATGAGGCAGCATTACAATCAGCCTGGAATACTGAATTTTTAATGTCGCCTTGGATTCTGTTACATAATTTGAAAAAAACAGAAGACGAGAAACAACAACATTAATAAAATACAAAAAATAATAAAAATCATAGAAGAAAAAATGGAGGCCGGGACCAGATACATCCAAAAATATTTACACGTAATCCCAGCTGTGCCAGAATATTTATGTGTCCGGCAGCAGCACAAATCATGGTGAGCGTGCGTGCTGGAATTAAGGGGCTGGAGAAAGGACGGCTGCTTCTAATAATAAACAAAAATAATGATAATAGAACATCCAAAAATCACACCTGGAAAAATTACTCCCAGGCAATTTTATTTTTTAAAAAATAAGATATTTTAAATATATTCATAAAAGGCACAATAACACACACGCTCGCACACGCGTCCAAAGGCCTTGTGGTTAGACAAAACCGCAGATCTATAAAAAGATATATATATATATATATATTATAATAAAAAAAATAAGAAGCAAAATAAAGAAAGACTTTGTGTATTTTTTTTTTTAATAAAAAGGTATTTAATGCCCCGGGACAGGTAAGAGGGTTCAGGCACTGCCTTGCACGCAGGTAACGCAGAGACATGGTGCGCCGATTTGGTGCTCCTCGTCCACAAGCGCGTAACCCCCTGACTGTAAATCCACAGCAATGATTTAGTGATTGTGATAGCATGTTGTGTAACTGTAAAAGAAAAAAAAAAAGCCGACCACAGGATCACGGCCAACTTCCTCCAGCGTGGAGAAATGGGCGATACGGCGACGGCAGACGTATATAGGATCGACAAGGTGAACTGTGCTCACCCCACCAGGCCCCCCCTTTATTTTAACCCCTTTAATAATGACAGAATTAGATCCAGAGAGGTGAGAAAGTAATGGGGGGGGGTAAATCAGGGATGGGCTGCTGGTCTCACGCCGCCGTATTATCACGAAGAAGGAGCTTAAAATACTTTCCATTTTCTTGTACTAACAAATTACGATTTAAATGCCTTTTTTTTCTCTCTCTCCTCCAAGTTGTAGCAACAGGAATAACTGGTCTGATGTGATGGGCAGCATATTCAAAACTGCTTTGTAATATGAGCCGCAGACCTAACCTTATTTGCCTGAATTCAATAGGGTGGTGTGGGGGTTTTTTTTTGCTAGGTTTTTGTTTTTTAGCTAAGCTTTAGAGTAAATACTCCAGGCAGGTCGCAGTCTGTAAACGCAAGAGAAAGGGAAACAGTGAAAAATGAAAGGAGGAGGAGAGAGAGAAAGAAAAAAAATTACCAGGGCCGGGAGGAAGGGGAAAAGAGATTAAAAAACCAAAACTAAACCAAAGCAGCTGCTATTCTTTTTTTTCTGAATAGTCGCCTCTTGGCGTACGAGCTGACCCCGTTTAGTCGGCGAGCTTTTATGCCTTACGATTCCCTGACCGCTGTCTTTCGCAGATTATTCAAAGCTTGGCCTGACCCTAAATATAGGGCAATCGCTGAGCTCCGGGGAAATAAATATATATTACACACACACACACACATATACATATATATAAAAAAAAAGTGATAAAATAAAGAAATTATTAAAAATGTCACCGAGAGGTGGTATGGCCAAAAAAATAAATAAAATATACACCATATTATTAATAATAAACACAATCAAGCAGGCTGTGCACGGACATGTCTAACACCTGACAGATGGGCCTACACTGACCGGAAGGAAAAAGCATCTCCGCGTAAAGAATGAATAATAGGAATAATCTCAAAAAAAAACAGGTACAGCGAACGCCAAACAAACACAATGTTTATAAACACAAGCAATAAGGTTACAGACATGGACAGGGACTCGGCCAGGTACCGGGGGGGGGGGGAAAGCAAGCCACCTGTGTTTATTTAGAAATGGCAAAAAATAAATAAAATATAAAACCTCCTGAAAATGAAGCGGCGAGAGGGGGCGAAGACAGGGGTTAGGAATATTTGGATAAGCTGCGTGCAATTTTGTATTAACAGATTAAAACAAGATGAGTAGAAGAGAAAAGGGAGGGGGGGGGAGAGGGAGCGGGTCCCACTGACCCATCTGAAGAATTGAAGATGTTCAGCATCAATGCCTTCCACCTCAGGAGGAGAAGAAAAAAAAAAAAAAACACCCTTTAAATGTTTATTTTTTTTTTTTTTAAAATGCTCTCAATTTCCAGCTGTCCAACATAGGGAGAGTCGCAGTGCAGGCAGTTCGGGCTCACGGCGTCCCTGGGCACCTCCTGATAGGGTCACACATCACCCCCTGACACTGGCGCCACAAAAAAAATATATAAAAAGAAACCACGACCTCGCCATCAGCGATGAAAATAAAATTTGAGGGGAGGGTGTGGAAAAAAAAAAAAAAAAAAGAAGCCACAAACAAATTTTTTTTTCACATGTAGCATCCAATCCATGTCATATCCCCCACCCTTTTGAAAAGCAGCCAAATTTTATAAAATCTGATGAAGCAAAAAAATAAAATTAAAATACAAAAATATATTTTTTTAAAAAATTAAAAATATAATTATTATTTTTTTTTTTAAAAAAAAAAAAAAGGAAATTTCAGGTAAAAATAATTTAAAAAAGAAAAAAATGAGTGTAGGCAGATAGATCCAGAGGAGCGCTTGGGAAGCCCAGAGTAATCCACGTCCACAGCCTCACGTCAGGAAGAAAGACATTAATAAAGAGTGAATGTAGATGCAGCGGCCAGAGGAAGGCAGGCAGCACAGACAGCTGGAAAGCACAGGAAATGAAGGAAAAGGATTTCCTACAAGCCCTTATTGATTATGGAAATCATTCACATTGTGTTTTCTGGGGGGGGGGAATATTTCTTCTTAACACCCCCCCCAAACCACAAAAAAAAAAAAAAAAATTACAATAAGAAAAAAAAAGCAAGATTTGCCCCAAAATATAAAAGTGATTAGAATGTATTAAGAGAAATGGTATGTAAAGCAGGGAGAGCTGGAGAGCTGGCGGGGCTGGAGAGCTGGCGGGGCAGGAGGATTCATGCAGTGGGCAGACAGAGCTGGGAATCAGGGGGGACGGTGGGGTAGTATTAGGCACACACTGCATGCACAGCCCTGCCGGCAGCATCAGACACACGCACTCCCTGCAAGCTCAGCCAGGACCCCCACAGCAGCCCCTCCAAAAACACAGGCGGCTGAGGAAGCAGGAGTCAAAGTTGAGCGTTCGGCCCCTTTGTGTGCGCCTGGATACAGAGAGCAGCCCGGGGACAGGAGGCTGGAGGCGGCCGGTGAGTGTGACAGCCAGGCGCTGGATACATTGTACACACACACTGGACTCTCGCTCTGGGGCACCGGATACACTCTGTCTCTGTGGCTGTACACACTCTCCCGGGCGCTGGATACATTGTATACACTCTCCCGGGCGCCTGACACACTGGATCTACTCTCAGGGGCGCCGGATCCACTGGATCCACTCTCAGGGGCGCTGGATCCACTGGATCCACTCTCAGGGGCGCTGGATACACTGGATCTACTCTCCCGGGCGCCTGACACACTGGATCTACTCTCTCGGGCGCTGGATACATTGCACACTCTCTCGGGCGCCGGACACACTGTATACACTCTCTGGGCGCTCTGCTCACTCTCTCGGGGCGCTGGACACACACACACTGTCTCGGGGGGCGCCGGACACACTGTATACACACACTGTCTCTGGGGGGGGGGGGCGCCGGACACACACACACACACAGTCTCGGGGCGGGGGTCCCTTGGAGCCCCCGGGGAAAGTTCCGACTTACTCGGGCGCTGCTGCTGTGTCCTGGGCTGGCTCCGGCAGGGTTCGGTCCGGCAGGGTTCGGCTGGGCTGGGCTCGGTTCGGCGGGGTTCGGGCTCCCATGGAGGCGCTGAGGCTGCGGACAGCACGAGCCGCACTCACATCTGATGCTCGCCAAGAAAAAAACTCTTTGGATCTTTATTCTGCTAATTAGTTTCCTGCAAAAAATGGCTGATTAATTCAGTGCGCATGTGCTTCATTACACAGGCACGACGGGAAGGGCTAATTACCAGCGCCTGGATCAATGAGATTCAGAGGGGAGAGACCGGGGGGGGGAGAGGGAGGAGGAGGGGGAGCACAGGGCACACAGGGCTGGGGGCATGGGGGGCACGCTGCTCAGGAATGGGGGGCACAGGTGGGAGATGGAAAGTTTGTGCTGGGATGGCAGACCCTCAGCCTGCTCTGCATGGGGACCCTGGGGATGGTTTTGGGGGCAGCAGCTGGGGGGGGGAGAAGGGGAAGCCTCGGGATGGTGGGGGCTGGGGGTCCTGTACTAAACCCAGGGCAGGGTTACACGGGCTCTGGGTACGCAGGAGGGTATGGGCATCAAGGGGTGCATGGGATGGGGGCCAGGGACTGAGGGGGGCAGGAGGAGGGAGGAGGGAAGGGGTGCACAGGCAGTTACAGACTCAGGGTCCTAAGTGTGGATCAAAAGGACAGAGTGTTTTACCAGGGGTCTCCCATAGGGGCTCAGAGCAGCACACACAGGAAGACACGGGGTATATGTGTGTGGATCAGAATGTGCACAGAGACACATGGGGTGCAGGAGGGTGGATCACACAGTGTATAGGTTAGTGGATCACACAGACACTGGGTATATATGAGTGGATCACACAGGCACAGGGTATGAGTGGATCACACATACACGGGTATATATGAGTGGATCACACAGACACAGGGTATATATGAGTGGATCACACTGACACGGGTATATATGAGTGGATCACACAGGCAGAGGGTATGAGTGGATCACACAGACACAGGGTATGAGTGGATCACACAGACACAGGGTATGAGTGGATCACACTGACACAGGCTATATATGAGTGGATCACACAGACACACAGGGATACGAGTGGATCACACAGGGTATTTGTAGATGGGTCACACAAGCATATGGTATATGAATGTGGATCACAGAGGGGCACGGGGTGTCTGAGTGTGGATCAGGGGTGTATTTGAAGTGATGAGCAGGGCAGAGGGCTCAGACAGAGGCAGGTGGGGGTCAGTCAGTTATGAAGATGCCTGCAGGTGTGAGATGACAGTGTGTGGGGTCAGAAGGAAGCCAAAGGGTGAATGGGGTGAAAAAAAGAGTCTGCACAGTGTGTATAAGAAGGGCAAAGGGAGTCAGAATGGGCACATGCAGTGTGAGTGGGCACATAGTGTTTAGGGGGCAGGTGCTATTGAGTGTGGGCACAGTGTCCTACTGAGGGCACATGGTTATGAGTGGCAGAGTTCTTAGGGTGGCACAGTGTCCTAGTGAGGGCACATGGTTCTGAGTGGCAGAGTTCTTAGGGTGGCACAGTGTCCTAGTGAGGGCACATGGTTCTGAGTGGCAGGGTTCATAGGGTGGCACAGTGTCCTAGTGAGGGCACATGGTTCTGAGTGGCAGAGTTCTTAGGGTGGCACAGTGTCCTAGTGAGGGCACATGGTTCTGAGTGGCAGGGTTCATAGGTGGCACAGTGTCCTAGTGAGGGCACATGGTTCTGAGTGGCAGAGTTCTTAGGGTGCACAGTGTCCTAGTGAGGGCACATGGTTCTGAGTGGCAGGGTTCATAGGGTGGCACAGTGTCCTAGTGAGGGCACATGGTTCTGAGTGGCAGAGTTCTTAGGGTGGCACAGTGTCCTAGTGAGGGCACATGGTTCTGAGTGGCAGGGTTCATAGGGTGGCACAGTGTCCTAGTGAGGGCACATGGTTCTGAGTGGCAGAGTTCTTAGGGTGGCACAGTGTCCTAGTGAGGGCACATGGTTCTGAGTGGCAGAGTTCTTAGGGTGGCACAGTGTCCTAGTGAGGGCACATGGTTCTGAGTGGCAGAGTTCTTAGGGTGGCACAGTGTCCTAGTGAGGGCACATGGTTCTGAGTGGCAGTGTTCTTAGGGTGGCACAGTGTCCTAGTGAGGGCACATGGTTCTGAGTGGCAGAGTTCTTAGGGTGGCACAGTGTCCTAGTGAGGGCACATGGTTCTGAGTGGCAGTGTTCTTAGGGTGGCACATGGTGTTTGGTGGCACGGGCTGTCAGTGTGGGCACAGTGTAATCAGGGTGTCTGAGTGGGGGTCACAGAGGGCATTTTAGTGGGGGTCAGTGCTGGGTAGGGAGGGGCTGGGGGTGTTGTCAGAATTGACCCCGAGGTATTTTAGGGACTGGATCATGTTTGGCCGAGCACCCTATCTGCCCCCTCCCAGGACAGCAGGTCCCACCCTCAGCCACCTGCACAGCGAGGAGCCTCCGTGCGGACCGGACACAGGAGGGAGCGGGCTGTGTGCTCGGGCTGTACCCTGTGTGTGTCTGTGTACCTGTGCATCCAGCCTGGCAGCATGAAGGGAGCCCCCTGCCCTCACCAAGCCCAGGGGGGCACTCATATCTACTTGGTTTTAGGATGTGGCAGGTAAGAAGGGACCCCCTGTACCCCGACACACTACCGGCTGCAATGTGTGTGTATGTGTATATGTGTGTACGCAGATGTGTCAGAGCACACTGTGTGTGATCACAGGTATGGATCCTGTCTGCACTGTGAGATACAGTATAGTGTATGTATATAGGCATGTTCTGTATTGTGTGGCTGTTTATGTAGCTGTGTATGTGTGTAGACAAGCCTGTGTATATTTATGTGTGTTAGAATTGTATGAGTGTATATTTATGTGTGTTAGAATTGTATGAGTGTATATTTATGTGTGTTAGAATTGTATGAGTGTATATTTATGTGTGTTAGAATTGTATGAGTGTATATTTATGTGTGTTAGAATTGTATGAGTGTATATTTATGTGTGTTAGAATTGTATGAGTGTATCTAGTTATGTTTTTCTGTGATAATAAATATCCCCTACATGTTTAAGTGATGCAGATATTACATTGTCATCATTATTATGTTTACTGTGTGTTACAATATATAATGTTATTAAACACACACACACACTGCATATTGTAACACACACACTGCATATTGTAACACACACACTGCATATTGTAACACACACACACTGCATATTGTAACACACACACACACTGCATATTGTAACACACACACTGCATATTGTAACACACACACACACTGCATATTGTAACACACACACACACTGCATATTGTAACACACACACTGCATATTGTAACACACACACACTGCATATTGTAACACACACACACTGCATATTGTAACACACACACTGCATATTGTAACACACACACACACTGCATATTGTAACACACACACACACTGCATATTGTAACACACACACTGCATATTGTAACACACACACACACTGCATATTGTAACACACACACTGCATATTGTAACACACACACACACTGCATATTGTAACACACACACACACTGCATATTGTAACACACACACTGCATATTGTAACACACACACACACTGCATATTGTAACACACACACACACTGCATATTGTAACACACACACTGCATATTGTAACACACACACTGCATATTGTAACACACACACTGTATATTGTAACACACAACACACTGCATATTGTAACACACACACACTGCATATTGTAACACACACACTGCATATTGTAACACACAACACACTGCATATTGTAACACACACACACACACTGCATATTGTAACACACACACACTGCATATTGTAACACACACAACACACTGCATATTGTAACACACACACACACACTGCATATTGTAACACACACACTGCATATTGTAACACACACACACTGCATATTGTAACACACACACACTGCATATTGTAACACACACTGCATATTGTAACACACACACACACTGCATATTGTAACACACACACTGCATATTGTAACACATATACTAGATGTAACACTAGCATTTGTTATATGTAATATCAATGTGCATTAGATCTAGTGTGATTATTATCTGAGATGTATATTTACACACATACTGTATAACACCATTTCTTGTTTATTGCTATATGGTGTATATCTAGTGCAAATTTAATATATATGATGTATTATTAACTAGTATGTGTGTTACATGTGTGTATATTAAAATACATGGTGTATATAGTATGTGTTTATTACTATATTTGGTGTGTGTTTATGTATGTTTTATATGTAGTATGTTTAGTATATGGTGTGTGTGTATATATATATATATATATATATATTGTTATAAAGTGTGTGCATATTACTATATATGGTGTATATCTAGTGTGTGTTTATTATACAAGGTGTTTGTGTGTATATGTATAATCTGTTTTGTGTAGTGTGTTTATTGGTTATGGTGTATATATCTAGTATTTGTGTTGATATGTAGTGTGTGTATGTTACAATATATAATACATATAACAGTGTGGTTATATGTAATGTGTGTTTATTACAACATGAGTGTGTGGTTATATGTATAAATGTTAGTGTGTTTATTCCTATATATGGTAAAAATGTCTAGTGTGTTATAGTGTGTGTGTGTAATATAGATTATTTCTAATTATTGTTATATAACAGAATGTGTTTATTCCTATATATGGTGTGTGTATATATATATATATATATGTATGTGTTCATTACATTATGGTGTATGTATATCTAGTTTGTGTGTTTCATGATTATATGTAGTGTTTTGTGTATGTAATATAGTGTGTGTATAATATATATATAATGTGTGTCTACTGGAGATATACATCATGTGTGTAATAATGAGCACAATACATATAGGAGGTACATATCGTTTGCATGTGTGTACATACATTTATATAGTGGTTATATGCATCGTGTGTGTGTGTGTGTGTGTGTGTGTGTGTACAGCACTGCTTGTCGTGAAGCCCCAGCCCTGTGAAAGATCAGGGTTTATGTGTATATATTGTCGCACTGACACATTTGCTTCCTATGTTTATGTGTACTGACGTCTTGGTGTGTCTCTACAAACACTCTTACCCTAGACCTGTATACACACACACACGTTTTCTGCCCCGTATTAGTACACACAAACACATACACGTGGTACAGCGCCGTGTTCACAGCCCGCGATCCCCTGCATTGCCATATACAGAGAGCTGCGGCTGCTATTGTCTGCCCGGTGTACGAGCTGTGTGCCTGAGGTATATGTGTGTGGCTCATCATCCTGCCGTCTGCCAGGAGGTATATAGAGGTGGCCGCCATTTATTCATCTGTATATGGATTTCCATGTGAAATGAGGTTTCAGTGGGGACTGGGTTTACACATATCTGCATTAGTCTGGGTTTTATATATGTCTCAGTATATACTCAGCATAGGTTTATGTTTGTAAATGGATATATATAATTTAAATCAATTTTATATGAAAGTAAAATCATCTGATTAAAAAAAAGCCCAGGAGAGGATGTGTGTGTGTGTGTATATATACACAGTGTGTGTTCATATATGTGTGTGTATATAGTTGTGGCTGCTGGAGGCCCCTGGGTTAGAAAGGGCTGGTGAGGTGAGGGGGGGGGGGGCACAATATTCTGCAAACTGTCCCTCCATAAGAAGAATCAGATCAGTTCACCCTGTGTACCAAGTGTCCATGTGCAGGGCACATACATATAACCCCACGCAGAGGAAACAGGGCTCTCCAGACCTTTAGCCCACACTCCTCCAGTAAGTGTGTGTGGATGTGTATATATATATATGTCTCCTGTATTTAACATTGGATACAGAGTATGTACACACACACGTCACTCAGAGGGAAGGAAACACTCAATAGTCCCAATAATTCGATAGTGTTTATGTATATGGGTATTGCATCAATACCTCTGTATATTAGCATTTATCTCTCACTGTATATTATTAGATTTGGGTGTATGTGTGCGTTTTCTTAGTGATATGTCTGTCTGCATGTACAAGCAAATGGCAGCATTTCTCCTGTATGCCTGTCTATATACACAAGTATACACAAGCAGACCTTCATATAGTGCACGGGTATACAATCCTGTGTATCGGGAGATCACAGACACACATGGATACAATGCACAAGCATGTGTGTGTTTTATGCCCAATAGGTTGCACTGTAGTATATATGCTTATTAAAGCCCTGTGTGTGTGATGTGTTGCCTGTGTTTATACACAGATGTCTTTACTAACCTCTGCGTTTATTTAATGATTCTGGATAAAAAACATATGTTTAGAAAAAAAGGATATTAATTCTAGATCCATTAATTGTTTATCTGGGAGATGCTGTACCTGTGGAATTATCTGCCTCTGCTTTCTATGTGTCTGCCTGGATCTCCCCATCTCTCTGTATACTATTATATATAGTTTTATACAGAATAGAAATTCTAAATTCTCTATGAAAATAAAAATACACCTGAATATATATATATATATATATATACACACACACCAACACATCTTTATATCACTCATGTGTATATATATTTATTGCCCACCACTGTATATTTAATTTATATACAAATAGATGTGTGTGTGTGTGTGTATATATATATACACACACACCTATTTAAATAAACTGACATGTCTATATCTGTAGAATGTATAAATGTATGTATTCTATAGATACCTGTATGTCTATATTTATATATGCATAATGCCTATGTTAATCTCTGTGTGAATAATACATATATATATATATATATATATTAGATAGTGTGTGCATATCTGCATATTATTTATAGATGCATATCTGTATAATTTCTATATTTGTATAACATGTAAATCTCAGTGTGTATATTTCAGCATACACTTTATATATGCATATCTATAAAATGTCTATCTTTGTATATATCTCTTTCATGTGTATACATCTCTACATGAAGTCTGTCTATATGTATAGATTATGTGTATATCTGTCTACTTGCATAGATGTAAAATGCCTGTTTAATGTCTTTCTCT
This sequence comes from Leptobrachium leishanense, assembly GCA_009667805.1. Lineage (NCBI taxonomy): Eukaryota > Metazoa > Chordata > Amphibia > Anura > Megophryidae > Leptobrachium > Leptobrachium leishanense. The sequence goes on from CM019072.1 coordinate 15,040,543, forward strand.
GTATAATGTCTATACATATACCTCTGCATAGTGTGTGCATATTTGCCTATATATGTATAGCTGCAAAATGTCTAATGTCTATGTTTCTGTATAGTTTGTATATTTGCCTATATCTCTTTATGTCTATACATGTATATCATTGTATAATTTAGACATTTTACAGAGATGCACAAATCTCTCTGTATATCATGTGTGTATATCTATAAAAAACTATCTTTGCAAACATATATTTTATAGATCTACATATATATCTTTATTATGTATAATATCTCTTATATAGTTATCTCTGTATAAGGTCTATATTTGTACATCTCTATTTTCAATAATTCTATAATGTGTGTGTGTATAGATGTGTTTCTTTGAATAGTGTCTATTCATATAGTGTGCATGTATATGTAGTGTCTATATGTAAAGATATATATTTACCTATATATCTTTGTATAGTGATATCGAGTGAGCATGTAAGTGTATATATATAGCTTTGTGATGCAGTTCTTTGAATTGCTGTGAGGTGCAATATATATATATATATATATATTACCTGAAAATATATACACACTATAGATACACTTATTCAGAACAGGGTCAACATAGAATTATGTCTGCTTATATATCACTGAATATATAGGGTCTATGTACAGTATATCTACATGAAGTGTGCATATAAAGTCATACACTTATCTCTTTATAATGTGTGTATATTTAAATATGTGTGTAATGTATACATATATTTGCCTATAACTATATGCATAATGTGCAGCATATGTATAGCTATAGTGTGTATATATACATTGTTTAAATTGTCTATATCTCTATAGTGTGTTTATATACACTGTTTAAATTGACTATATCTCTATAGTGTGTATATACACTGTTTAAATTGACTATATCTCTATAGTGTGTATATACACTGTATAAATTGTCTATATCTCTATAGTGTGTATATACACTGTATACATTGACTATATCTCTATAGTGTGTATATACACTGTTTAAATTGTCTATATCTCTATAGTGTGTATATACACTGTATAAATTGACTATATCTCTATAGTGTGTATATACACCGTATAAATTGACTATATCTCTATAGTGTGTATATACACTGTATAAATTGACTATATCTCTATAGTGTGTATATACACTGTATAAATTGACTATATCTCTATAGTGTGTATATACACTGTTTAAATTGTCTATATCTCTATAGTGTGTATATACAGTTTAAATTGACTATATCTCTATAGTGTGTATATACACTGTATAAATTGTCTATATCTCTATAGTGTGTATATACACTGTATAAATTGACTATATCTCTATAGTGTGTATATACACTGTATAAATTGTCTATATCTCTATAGTGTGTATATACACTGTATAAATTGTCTATATCTCTATAGTGTGTATATACACTGTATAAATTGACTATATCTCTATAGTGTGTATATACACTGTATAAATTGACTATATCTCTATAGTGTGTATATACACTGTATAAATTGTCTATATCTCTATAGTGTGTATATACACTGTATAAATTGTCTATATATCTATAGTGTGTATATACACTGTATAAATTGTCTATATCTCTATAGTGTGTATATACACTGTATAAATTGTCTATATCTCTGTAGTGTGTATATACACTGTATAAATTGTCTATATCTCTATAGTGTGTATATACACTGTATAAATTGACTATATCTCTATAGTGTGTATATACACTGTATAAATTGTCTATATCTCTATAGTGTGTATATACACTGTATAAATTGTCTATATTTCTATAGTGTGTATAATGCATAAATATATATTTTGATATATATCTACATGGCGTTTATATGAAAATATACACACTAGATATATCTGTAGTGTCTATATGTATAAATATGTTTGCCTACAGATCACTGTATAGTTAGTGTGTGTCTGTGTGTATATAATATATATATATATACCTATTGTATCATGTACGTCTCCTGTTTGTGTTCCCACTTAGTAAAGCGCTACGGAATATGCTAGCGCTGTATAAATGCCTATAAGTATGTATGTATATGTATGTATATATATATATATATATATATATATTACGTAGTGATATCTTTTTTATTGGACTAACGTTACATTTAAAAGACAAGCTTTCGAGAGGATTCCTCTCTTCCTCAGGTCTGGATGTTATACTGATCAGTTCCTAGAATTGAACATTAGGACATCAAGGGTCACATGGGTGGGGGATTTAGATGTCGTAAAAAGTGAGTCAAATGGTATGTTCAAAATGGGAAAATAAACGCATGAAGGATCTTGGGCCACACACCTCTCTAAAGTGTGTGTACATTTAAATATGTATATTTGTATACATAGCTTTGCCTCTACAAGTCTATCTATAATGTATAAATATATTTGCCTGTATAACAGATATATATATATATATATATACATAATGTGTTTATTCACCAATATCTGTGGTGGATAGTGTTTTTATATGTGCCTTTTAGTGTCTTTAAATCTACAATATGTATACATATATGTGCCTATACATCTCTGGATATGTATATATTTCCTATACATCCCTGTAGCGTCTGTATGTGGACGTGTCAGCTGTGTATGTATGAATATATATATATATTTGCCTATATAGTTCTGTTGTGTCTGTCCATATGTGTATAGTGTCAATACCATTGTGTGTCTGTATAGTGTATATACATATGTGTTTAGTGTGTATGCATACATATTTTTACCTATATATCTCTGGATAGTGTCTGTACATGTGTATAGTATGTCTATTTTTCTAATACCTTTATGTATAGCGTGTATGTACATATTTGCCTGTACATCTCTGTACTGTATCCACTTTAGAGGAGTTTATGATTCTTTTTTGACATTAAGTGCTGTGGCCATCCAGGGTACATTGAGCCCCCCCCCCCTACTATGGGAGGATAATGCATTGTTTCCCTTTATAGGGTCTCCCATACACTGCAACCATACTGTCACACTGTCCCCCATACACCGCAACCATACTGTCACACTGTCCCCCATACACTGCAACCATACTGTCACACTGTCCACCATATGCCACAACCATACTGTCACACTGTCCACCATATGCCACAACCATACTGTCACACTGTCCCCCATATGCCACAACCATACTGTCACACTGTCCCCCATACACTGCAACCATACTGTCACACTGTCCCCCATACACTGCAACCATACTGTCACACTGTCCCCCATACGCCACAACCATACTGTCACACTGTCCACCATATGCCACAACCATACTGTCACACTGTCCCCCATATGCCACAACCATACTGTCACACTGTCCCCCATACACCACAACCATACTGTCACACTGTCTCCCATACACTGCAACCATACTGTCACACTGTCCACCATATGCCACAACCATACTGTCACACTGTCCCCCATACACTGCAACCATACTGTCACACTGTCCCCCATACACCACAACCATACTGTCACACTGTCCCCCATACACTGCAACCATACTGTCACACTGTCCCCCATACGCCACAACCATACTGTCACACTGTCCACCATATGCCACAACCATACTGTCACACTGTCCCCCATATGCCACAACATACTGTCACACTGTCCCCCATACACTGCAACCATACTGTCACACTGTCCACCATATGCCACAACCATACTGTCACACTGTCCCCCATATGCCACAACATACTGTCACACTGTCCCCCATACGCCACAACCATACTGTCACACTGTCCACCATACACTGCAACCATACTGTCACACTGTCCACCATATGCCACAACCATACTGTCACACTGTCCCCCATATGCCACAACCATACTGTCACACTGTCCCCCATACACTGCAACCATACTGTCACACTGTCCACCATACGCCACAACCATACTGTCACACTGTCCCCCATATGCCACAACATACTGTCACACTGTCTCCCATATGCCACAACCATACTGTCACACTGTCCACCATACACTGCAACCATACTGTCACACTGTCCCCCATATGCCACAACATACTGTCACACTGTCTCCCATATGCCACAACCATACTGTCACACTGTCCCCCATATGCCACAACCATACTGTCACACTGTCCCCCATACACTGCAACCATACTGTCACACTGTCCACCATACGCCACAACCATACTGTCACACTGTCCCCCATATGCCACAACATACTGTCACACTGTCTCCCATATGCCACAACCATACTGTCACACTGTCAGCCATACTGTCAAAATGTATCCCATACACCTCAACCATACTGTCAAAATGTATCCCATACACCTCAACCATACTGTCACACTGTCCCCCATATGCCACAACCATTCTGTCAAAATGCATCCCATACACTACAACGTCCCCCATACGCCACAACCATACTGTCACACTGTCCCCCATACACTGCAACCATACTGTCACACTGTCCCCCATACACTGCAACCATACTGTCACACTGTCCCCCATACGCCACAACCATACTGTCACACTGTCCACCATATGCCACAACATACTGTCACACTGTCCCCCATATGCCACAACCATACTGTCACACTGTCCACCATACACTGCAACCATACTGTCACACTGTCCACCATACGCCACAACCATACTGTCACACTGTCCACCATACACTGCAACCATACTGTCACACTGCCCACCATATGCCACAACCATACTGTCACACTGTCCCCCATATGCCACAACATACTGTCACACTGTCCACCATACGCCACAACCATACTGTCACACTGTCCACCATACACTGCAACCATACTGTCACACTGTCCCCATATGCCACAACATACTGTCACACTGTCCCCCATATGCCACAACATACTGTCACACTGTCAGCCATACTGTCAAAATCCATCCCATGCACTACAACCATACTGTCACACTGTCCCCCATACGCGACAACCATACTGTCACACTGTCCCCCATATGCCACAACATACTGTCACACTGTCCCCCATATGCCACAACCACTGTCACACTGTCAGCCATACTGTCAAAATGTATCCCATACACCTCAACCATACTGTCACACTGTCCCCCATACGCCACAACCATACTGTACACTGTCCCCCATACGCCACAACATACTGTCACACTGTCCCCCATATGCCACAACCACTGTCACACTGTCAGCCATACTGTCAAAATGTATCCCATACACCTCAACCATACTGTCACACTGTCCCCCATACGCCACAACCATACTGTCACACTGTCCCCCATACGCCACAACCATACTGTCACACTGTCCTCCATATGCCACAACCACTGTCACACTGTCCCCCATACGCCACAACCATACTGTCACACTGTCAGCCATACTGTCACACTGTTCACCATACGGCACAACCATACTGTCAAAATGTTTTCCATACACTACAACCATACTGTCAACAATGTCACTCTTGCGCTGCAACCATACTTTCAGATTGTTCATTATACACTGCAAACACACATTTACCCATAAACTACAACCATACTGTCATTTTGTCCATCATGTACTAAAATAATATCTTATACACTACAACCGCATCCCACAATATATACATTATTCTTTAGTCACTTGAACACTACAACCACATTGTCTCTCATGCACTACAACATATTGGCAAACATAGACTACAAATTGTCACACATTCACTACAACCATGCTGTCTTATTGACAGGCATACAATACAACCATATTGTTGTATTGTCACTCAGACTGAAACCACACGGGTACACTCATTCCCTACAATCATACTGCCACACATTCACTCTTACACTACAATCATACTGTCATATGAGTAAACACTATGACCATATTGTTGCAGTCCCTCATCCATTACAACCATACTGTCACATTGTCACATACAAACCACAACCATACTGGTTGTAACTCATACCATAGAACCATGCTGTGTGTCACTACTCTCCTCTTAGATTGCAATTGTCACTAACAACCCACAGCGCAGCACACGTTTACAGCGTGACATTTTATACCCATAGTGCAGCACACGTTTACAGCGTGACATTTTATACCCATAGTGCAGCACATGTAAACAGCACAACATTTTATACCCATAGTGCAGCACACGTTTACAGCGTGAAATTTTATACCCATAGTGCAGCACACATTTACAGCGTGACATTTTATACCCATAGTGCAGCACACATTTACAGCGGGAAATTTTATACCCATAGTGCAGCACACATTTACAGCGTGACATTTTATACCCATAGTATGGCACACGTTTACAGAGCAACATTTTATACCCATAGTGCAGCACACGTTTACAGAATGACATTTTATACCCATAGTGCAGCACACGTTTACAGAATGACATTTTATACCCATAGTGCAGCACACGTTTACAGAATGACATTTTATACCCATAGTGCAGCACACGTTTACAGAATGACATTTTATACCCATAGTGCAGCACACGTTTACAGAATGACATTTTATACCCATAGTATGGTTTATGTATGTGCTACAGTCTGCGCTTGATAACCTGTGTGCACCACCCTGGGTTTGAATATATCAGATAATGTAATGGACTCTGTATTACAACGTGCCTTCTCTGGCAGAATAATTCTTTGCATTGTCATTACGGATTTGGGTCTCATTACACAGAAACCCAGAGTTTTGTCCTTGCTAAATAAAGATAATTAATAAAATTACAATGTTTATGTTACTTTTTGTGTCTGTCGGTTTTCCACGCTGCACACTGCATGACTGTGTATGGTTTCACATGACGCGGCTGAATCTTATGCTACGTTGCACGGTCACATGTATTGTGTTTATGGCTGTGCATAGAGGAAAAGGCCGTTACGTTTTAATTCAGTGTGACTGTGTCTGCAAGTCTGTGCATGATGCACTGTATCGCTCACAAAACAATGCCCGGGAACGTCAGGACATTCATGTGTCTTAGAACAGGAAAATAATGGAGACCCGAGTGACGTTCACTGGTTTAACAGCCTACTGGTACAAACAAAAAAAAGAACATATTGACGGAAATCATACTTTATCATTCTTTATTCATAGACAGAATTTAGCGAATAGTCCAGAAAATTTATTTAATTCAAAATGTACGTAGAGAGGTAATGGCCTGCAAAATAAAAGCATCGGGGGAAGGGGATATACGTATGTTGTGGACAAGGCACACAACTCTAGAATTATTTTCATGGTGGCTAAATAAATAATCTGGAGTGTATATACTTTGAATACTGAAAAATATACCTTTTATGTTCAGTAATATTAGTAATTCTATTAGAAAATAATAAATACTATATTATAGTTGTGTTCAAAATTATTCAACCCCCACTGAAATTGAGTGTTTTGGCCAGTTTGACATTGATTTTGATCATTCAGTCATCTTGCTTACAATTAAATCAAAGAGGCACGTGTAGGTCAGACAAATATAACATAACATTTATAATGAAATAAGCACAAATGTCTTTTCTGTGCTCACATCATTATCAGTTTTATTCAACCCCCCAAGTGACATTCAATCTTAGTACTTAGTACAACATCCTTTTACAGTTATAACAGCTTTTAAACGTGAAGCATAGCTTGACACAAGTGTCTTGCAGCAATCTAGGGGTATCTTCGCCCATTCATCATGGGCAAAAGCCTCCAGTTCAGTCACATTCTTAGGCTTGCGCACTGCAACTGCTTTCTTTAAGTCCCACCAGAGGTTCTCAATCGGATTTAAGTCAGGTGACTGCGATGGCCACTCCAATGTTCCAGCCTTTAATCTGCGACCATGCTCTAGTGGACTTGGAGGTATGCTTGGGATCATTGTCCTGTTGAAAGGTCCAACGTCTCCCAAGCCTCAGGTTTGTGACGGACTGCATCACATTGTCATCCAATATCTCCTGGTACTGAAGAGAATTCATGGTACCTTGCACACGCTGAAGCTTCCCTGTACCTGCAGAAGCAAAACAGCCCCAAAGCATGATTGACCCCCCGCCATGCTTCACAGTAGGCAAGGTGTTCTTTTCTTCATAGGCCTTGTTCTTCCTCCTCCAAACATAGCGTTGATCCATGGGCCCAAACAGTTCTAATTTTGTTTCATCAGTCCACAGAACACTATCCCAAAACTTCTGTGGTTTGTCCACATGACTTTTGGCATACTGCAGTCGACTCTTCTTATTCTTTGGAGACAACAAGGGGGTGCGCCTGGGAGTTCTGGCATGGAGGCCTTCATTACGCAGTGTGCGCCGTATTGTCTGAGCTGAAACTTCAGTACCCACATCTGACAAATCTTTTCTCAGTTCCTCAGCAGTCACACGGGGACTTTTCTCCACTCTACGCTTCAGGTAGCGCACAGCAGTCGAAGTCAGCATCTTCTTTCTGCCACGACCAGGTAGCGTTTCAACAGTGCCCTTTGCCTTGAATTTGCGAATGATGCTTCCTATGGTCTCTCTTGGTATGTTTAACATCTTTGCAATCTTCTTATAGCCATTGCCCTTCCTGTGAAGAGTAATCACCTCTTCTCTTGTCTTCCTGGACCATTCTCTTGACTTCACCATGTTTGTAACCACACCAGTAAATGTCTAGAAGGAGCTGAGTATCACAGTCATTTTAAAGCTGCCTAATTGGTGCTTATTATGCTTTATTGCTGCTCCGTGACATCCACAGGTGTTTTCAATACCTGATTGAAAACACTTGAATGAACCTCTGTTCTTCAGAGTGGTAGTCTTTAAGGGGTTGAATAATTGTGTCAATGAAGAATTCACAAAAGAAACATTTACTACTGTATTACAAAACCAATTGATGTCATTTTAGTTGCATATGGTTCTTTAAAAAGTCCTTGTAGAATTTCATTCTGAATACAATTACAAATGTACACTAAATTCCCTAAAACCCTTTACAGCATTGGAGGTTGAATAATTTTGAACACAACTGTATATTGTTATTATTGCGCACTATTGTATAAAGAGATCCAAAGAGTTTTAATTCACTTTATAACAAAAAAGATAAGGAACATGTAGATGGACACGTATTACTGTTTCATGCCAAGGGGGGACACAGGGAAAAGTGCTGCCCTGCAAGATGTAGAATTCATATGCTCCAGGAAGGAAATCAAGGCAGGTCACTTGGGATTCCTTTTCTGCAGCGTATGGATTATACATGCTGCAAGGTGGTATTTTTCATGCACGGCCCAATAATATGAATACATTATATGTCTCCCATTAAACATTGCCAATATGTTCACCCTAGTGTTTATGTGTCTGGCGGTCATGAGGCAGGTCTGTGTGTATGTAGGGTGCCCTTATAGGTATATAATAGGGGTGTGTAGGTGCACATATAGGTATATAATAGGGATGTGTAGGTGCACATATGGGTATATAATAGGGGTGTGTAGGTGCACATATAGGTATATAATAGGGGTGTGTAGGTGCACATATAGGTATATAATAGGGGTGTGTAGGTGCACATATAGGTATACAGTGGCAAGAAAAAGTATGTGAACCCTTTGGGATTACGTGGAGTTTTGCATGAATTGGTCATAAAATGTCTCTGATCTTCATCTAAGTCACAACAATTTGAAAAACACAGTCTGCTTAAAATAATACAACACAAACATTATATGTTTTCATGTGTTTATTGAACAGAACATGTAAACATTCACAGTGCAGGGTGGAAAAAGTATGTGAACCCCTAGCCTAATGACTTCTCCAAGAGCTAATTGGAGCCAGGAGTGAGCCAACCTTGAGTCCAATCAGTGTGATATTATTGGATGTGTTGCTGAAAGCTGTCCTGCCTTTTAAAAACAAACGCCAGTTTTGGGTTTACTGGTTTCAAGAAGCACTGCCTGATGTGAACCATGCCTCGCAGAAAAGAGCTCTCAGAAGACCTATGATCAAGAATTGTTGACTTGCATGAAGCTGAAAGGGTTACAAAAGTATCTCCAAAAGCCTTGATGTTCATGTGTCCACGGTAAGACAGACTGTCTACAAATGGAGAAAGTTCAGCACTGTTGCTACTCTCCCTAGGCGTGGTCGTACTGTAAAGATGACTGCAAGAGCACAGCGCAGAATGCTTAATGAGGTAAAGAAGAATCCTAGAGTGTCAGCTAAAGATTTACAGAAATCTCTGGCACATGCTAACATTTTTTTTGACACATCTACAATAAGGAAAACATTAAACAGGAATGGAGTACATGGGAGGATACCACGGAGGAAGCCATTGCTGTCCAAAACGAATATTGCAGCACGTTTGACGTTTGCAAAAGAGCACCTGGATGTTCCACAGCACTACTGGCAAAATATTCTGTGGACAGATGAAACCAAAATTGAGTTGTTTGGAAAAACACACAACACTATGTGTGGAGAAAAAACACACCAACATCAAAACCTCATCCCCACTGTAAAACATGGCGGAGGGAGCATCATGGTTTGGGGCTGCTTTGTTGCCTCAGGGACTGGACGGATTGTTGTCATTGATGGAAAAATGAATTCCAGAGTTTATCAAGACATTTTGCAGGAAAACATAAGACCATCTGTCCGCCAACTGAAGCTCCGCAGAGGATGGGTGATACAACAGGACAATGACCCAAAGCATACAAGTAATTTAACAAAAGAATGGCTTCAACAAAACAAAATACGCCTTCTGGAGTGGCCCAGAGTCCTGACCTCAACCCGATTGAAATGCTGTGGCATAACCTTAAGAGAGCGATTCACACCAGACATCCCAAGAATATTGCTACACTGAAACAGTTTTGTGAAGAGGAGTGGTCCAAAATTACTCCAGATGGTTGTGCAGGTCTGATCTGCAACTACAGGAAACGTTTGGATGAGGTTATTGCTGCCAAAGGCGGGTCAGCCAGTTATTAAGTCCAAAGGTTCACATACTTTTTCCACCCTGCACTGTGAATGTTTACATAGTCTGTTCAATAAAAACATGAAAACATATAATGTTTGTGTTGTATTATTTTAAGCAGACTGTGTTTTTCATATTGTTGTGACTTAGATGAAGATCAGAGCACATTTTATGACCAATTCATGCAAAACTCCATGTAATCCCAAAGGGTTCACATACTTTTTCTTGCCACTGTATAATAGGGGTGTGTAGGTGCACATATAGGTATATAATAGGGATGTGTAGGTGCACATATAGGTATATAATAGGGATGTGTAGGTGCACATATTAGGGGTGTGAAGGCTTATGTACATGGGTTTGAGTATAGGGCTGCTCACTTTAAAATGCCCCGGTCTATTTTTTGTCCCAGTCAAGGCCCAGATGGGGACCAAAATAGGATTAGGGTGTTCCAGAACACACCAACCACACCCCCTGCTCTTTCATTATTAGTGATCAATTAACAAAATATTCGTCTGTGGAGAAATAATTGATATAATTCACAAAATGAAATTCTGGCAATAAGAAAGAAAGGCCTCCCGTGCCATTGGCTGATTACTGGCTCCGTGTTACTTTCTAAACACAGCTGCTATAGTGTATCGGGGAAATGACGATTCTAAATTCACCGTCGCCCCTTTATTCTTGATGCCGTCTGTTTAGGGAAGCTGTGCCCAGGCGAATGTACCCCACACGAGAAAAACAACAGAAACGAGGCTCATCCCAGGAACCTGCATTCAAAGAAGCCTTTAATAAATGGCTTTGTCCAGTTTTATGTCCAAGACAGCGTCTGCCATGTTTTCAGGAGTATCTGTTACAGTTTCCCTGAGCTTCCCATGTGTTTAGGAACTTTAAGATCAACCTCACAGATTAATTTATTTTTACATTTCTGTTAGCGGGGGAGGGGTAATCTGTCTGGCAGCTGTTTCAACAACTCACACACTAATAAGGCGTTTCACCTAAGGAACACAAGCTTTATCACACATGCGATTCAACATTACATGAGTGACAGTGGGAAATTAAAGGACCTTCATGTGTCCAGTATGTGAAGCGTCATGGAGCCGGATGCTCGAATCTGCCTTCTGGGACCAGTGAATTGTTCAGAATTTAACTTTTGTCCCATGTGCATGACATGAAAAGGGCTGCCCTACGTTCTAATCAATGATATTTATTTATTTTTACCTCAAAACCACATAATAAATTATCAAATGGTTCCGATACTCCTAAGATTTCCAAAATTTCCCCATATTGGAACATGGAGCCGTTCAAATTGGCCGCTTCCAAATGTTCCTAAATCCAAAATAGCAGCAAGCTGAAATCGGCTGCACTGAAATGCGCGTTTGGGCCGTGCCCACGTCTGTTTCACAGTTTAGAAGCCATCGCCATATTCATCCACCCCAAAAAATTATGTCTCCGTGATTGAAATCCAAAATCTGGGTATTGAAACTTATACCTTGGGATGGGGACAGGGGCCGATAGTAAGTTAACAGCCAGTCACGTGTCCAGGCCCCAATACAAGCCTATAAGCAATCACTCTGACACAGTCACCGGCGATGGACCACAAATACAAAACTCAGAAGGGGAACAGTTTTCGTATAGGGGCAATGTGTCCCCTGCATTAAAGGTGTCACAGTGAGCCTGGGAATTCTGTGAATAAGCAGCATGGATACACTGCATTCCATTCATTGGACGATGTATCCAGCTGCACTGGCGGCTCCCAGTACAGCATCAGGCTTTCGTGCCGTTCCCATTGGATGTCAGCACTATTTCCCAGGGATCACAGATCTTGAACTGTCAGCCAACTAATGCCTCGTGGCAGATGTCGATAGGAGGGTATATTTAGTTACTTTCCTTGGATGACAAGGTTAACAGTTCCAACGCCAGAGGAAATCATTTCTTGGATTACAGTCAAGAACCAGGATTTTCAGGTTTGACTTGATGTAAGTGCGCCTTTTATCCGTACCCAGGGTGTGCCGAGTCACAGAACGGAGCGCCCTGGAGGCTTCACGTAGCAACATATCACAAGGTGTATACATACAAAATGAAACCAGAACAAACGAGGAACCAAAATCCACATGGCTGTCTGCCATGCCATGCTGCCAGCAATACCCACAGGCTGCCTCATTTACCATGGCACCACCAATCCCATCCTGTGACTGGAGGCTCTTTACTCCAGTTACACCGTCCTGTCCTTGGATTTCTCCACAGTTTTCCTGTTCAGTGGGCAACCCCAAGAGCTTATCACCGGGGCAGGACTCATCCCACTGGAATCAATGGAAATGCCTTCCTTGGCCTGTACTTACTATAAAGTAATAAACAATTCACTGCTGTGCTTTACACATAAAAAAGCATAACAATGTTACACTGTACAACAGGAACCCTTTCAGTGAGGGGCTGCCCAGTGTTTTGCCTCCCTCCTCTACTGGATGTACAGGGCTGTGGAATTGCAGCTTCAACCCAAGTAGACCCAAAAACGGACATGACCTTTAATACACGTCAGTCCTGTACAGTCAGTGTCCATGAGAGGGGGCTATCCAACCCTGACTGGAACAGTAACTCCGACTAACTACGGCCGCAACTCTAACCCTAACCTCAACCCTAAACCTAACTGATAAACCTAAATCTAACCCTAACCACAACTTTAACCTTATCCACAACTCCAAACCTAACCTCACCCCTAAACCTAACATAAATCTAACCCTAACCACAACTTTAACCTTAACCACAGCTCCAAACCTAACCTCACCCCTAAACCTAACATAAATCTAACCCTAACCACAACTTTAACCTTAACCACAGCTCCAAACCTAACCTCACCCCTAAACCTAACATAAATCTAACCCTAACCACAACTTTAACCTTAACCACAGCTCCAAACCTCACCCCTAAATCTAACATAAATCTAACCCTAACCACAACTTTAACTTTAACCACAGCTCCAAACCTAACCTCACCCCTAAACCTAACATAAATCTAACCCTAACCACAACTTTAACCGTAACCACAACTCCAAACCTAACCTCACCCCTAAACCTAACATAAATCTAACCCTAACCACAACTTTAACCTTAACCACAGCTCCAAACCTAACCTCACCCCTAAACCTAACATAAATCTAACCCTAACCACAACTTTAACCTTAACCACAGCTCCAAACCTAACCTCACCCCTAAACCTAACATAAATCTAACCCTAACCACAACTTTAACCTTAACCACAACTCCAAACCTAACCTCACCCCTAAACCTAACATAAATCTAACCCTAACCACAACTTTAACCTTAACCACAGCTCCAAACCTAACCTCAATTCTAAACATAAACCTAAATCTAACCCTACCCCTAACCTCATATCCAAACTTGATTTTAACATTACGTCAAATGCTATCTACACCTCTGACTCCAATGCCATCTCTAATTCCAACACTAACACTAAACCTAACTTTAACCACAACACTAACTCTAACCTCAACCTAACCTATCTAAACCTAACCTTATCCTCAACTCTAAACCTAACCCTAACCGCAACTCTAAACCTAACCCTAACCACAACTCCAACCTCTACAACCCTGACTCTAATGCCAACTCTAACCACAACACTAAACCTAACCACAAACTCTAACCTCAAATCCAGCCCCAACTGTAGTACATCAAACAATAAATGAAGCCCAACTGTAAACCCAACTTCCAACAGAATTTCGTTGCTCTTTTGTTCCCTGCACTTCAGGGAGTCAAATTCCCAGACCATTTACTGCAGGGTCCCCAAAGTAAAGGGGAAATCCGCCGAATGCATCCAAAAGACCACCACAACGAATGGAGAACCCCCCCCGAAACTACCGCTCAAAGCCAAACTCATCTTACTCTCCGCCGCAAAAACGCCGGAAAAAAGCCGAATGCACCTGACGATCTGCCGCAAAATCGCCAAACGTATCTGGAAAAAGCCAGCGATCCGTTGAACAAACCAGCCGCCGGAAAAAAGCCGACAAGCCGACAAACGGGGTAAAAAGAAAATTGCAACTTTTAAAAGCTGTTTGCAAAAAAACTACAGCACAAAAATGCCTGGAATTAATATACAAGGTCCTATGAATAATAATAATATTACAGGAAAACAATTTCCCGAAAATTTCCAGTCTGTTACAGGAAAAAAAGAAGCAATTAAAAAAAATTCCCGAAAAAATCTCGAAAAATGCATAAAATTAAATAAACAAAGAGACTTTTTGCTGCAGATTAAAAGAATACACAGTTTAATAAATATTCAATAAAGACAGGAATAATTTTAACATTGAAGCCTAACCAGTGTGGCATTGTGCCAGGCGTTACATAAATATAGCAGAGGGTACCTTGCCACTGAATATGTTAGCGCTGTATGAAACCTTAAAATTTTATTTTTTTTCTTTTAAATTTTCTTATTTTCTAAATTGCTTAATAAAAAAATAATAATAAACCCATAATAAATATATCAGGACTGATGATTAACCCACGCAGTGCCAATGTCGGGACAGTAAAACACTGGCCATTCTGTGCACAAACGTGCTTGTAAGAGGATCACGGCTGCCTCTTGTGTTTACCAGTTTGCTTGGCACAGCACGGAGGAATGGGACCCTGAAGATACATCTCCGCACCTGCCACTGCAAATTACCCGTCTGGGGTCTTTCCAGAGGGAGCAGTTGGGACCTGCTGCTCTGGGGGCCGATTGCTGGTGGAGTTTGGGCACGCAGCCAGAGTGCGCCCCAGAGAGGAAATCATTAATTAAGGGCACAGGAGGCTCCTTGCAGAAAGGTGGAGAGGTGGGAGCTTCAGAAAGCGGTGAGAAGCGGAGCCCGTGAATGAGGACATGGCAGTAAACACTGGGAATCCCACCAAGAACCATCAAGAGGGTTCATAAACCACTGGGGAAAATGGCCCATTAGTGAGTCTATTAAGCAGGCATTAGATAGGTGTGAGATCATTACCGGGGTCTCTGAAGGAGGGGATTCTGCTTGTAGGACATTAGCGATGTAATAGCTACATTTACCACTTATTGCCGTGATAAAACACCTCTGTCTTATGGAGGATTCAGCCTGCCATGAGGGCGAGTGCCAGCCATGACAAGAGAACTGACAGTGTACCCCATGGGGGGCGGGCGCTGTGCGCACGACATAGGGTTTGCGGAGAGATGACCACGAACAGGCTGGCAGGGTCTGGTCCTCCATTTATTAGAGTTTATACACTGCACAAACTGCACACAGGGACACAACCACACAAAACAACAGATTTGGGGATTTAGCTCATATCAGAGAACCCGCAACAGCGTCCAGATTACCCAGAGTGCACCCAGAGGATTCTCATCGACCCGCTGGTACATATCACGTACAAAACATCAGGTATGGACGCCACAGACAAAGCGTCAGGTATGAACACCAAGCACAAAGCGTCAGGTATGGACACCACGCACAAAGCGTCAGGTATGGACACCACGCACAAAACGTCAGGTATGGACACCAAGCACAAAGCGTCAGGTATGGACACCATGCACAAAGCGTCAGGTATGGACACCAAGCACAAAGCGTCAGGTATGGACACCACGCACAAACAAAGCGTCAGGTATGGACACCAAGCACAAAGCGTCAGGTATGGACACCAAGCACAAAGCGTCAGGTATGGACACCATGCACAAAGTGTCAGGTATGGACACCAAGCACAAAGCATCAGGTATGGACACCAAGCACAAAGCGTCAGGTATGGACACCAAGACAAAGCGTCAGGTATGGACACCATGCACAAAGTGTCAGGTATGGACACCATGCACAAAGCGTCAGGTATGGACACCATGCACAAAGCGTCAGGTATGGACGCCACAGACAAAGCGTCAGGTATGAACACCAAGCACAAAGCGTCAGGTATGGACACCACGCACAAAGCGTCAGGTATGGACACCACGCACAAAACGTCAGGTATGGACACCAAGCACAAAGCGTCAGGTATGGACACCATGCACAAAGCGTCAGGTATGGACACCAAGCACAAAGCGTCAGGTATGGACACCACGCACAAAGCGTCAGGTATGGACACCAAGCACAAAGCGTCAGGTATGGACACCAAGCACAAAGCGTCAGGTATGGACACCATGCACAAAGTGTCAGGTATGGACACCAAGCACAAAGCATCAGGTATGGACACCAAGCACAAAGCGTCAGGTATGGACGCCACAGACAAAGCGTCAGGTATGGACACCATGCACAAAGTGTCAGGTATGGACACCATGCACAAAGCGTCAGGTATGGACACCATGCACAAAGCGTCAGGTATGGACGCCACAGACAAAGCGTCAGGTATGAACACCAAGCACAAAGCGTCAGGTATGGACACCACGCACAAAGCGTCAGGTATGGACACCACGCACAAAACGTCAGGTATGGACACCAAGCACAAAGCGTCAGGTATGGACACCATGCACAAAGCGTCAGGTATGGACACCAAGCACAAAGCGTCAGGTATGGACACCACGCACAAAGCGTCAGGTATGGACACCAAGCACAAAGCGTCAGGTATGGACACCAAGCACAAAGCGTCAGGTATGGACACCATGCACAAAGTGTCAGGTATGGACACCATGCACAAAGCGTCAGGTATGGACGCCACAGACAAAGCGTCAGGTATGGACACCACACACAAAGCGTCAGGTATGGACACCAAGCACAAAGCGTCAGGTATGGACACCATGCACAAAGTTTCAGGAATGGACACCATGCACAAAGCGTCAGGTATGGACACCATGCACAAAGTGTCAGGAATGGACACCATGCACAAAGCGTCAGGTATGGACACCATGCACAAAGCGTCAGGTATGGACACCATGCACAAAGTGTCAGGTATGGACACCATGCACAAAGTGTCAGGTATGGACACCATGCACAAAGCGTCAGGTATGGACGCCACAGACAAAGCGTCAGGTATGGACACCATGCACAAAGCGTCAGGTATGGACGCCACAGACAAAGCGTCAGGTATGGACACCATGCACAAAGCGTCAGGTATGGACGCCACAGACAAAGCGTCAGGTATGGACACCATGCACAAAGCGTCAGGTATGGACGCCACAGACAAAGCGTCAGGTATGGACACCACACACAAAGCGTCAGATATGGACACCATGCACAAAGTGTCAGGTATGGACACCAAGCACAAAGCGTCAGGTATGGACACCATGCACAAAGCGTCAGGTATGGACGCCACAGACAAAGCGTCAGGTATGGACACCATGCACAAAGCGTCAGGTATGGACGCCACAAAGCGTCAAGTATGGACACCATGCACAAAGCGTCAGGTATGGACGCCACAGACAAAGCGTCAGGTATGGACACCACACACAAAGCGTCAGGTATGGACACCATGCACAAAGTATCAGGTATGGACACCATGCACAAAGCGTCAGGTATGGACACCATGCACAAAGCGTCAGGTATGGACACCATGCACAAAGCGTCAGGTATGGACACCATGCACAAAGCGTCAGGTATGGACGCCACAGACAAAGCGTCAGGTATGGACACCATGCACAAAGCGTCAGGTATGGACGCCACAGACAAAGCGTCAGGTATGGACACCATGCACAAAGCGTCAGGTATGGACACCACACACAAAGCGTCAGGTATGGACACCATGCACAAAGTATCAGGTATGGACACCATGCACAAAGCGTCAGGTATGGACACCATGCACAAAGCGTCAGGTATGGACACCATGCACAAAGCGTCAGGTATGGACACCATGCACAAAGCGTCAGGTATGGACGCCACAGACAAAGCGTCAGGTATGGACACCATGCACGAAGTGTCAGGTATGGACACCATGCACAAAGCGTCAGGTATGGACACCATGCACAAAGCGTCAGGTATGGACACCACATACAAAGCATCAGGTATGGACGCCACAGACAAAGCGTCAGGTATGGACACCACACACAAAGCGTCAGGTATGGACACCACGCACAAAGTGTCAGGTATGGACACCATGCACAAAGCGTCAGGTATGGACACCATGCACAAAGCGTCAGGTATGGACACCATGCACAAAGCGTCAGGTATGGACACCACGCACAAAGCATCAGGTATGGACACCACGCACAAAGCATCAGGTATGGACACCACGTACAAAGCATCAGGTATGGACACCACACACAAAGCGTCAAGTATGGACACATGCACAAAGGTCAGGAAGGACACCATGCACAAAGCGTCAGGTATGGACACCATGCACAAAGCGTCAGGTATGGACACCATGCACAAAGTGTCAGGTATGGCTCACCATGCACAAAGTGTCAGGTATGTGGACACCATGCCAACCAAGAACCTGTCAGGTATGGACACCATCACAAACAGCGAGGGTATGGAACCGCGACAAAGCGTCAGGTATGGACGTCGTCAGTAGCAAAGTATCAGGATGCTCAGATCCATGCCACATGGGCATCATACGCACTTGGACGCCACAGACAAAGCGTCAGGTATGGAGCACCAAAAGCGTCGTGGATACGCCACAGACATCACATGACAAAGATAGCGTCAGGTATGGACACCAAAGCGTCAGATATGGACCAGCATGCACAAAGTGTCAGGTATGGACACCAAGCACAAAAAGCGTCAGGTATGGACACCATGCACAAAGCGTCAGCGTCAGTATACGCCACACGGACAAAGCAGCCATATGGACACATGCACAAGCGTCAGGTATGGACGCCACAAAGCGCCAAGTATAACCCGATGCACAAAGCGAGCAAACAGTGACGCCACAGACAAAGGCGTCAGGTATGGACACCACAACAAAGCGTCAGGTATATGACACACATGCACAAAGTCAGGTATGGACATCAGCATGTCAAAGCGTCAGGTATGGACACCATGCACAAAGCGTCAGGTATGGACACCATGCACAAAGCGTCAGGTATGGACACCATGCACAAAGCGTCAGTATATACGGCCACAGACAAAGCGTCAGGTATGGACACCATGCACAAAGGTGGTCAGGTATGGACGCCACAGACAAAGCGTCAGGTATGGACACCATGCACAAAGCGGTCAGGTATGGACACCACACCAACATACAGGTATGAGACCACCACCAAAGTATCAGGTATGGACACCATGCACAAAGCGTCAGGTATGGACACCATGCACAAAGCGTCAGGTATGGACACCATGCACAAAGCGTCAGGTATGGACACCATGCACAAAGCGTCAGGTATGGACGCCAACAGACAAAGCGTCAGGTATGCGACACCATGCACGAAGTGGTCAGGTATTGGACACCATGCACAAAGCGTCAGGTATGGACACCATGCACAAAGCGTCAGGTATGGACACCACATACAAGCATCAGGTATGGACGCCACAGACCAAAGCGTCAGGTATGGAGACCACACACACAAAGCGTCAGGTATGGACACACGCACAAAGTGTCAGGTATGGACACCATGCACAAAGCGTCAGGTATGGACACACCATGCACAAAGCGTCAGGTATGGACACCATGCACAAAGCGTCAGGTATGGACACCACGCACCAAGAAGCATCAGGTATGGACACCACGCACAAAGCATCAGGTATGGACACCACGTACAAAGCATCAGGTATGGACACCACACACAAAGCGTCAAGTATGGACACCATGTACAAGCGTCAGATATGGACACCACACGCAAAGCGTCAGGTATGGACACCATGCACAAAGCGTCAGGTATGGACACAACACACAAAGCATCAGGTATGGACACCACGTACAAAGGGTCAGGTATGGACACCACGCACAAAGCGTCAGATATGGACACCACACACAAAGCGTCAGGTATGGACACCATGCACAAAGCGTCAGGTATGGACACCACACACAAAGCATCAGGTATGGACACCATGCACAAAGCGTCAGGTATGGACACCATGTACAAAGGGTCAGGTATGGACACCATGCACAAGGCATCAGGTATGGACACCATGTACAAAGCGTCAGGTATGCACACCATGTACAAAGCGTCAGGTATAGACACCATGCACAAGGCATCAAGTATGGACACCATGTACAAAGCGTCAGGTATAGACACCAGATATACATAAAGCATCAGACATGGACATCACACACACAAGCGTTCCATATGGGTGTATATTAATGGTAAAACCTCTGGATATTGATCAGTTATGGGTCATGTCCTCAACACAGCACTCATTGCACTAACACCTCAAAGTTACAGGGTGTCCAGAAACCCCTGGTCTGTCTCTGGCCCTTCACTTCCAGAATTGAACACCTCTAAGCCAGATGGCCACCAGGGTGAGGAGGTATTTTTTGAGCCCTTGATACAAATTCCCACAAACTGTAGCTGCTTTTATCTTGTCCTATAATTTCGCCTTTCATCTTCCCGCTCTGTCCTGACACCTGATATCCAGCCGTGTGATGCGATATGACGAGACGGCTCAGTTTAACTACAGCCACGTGTGCTCTGCAAGTGTTAATTACAACACTTTAATGATGCGGTTTATAAGAAAACCCACAAACCACATACATGTAACTCTGCCCGTGCTGCCATTAACACGGAGAGGGGGATATACTAATCACTTCCCATTAACACCTAATGGAGCTTCACGCAACGTGCGAAAACCAGCAAAGAACAGAAAAGAAGCATTACGAGAAAAACCTACAATACCGAGTAAAATCTTTAGGAATGGCAGCACCCGGGCATGAATCGGGCAAGAGGGGGCATCCAGAGAGCAACAAGTAACAGCAGTGAGTGTGACAGAGGCATACCCAGGGGCAAAGTGCCCATGCAAGGGGTGCACATCCACTGACCAACTCCAACAGGTAGATCCCAATTCCATACAAAGCCTCAGCCTTCCTGGTTTCATCCCCTCATTCTGCTTCATCATACTTTATTATGTAATGATAATATTTATACTGTGTAAATTCTATCATTTTAACCACCGGTATGGGACATCTCAGGCTGTGTGATTCCTACATACACAGTGCACATTACTGAGTTTTATTGCTGTGGAGCTCTGTGATACGCTCAAACACGTTGCACATTACTGTGAGTTTTATTGCTGTGCAGCTCTGTGATACGCTCATACACACTGCACATTACTGTGAGTTTTATTGCTGTGCAGCTCTGTGATACGCTCATACACACTGCACATTACTGTGAGTTTTATTGCTGTGCAGCTCTGTGATACGCTCATACACACTGCACATTACTGTGAGTTTTATTGCTGTGCAGCAGTGTTAATTTCGTCGACAAAATATTTTCGTCATAATTTTCATCAGGCACACTTTTTCCTTACTAGAAACAAAATTGTAACGAGACAAAAATGATGGCAAAAATACTCTGCCATTTTCGTCAATCAACGAAAATGTGTCACTGCGACCAGTGTTCGGGTCCAGCCTCCCACACCGCGTGTTTGGCTCCCTGCGAGCGTCCGAAGCCATGGAGCTTCGGCGCTCGCCTGGGGGAACCACGTCACCAGCCGAGTTCTCGCAAGTTTGCGGCTGGTCACGTGGCTACCCCAGGCGAGCGCCCAAGCTCCATGCCGCCGGATGCTCAGAGGGAGCCGAACACGCGGCGGCGGTAGGAGGCGAGCTGGGGGCAGTATATCTATGAGAATTGCTGGGGCATATCCATGACATGAGAGCTGCTGGGGCATATCCATGAGAGCTGGGTCAGTACAGTATCCATGTGTGCTGGGGGCATATCCATGAGATCTGGGGCAATATCCATGTGTGAGCTGGTCTGGGGGCAATATATCCATATGTGAGCTGGTCTGGGGCAATATATCCATGTGTGAGCTGGTCTGGGGCAATATATCCATATGTGAGCTGGTCTGGGGGCAATATATCCATATGTGAGCTGGTCTGGGGCAATATATCCATGTGTGAGCTGGTCTGGGGCAATATATCCATATGTGAGCTGGTCTGGGGCAATATATCCATATGTGAGCTGGTCTGGGGCAATATATCCATGTGTGAGCTGGTCTGGGGCAATATATCCACGTGTGAGCTGGTCTGGGACAATATATCCATATGTGAGCTGGTCTGGGGCAATATATCCACGTGTGAGCTGGTCTGGGACAATATATCCATGTGTGAGCTGGTCTGGGGCAATATAGCCATGTGTGAGCTGCTGTGGGCAATATATATCCATGTGAGCTGGGACACTATATCCTCTATTGTCATTCAATGCAAAGAGGGGAGTTGATAGTGATTGGTGATTTTTTTAGTTCCACAAGGAAGGCAAGTGAACTTCAAGAGCCATTAAAGTCTATGGAGTTAGAAGTTCACTTACTCCCTTTTTTCATTTACTCCAGGCATGTAATCCAGCCCCAGGAGTATAAAATGAGTTTGCAAATGCTGCAGAAATGCTTAAATAATGAATTACACATTAACTAAACACATTCAATTTTAGTCGACTAAAATTAGACTAAAATTAATAATAATTCTGACGACTAAAATACGGCGAAAATTAAGACTAAAATTAAATTTGCTGTCAAAATTAACACTGCTGTGCAGCTCTGTGATACACAAATATGCACTACTGTAAGTCTTATTGTTGCGGAGCTCTGTGATATGTACATATACACCACACATTACTGTGGGTTTTGGTGCTGTGGAGCTCTGTTATATGTGCATATACACCACATATTACTGTGGGTTTTATTTCTGTGGAGCTCTGTGATACCCTTATACACAGTGCACATTACTCTGAGTTTTATTGCTGTGGAGCTCTGTGATACACTCATACACACTGCACATTACTGTAGGTTTTATTGCTGTGGAGCTCTGTGATATGCTCATACACTCTGCACATTACTGTGGGTTTTATTGCTGTGGAGCTCTGTGATATCCTTATACACACTGCACATTACTGTGGGTTTTATTGCTGTGGAGCTCTGTGATACACTCATACACACTGCACATTACTGTGGGTTTTATTGCTGTGGAGCTCTGTGATACACTCATACACACTGCACATTACTGTAGGTTTTATTGCTGTGGAGCTCTGTGATATGCTCATACACTCTGCACATTACTGTGGGTTTTATCGCTGTGGAGCTCTGTGATACCCTTATACACACTGCACATTACTGTGGGTTTTATTGCTGTGGAACTCTGTGATATGCTCATACACTCTGCACATTACTGTGGGTTTTATCGCTGTGGAGCTCTGTTGATACCCTCATATACACTGCACATTACTGTGGTTTTTATTGCTGTGGAGCTCTGTGATACACTGATACACACTGCACATTACTGTGGGTTTTATTGCTGTGGAGCTTGCTTATCTGTAATATAAAGACTGAGGAAATAGTTTCCCAAACACAGACTGTTCTGTGCCATGCATCAGGTGCAATAGACTAGGACAACAGTTTTGTTTATGACATGGGACGTCTTATAGAAACAAGTGCTATCCTATCCATGGCTGAGCTGGGGAACGGCTGCTGATGTTTTAAGGGCTCTCTTAATTTATTAAATAGCTAGAGAAGCATTTAAGGAGGCCAAACAAGCTCCGCGTGTGAACGTGGCACACTGCCAGGGCTGAATTTCCATCTCATGCTCCCCCACTACATGCTCTTTAGCCCTCTCTTCCCCTGGGCCAAATTTACTTGTAATGCATTATTAGGTACAAAGCCTTGATGAATCCAGGCGGTATCACGGTAACGACGCTTACATTCTCCAGGCTGCAGGGTGGCGAGTTTCCGCGCTATGCAAATCCAAAAAACCTAGGAATAGATACGCTACGTTGTGGCTGTGAGACATTGCTGGTAATGGCGAGTCCAACAATTATCACATCATGCTGGGTAAGTGTGTACGCTCTGACATGTCATTCCGCTGATGGCTGGGAATAAATGCATAATACAGAGGCTGATCTAGTAGCGTGGAGCCCGTGTCCACTCATTAGCTATTTATATTTACTTGTATGCCAAAAATATCCTCCTCACATCCCTCGCTGACCCTTTCCCCCCCCCATAGGTCTTCCTTGCTTTTCCTGAAAGATGGTGCTGAGCAGCGAGAGAGGAGGAGGAGGAGGAGGAGCGGATATAAACAGGACTCTGAGAAATTCCAGGCCGATCCTGCTGGAGAAATGTAAATATTCTGTCTGTTCCCGTGACCGGGAGGCCGATCAGTGACCGCAGATCAATACCGTACCGCTCTGCCGTCACACTCGGCACGCAGAGGACGCCAGCGTGCAATGTGCTCACTCAGCTGCCCGACCTAACACGCCACGATTGCAAGTGGGTCGGCAACATCCCGCCGCTCGCCATCCTATTCCCTGAATAATCCGCTGCCTGATCTGCCGATTCCTCTATAATCAAATTGAAAACGGTGAATCGACACTGACGTTTCACTTCCCACCAATTAACTGGCACCGCGATGAGCAAGGCATTGTGGGATTCTTAAAATGTCCGCCCGCTATCGCCAGAGTTTTTAGGGAAGCCCCCAGTTGTCGTCCTCTTGCTTTTAACCCACTGTCCACCACTTCACACACAAATATGAGATTAATCTGACACTCTGCACAGCTATGAGTGCTCCATCATGCCGCTGCGAGCCACCTGCTCCCTCTCCCCCCTCTGAAGGGAGGCTTATAGGGTTAATTCAGCCATCCAGATGCAGGGGCTTAGCCCCACCCACACCCTCAGCTCAGGGAGCCCTCAGCTCAAGTTTTCTGGACATGGAGTACTTCAGCCCCGTCCAGTGGGATCAAAGTCTTCCTACACTGTGAGTCGCTGGATTGGCTAGACCGCTTAGCCCCCCCCCCCGTGACCACATGACATGCTCTGCATGTCATATCCTGCAGAGGTCAGAGGGTGACCAGCACTGGATTCAGGGGAACTTTTAAAGGAAACAAACAGGGTTATTCAGAGAGAGGTGAAAAGCAGGAGAATGGCAGGAGAAGAGAAAACTCTAGGTCAAAATAGCCAAACCAGAAAAATTCTTCCATTCATCTCTCTTTCCAAATCCGCTATTTTGACCTAGAATTTTCCATTCTCCAGTCATTCTGCTGCGTTTCACCGCTCTCTGAATAACCCTGTATAAGTTTAAAAAGGATGGGCAGTATATATAGTAGTATTTAGTGTACTGTATAACCCTCTGTTTCCTCTCCCTCCATAGTGTCCCTTTAATGTTTATGTACAGTATATCACTTATGTATATAGTGGGGGGTGTAGGGAATGCCTGACATTTATAAATAATATCATATATTTCAGACTAGGAAACATATGAGTGAACCAAATAAAGGCCCTGCAGTGTGTGGGCTGAATGGGAACAGTTTATTCTGTAAAAATAGAGGTGGCACTGCTTTCCCATGCGATGCCGCTCGACTCCCATGCCCATTTCCCATGCGCTCAACCTCTGCTTTGGTGACACTAACAGGGTTATTCAAAGAGATCCGAATGGCTGCCGAAAGGGAACCAAACGCTGAAAATCAGCGTTCGGTTTCCTTTCTTGGCCATTCGGCTATCCAGAGAGCAGACAATTTGCCAAATGTCGGCAAATTGCCTGCACATACGGTGCCTGTTCGAGGGCAGTGAAATCCCCATAGAGAAACAATGCTTCTGCTACTCAGAGAACACAAACCAGCAGTGAAAGGTTCCCCTAATGCCCTGCCATTCGGTGGTTTAATTCGACAGGTTTATTCAGGAGAATCCCATAGGCTTCAATGTTAAAAATATTCCCGTTTTAATTCAATATCTAATAAACCGTTCATTATAAAATTCTGCAGTAAAGAGTCTCTTTATTTATAGATTTTTTAGGATCTTTTAAGCATTTTTCTTGATTTTTTTAATTTTTCTTCTTTTTTCTGTAACAGCCCTCTTTATTATCATTCATTGGATTTTATATGTAAATTTCAGACATTTTCGCTCAGTAGTTTCTTTGCAAACAGCGTTTCACTTTTCAAACATTCATACAAACTGTTTTTCTAATTTATGCACTGCATTCGTCTGCGGTGTCGGCTTTTTCCGGCGGCTGCGCTGCGTGTGCTCGGCTCTTGGTCGGGTTTTTTCTGCGTTTTCGGCGGGTTAATCCAGATGTTCTTGCGGGTTTCGGTGTGCGTTCGCCCTCATTTTGTGGTGAGTTTTCAGCGGGTTTGCGGCTGCTTTTCCCTGCAATTCGGTGGCCCTGTGGTGCTTGCTGAATACACCGCAGGATCACCGAAATGGGATCGCCAAATCGAACCGAATTGAGGCGAACGAAAAGTCACTGAACGTGCGGTGGCTTTTCGATTCTCTCTGAATAACCCTGATGGTTTAAATTCTCTACTTGTTACTTTTTAAAAGGTTTACATAAAGGGGCGCTCTACTCATCCTGATCACTTTATTGTTTTAAAGAGTTCAGTATGTGAGGAGTGCCCCCCCTCCCATGTTCCCCAATCTGGAAAAATGCTGAGAGAAGTGGAGGAGTTTCCCCTCCCCACCAAGGGCCAAATTACATACTTGGTGCTAACGTTAGCTCTCACCTGCGTGAGCGTTAATGTTAGCTCAAGTATTTTCCGCATACTACAATCCAAACGGTAATGGGTTAAGTAACCCGTTTGCGCTTGGTATCTTGCACATTCAGCGCGAGGTCACTGTTCTTTGTGCTCCCGATACTTAACATGAGGAGCGCAAAGTGTTAATCAGCGCTGGATTACAAAGTCCTAACGCTGACTAACGTCCGGCCGCTGTTAGCAAAAGTTAAGCAGAGCCAGGACTTGGTGTTAACAGATTCCGCTTCTGCAAAATCCGTTAACACCAGCCAAAAAAATAATAAAAAGAATCAGATACTCACCTTCTGTCCCACGGCGAGGACCTCGGCTCTGTCCGCCTCTTCAGTCTGGCGGGAGCAGGGAAAAACTGGGGGAAAAAGTCCCCCCAGTCTCTCCCTGCGTATCACTACGCTGACCGGCCGGATCTCGCAAGGTGAGATCTGACTGGTCATGTGACCGCCGGCGTCTGCTTCAATGGAGTCCTATGGACTCCATTGAGAGGATGCTCGCGGTGGTGCTCAGCGCTGTCGCGCGCATCCCAGGGCTTTGCGCGCGATAACAACGCAGGCAGCTTTTTTAGCGCTTGAATTGTAATCTAGTGGTAAAACGGGCACGATAGGGGAAAAACTGCGAGCATAGTTTTTCCTCCCTAGCGCCCCCGTTTTACCGCTAGGAATGTAATTTGGCCCCAAAAGTCATGAGCAGCCAGGATTTTGAAATTCCTGGCTGACGGTCACCAGACCAGTCACACAGAGAGCGGCCGATGTCACCCTCTGGGATAATAAAATCAATAAAACTCATTCTCATACACACCGCACATTACTCTGAGTTTTATTGCTGTGGAGCTCTGTGATACGCTCATACACACCACACATTATTGTATCACAGAATCCACAGCAATAAAACTCACAGTAATATGCTGTGTACATGAGAATGAGTTTTATTGCTGTGTAACTCTGTGATTCACTCATACACACCGCATATTACTGTGGTTTTTTGTTGTTGTGCAGCTCTGTGATACGCTCATACACACCGCATATTACTGTGTGATTTATTGCTGTGCAGCTCTGTAATACACTCATACACACTGCAAATTACTGTTTTATTGCTGGGCAGGTCTATTTTTTTTTCCAGGGCTGCTTTTTATTCCCAGTCCGTTTCTATATAGAATAAAAATGATCTCCTGTAGAGAAGGATAATGACTGCGGTAGATGTCCTTGTAAGATGCCGCTTCTCCTAGATGTCGTGTCGAGTGTCCAACGGGATGGTCTCTCTTTACCGATCAGCAGATTCTAAGACTCAACGAGAGGCGCACGAGAGAATCTCCTGTCCATCTGTCATCTCACCCTCAACCCCGGCGAAATTAAATGAAATCAAGTCATAGAAGATTTTCTCATCACAGCTTTACATGAGCTGGTCTGGAAACAAATTACAATATTCCCGAGTAATTACATTTTTTACTCGGCTTAAGTACTTGCGAGGCTGGGCCTGAATAGGCGTAAGGTGCGACGCGTCCTGGTGGGGTGTGCATAGAGAAATGGCTTGGCATGCTGGCACTAACTCACAGGCATTATTTGTATTCAGACCAAGGCTGGAAAAAATGTACATTTTAAGCTGTAACCATATAAAACAAACGTTCCATATGATTCCTAATCAGAATACTTAAAACCACATGGTACAGAACAAAAAAAAAACAGATAATACCTGTATGTCAAACACAGATATGCGCAGTCACTTTACGCTAAGAGTAAGGGTTCACTCACGTGTTGCCGAGCCCTTTATCAAATGGCTCAGATTCATATTGAGCACAAGATATGGCTGGTCCTGCCTTCTTTCACAGTCTTTTTGAAAAGACTGCAGATCTAAGACTCCCATCACTACTCAAGACTGAGACAGAGTGTATGTAGGGTCTTCGCGCTTGTACTGCAACCATATATTCTTTTAATATGTCCTGGTAAAGAGCCCAACAAAGCCGGCTCTAAGCTACATTCGCGTGGTACTACTCAAGACTGGAAAATCATTGTGCGAGTCAATTCTGCAACAGCCAGAGACCTACCACAAACCCTGTGTGGTCTCTGCAGAGCATCTACAGAAACCGTAAACAAATGAGTGACTATGGATCGGTCGAGAGACCCGTGACAGGAAGAAGGTCGAAAATCCCTCTGCCAGCAATGTAAAGTGCTGATATATTAAGATAATTTTCAATGCTGACATGCCATATGAGACGTGGTGGAAGAATGACTCAAGACATGATGGTGGAATGACATAAGACATGGTGGTAGAATGACATAAGGTGTGGTGATAGAATGACATAAGACTGTCACGGATAGCGTATAACCCAGCACGCAGACAAAACCCAGCAAAGCAATGAAACCCCTAATTTGACACTGGTCCTTAGAATCGCTAGAATAAGAAAAATGACAATGCAGAAGGTCCAGAGGATATGTATCCAGAACTGTGCCCTCTCTGCCCAGGAGGCCTAACTGTGGCACAAGCAGGTTCAGCACCACCACCATGCATGACAAAGATGTTATGTCATTCTACCACCACGTCTTATGGCATTCTACATGAGGCATGGTGGTGGAATGACATAAGAAGTGATGGTGGAATGACATAAGACATTATCATGGAATGACATAAGACATGGTGGCAGAATGACATAAGAAGTGACGGTGGAAAGACATAAGACGTATGTGGTGGTGGAATGGCATAAGACATGGTGGCAGAATGACATGAGGCATGGTGGTGGAATGACATAAGAAGTGATGGTGGAATGACATAAGATGTGACCATGGAATGACATAAGACATGGTGGCAGAATGACATAAGAAGTGATGGTGGAATGACATAAGACGTATGTGGTGGTGGAATGGCATAAGACATGGTGGCAGAATGACATAAGAAGTGATGGTGGAATGACATAAGACATATGTGGTGGTGGAATGGCATAAGACATGGTGGCGGAATGACATGAGGCATGGTGGTGGAATGACATAAGAAGTGATGGTGGAATGACATAAGATGTGACCATGGAATGACATAAGACAGGGCTCAAAATTTCAAGTCCCAAGCCACTAGCCAGGCCTTAAGAGTTACTCGCCACTAGTTGCCCACCTAACCCCTTATCCTGCCCTGCCTCTGCATTCCCACTCACCCTCATGTAGTTTCCACTCGCCAAATGCGAGCAGGTGAGTGGAAATTTTGAGGCCTGACATAAGACATGGTGGCAGAATGACATAAGAAGTGATGGTGGAATGACATAAGACGTATGTGGTGGTGGAATGGCATAATACATGGTGACGGAATAACGAGGCATGGGGGTGGAATGACATAAGACATGATGGTGGAATGACATAAGACGTAGGTGATGGTAGAATGCCATGAGATGTACGTCTCATGGTATTCTACCATCACATACATCTTATGTCATTCCACCATCAGGTCTTATGTCATTCCACCACCATGCCTCATGTAGAATGCCATAAGACGTGGTGGTAGAATGACATAACATTTGGTGATATAATGACATAAGACATGTTGGAATGACACAAGATGTGATGGTAGAATGACATAAAACCTGGTGGTAGAATGACATAAGACGTGGTGGTAGAATGACATAAGATGTGGTGATAGAATGACATAAGACAACATGTTAAAATGACACAAGATGTGATGAGGACGTGGTATCTCATAAATCGTACCAGTAGAAACAAAATATGTGATGGTCATCTGTCATTCCACCATCCTGTATTATGACGTAAGATGTGATGTGCAATGTCATAAGAAGTGATGGTAAATTAAGGAAAAACAAGATGGTTTCATGAAGTGAGTTGTGATGGTGGAATGAGAAATTAAATGACAAAGGATGAGATGTTGTATAGAGATAAAATGTGGTGATGGAATGAGATCATTCATTAGAGTGGAATTACACAGGGCCTGATGGTGGCAAAAGAAAGGATGCATTGGTCAAATGACATGAGACCTGATGGTGGAATGACACCAAGCATGATGGCAGAATGAGATAGGATGATGGTGGAATGAGATGGGATGCAATGGCGGAATGAGATAGAACACGGTGGCAGAATGAGATAAAGGATGATGGTTCAAAATAAGACACAATTATAGGAAGAGATAACGGTCATGGCGGGAAAAGATAAGACATTATGATGGAAGAGGTAAATCATGAATGCGGCACTGGAAAGACGTGATTGCAGAACTATGCAAGATGAGTAGTGTTATCAGATATAATGTGGTGAGCAGCACAGGAAGCACGCGATGCCATGTAGTTAGTGGAATGACCGAGAGGAGACCAACACTAAATGGTTTGTAATACCAAAATGGGGAGGTGAGATTTTAAGTACAGTGGTACAGTATTCCTAGGACAGGGTCAGGTTTTGTGTTTCAGGGATAGGAAGCAAAGTCAGGAAAAATATACTAAGGCAAAACAATTGCTGTCAGTATAATGCAGAGACAAAGGCACAGACACAAAGCACCATGGTCACAGACATGCACAGTCCAAGGTCAGGACAGGTGGCAAGGTATATCTAGATGAATTAATCTGAAATGAGAAAAAAGTCAAGATATGTCATTAAAACACAGGGAGGCAATCTGGATGAATTAATTAGTCCTAGTAACTGTATGAATTAGCTTCTATGGCCAAAAGCAAACCCTGGGGGGGATCCAAGAGTGCAAGGATAGGTGGGCCGGCCGTCTCTACATGTACCTGGGATCCTATCGAGCACATTCCCAACGAAAATCATTAAAAATCATCCGTCATAGCCCCTATATTTCACAGGATCACCCCAGACGGGGTAGTATAGGCAACCTTGGCATGTTGGTGCTGATTTAAGGTGACTGAGCATCGGTGGAGATGAGTTTGCAGGACCAAAGTACAGCAGGTCTCCCATCTACCAAATGTAAAGGCTCACAGAAAAAAAATGACATTATACCCCCCCCCCCCGACATGCATCCTCCTCCTCAGCAGTAACATGCAGGCGAGGGCTGGCAAGTTTCGGCCAAGAGAGACGAGTACAAACAAATAGCCCTTCTGCAACTAATCCATAACATTAAAGCATATATGAAACATGTAAAAGGTAATGCCGGGAAAACAGAGAGCACCAATAATCTGAAAAATCATTTATACGGAGAAGATTAAAAATCATCTCCTAAAATCAGCAAATTAACCCCATGGAGGCCGCTCACCTGCAGTGCTGTGTGTATAGACATCTCCGTGCCCCTCACGCACCGTGGCTCTGAGAGAGCAATGCCTATGTGAGCTCCTCGCTAGCTCCTCTCCCCCTCCGTAATATTGATGGTATATCGGCTATCAGGGTAGTATATTGTAATTTAAGGTCATTGATTCCAACATACCCTGCAGCGGGATACAAAGAGCGAGCTGAAAATGCACCATTGGTCGGACAAATAATGCGGGATAATGTGAATAGCCAAAAAATAAAGAATGAATCTGTGCAGGAATCCATGTGCAAAAAGCAATAAAGCCACTGAAAATGCAGCCTGCACCGCCCCATGTGATCAGCTCTGTAATCTATAATCAGAAACAGTTTAATAGGAAATCAATAATCAATCCCGGCAGACCATGAGAGAACGGGCCTGGCGGCTCCTCGTTACCGATTAAATTGTGCCCAATCAGGGGGCTCGCGGCTTCTCACATACATTATGTAGGATCCAAGTGTGAGAAAAGTCAATAGAGGACACTTGGTCATGTCACGACCTTCATCCCTTCGCCTGTATTCACATAGTCAATTGTCCCAGGTGGATGACTCCACCCTTCGACCAGTGCTCATTAAAGGTCGTGACCTGCAAGATCTCGGCACACAAAGCGCCAAGCCGGTTCCTCGCTTCTGTCGTACCCCATTAATCCGGAACACAGATACCAGCATCCATGTCTGTGAGGGGGGTGTCCATCTGCACCCCTCATCACTGTTAAATATTACCAGCCATGCCCCAGCTCGAAGCTCGATGGCATTCCAGGGGCACGAGGGCACCGGACGTGTTCATGGTGGTCACGTTAAAGGAAACGAGGCGACGGGCTGATAGAATCACTGGCCGTTAACGGATTATCCGGCAATCAGTTCCTCAAAGGTTAAGCACTTTCTGAAATCTATCAAAGGGTTTAGAGAGGAAATGTTTGTATTGACAGGAGGATCTGATGCCCGAGGCGGTAGGAGAGTTAGACATGCCGAGGCCGATACAGGAGGAAGTCAGTATTATTGGGGCTGGTCCGGCTCGGAAAAAGACAAATCACCTGAGTCTCTATTTCACACCCAAGTTATGGAATTAGTTGTTATGGAGATGGAGGTGAATATTTACCGAGCGGGCTAGGTGTGTAACATGCACATAGGAAGCCAGCGGTGAATGTATAGGTTACACACAGGGCAAACAACCAGCCGTGGCCTCCATACACTTTGCTTTGACCTGGGAGGCCAGAGAGAAAAAGGTTTATTTATCCAAGACACAATACGAGGGTGTGGAACACAAACCTGACACCAGGAAAGACATTTATTGGGGTGAAACTTAATTCAGGTTGCAGGCGAATCACGTGCCATCATGCATATTTGCTCTGATTTCTGAATTCGTGCAGAATCCACACGTTCCACCCAGTTCTCCTGAGATCATGGTTACGTTGTTACGCCAAGTTGATGATGTCAGAAAGTGCTCCTGACCAAATCAGGGATTTTCTGGGCCCATCCTGGATTTTCGTACACAATTGGGATGCCGGCAGGCTGTTCAGATTTTGGGCAAAGCTGGCGCACATTAGCCGGGACACAAGGCTTACTACATAGGCTTGAATATGGACAGCATGGAAGCCGTGGTCACTGGCCTTTGTTAAATAGTTGACACGTTGGATTTTCCTCCAGATTTTAGGATTTACAACCAAAAAAATGAAGTTTTATATATCTTTTTCTGCATTACGGCACGTTTCCTTTTATATTTTGCAGCTGCCTCCACAGACTGAATATAAATAGGGCGGATGAGCGCAATCTATAGCACAATAAGGCAATCGAACATGAAAAGAAAACTTTTGACAGTCAAACAGGTCTGACGAGTTCTCCGGCCTTCGAGGGAATTTAGCACTTCTAAAGTAATCTCAGGAGGGATCAGGCCGCGTATTCTTTACCTACTCCCTTTAAATGATTATACAACCTTGTACAATCAGGGAAAGTGTAGCCAAACCCTGATACATTGTTTCTCCTCTCCCTCGTTTCCCTATCCGGGGCAGTTTGCGATGTAAACCAGAGCCGATAGGGATCAGTGTGACCCCAAGGGCTGTCTGTAGGTCAGAGTCAAGGTCACGGGCTGGTATGGTCGCCTTTTGATAATAGACTTCCAGCTAACTAGGATGTCAGATTTGTCCCTTACAGGACGGATGTCCACCTCCTGCCGCCGCGGTCCTCACCCTGGGGAAGGAGGGCATCAGCATTTATTGGAAACCTGCCAGCCCCACAGTTGATGGAAGGGGCTGATAACACTTAAAGACTGTTTGATGGCCGCGGCAGTGGCGGCCCTGAGCTGGTAGCCAGGGAAGGCAGTTCATTGCCTGACCCTTATTGATGGATCCTTCTGCTTCTACATGACGGCTCCCACCCCACGTCCACCCACCGCTGGATCATCCTGTCCGGCAGTGAATGGAGCCGGGGAATCAGAGGGATTGATTCTCACGCGCCGGGCTTGTTCACCCGGAGGGGGACATTATGAATGCAGCAGTTAATATTCACTAATTCCACGTCACATGAGCGATGCATCCGGAGGATTATCATCCCAAATTATACAAAGCAATAATTAGTATTATTATAATAGACTTTATGATGACGACACGCAGGTGTGTTGCATCACAAGAGAATAATCTCCTTATATAACTTGGCCGCCATGATCAGCCATGTCCTCCAGCGCCTTGTCTCTGTTCAGGGCACGTGTTGGTCACAATGTCCATTTTAATAAAGTTATTCCATGTTCTTGTACGGAGATCATCATTTCCATTATATCTACTCAAGCTGTGTGTCAATAAATAGATTTTTTATGCGCGCACGAAGGTTTGTGTGCAAAAATCTGAATAACAGCAATGAGTAAAGCAGCACCTAGCCAGGAGAGGTGCGTCCAACATAGTATGTGCAGAACCCCAATATAAGAGTCTATCACCCCTGACATAGGTCTGTGTGCAACCACAATATAAAATGATGTCACCCTGATTTAGGTATATGTGGAACCCCCAATATATGACTGTGTAACCTCGACAAAGGACTGTGTGACCTCCCAGCATAGGACTGTGTGGAACCCCAATATAGGACTGTGCAACCCATGGCAAAGGACTGTGTGGAACCCCAATATAGGACTGTGAAACCCATGGCAAAGGACTGTGTGGAACCCCAATAAAGGACTGTGCAACCCATGGCAAAGGACTGTGTGGAACCCCAATATAGGACTGTGAAACCCATGGCAAAGGACTGTGTGGAACCCCAATAAAGGACTGTGCAACCCATGGCAAAGGACTGTGTGTGTGGAACCCCAATATAGGACTGTGCAACCCATGGCAAAGGACTGTGTGTGTGGAACCCCAATATAGGACTGTGCAACCCATGGTAAAGGACTGTGTGGAACCCCAATATAGGACTGTGTGACCATGACATTAGACTGTGTGAAAACACCAATATATAACTGTGGCTGCTGATACGGGATTAGGTAGATCATCAATATAGGACTGTGAAAAACCTCCAAATATATAGGACTGTGTGACCCCCCCCCCCGATATAAGACTGAGCAAACCCCCAGCACGGGACTGTGGAAAAACCATGAAAGAGTAGTGGGTGAAATGCAGTACCGTGTGCAGGCGATGTGCATCCTGGGAGAAACGTTCCCCATGAATCTTCCACTGGAACATCACACAATTACCCACACTTCAGCCATTCCCCTCATTTAAGGTGAACCTTTCACGCGAAGAGGCGAGGGGGAGATTTATAGAGCCCTGAGAACAGTCTATAAATCGCAAGCACAGAATTAGTTTTTTATGATAAAGTACAGGTCACGGGAAATACAGGTTTAAAAGATTTAGCCCTCCTCCTGCGTGACCTCATCCATCCCACCTTCTGCGGGAATGGATTGCCGGCCCGCGGCGCATTCTACTCTTACACTATTAGGAGACGGAGAAGAGACGCAAAGCCAATACCATGTCAGATGTCACCGCAACGTGCAGGATCCCCATACACTGAGCAACACATAAAACAAGTACTATATACACAATAGGGTCTGCAAACATAGCAAGCTGCTATACGGCGTGTCAGACAGGCTACGGGGCAATAAATAGGGGGCAGGAAGACAAATAATACAAAACATTATTATTGTGTTAAAATATATACAATGTATCAACAATATAGAAAGGTAAATCTTATTGCGGGGGAGGAGACAGAATCTCCAGTCACCCCAATATAGGAGTCTTCCATTTAATAGGTCCACATGTTTGCCTGGTCATGTACCTGCCTAGACAAGGTCAGAAGGGTCTAGGCTCTGAAATTGAAATAGGAACCTCCTTACTGCCCTGAGACGTCACTTTGAGGGTCCCCAATAATTCTGATGATGCAGATTTACAATAACTCAGGTTGGGACACGTACATCAGTGTTACTTTGGGCATGATGTATGGATACGTAATACCAAATCACTGTGATGTATGCTGGAATATACAGTAAATATTGTGTGTAAGGGTCCCATAAGATGAGAATCCCACCACCTCCAGTACCCAGAGCTCTGTCTATTTGTGTCACGGCAACTCTGCTCCACCACCAACGTGACGTTCAGCCAGCCAAGGGGTGACATGAGCAGCCATGATGCCAGAGGAAGCTTATTCATACCTTGTAGAGGCATATAAAATCTAATTTATCATGGGCTGCCCTGAACAGTTTCTGTTCTGAGGATATTAATGATGAATAACAGAGCAGAGCTGGCCCAGGAATCCCAGCTGGACAACTCGCTTCCCTCTGGATATGTGAATCGCTTCCCTGGTTTATGGTTTGTTTGGATCTGCACATCGTCTGAGGAAATGTAGAGGTGGAACTGGCTCCTCAAACGCCTAAGATTGCCCTGAGAGCGCCTTGCATGCCTGGTACAGACGCTCTCATATGAAGGAGGAAACTATGTGAATCCATGACCCTCTGCTGCTCCTGTGCTTAGATTTAGAAAACCCCAGTGATGGTCACACCAGCAGCAATAACGGAGGAGCAGAGACTAAACCTGATGGACGCCAGGCGTTTTCATCCAATATCATGTTATAACTGTGTGAGTGTGCTCTCCACATAGACATATATAATGAGGGCAGTGACAGGGAGCATGTGATGTACTTCTCTTACAGTCGGGTATGGGACGGGATGCTGATAGGGGGTATATGATGGGCTATGTGTTGGGAGTATATTACGGGAGGTACATGCCAGGAGTATATTATAGGGAATAAATGATGGGAGTATATTATAGGGAATATGTGCTGGGAGTATATTATAGGGAATACGTGCTGGGAGTATATTATAGGGAATATGTGCTGGGAGTATATTATAGGGAATATGTGCTGGGAGTATATTATAGGGAATACGTGCTGGGAGTATATTATAGGGAATACGTGCTGGGAGTATATTATAGGGAATATGTGCTGGGAGTATATTATAGGGAATATGTGCTGGGAGTATATTACAGGGAATACGTGCTGGGAGTATATTATAGGGAATATGTGCTGGGAGTATATTATAGGGAATATGTGCTGGGAGTATATTATAGGGAATATGTGCTGGGAGTATATTATAGGGAATACGTGCTGGGAGTATATTATAGGGAATACGTGCCGGGAGTATATTATAGGGAATATGTGCTGGGAGTATATTATAGGGAATATGTGCTGGGAGTATATTACAGGGAATACGTGCTGGGAGTATATTATAGGGAATATGTGCTGGGAGTATATTATAGGGAATATGTGCTGGGAGTATATTATAGGGAATATGTGCTGGGAGTATATTATAGGGAATACGTGCTGGGAGTATATTATAGGGAATACGTGCCGGGAGTATATTATAGGGAATATGTGCTGGGAGTATATTATAGGGAATACGTGCTGGGAGTATATTATAGGGAATACGTGCTGGGAGTATATTATAGGGAATATGTGCTGGGAGTATATTACAGGGAATACGTGCCGGGAGTATATTATAAGGAATATGTGCTGGGAGTATATTATAGGGAATATGTGCTGGGAGTATATTATAAGGAATATGTGCCGGGAGTATATTATAGGGCTGTGCAATTAATTGCAATCGCAATCGAATCGCGATTTCCGACCCTGCGATTTCTAAATCGCATAAGGCTGAGATTTTCAGCTGTTAACTTCCGGCGGCGGCATG
Source organism: Leptobrachium leishanense (assembly GCA_009667805.1). NCBI lineage: Eukaryota > Metazoa > Chordata > Amphibia > Anura > Megophryidae > Leptobrachium > Leptobrachium leishanense. Next base: position 15,079,296 of record CM019072.1, read on the forward strand.
GTGCTTTGAGCGCTCGCAGGGGGAACCACGTGACGAGCCGCATTCTCGCAACTCGTCACATGGTTCCCCCAGGCGAGCGCCCAAGCTCCATGTGCAGCCGGAAGTTAACAGGGAGCTGAACACGTGGCGCGGCGCACAGAACACAGCGGCGCACAGAGGTGAGCTGCGGCGCAGTATCCACGTGCTGGGGCAGTATCCACGAGCTGGGGCAGTATCCATGTGCTGGGGCAGTATCCATGAGCTTGGGCAGTATCCATGTGCTGGGGCAATATCCATGTACTGGGGCAATATCCATGTGCTGGGGCAGTATCCATGTCCTGGGGCAATATCCATGAGCTGGGGCAGTATCCATGAGCTTGGACAGTATCCATGTGCTGGGGCAATATCCATGTACTGGGGCAATAGCCATGTGCTGGGGCAGTATTCATGTACTGGGGCAATATCCATGAGCTTGGGCAGTATCCATGTGCTGGGGCAATATCCATGTACTGGGGCAATATAGAAAATAGAAACATAGAAAAATGTCGGCAGATAAGAACCTTTCAGCCCATCTAGTCTGCCCAATTACATGGATACTTTACCTGGATTTATCTTTTGTTTAGGATAGCCTTCTGCCTATCCCATGCTTGCTTAAATTCAATTACTGTTTTGGCCTCTACCACTTCTACTGGAAGACTGTTCCATGTATCCACCACCCTCTCAGTAAAATAATGCTTCCTGTGCTGGGGCAGTATCCATGTACTGGGGCAATATCCATGAGCTGGGGCAGTATCCATGAGCTTGGGCAGTATCCATGTGCTGGGGCAATATCCATGTACTGGGGCAATATCCATGTGCTGGGGCAGTATCCATGTACTGGGGCAATATCCATGAGCTTGGGCAGTATCCATGTGCTGGGGCAGTATCCATGTACTGGGGCAGTATCCATGAGCTTGGGCAGTATCCATGTGCTGGGGCAATATTTCCATGTGCTGGGGGCTGGCAGTATATCCATGTGCTGGGGCAGTATATCCATGTGCTGGGGCAGTATATCCATGTGCTGGGGCAGTATTTCCATGTGCTGGGGCAGTATATCCATGTGCTGGGGAAGTATTTCCATGTGCTGGGGCAGTATTTTCATGTGCTGGGGCAGTCTCCATGTGCTGAATACTGAATACATTTAGAATGTATGTAGCATGTTTGAAAAAGCAAAAACAATTGGCTAAATCGCAAATAAAATCGCAATCGCAATATTCATTCAAGAAATCGCAATATCATTATTTTGTCAATATTGCACAGCCCTAGTATATTATAGGGAATATGTGCTGGGAGTAAATTATAGCGAATACGTCCTGGGAGTATATTATAGGGGTTATGTGTTGGGAGTATATTATAGGGAATAAATGCTGGGAGTATATTATAGGGGTTACATGCTGGGAGTATATTATAGGGGTTATGTATTGGGAGTATATTATAGGGGAAACGTGCTGGGAGTATATTATAGGGAATACGTGCCGGGAGTATATTATAGGGAATATGTGCTGGGAGTATATTATAGGGAATATGTGCTGGGAGTATATTATAGGGAATACGTGCTGGGAGTATATTATAGGGAATATGTGCTGGGAGTATATTATAGGGAATACGTGCTGGGAGTATATTATAGGGGTTACGTGTTGGGAGTATATTATAGGGAATACATTCTGGGAGTATATTATAGGGGTTACATGCTGGGAGTATATTATAGGGGTTATGTATTGGGAGTATATTATAGGGGAAACGTGCTGGGAGTATATTATAGGGGTTACGTATTGGGAGTATATTATAGTGGTATGTACTGGGAGCATATTATAGTGGTTAGGTGCTGGGAGTATATTATAGGGGGTATGTGTTGGGAGCATATTATAGGGGTATATGCTGGAAATATATTATAGGGGCTACGTGCTGGGAGTATATTATAGGGGTATGTACTGGGAGCATATTATAGGGGTTACGTGCTGGGAGTATATTATAGGGGTATGTGCTGGGAGTATATTATATGAGGTACATGCTGGGAGGATGTTATAGGGGACATGTGATTGGGTATATGTTGGAGCATGTGATATGGGGTATGCAATGGCAGTATATGATAGGGACATGTGATTGGGTATAAGATATGAGGCATGCAATGGGCCATAAGTTATAGGGCATGTGATATTATATGGGATACATGCTGGGACATGTGATGTGAGTATACAATATGGGGCATGTGATAGTGGCATGTGATGGGGGTATGAGATAGGAATATGTGCTGGGGTTATTTAATTCAGGATCTGTGAGGATTTCCTTTTTAAACTAAATATTTAATGGATTTAATAAATATGAATGTTGTGGTCTTGGGGAACCTTACCCTTTACAATGTGTGTTCTCCCAGGGCAACACAGCAATGGGGTAAGTGCATTTTCACCTCACTATATGTAACCTTTTAGCTAAAATGTGCCCAAAAAGCATCTTGGCACAGGACCTGCCCTTAACTCTCACAGCAAAGAGCATACACACGATGCAACAAAGGTCAACAGAATGGAAAGGTACCAAACAATTCCGAGCATTCCTGCCATTATTTGAATATGTAAATAGACGCCTGGGCTCTCAGAGCTGATAATATTTGGTATTTTATTCCCCACTTTATCCTAGGAGATTATTTTTTAACCTAAATTATTTTGCATTGTTAATATTTAAATCCACATTAAATCCCGATTAGTGCAGGAGAGATATGACAAGATATTTAGGGGAAACAAAAAAACATCAAATTACTGCAGTCGGCTCATTCGGAGCGGTCCTTTGTGTGTTAAGCTGGATCCGTTCAGAGGGGTTACAGCAAAACCAAGGCAGAACAGTGTCCACACTTCACACTCTCACCCTCCCCGGTCCCACGCAACATCCATCACTCGAATTAATAACACAGATAAATCCCAAATAAATCAGGATTAGCGTGAACTGCATCTTGGGGTTTAGGAAAATGAAAGGATAAAGAAATCTGCTGCTTAACACTAACAATGACAGGAGGGGGCGAGGGGCTAAAATGTGTTAATTCCAAACCCAGGTAAAATGCACAGTGGGGAGCAGGAAAATGGGGCCAAGGAGTGGGGAAATGGGGCAAATGAGAATGACACCGGTCCGAGCCATTTTAACTGGAGCCAAAGAGAGCCATGCCGGCTACAACGACAGGAAATAATGGGACAACATATTCACCAATGATTGGGGCCCTCTTTGAGTATGTGATTGTAGAAGGGCCCCCCAACTGTGTCAGACAATAGATGGGGCGCCCCAACTGTGTGAGACAAGAGAAGGGCCACCAACTGTGTGAGGTAAGAGAAGGGCCACCAACTGTGTGAGACAATAGGAGCCCCCACAACTGTGTGAGACAATAAAAGGGGACCCCGACTGCATGAGACAATACGAGGGCCCCCTTAGCTGTATGAGAAAGTAGAAGTCCCCCAACTGTATGCAATATAAAATATCCCACCCAACTGTAGGATACAATAAAAGGGCCCCCAACTGTATGAGACAGTAGAATGGGCCCCCAACTATGTGAAAATATATAAGGGGCCCCACTGTGGAACATTGTGGGACAATAGATGGGGCCTATAACTGACTGAGCCATTAGAAGAGAACCCAATGATATCAGACAATAATCCTCCCAACTATATGAGTCAGTAGAAGGCACCCCCAACTGTATGAGTCAACTGAAGGGCCCCCCAACTGTGTAAGACAAAAGAAGGGTCCCCCAACTGTGTGAGGCAATAGAACGGGATACCGACAGTATGAGACAATAGAAGGGGCCCCCAACTGTGTGAGAGAATAGAATGAGCCCCACACTGTAGGAGACAATATATGGAGCCCCCAAATGTAGGAGACAATGGAAGGGACCCAAAGTGTTTGAGAAAATAGAATGGGTCACACATCTACTGTAGGCAATGGCGTAAGGGGTCTCAATGACATATTAGACAATAGATGGGGCAATCTGTCCTGTATGTAACACCAAGTGGCCCCAAATGCTGACATGGAAACATTATCCATCTGCCATATGTGAAAATGGAAGAGCCAACATCCACTGTGACCATGGTAGGAGACATCTACTCTGACACCAAAAGTGTCCCTTGCAGTGACACTGAAAGAGGTCTTGTGGAATAATATGCAGACACAATGAGGTCACCATTGTTGAGGACAGTATTTGGGTCGTCTCAGGTAGACGTGATGCTGAAAAAATGAAGAGTGCACCTCTGGTGGGTACCAGTGATGAGGATACATTGTCGCAGGATCACGTGTCTATGCATAACTTTATCTGTCAAGCAGCAAATTTCTACTGGATCGTTTCCCTGATTTCTTAGTGACACATTTGTTTCTCCTCCTCTTGGAAGGATTGATGTGGCCACTTCTGTTGAATGTTGCTCCCACTGGCGGAGGACAATCCAAGGCTACGCAATAGATAAATTATTCCAGCTCCTCTACGGCATATCTACAGACACATTATGTATATGAACCAACATGGTGACTATATAGATATTAAAACGATGACCTGAGTGGGACCACCTCCTGGACAAACCCCCGGACTGTCACATCAGTCTACTCACTGTACATTATGCAGGAGACTGTAGGTGTTATGCAAATAAATCCCCATTAAAGTGGTATTGTTTGCGGAGGGTGGGTGTTTCCAGGTGCGACAATGATAAATGGAGATGCATTTTCCGTTCTTAAAGTGAAAGCTCAGCAGATGTGACGTGACAGTTCGGCGGCCATTTTTAGTGTTGCGATCTGGCAGGGTGCGACGCGTTTCTGCGTTGGTGTGACAGCGGCTGAATGATGAACTCAGGACGGTGCAGGGAGTATATGCGCCCGTCATTAATGAGGGCCACCGCTCCGCAGCCTTTCATTCTCCTGAAGTTTGCACGTTCTTTGGTTACACTCCCCATATGGACCCAGAATAAAGAATAAGAGCCGCGCTCTGTCACCAGCCCACATATTTAAGCCATGTGCTTATGTCAAACTTAATTACGCCGCACGGCAGAGAGAGCGAGAAAAAAAGAAGAAACAACCGCGTCCTCCGAGAGAAGAAACAAAAATACGAGTAATGTGTGTAATTCTGTCAGAGCTTTTCTGAGGGCCGTGCGCGCCGCACAACAAAAGGCTTCCACGCTCTGCGTGCCGGGGCAGGAGATATTTCATTAAAGCACTGCCGCGGACATCTCTGACATTACAAGCGCATGGTGGACGGAGGGGACTGGATTTTATAAATACATTACAGCAATAACGCTTTCAAAAATAAGAAAAATATAAGCAGAGAATTATCAAGAAAAAAAAATACAAGAAAAAAGGAAATTCCTGGAAAAATATATCTGTGACCTGATACGAACAAAATAGACACAGCATTAATACAGAAACATACAGGGTTATTCAAAGAGATGCGAATGGCTGCCGAAAGGGAACCGAACGCTGAAAATCAGTGTTTGGTTACCTTTCCTGGCCATTCGGCTATCCAGAGAGCAGGCAATGCGCCAAATCCTGGCGAATTGCCTGCACATACGGTGCCTGTTCGGTAGGGATGTGCGTTTCGGGTTTCGGAATTTCGGAATTTTCACGAAATTTCCCGATTCGTGTCTTCGGATTCGGCCGAATTTCCGAATCGGGTCGGACCCGAAAACCGATAGATCCGAAAAGTTTTCCGAGCCGAATCGAAAAATTTTCGGATTTTTCGAATGGACTTGAAATGTGTCAAATCAAAATTTATTTTCTCTCTATTCATGATTCCGGTTCCATTCGTGATTTCGGTTCCATTTCGGTAATTCTGGACATCGTATATTTAACTATTATCGGTTATATCGCTGATTCTGTAAATGTTGTATTTGTAAATGCGTATCACTTGTTTCTTGTGACATTCGGGTCAGTTTAGCGTTTTTTAAATCGTTTTGTTCATTATTTTTGTTCCTTGGCTTTCATACCATTTTAATATGATTAAATAAAGTTGTGAAATGTATATTCAATTATTCATAAGAAAAAACGGATCTTTATTTAATAAAAAAAAACACGATAGAATCGCCAGAATTATCGTAGACACTTTGAAACGAGGAAAACAGACGTTCCGAAAAAATGAAAATTTCCGAAATTTCCGAATAGTCGATACAAAAAACGAGCAAAGTGACCCGAAAATATGAAAAATGGTCGATATTCCTAAAAAAAAAATGTACACGAAAAACGAGCCGAACCGAACCGAATCGAAACAGAAATCGGTCGAAACGAGCCGAATCGAAAAGTTTAAACATCCGAACAAATCGAACCGAAAAAAAAATCGGTGCACAAGCCTACTGTTCGGTGCCTGTTCGAGGGCAGTGAAATCCCCATAGAGAAGCAATGCTTCATCTATTCAGAGAACACAAACCAGCAGTGAAAGGTTCCCCTAATGCCCTGCCATTCGGTGGTTTCATGCAGCAGGTTTAATCAGGAGAATCCCATAGGCTTCAATGTTAAAAATATTTCCGTTTTAATTCAATATCTAATAAACCGTTCATTATAAAATTCTGCAGTAAAGAGTCTCTTTATTTATAGATGTTTTGGGATATTTTAAGCATTTTTTTTTAAATGTTTGTTCTTTTTCTGTAACAGCCCTTTTTATTATCATTCATTGGATTTTATATGTAAATTTCACACATTTTCGCTCAGTAGTTTCTTTGCAAACAGCGTTTCAATTTTCAAACATTCAAGCAAACTGTTTTTTTTTTCACTCCATTCGTCTGCGGTGTCTGCTTTTTCCGGCGGCTGCTCTGCGCTGTGATCGGCTCCTCCTCAGGTTTTTCCTGCGTGTTCGACGGGTTAATCCAGATGTTTTTGCAGGTTTCCGGTGTGCGTTCGCTGGGTTTTGCGGTGAGTTTTCGGCAGGTTTGCGGTGACTTTTTCCTGCACTTCGACGGCCCTGTGGTGCTTGCTGAATACACCGCAGGGTCGCCGAAATGGGATTGCCAAATCGCACTGAATTAAAGAGAATGAAAAGTCACCGAACGTGCAGTGACTTTTCGATTCTCTCTGAATTAGCCTGACAGCTAATGCAGGACCTAACATGAAATAAAAATATGATATGAAAGCAGGCGCTCTGCTATGAAAATGATACATATGAAGTGAATCCCCAGGTCTTGCAGCTTCTGCACTACCCGAGTTCTGCCCAGACCAGGAAGTGATCCAGCCAATCAGGAGGCTCCTTCTCTCTAAGGCTAGGGTCAGACGAAAGCATTTTTCCCCGCGAACGTGAAAAAGTGTGTCCGAACGCATTGACGTATTTTTTCACGGAATGCGCAAAAACGGTCAGACGACCCGGATTTTCGGGCGTGATTTTGTACAGATCGTCAATAAAACTCTTTTTGCGTCTGGACGTTATGTAGGCTGGACATTAGCAGCGTCTGACATCTCCTAATCACGCACACACGCCGCTATGCCGCAGCTGCGCACTCAGTACGTCAGTACTAGCGGTTTAGCGTTCTCAGAAAAATGCGTTCAAATTCCACTTGCGTTGCACGGCCGGACCTTTGTGCGACCGTACATCGTATATTGGCCGTCATTGCCCGTCATCTGCTGCTAGTGCGGCCGTAATTATGTGCGCCAGAACGCACGTTAAAAGTGCGCTGGTCTGACCCCAGCCTTAAACCTAGTTGCAAATCTCTGCCCAGGAGCTTGGCTTCAGCACCTTTTTACCAAATCCAAAAATGTAGTCATTTGCAGGTTCAGCAGGAATGCCTGGGAACGCAGTAACCCCAATATTTTAGTTGACTTCAGTTCCCATCCGGCCGGTATAAAGGAAAGCTGCAATAATTACCTTTCTATTCAGAAACTATTTTACAAGCGTGTCTATATTGACGGGAGCTTCGTGGCACGCTCACATGAGGAATGCATGGGAATGGCAATTTCTCTGTATTTGTCAGAGGAATTTCAATTGCATACATGAAGAGGTTCCGCAGCAGCTACCGCTATGAGAACAGAAGTCTGGTAATCTTTTTAATGACAGGACGTATGGGTGGGGGGTAGAAACATTAAGGGGTTAGTTACCAACCTCTGGTAAACTACAGTGGATCAAAAGTGGTGAAGCTACAGTGATTTCCCTATTTAGAGAAGTTCTTCTGTAGTTTTCTTTGTCCTTTCCACTGTAGCTTTTGTCAAAGCTGTCTAGCGTCCTACTTCCATCGTCAAAGTCATCTACCGCTCTTTTCCATTGAAATTGTCAAGCGTTGTTTTCCGTTGTCGAAGTTGTCTAGCATTGTTTTCCTTTAACGTTGTGTAGCATTGTTTTCCATTGTCAAAGTTGTCTAGCATTGTTTTCCATTGTCAAAGTTGTCTAGCATTGTTTTCCGTTGTTGAAGTTGTCTAGCATTGTTTTCTGTTGCAGTTGTCTAGCATTGTTTTCCATTTTTGTCTAGCATTGTTTTCCATTTTTGTCTAGCATTGTTTTCTGTTGCAGTTGTCTAGCATTGTTTTCCGTTGAAGTTGTCTAGCATTGTTTTCCTTGCAGTTGTCTAGCATTGTTTTCCATTGTTGTCTAGCATTGTTTTCCGTTGAAGTTGTCTAGCATTGTTTTCCGTTGAAGTTGTCTAGCGTTGTTTTCCGTTGAAGTTGTCTAGCATTGTTTTCTGTTGAAGTTGTCTAGCATTGTTTTCCGTTGAAGTTGTCTAGCATTGTTTTCTGTTGCAGTTGTCTAGCATTGTTTTCCGTTGAAGTTGTCTAGCATTGTTTTCCATTGAAGTTGTCTAGCATTGTTTTCTGTTGCAGTTGTCTAGCATTGTTTTTCATTTTTGTCTAGCATTGTTTTCTGTTGCAGTTGTCTAGCATTGGTTTCCGTTGAAGTTGTCTAGCATTGTTTTCCTTGCAGTTGTCTAGCATTGTTTTCCATTGTTGTCTAGCATTGTTTTCCGTTGAAGTTGTCTAGCATTGTTTTCCGTTGAAGTTGTCCAGCGTTGTTTTCCGTTGAAGTTGTCTAGCATTGTTTTCCGTTGAAGTTGTCTAGCATTGTTTTCCGTTGAAGTTGTCTAGCATTGTTTTCCATTGAAGTTGTCTAGCATTGTTTTCTGTTGCAGTTGTCTAGCATTGTTTTCCGTTGAAGTTGTCTAGCATTGTTTACTGTTGCAGTTGTCTAGCATTGTTTTCCATTGAAGTTGTCTAGCATTGTTTTCTGTTGCAGTTGTCTAGCATTGTTTTCCATTGTCAAAGTTGTCTAGCATTGTTTTCCGTTGTTGAAGTTGTCTAGCATTGTTTTCTGTTGCAGTTGTCTAGCATTGTTTTCCATTTTTGTCTAGCATTGTTTTCTGTTGCAGTTGTCTAGCATTGTTTTCCATTTTTGTCTAGCATTGTTTTCTGTTGCAGTTGTCTAGCATTGGTTTCCGTTGAAGTTGTCTAGCATTGTTTTCCATTGAAGTTGTCTAGCATTGTTTTCTGTTGAAGTTGTCTAGCATTGTTTTATGTTGTAGTTGTCTAGCATTGTTTTCCGTTGAAGTTGTCTAGCATTGTTTTCCGTTGAAGTTGTCTAGCATTGTTTTCCATTGAAGTTGTCTAGCATTGTTTTCTGTTGCAGTTGTCTAGCATTGTTTTCCGTTGAAGTTGTCTAGCATTGTTTTCCATTGAAGTTGTCTAGCATTGTTTTCTGTTGCAGTTGTCTAGCATTGTTTTCCATTGTCAAAGTTGTCTAGCATTGTTTTCCGTTGTTGAAGTTGTCTAGCATTGTTTTCTGTTGCAGTTGTCTAGCATTGTTTTCCATTTTTGTCTAGCATTGTTTTCTGTTGCAGTTGTCTAGCATTGTTTTCCATTTTTGTCTAGCATTGTTTTCTGTTGCAGTTGTCTAGCATTGGTTTCCGTTGAAGTTGTCTAGCATTGTTTTCCATTGAAGTTGTCTAGCATTGTTTTCTGTTGAAGTTGTCTAGCATTGTTTTATGTTGTAGTTGTCTAGCATTGTTTTCCGTTGAAGTTGTCTAGCAATGTTTTCTGTTGCAGTTGTCTAGCATTGTTTTCCATTGTTGTCTAGCAATGTTTTCTGTTGCAGTTGTCTAGCGTTGTTTTCCATTGTTGTCTAGCATTGTTTTCCGTTGAAGTTGTCTAGCGTTGTTTTCCGTTGAAGTTGTCTAGCATTGTTTTCCATTGAAGTTGTCTAGCGTTGTTTTCCGTTGAAGTTGTCTAGTGTTGTTTTCCGTTGAAGTTGTCTAGCATTGTTTTATGTTGCGGTTGTCTAGCATTGTTTTCTGTTGAAGTTGTCTAGCATTGTTTTCCGTTGAAGTTGTCTAGCATTGTTTTCTGTTGCAGTTGTCTAGCATTGTTTTCCGTTGAGTTGTCTAGCATTGTTTTCTGTGAAGTTGTCTAGCATTGTTTTCCTTGCAGTTGTCTAGCATTGTTTTCCATTGTTGTCTAGCATTGTTTTCCGTTGAAGTTGTCTAGCATTGTTTTCAGTTGAAGTTGTCTAGCGTTGTTTTCCGTTGAAGTTGTCTAGCATTGTTCTCTGTTGAAGTTGTCTAGCATTGTTTTCCGTTGAAGTTGTCTAGCATTGTTTTCCTTGCAGTTGTCTAGCATTGCTTTCCATTGTTGTCTAGCATTGTTTTCCGTTGAAGTTGTCTAGCATTGTTTTCCGTTGAAGTTGTCTAGCATTGTTTTCCGTTGAAGTTGTCTAGCGTTGTTTTCCGTTGAAGTTGTCTAGCATTGTTTTCCGTTGAAGTTGTCTAGCGTTGTTTTCCGTTGAAGTTGTCTAGTGTTGTTTCTCCGTTGAAGTTGTCTAGCATTGTTTTCTGTTGCAGTTGTCTAGCATTGTTTTCCGTTGAAGTTGTCTAGCATTGTTTTCTGTTGCAGTTGTCTAGCATTGTTTTCTGTTGCAGTTGTCTAGCATTGTTTTCCGTTGAAGTTGTCTAGCATTGTTTTCCTTGCAGTTGTCTAACATTGTTTTCCATTGTTGTCTAGCATTGTTTTCCGTTGAAGTTGTCTAGCATTGTTTTCAGTTGAAGTTGTCTAGCATTGTTTTCAGTTGAAGTTGTCTAGCGTTGTTTTCCGTTGAAGTTGTCTAGCATTGTTTTCCGTTGAAGTTGTCTAGCATTGTTTTCCGTTGAAGTTGTCTAGCATTGTTTTCTGTTGTCTAGCATTGTTTTCCGTTGAAGTTGTCTAGCATTGTTTTCTGTTGCAGTTGACTAGCATTGTTTTCTGTTGAAGTTGTCTAGCATTGTTTTCCATTGAAGTTGTCTAGCATTGTTTTCTGTTGCAGTTGTCTAGCATTGTTTTCCGTTGAAGTTGTCTAGCATTGTTTTCCGTTGAAGTTGTCTAGCATTGTTTGCTGTTGCAGTTGACTAGCATTGTTTTCTGTTGAAGTTGTCTAGCATTGTTTTCCGTTGAAGTTGTCTAGCATTATTTTCCGTTGAAGTTGTCTAGCATTGTTTTCTGTTGCAGTTGTCTAGCATTGTTTTCCGTTGAAGTTGTCTAGCGGTGTTTTCCGTTGACGTTGTCTAGCTTTGTTTTCTGTTGCAGTTGTCTAGCATTGTTTTCCGTTGAAGTTGTCTAGCGTTGTTTTCCGTTGAAGTTGTCTAGCGTTGTTTTCTGTTGCAGTTGTCTAGCATTGTTTTCCATTGAAGTTGTCTAGCATTGTTTTCCGTTGAAGTTGTCTAGCATTGTTTTCCGTTGTCAAAGTTGTCTAGCATTGTTTTCCGTTGTTGAAGTTGTCTAGCATTGTTTTCTGTTGCAGTTGTCTAGCATTGTTTTCCATTGTCAAAGTTGTCTAGCATTGTTTTCCGTTGTTGAAGTTGTCTAGCATTGTTTTCTTTTGCAGTTGTCTAGCATTGTTTTCCATTTTTGTCTAGCATTGTTTTCTGTTGCAGTTGTCTAGCATTGTTTTCCGTTGAGTTGTCTAGCATTGTTTTCTGTGAAGTTGTCTAGCATTGTTTTCCTTGCAGTTGTCTAGCATTGTTTTCCATTGTTGTCTAGCATTGTTTTCCGTTGAAGTTGTCTAGCATTGTTTTCAGTTGAAGTTGTCTAGCGTTGTTTTCCGTTGAAGTTGTCTAGCATTGTTCTCTGTTGAAGTTGTCTAGCATTGTTTTCCGTTGAAGTTGTCTAGCATTGTTTTCCTTGCAGTTGTCTAGCATTGCTTTCCATTGTTGTCTAGCATTGTTTTCCGTTGAAGTTGTCTAGCATTGTTTTCCGTTGAAGTTGTCTAGCATTGTTTTCCGTTGAAGTTGTCTAGCGTTGTTTTCCGTTGAAGTTGTCTAGCATTGTTTTCCGTTGAAGTTGTCTAGCGTTGTTTTCCGTTGAAGTTGTCTAGTGTTGTTTCTCCGTTGAAGTTGTCTAGCATTGTTTTCTGTTGCAGTTGTCTAGCATTGTTTTCCGTTGAAGTTGTCTAGCATTGTTTTCTGTTGCAGTTGTCTAGCATTGTTTTCTGTTGCAGTTGTCTAGCATTGTTTTCCGTTGAAGTTGTCTAGCATTGTTTTCCTTGCAGTTGTCTAACATTGTTTTCCATTGTTGTCTAGCATTGTTTTCCGTTGAAGTTGTCTAGCATTGTTTTCAGTTGAAGTTGTCTAGCATTGTTTTCAGTTGAAGTTGTCTAGCGTTGTTTTCCGTTGAAGTTGTCTAGCATTGGTTTCCGTTGAAGTTGTCTAGCATTGTTTTCCGTTGAAGTTGTCTAGCATTGTTTTCTGTTGTCTAGCATTGTTTTCCGTTGAAGTTGTCTAGCATTGTTTTCTGTTGCAGTTGACTAGCATCGTTTTCTGTTGAAGTTGTCTAGCATTGTTTTCCATTGAAGTTGTCTAGCATTGTTTTCTGTTGCAGTTGTCTAGCATTGTTTTCCGTTGAAGTTGTCTAGCATTGTTTTCCGTTGAAGTTGTCTAGCATTGTTTTCCGTTGAAGTTGTCTAGCATTGTTTTCTGTTGTCTAGCATTGTTTTCCGTTGAAGTTGTCTAGCATTGTTTTCTGTTGCAGTTGACTAGCATTGTTTTCTGTTGAAGTTGTCTAGCATTGTTTTCCATTGAAGTTGTCTAGCATTGTTTTCTGTTGCAGTTGTCTAGCATTGTTTTCCGTTGAAGTTGTCTAGCATTGTTTTCCGTTGAAGTTGTCTAGCATTGTTTGCTGTTGCAGTTGACTAGCATTGTTTTCTGTTGAAGTTGTCTAGCATTGTTTTCCGTTGAAGTTGTCTAGCATTATTTTCCGTTGAAGTTGTCTAGCATTGTTTTCTGTTGCAGTTGTCTAGCATTGTTTTCCGTTGAAGTTGTCTAGCGGTGTTTTCCGTTGACGTTGTCTAGCTTTGTTTTCTGTTGCAGTTGTCTAGCATTGTTTTCCGTTGAAGTTGTCTAGCGTTGTTTTCCGTTGAAGTTGTCTAGCGTTGTTTTCTGTTGCAGTTGTCTAGCATTGTTTTCCGTTGAAGTTGTCTAGCATTGTTTTCCGTTGAAGTTGTCTAGCATTGTTTTCTGTTGAAGTTGTCTAGCATTGTTTTCTGTTGAAGTTGTCTAGCATTGTTTTCCGTTGAAGTTGTCTAGCATTGTTTTCCGTTGAAGTTGTCTAGCATTGTTTTCTGTTGAAGTTGTCTAGCATTGTTTTCCGTTGAAGTTGTCTAGCATTGTTTTCTGTTGAAGTTGTCTAGCATTGTTTACTGTTGCAGTTGTCTAGCATTGTTTTCTGTTGAAGTTGTCTAGCATTGTTTTCCGTTGAAGTTGTCTAGCATTGTTTTCTGTTGAAGTTGTCTAGCATTGTTTTCCGTTGAAGTTGTCTAGCATTGTTTTCTGTTGAAGTTGTCTAGCATTGTTTACTGTTGCAGTTGTCTAGCATTGTTTTCCGTTGAAGTTGTCTAGCATTGTTTTCTGTTGAAGTTGTCTAGCATTGTTTTCCGTTGAAGTTGTCTAGCATTGTTTTCTGTTGAAGTTGTCTAGCATTGTTATCCTTGCAGTTGTCTAGCATTGTTTTCCATTGTTGTCTAGCATTGTTTTCCGTTGAAGTTGTCTAGCATTGTTTTCTGTTGAAGTTGTCTAGCATTGTTTTCCGTTGAAGTTGTCTAGCATTGTTTTCCGTTGAAGTTGTCTAGCATTGTTTTCCGTTGTTAAAATTATGTAGTGCTGTTTCATGATGAAGTTCTCTAGCGCTGTTTTAACAAGTATTCTATGGACACCGTCACTGTAAAATCACAGAAGTAAATTCCCCGGTGTAACAAACATTGCTGAATGGAGAACAGCCACAGTTGACACATTTTATATAGAAATCACGGCGGTTCTGCTGTTCATTGTTTGCATCAGCTTTGCCTGAATTTCCTTCTCTGGATAGCTAAAGTTCCTCGTAGTTGCAACAACTGAGATTTTTACTGCTAAAGAGGGGCTGAGCATCATGGGAAATCTAGCCTGGCTTTCTCTGCAGACGTAGGTGGCTGAACCCTCACCTGTGTGATGTCTCTGGTGAGGTTCATAGTGAAAGCCCACTATGTCCTGGAGGAAGTGTGCCCCAATAATACAGCATCCCCTGTATCCTGGCAGCGAAGGTGGATTTTGTCTGGTATCCCGGCCCTGCACACCTGGAATCACAACGATTGTAAGCTCATCTGAGCAGTGTCCTCTTTAACACTGGTTTGTGTCGCCCTGAAACCTGTGAATCATAAAGCGTAATTCAGAGAGAATTGAAAAGTCACTGCACGTTCGGAGACTTTTCGTTCTCTTCAATTCGGCACGATTTGGCGATCCCATTTCGGCAATCCTGTTGTGTATTCAGCAAGCACCACAGGGCTGCCGTAATGCAGGTAAAAGCCGCCGCAAACCCGCCAAAAACTCACCGCAAAACCCGGCGAAGGCACACCGAAAACTTAAAAAAACATCTGGATTAACCCTGCCGAAAATGCCGGAAAAACCCGAGCAGGAGCCGATCACACGCAGCGCAGCCGCCGGAAAAACCCGACACCGCAGACGAATGGAGTTAAAAAAAACAAAAAAACGTTTGAAAAGTGAAACACTGTTTGCAAAGAAACTACTGAGCGAAAATGTCTGAAATTTACATATGATCCAATGAATGAGAATAAAAAGGGCTGTTACAGAAAAATGAAGAAACGTTAAAGAAAAATCGGCAAATATTGTTTGGCAAATAAATCCCGAAAAATGCTTAAAATATCCCAAAAAAATCTATAAATAAAGAGACTCTTTACTGCAGAATTTTATAATGAACGGTTTATTAGATATTGAATTAAAACGGGAATATTTTAACATTGAAGCCTATGGGATTTGCCTGAATAAACCTGCCGAATTAAACCACCGAATGGCAGGGCAAATCGGCAACTTTTCACTGCTGGTTTGTGTTCTCTGAATAGCCGAAGCAGTGATTTTTCATGGTAATTTCACTGCCCTTGAACAGGCACCGAACAGGCACCGTATGTGCAGGTAATTCGCCAGGATTTGGTGAACTGCCTGCTCTCTGGATAGCCGAATGGCCAAGAAAGGTAACTGAACCCTGAATTTCTGCGTTCGGTTACCTTTCAGCAGCCATTTGGATCTCTTTGAATAACCCTGATAGTCTTTATGTGCCGCAGAACAAGTCGGTGTCTGCATGAACCCCTGGGATATGGACGTGTAGGAATAGGAGTAGATTGATTTATTATCAGTGTATACACAATATCATACAACATAAACATCTGGAGAGAAGGAAAGCGACACATGTACTACAGGGGTTACATTGTATTGCTTCGCCCATCCTTTGCCATCCCCAGCCCTGGACTCCTGTCCGTTTCTCATGCTCATGGGATACATGTATCCAGACTGACACGAGCATGTTTCCAGGGAGAGTTTTCCCATGCCCCTCCGTATTTATAGCAATGCAAGGCTCGTAATGGGCCAATTTGTTTTAATCTCCACCGCTTTTGTGTTTCGCTTGCCCTCAGCTGTGGACAGCTTTTTCATGGCTTTATTGATGGGGTGGGTGACGGGGTGGGCATCGGGGGGTGTCATTGTACTCACAGGATGCACGAGGCCACAGGGCCGTGCTACAAACTTACTGTTCTCCAAATCAGTTTTTTCTCATTGAGAGAGGAAAAAGGTACGCTGAGAGCGGCTGGGAGAAAAAGAGTGAGAGCCGGGCACCATGCTTAGCCGGGCACCATGCTTAGCCGGGCCGGGTGCCAAAGCACACAGGACCAGCTCACCGCAAGCAAACGGGGGAAGACATGGCAAGGACCAGAAGCATCCAGAGATGGATCAGCGAGGTTGAGTATACGTGGTAATACAGGTGTGAATATGTACCTGGCGTCCACCACATCCAACCTCCCATGACTTTGTTGTTGCTGCTGATTAAAATGTTTTTTTTCTATAAAGCCACAAAAAAAATAAAAAAATAATGGGAGATATCATCTTATTCTCCACAGACCAACACGATAGATGGGCATGGCTTGTCTCCAGGCAGTGGCCACCATGCTAAGGGGTCCTGACCCCGTAATGGCAGGAGGGAGCAGGTGATATGACAGGTGGCGGGTGAGCTGCGGTGCCAGAGAGATTGACACATCCAGTTGTCCAAATATAATGAAATTGTGGATAGAGCACGGGACAGACGTGACGACTGAAAGAAAGCAGCGGCAACGGCATACGGGATGGAACGGGCACAGTGTGCCAGACTAATGCTGGGAAAGCGGGCACAGGGAGCTGAGGGTATTCAGGAATAGCTCCCGTCACTTCTAGGTTTCACCGAGATGGGAAAATATGAAGTATTGAGACGCCCCGCGCCCCCTCCTTCCGGGACACAGAAATGAGGAATTCCGAGCCCTTGGTGCAGCGAAGAAACCCCAGGGAGGGCCGGATTCCTCAGTAAGTCTCGCTGTACTTTCTTAAATATAATTAGATGCGCCTCATTAGCTGGCACTGAAGGCCCTTTGTACTTTTCTGGAGAGGGGCTTGCTGTACGCGGTGCGGGCCGTGGCGTGTAGCACCCCTGGCCTGCGGAAGCCATGTCCTTTCATCTCTAGGTTTTATCCCCTTTCCACGCTTTAACAGAACACATTGTCATTTCCTTTGTTTCTGGCGGGTCCTCTCCAGCTGTGACACTTGTCTGCGGGAGCACGCGGCAGCTGTTTCAGTTGGCGATCACCTGCCCGGGCGCCCGCTTGTGCCAACCCGCCATGCAAAGCCCCCAGCTTTGCTCCTCTTCAAAACCCGTGGCCCCCCAGGAGGCGCAGCGTGAGCCCAGGGCTGGGTGATAAGGAACTGGCCCACCAGGCCACCAATAAAGACCCCCACACCCTGTAAATGTAGCCGAGTAAGGACTGGCATTGGTCAAGGTCACATAATAGATTTGGAGAAATCAGGGCTAAGGCTAGGGACAGATGAGCGCATTTTCTGCGGCCACCGTCAAAATGTACGTCGATGCGTGCGCACGCATTTTTTCACGGAATACGCTTAAGTGGTCAGACGATGCGCAATTCTGGACGTATTTCATGACGATGGGGTGAAAAGAAGTCTAGGGAAATCCGGCTGTTTGAACGTTATGTTGGCCGCACACTAGCAGCGTCTGACGTCTCCTAATCACACACACACGCTGCTATGCGGCCGCAGCGCACTCTGTACGTCAGTACCAGCGGTTTAACGTTCTCGAAAAAATGCGTTCATTTTCCACTTGCGTTGCGCGGCCGGACTTTTGTGCGACCGTACTTCGTATATTGGCTGTCATTGCCCGGCATCTGCTGCTAGTGCGGCCGTGATTATGTGCGCCAGAACGCGCGTTCGCACTGCCTCAGTCTGACCCTAGCCTAAATGGCAGAAAGATTATGTGGGTGTGTTTTTAGGGGTTCCTCCATATATTCAGGGTGTGCGGGTGTGTTTTTAGGGGTTCCTCCATATATTCAGGGTGTGCAGGAGTCATTTTAGGGGCTCCTCCATATATTCAGGGTGTGCGGGTGTCTTTTTAGGGGCTCCTCCATATATTCAGGGTGTGTGGGTGTCTTTTTAGGGGCTCCTCCATATATTCAGGGTGTGCGGGTGTGTTTTTAGGGACTCCTCCATATATTCAGGGTGTGCAGGAGTCATTTTAGGGGCTCCTCCATATATTCAGGGTGTGCGGGTGTGTTTTTAGGGGCTCCTCCATATATTCAGGGTGTGCGGGTGTGTTTTTAGGGGCTCCTCCATATATTCAGGGTGTGCAGGAGTCATTTTAGGGGTTCCTCCATATATTCAGGGTGTGCGGGTGTGTTTTTAGGGGCTCCTCCATATATTCAGGGTGTGCGGGTGTGTTTTTAGGGGTTCCTCCATATATTCAGGGTGTGTGGGTGTCTTTTTAGGGGCTCCTCCATATATTCAGGGTGTGTTTTTAGGGGTTCCTCCATATATTCAGGGTGTGCGGGTGTGTTTTTAGGGGCTCCTCCATATATTCAGGGTGTGCGAGTGTGTTTTTAGGGGCTCCTCCATATATTCAGGGTGTGTTTTTAGGGGTTCCTCCATATATTCAGGGTGTGGGTGTTTTTAGGGGCTCCTCCATATATTCAGGGTGTGTTTTTAGGGGTTCCTCCATATATTCAGGGTGTGGGTGTTTTTAGGGGCTCCTCCATATATTCAGGGTGTGCGGGTGTGTTTTTAGGGGTTCCTCCATATATTCAGGGTGTGCGGGCGTGGTGGTTAGGACCCTGCGGTGCGTGCCCACTCACTGGCGTTCCTGTATACACGAGGCAGGATTTTCCAGTAACTTTTCCTTTCGGAGATAAATCCCAGTGATATTATGCAGGTGTTTCTCTCCTCCTTGTGCATCTTGACAGGAGAGAAGTGGTGGACACCTTGTGTGCTGGAAAGAAGCTCTGAGCCAGGTGATCGCATCACAGAGTTAATCAAGTGATAATGATAAAAAATATATAAACATTATTCCAGGGACGAGATCAGAGAAAGGTGTTGGCTGAAGAGCTTACACTCTGATGGCGACATAAGGAGTCTCTGGACGTATGTTCAGTAGATGACTAAAAGGTCACCCTCGGCCTCACCACTAGGGATGAGCCGAACACCCCCGTTTTCGGTTCGCATTCAAACTCG
Source organism: Leptobrachium leishanense (assembly GCA_009667805.1). NCBI lineage: Eukaryota > Metazoa > Chordata > Amphibia > Anura > Megophryidae > Leptobrachium > Leptobrachium leishanense. The sequence goes on from CM019072.1 coordinate 15,098,273, forward strand.
AACAATTTCAAAAGTTCGAGTTCGAACTCGAATACAAACCAAACTCAATGCAAGTCAATGGGGCTGAATTTGGTTTTTAGAGTGTCCTCCAAGAGGGCATATATGCTACATATTTGCCATTAAAGGTGTATGGGGGTCCTGGTAGTGCCCTGGGGGACAGGAAACAAGGACAAAAAGTTTTAAAAAAAACGTTTTTAAAGGAACAGTGAGTTTTCCATGAAATAAGGGTTAAAAATAAAAACAAAAAATTCCTTCAAATATGGTGCCTAGGAGGTCCCCATAACCTGCCCGTGAAGTGGCGGATTTGTAGGATGTATAGAAACATCGCCATCAGAGACCCACACACGACTCCTAGCCACCCTTAAGGCTAGGGACAGATGAGCGCATTTTCTGCGGCCACCGTCAAAATGTACGTCGATGCGTGCGCACGCATTTTTTCACGGAATACGCTTAAGTGGTCAGACGATGCGCAATTCTGGACGTATTTCATGACGGTGGGGTAAAAAGAAGTCTAGGGAAATCCGGCTGTTTGAACGTTATGTTGGCCGCACACTAGCAGCGTCTGACGTCTCCTAATCACGCACACACGCTGCTATGCGGCCGCAGCGCACTCAGTACGTCAGTACCAGCGGTTTAACGTTCTCGAAAAAATGCGTTCATTTTCCACTTGCGTTGCGCGGCCGGACTTTTGTGCAACCGTACTTCGTATATTGGCTGTCATTGCCCGTCATCTGCTGCTAGTGCGGCCGTGATTATGTGCGCCAGAACGCGCGTTCGCACTGCCTCAGTCTGACCCTAGCCTTAGGGGTTAAAATGCACAGGGACTGGCTACTATCCTGTTAGATGAGGGAATGTATTATATGTATAAAGAAAGGTATATATGACAATGGATAGTCAGAGACTCTAGGGACTCAGCTTGTATGCTTTATGATAGACATTTCTAACACAATAATAATTGTATGCTCACATAGGCCCTTCAGGAGAGGTACATGACATACAAATACTGGAATATTACGTTTAAATCTAAGGAGTGTGATAAAGATTTTATTAAGCCCTTGATGACAAATGACGTAACATCTACATCATTAATGATTGGCTTTACAGAGCCCTGGTCCTTAAGGGGTTAAACAGCATATCGGAGAGGATCATATAGTAGAACTGAACACTTCTTAGAATTCAAAACAAGCACAGTGTTTGTTTATACATGTGCAGGAGCGCCCACCCAGTCTGCAAGCAATGTATCAAATTCTAATTGCTAATTAGAAGCACATGTTATTTCCAAACACAAATTAAACACCGTTTGAGAGCACAGATCATTTCGAGGTGAGAATCTTTGCACCTAGACATTAGGTACTTTTTAATTCAATATCTAATAAACCGTTGCTTATAGTATTCTGCAGTAAAGAGTCTCTTTATTTCTAGATTTTTTTGTATTTTTTAAGCATTTTTTATACTTTTCTCAATTTTTTTTTTCAAACATGAACCAAACACGCCAACAAGTTCGAAGTTCGCGAACTTCCGACACTGCCAATGTTCGAGTCGAACTCCGAACTGATCGAACCGAACAGCTCATCCCTACTCACCACCCAGACGTTCTGGAGCCACATTTCCCATAATGCTCAGGCTGACCACGGTCCCAGACATTGCCGATTCTGGAGCCCGGGAGACTGTACACACGGGTTTTGGGAACCCTCCTTGTTTGCGCAAAGCGGTCTGGAAGACCAAAGCTGGGCCATGTCTTTCCATCCAGCAGTGGCTTGGAGGATATCCCTGCTTGAGCACAGGTGTGGGATCTTGTTCTCAGCCCAGAATGGCTAACGGATTTTGTCGGCGGGCTGCAGCCGCGCGCGGGGAATGAAGCACCCCGGTGATTGTGTTAGAAGGTTTCTGACACTCGCCATGTAATGGGGAGAGACGCTGAGGGGAGAGCGCGCGTTGCCGCAGACAGATCGCAGATTCCGTGTAATGTGTGCGCCACATGCTCGGTCCATGTGTTCCATGTCATGTGTGAATGGATGTAAAGCCCAGACAGAGGCATCCTTCAGCAAGGCCCAGATTATTCAAACCAGCTGCCGATTGCTGGCTGTGAAAATATTCCACGTTACGAGAGCCAGCACAGTGGAAGCCTGGCCCAGTCTGTGCTCCCTCCTCGCCGTCTGTCTTCCATCACTGCTGAAGGTGGGAGCCGGGAGCGAGTACACAGCTCGTCCATGCACCGCCGAATAACAGCCAAACCTCTGGCCAGAACCGGCTGCAGGACTGGATCTAGACACCATCTTCAACGATACATACGGGAATCCCATGGAACAATGTCCTGGGAAACCCCCCCTCCCCAGAGCTGGTCCAGACGGTTAATCTGTGTATCCGGCACTGGGAGACGAAGCAATCACCTAAATGGCACAACGTGGGGGGGGATTCACCAGCGGCAGGAACAGGATTTTGAAAATAAAAATGACCCACATGTCTCCTGCCAGGGTCTTTATCCATCATATGAAACTCTCTGATCGGGCGTCAGTGCCCTCTCCTGGCATAAACAGTCACGCTTACGCCTGGTAAGAGCTCTGTGCCGGCACTGCCAGGAGGGCAAAGACCCCTGAAGAAATACAGATATTGATAAGTCGGGATACCTGTATTTGTGGTAAACGTCTGAAGCCCGAGACCCGTCACCCAGGATTTACGGATAAGGTGGACCCAAACCTAGAATCGGTCCGGTTCAGGGTGGTTGACGGGCGAGCGATGCCATGAGCTGCTCACAGCGCGGCCGCTCCATTCATTCGTCCTAATTACGAGGCGCAGGCCTTTTCAGGAGCCGCCGGCAAAGCTCCTTACAGTGCGATTAGGAGAAACCTTAAACGTCCCCCATGATCTGACAACACGCCCGGGAAGCTTAGCCTGGGCTTTAACGCCAGACCTGCGGCCATCCCCGCCATTACTTAATGCTCATTTAAAGCCTCGCTAGAACTGGCCAAGGAGCCAGTCGCGACACGGAAGCTGTGACGTCCAGCTACACAGAGCACATAGTGCAGATTATTCCCCCGGGGTATGTGGCGCGCGCCCTTACACCTGCTTTATACCAGCTGCGGAGAGCCAGAGATGTTTAGCTCGGTGTTTCGGGCTGTGCCACCGCTCCGAAAGCTCACAGCGGGTCCAGCACCGTGTGTCATGATACCGTGTACACAAGGCTGGCGCGAAGCACTGTGTCACAGCTGCAGGTATGATAGAGGCGGTGCGTGACCCAGTGAAGCGCGCTCCCTCCACGAGGCCGAGCAGATGTGTCCTCCATGGGATCCCTCAGCACTCTGCTCTGCTGGTTCTCCCCTCCTATTTCCCAGTGCTGTCCCTCCCCGCGCTTCCTGCACAGAGCCTGAGAAATGGGCTTTTCTGAGCACGTCTGACGTGCAGGACCGGCTCACTGTGTGCCAGCCATTCCTGGGCCGGCCTGTCTGTGGGAGGAAGCACTTTCACAAGTCGCAGGCCTGGAATCCTGCTCGCTCCGCTCTCTAAAGAGGCTGCGGAAAAAAACACAGCCAAATAAAAATAGATCAGACGTTCCCGAGGTCACAGTGTGAGAAACGCCAGGAACACGCCAAGCAGAGCATGTCTGGAGCACGGGGACTGCACCGAAAACACACACAAGCTCACGTGTAACAAACACACTTTACACACAGCTTCACGTGTAACAAACACACTTTACACACAGCTTCACGTGTAACATGTAACACACACACTTTACACACAGCTTCACGTGTAACAAACACACTTTACACACAGCTTCACGTGTAACAAACACACAGCTTCACGTGTAACATGTAACACACATGTTACGCACAGCTTCACATGTAACATGTAACATGCACATGCTCACATGTAGCACACACACATTACACACATGTTCACGTGTAACATTTTACACACACAAACAACCTGACATGTATCATGTTCCACACACACATTACACACAGCATCATGTGTAACATTTTACATGTCAGCCTGTGTATAATGTGTGTACAACATGATACATGTGAGGCTGTGTGTAATGTGTGGGTGTCACATGTCAGTCTGTGTGTAATGTGTGTACATGTCACGCACACACACACACACACACTGACGTGTAACATGTTCCACACACACATAACATGCAGCATCATGTGTAACATGTTACATGTCAGCTTGTGTATAATGTGTGTACAACATGATACATGTGAGACTGTGTGTAATGTGTGGGTGTTAGGCTAGGGTCAGACGAGCGCAGTGCGAACGCGCGTGCAGGCACACTTAATCACGGCCGTAGTAGCAGCAAATGACGGGCAATGACGGCCAATATACGAAGTACGGTCGCACAAAAGTCCGGCTGCGCAACGCAAGTGGAAAACGAACGCATTTTGTCGAACGTAAAACCTCTAGTACGGTTGTACAGAGTGCGCTGCGTCCGCTAGCGGCGTGTGTGCGTGAATTGGAGATGTCAGACACTGCTAATGTCCAGCCAACATAACGTCCAGATGCACAAAGTGTTTTATTGATGATCCGTACAAAATCACGGATGCAAATGCGCATCGTATGACGCTATCGCGTACTCCGTGAAAAAATGCGTCCATTCGTTCGAACGCACTTTTTCACAGACAACGTGAAAATGCGTTCGTCTGACCCTAGCCTTACATGTCACACACACAACCTACAAACAGGCTAACATGAAACATGTTACACACAGACTGACATGTAACATGCACACATTACACACAGCCTCACATATAACATGTTGTATACATACATTATACACATACTCACATGTAACATGTACCACACACACATTACACACAGCCTTACATGTAACATGCTGTACACAAACATTACATACATACTGAAATAAAACATGTTCCACAGACATTACATACACATGTTGACATGTAAACTGTTGTACACACATAAACAGACATTTAATGCACACATTACACACAGGCTGACATGTTACCTGTTCCACACACACATTACACACAGCCTCACATGTAACATATTGTACACACATATAACATACAAACTGACATGTAACATGTTACACACACAGGCTGACATGTAACACATTTTATAAGAAGAAACATTTTCCTTCACACACGCTCATAATCCTGTAATTTACATAATAAAGAGATAGATAAAGATAGATAAAGCACAGCGACAAGCTAAAAATCCTGGTGGATCCAACGCCAACATACTGAAAAATGTGAAGAAATAATAGATACAAAAAAATCCTGAATACAATAAAGTATATTAGCAAGAAGAAAACCTCTCTCATAAACAGGCTAAAGAGTGCGAGCTTAACATGATTCCAACATAAAGTCAGTTAAATATATATACACACACACGCACACACACACACACACACACTCACACTCACTCACACACACACACACTCACACACACACACTCACACTCACTCACACACACACACACTCACACACACACTCACACTCACACACACACACTCACACACACTCACACACACACTCACACACACACACTCACACACACACACACACACACACACACTCACACACACACTCACACACACACTCACACACACACACACACACTCACACACACACTCACACACACACACACACACACACACACACTCACACACACTCACACACACACACTCTCACACACCACACACTCACACACACACACACCACACACACACACACTGGCAAGATGATGGCGACTTTCATGTTAATCCACAAATCTTAGTGTATATTGTGCTTTAAAGTTTGTGAGATCTCACATCTCGATTGAGAAACAGCGAATTCAAATCAACTTCGTCCACCATAAAGACAGTCTGTCACCGGGTGTTAGAGCAGGGGTCAAGTCCTAAAAAAAGGAGTGTGGGAACTCACCAAGATTTCTGTCCCCAATTGGCAATTGCTGTCTTACACTTAACACAAACACACAATCAAATCTGATATACATATACAGTATATATATATAGGTAAACCCTAACAATTATTATATTATATATATATATACACACCTGGGGCTACATTACAGTAATTGCACTAAAACGGGGGCGGAAAGGAGAAAAACCTGCACCAGCAGGTTTCTCCTTTCCGCCCCCGTTGTAGCAAGATATTACAATGCGGGCGCTTAAAAAACTGCCTGCATAGTTACCGGGCGCTAAGCGTCACCGCAAGCATCCACTCGATGGAGTCCATAGGACTCCATAGAAGCAGACAGCGCCAGTCACATGACCTGCCGGATCTCGTTGGTATAGTGATCTGCAGCGGGAGACTGGGGGACTTTTTCCCCCAGTCTCTCCCTGCTCCCGCCGTTTCCCCCAGTCTCTCCCTGCTCCCGCCGGACAGAGGAGGCGGATGGAGCCGCGGTCCTCGCAGCGGGATAGGAGGTGAGTATCTGGATTTTTAGGGCGGGTTTCTGGCTGGTGCTAAGGGATAATGCAGCAGCGGAATCCATTAGCACCACCAAGTCCTGGCTCCGGTTAACTTTTTGTTAACCGCGGCCGGACGTTAATCGGCGTTAGGACTTTGTAATCCTAACGCTGATTAACACTTTGCACTCCCCATATTAAGCATAGGGAGCACAAAATACAGTAACCTCACGCTGAAAAGCACAAGATATCAAACAGTAAAGGGTTACTTAATCTGTCAGTGTTTGGCCCGTAATATGTGGTGGCTACCAGGACTAACGTTAATGCTCACTCAGGTGAGCGCTAACGTTAGCACCAAGTATGCAATGTAGCCCATGGATTAAAGAATATATGGTAAATCCTCTATTGTGACGTAACAGGCAAAGATATGATTGAAGACATGAATACAAGATTTACAGAGTATGGGACCAATGGGAACTCTCTGCAGAACTAGTGGAGGAACTGTGTTCCCCTCGACATGACCCTAGCCTTAAGAGTTCTCATGAGGTGACTGCCATGTTTCATGGGTTCATCCAGTGAGATAGATTAGCCTTGGTGGAACGTTGCTGTTTTAGGACTCAAGGATAGGCTCCATAGTGTAGACTGGAACGCCTCATACAAAGGACAGGTACATGTCGCATCAAGGAGATCGGTAGTAGAGAGACGTAGGTGAAATGTGCAGTGAACCTGGAGGACGTAAAAGCCGAGGTCAAGGTCATATCCTACTGTACAAACTGGCACAGCTCAATTCTAGGTAGTGGTCCACTGTCCATGCGTTTAGGGTTTAACCAAGGTCAAATGTCAACCTCAAGCTCTGTCTGGCAGACCTGAAGAACGGGGAGTAATACGAGGAGAGATCAGCCACACGTTCCGTAGTGTCAAATAGAAGGACAAGGTCCGTATCGCGTTCCGGTGTACAGTGGCAGAGTTCACCCGGGGTGAGGGCCAGTATTGCCAGCACCGTCTGGCATAGTCCCGGGATGATGAACGTCATGGTACGAGGTGTAGTTAAAACAACCGTCAGCGACATGTGAATACTGTCATTCGTTAAACTTCTACCGTGCCAGCAACACTGAGCAAAGCGAGCAAGGAAACAGTCTGACGGCCAGAATCAAGCCGACACAGGAGCAGGAGATGTTTTTTGGTCCCATCTCAAGATGCAGGAATATTTCACTCACACAGGACAGTCCATGCTCAGCCAGATAATCCTGGTAATAGCTCCAACACTGGCACAGGTGCATCCTGACTGAATCCAGCAAGAGACAATCCAATGACATCATTTCAAACCAAGACCCCTGATAACATTGCCCCTGCATCTTTGGATGTGTCTGTAGATGAACGCTTGGTAAACTAATCCTGAAATGTCCTCCAAGCTCAGCTGCTTTTATTTCCGGGAAACGTAACACAGGTAAATACGTGTATGAGTATGGAAAGCTTCACCAAGTGAGACACAAACTGAACGCGATGCAGGCATTGTGCGTTCCTGGTGGGACTCGGCCAGCTGTTGTTGTCCTGTATTTGTCCCGCAGGTGTGATAGCTGGATTGTAGCCATTCTGAGCACATATTGGTACACACGGACTGTGAGGACGCTCAGCTGTCCTTCCTGTCTCCATGTAGCGCTGTCTTAGGCGTCACATTGAAGATTGCAGTTTATTGCCCGGGTCACATCTGCAGTCCTCATGCCTCCCTGCCTATGGCACGTTCACGCAGGCGAGCAGAGACACTAGGCATGTTTTTTCTTGCATACTAAGGTCTCTTCAGTTTAAACTTAAACGCCTTCCATCTGTAAACTGTTAAGTGCACATACGGTGCAATTTCGGGGACATTCGGCTATACCAAAAAGCCATCTATTCGCCAAATACAGGCAAACTGACAGCAAAATACGGTGCTGTTCAGCGGCAGTGAAATCATCCCATGGAGAAGTAATGGTTAATCTATTCACAGAACGCCGGATTGCACTGATGTGCCAGTGAAATGCCCTGATTTTAAACAGGAAAATCCCGTAGGATTAAATGTAAAATATTTTGAATTTTTTTGAAAATGTCAAATTTTTTTTCATTTTCAGCAAAAAAGCCTTTTAATCAGTTTTTTTACAAAAATTATTTGTTTTCAGATTTTTTTAAAAGGTGCCTTTTTCTCTATTCGGTAACAGACCATTTTATTATTTTTTCAAATGACCTTTTTATTATTTAGACACATTTTAATGCATTTTTATTGGTTTAAGCACCTATTAGGATCAATGATTGTCCCCGCGCAGTTCGGTGGATTTCGGCAAGGCCACTTTGTTACTTTTCGACGTTCTTCTCCAACTTTTTCATGATGATTCAGCGACCTCATCTTCGGCGCACTATGGCGACCATCCAGTGAATAGTGAATTCACCATTCTGTTGGCAAAATGGAATTAAAGTGCACCGAACTGTGCCAAAATGAAACTGTGCTGCTCTGTAACCGTGGAGACCCAGGTTGGAATCCCGGCCAGAGCACCTCTTCAGTAAGTGTCCTTGGGCGAGACACCTAACGGTACATACTTGCCACCGGACAATATCAGCTGTGGAGTCCAGTGGTAACGTCTCTGTCCTTCCACCGTGGAGAAGCAAGTCAAATCCCTTTCAGCACCTCCTCCAATACAACTGTGGAGAAGCAAGTCTCGACTTTACGAGAAGCGGGTTCAACCTAACCACCAGGTCATTGATCTACAATCATGGAAAGACGACTCGATCCCACTCATAAGACGCCACCAGCGAGTGTCCACGGGAAAAACACCCAACGATATGGATGCGCCGACCTCACAAAATACATGTACATTTCCATTTAAGGCTAGGGTCAGACGAAAGCATTTTTCCCCGCGAACCTGAAAAAGTGCGTCCGAACGCATTGACGTATTTTTTCACGGAATGCGCAAAAACGGTCAGACGACGCGCATTTTCGGGCGTGATTTTGTACGGATCGTCAATAAAACTCTTTTTGCGTCTGGACGTTATGTAGGCTGGACATTAGCAGCGTCTGACGTCTCCTAATCACGCACACACGCCGCTATGCCGCAGCTGCGCACTCAGTACGTCAGTACTAGCGGTTTAGCGTTCTCAAAAAAATGCGTTCAAATTCCACTTGCGTTGCACGGCCGGACTTTTGTGCGGCCGTACATCGTATATTGCCCGTCATTGCCCGTCATCTGCTGCTAGTGCGGCCGTGATTATGAGCGCCAGAACGCGCGTTAAAAGTGCACTGGTCTGACCCCAGCCTAAAAGGAAACAAAGTAGCAAAACAAGAGGACATAGTCTTAGATTAGAGGGGCAAAGGTTTAAAAGTAACATCAGGAAGCATTATTTTACTGAGAGGGTGGTGGATACATGGAACAGTCTTCCAGTAGAAGTGGTAGAGGCCAAAACAGTGATTGAATTTAAGCAGGCATGGGATAGGCATAAGGCTATCCTAAACAAAAGATAAATCCAGGTAAAGTATCCATGTAATTGGGCGACTAGATGGGCCGAAAGGTTCTTATCCGCCGACATTTTTCTATGTTTCTATAGATTGTAAGTTCTTGGGAACAGGGACCCCCTGAATCAGGCCATATCATCCGTGTGTGGTATCCAATGTATCAACTCCTTGTGAAAACTGACCTTGTAAAGCGCTGTGGAATGTGTGGCGCTATATAAATAAAGGATAATAATAATAGCATTGGTTGCCCGTACGTGAACCAGTGCGCACGTGCATCGTGTGTTGTTCTTCATTGACTCCTTTAAAAATCTACGACGGACAGCAAACAGTGCGGTCAGACGTCCGTGTTAAGTGCGTTCATCTGACCACAGCCTAAAGGGTTATTTGTACACATAGACCTGCCTGGTGTCCAAAAATACCCAGAATATGCCCAGAGTATCAGTACAAAGTATGGATTGCGTAGATGTGTCCCACCCAGACTGACCGTGGCTGATCCGCACAGGACCCTGAGCCGTTGGGTCATCGCAGACTCATAAGATTCATGCATTAATAAAAAAAATTCTACTTCGAACAGATTTAATAGCTTTTGTTTCAGTCGTTTTATAACGTAATGAGAAGATGTTTTCATGCCTTTTTTGGAAGAAAAAAAAATTAGAAAAAAAATTAGAAGGAACCGTCCTTCAATAAAGTTCAGAACGTCAACCTCCCAGCCTTTGCTCTTTCCAGCTTTGATGCCGTGAAAATAAACAGGTAACACAATCCGGCAATTACTGTGCAGCGACTTGTAATCCATAATTTTAAGTGCAAAATACCTTGTTAGGACAAGTCCTCGCTTCACCCGCTCTGTGCCGAACTTCCCGAAACAAACGGGGCCGATGATAAGACCTCTTCAGTGGGATAATACTTTTTATTAGATGTTTATTATTTTGCCCCTAAACTTTGGAGCCTTCTCCTCCCTGTCATCTGCTCCACCATCCTCCACCCAATAAATCCTTGAATTTCGCCGGCTTTTTCTTATCGGAATGCAGGCAGCCCCCGAAATGACATTTCAGTTTTCTGATCTGGCCCGCGATAGAGGGATTTTTTGATTCAGACGATGTATTCTGCAGATCAAGCCGCCGTAGACCAAGGACAGCTCTGAGTCCTAATCCCTTGACCCGCACGCCCTCCTCTAACTAGCTATTGACATTGAACTTAAGAAGCACCAGTGCTTAGCCGAGATAATGAGAGCTGCAGGCTAACGGCGGGCGGATCAGGACGGAGCTGGAGAGAACGGCACATGGAGACCGGCGTTAAGGACACAAGCCTTTGGTTGCAAAAGTAGCTATCTGCCACAAAGCAAAATCCCCAGCCTGGGCACAGGGTCAGGGAGGACAAAATCAATATCAGAGAATGATTAGTTTCACTCGCTCCAGAGGACTTGTCCTGAGAAGCGCGGGGGGTCGACTCCTAAAACATAGTCTGGATCAGAGGCCGGAGATATACACCACAAAGTGTGCACTGTCCAAGGTGAGCAGAGAGGCAAGGGAAGAGTTAAAAAAAGTGATAGCATCTGTTGAAACCTTATTTAGACATAAGGGGTTAATCAGAGAGCACCGAAATGTCGCTGACAGCACCGAAATGTCACCAACATTTCGGTGCTATCTCGTTCCCCACATTTCCCCACACTGCGGTGAATTCAGCATTCACCGCCGGGTAGGGATGTGCGTTTCGGGTTTCGGAATTTTCACGAAATTTCCCGATTCGTGTTTTCGGATGCGGCCGATATTCCGAAAATTTTTAGATCCGAAAACAGCAGATCCGAAAAGTTTTCCGAGCCGAAACGAAATATTTTCGGAATTTTCGAATGGACTTGAAATGTGTCAAATCGAAATTTATTGCTTTGAAACGAGGAGAACAGACGTTCCGAAAAAACGAAAATTTCCGAAATCACGAAAAGTCGATACAAAAAACGAGCAAAGTGACACGAAAATACGAAAAATGGTCGATATTCCGAAAAAAAAATGTACACGAATAACGAGTCGAGCCGAACCGAATCGAAACAGAAATCGGTCGAAACGAGCCGAATCGAAAAGTTTGAAAATCCGAAAAATCAAATCGAATCGAACCGAAAAAAAAAATCGGTGCACAAGCCTACCGCTGGGTCCCCGGAGTGCAGGGAAAACTTGACACAATCCCGCAGAACACCTGCCGAAAACTTGCAGGAACCACCGCAAAAAACACACCAAACACGTCGGAAAAAGCTGACGAGCCGCCGATCACAGCGCAGAGCAGCCACTGGAAAACGACGACAAACTGACGAGCGGGGTAAAAAAACAACAATACGGTTGAAAGTGTTAGAATTGAAACGCTGTTTGCAAAGAAACTACTGAGTGAAAATGTCTGGAATTTACATATAAAATCCTATGAATGATAATAAAAAGGGCTGTTACAGAAAAATTAAAAAACTATTTAAAAATAAAACAGGTTGAATATGTCAAAATTTAAGAAAGAAATAAAATGGAAAAAAAAATTGCCGGAAAAATTCTGAAAAATGCTTAAAAGATCCTAAAAAAAAAAAATCAATAAAGAAACTTTTTGCTGCAGTTTAAATTAATAAACGGTTAATTAGATATAAGACAAAAACGGGAATAATTTTAGCATTGAAACCTATGGGATTTGCCTGAATAAACCTGCCGAATGAAAACACCGAACAGCAGGCACTTCGGTAAAACAACACTGCTGCTCGGTGTCTGTGAATAGATTAACCATTGCGCCTCTACGGGGACTTTCACTGCTGTCGAACAGGCACCGGACTTGCTGGCAGTTTACTCTCTGAATATCCAAATGGTGCTGAAATGTCCCTGTACGGGGAAATGTTCGGTGACATTTCGGGGACAGATCAGCTCTCTCTGAATAACCCCTATAGAGGACATACAGCGAGAATGTGACGAAATTGGCTACTCAGCATGAGTAGATTCGCAGTTAACTCCGTCCTTGCCTTGGAGCACTGGGAGGGGGGGTAGCCTGCCAGCCGAGGTGTCTGCCCTGGATGCAGTGAAGGTGGCTGGTCAGAATAAGTCAACCTGCTGGATGGAGCCTGTAATGCCGCTATTAAGAGGGCATCAATCCGCTGCTTGGCTCTGCCTGGATCCGAGAATACTGAGGCTCTGTGAAAATAGCCCTTTATCGCTCCCCAATCACTTAGTCGAGACAGACGTGTAGGTTGAAGGAAAATCAGAGTGTATTCAGAATGGGAACATACAGTGTTTATATACTGTTACAAGATCTTGATAAGCCGGATTTCCATTGGTCTTTACCCGGCCCCTCCAGACTTTGTGGCGCCTGGCTATCCCACATGTACTGCTAGACCATAGGCTAACATGGGGAGTTTGGTACCAGCCATAGCCCTTTTCTGGGATACACCCCTGCTGAGCAGGAGTCTAGCTGGGCTAATTCTGTCTGCGTCCTTGGAGCCTGCTGGGTGTGGCTGCTGCTTCCCCTGGAGGTGAACTGATACTCTGCTGAGGGTTGCGGGTCTGCAGGGGTTAATTCTGCTGGAGCAGCAACACTTTCAGGGTTTTGATGGATAGCCCTGGTCCCCTGGTTACTCTTGCCAAAAGAGCGCCCTGATCCAGGAAGGAGTGACTGAGAGGCATGCAGGTGAACAGGAGTCGGGTTTTGGCAGCCTCCCAGCAGCATTCGTGATCTCCTGCATACACAGTTTTAGGCACGCCGGGGTACACTTTACAGACACACTGATAACATATTTTGTTTGTACAATTGACACTGGTACAAGCAGGACACAAAAGTGAACGAGTTATTAACAGCACAGGAGATATACAGACAATAGTGACTGATACATTGTAACAAGCCTGTACTCCGCGGTTACAGGCAGGATCGGTGCAGGGGGAAAACATAATTAAATAGAAAACCAGGAACAGTTTACAGTAAATCCAACAGGATATTTTGGTCACACAAACAAAGGGCAAACAAAACACAACAAAATAGGAACAAAATCAAACCAAACAAACATTGTGGTGGCCGATCCGCAGGGCCAGCCCGACCATGGAGCGGTTCGGAGCAACCGCTCCAGGCGGCATATTTTGGGGGGGCGGCATAATTTTGCCGCTGAGCCTCTGCACTATTTTTTATCAGCACCGCTGCGCTGGCATCTATTGGAGGCCAGCGCAGCGGGGCCGCTCTGTGCCAACCATCCGGCCTCACTCCCTGTCTGGGCGCCGCCTGGCGGCATCACCGGACCATTGCATGCTGGGACATGTAGTTCTAGACTGGATTACTGAATATTGCAGAGAACCAATCTAAAACTACACCTACCGGCACGCAATGCTCCTGTGATGTCACTAGGCGGCGCCTGGAAAGTGAGTGAACACAGAAGTTCACAGATGGGGGGAACATCGGCTGTGAAGGCAGGGGAGCAGGTGCTGGGCAGCATAGAGGCCGGAGGGAGACAGAACCTGCTGGTAAGTACAACTCTGTCTCTCTCACCCCCATCTATTCCTCTCACACCCATTCCCCCCTCCTTCCTGCACTTCCATCTCTCTCCCCCCTCCTTCCTGCACTCCCATCTCTCGCCCCCATCCTTCCTGCACTCCCATCTCTCTCTCCCCATCCCTCCTGCACTCCCATATCCCTCTCCCCATCCCTCCTGCACTCCCATCTCTCTCTCCCCATCCCTCCTGCACTCCCATATCCCTCTCCCCCATCCCTCCTGCACTCCCATATCCCTCTCCCCATCCCTCCTGTGCTCCCATCTCTCTCCCCCACTCCCGTCTCTCTCTCCCCATCCCTCCTGCACTCCCATATCCCTCTCCCCATCCCTCATGCGCTCCCATCTCTCTCCCCATCCCTCCTGCACTCCCATATCCCTCTCCCCATCCCTCATGCGCTCCCATCTCTCTCCCCATCCCTCCTGCACTCCCATCTCTCTCCCCCATCCCTACTGCAATCCCATATCTCCCCCTCTCTCTCCCATCGTGTGTGTGTGGCTCTGTGAAACGTTCATACAAGCGGCACATTACTGTGAGTTTTATTGCTGTAGAACTCTGATACACTCAAACACTGCACATTACTGTATCAGAGTTCCACAGCAATAAAACTCACAGTAATGTGCAGTGTGTATCAGCGTGAGTTGTATTGCTGTGGAGCTATGTGATATGTCCATACACACCGCTCATTACTGTGAGTATTGCTGTGGAGCTCTGTAATACACTCATACAAACTGCATATTACTGTATCACAGCGCTGCACAGCAATAATACTCACAGTAATGAGAGGTGTGTATGAGCGTATCACAGCTCCACAGCAATACTCACAGTAATGAGCGGTGTGTATAGGCATTTCACAGAGCTCCACAGAAATAAAACTCACACTGATACCCACTGCACATTGCTGTGAGTTTTATTGCTATGGAGCTCTGAGGTGCGGTGTGTATGAGCGTATCACAGCACCATAGCAATAAAACTCACAGCAATGTGCAGTGTGTATCAGCGTGAGTTTTAATGCTGTGGAGCCCTGTGATAAGTTTTTACATGTCACATGTTTTTTTTGGGGGGGCAGCATTTCATCCGTCGCTCCAGGCAGCACACTGACTTGGGCCGGCCCTGCCGATCCGTCACAGAGAAGATATACAAAAGCACTCCCAGAACTGCTTGTTGGGTTCCTGTAACGTGATGAGACCCAGGAAATGTAATTCCCTGGCTGTTTTATTGGCAGGGCTTCAAATATAAAATTGGACAGCAGGGACATGCTGGCTCTGTGCTCTATACACACTATTGTGAGCTGACGTTGTTATTTCTAGCATGTTGCTGAAAATTTTCTACCGGCTTCTACATATGTGAGCAGTTAATACTGGACACGATACAGAACCCGAGTCTGGCTGGTCCTTCTTTTGGGTACAGTTTGTGGCGCATTCTGGTAACTTCTGCCCTTATATTAGTGAGTTTGTTTTCTGTACAGTGTTATTTCAGGAATGGGCTGACATGGTATTGATATATTGAAGAAGATAAAGCCAGAACGTCCTTGATGGAAACACAAAGTAACATTTTAACACTGACAAATTCCAAGTCTATGACTGAACGGGACACGTACCAGAAGGATGTTTTTTAGGACTAGATACAAGATCGTTACAGGATGGTCAAGGAGGAAAACGATACTTTCAGGGTAATTCAAAGAGATCCGAATTGCTTGAAAATCAGTGGTTACCTTTCCTGGCCATTCGGCTATCCAGAGAGCAGGCAATTCGCCAAATCCTGGCGAATTGCCTGCACATACGGTGCCTGTTCGAGGGCAGTGAAATCCCCATGAAAAAGCACTGCTTCGGCTATTCAGAGAACACAAACCAGCAGTGAAAGGTTCCCGAAATGCCCTGCTGTTCGGTGGTTTAATTCGACAGGTTTATTCAGGAGAATCCCATAGGCTTCAATGTTAAAAATATTCCCGTTTTAATTCAATATCTAATAAACCGTTCATTATAAAATTATGCAGTAAAGAGTCTCTTTATTTATAGATTTCTTAGGATATTTTAAGCATTTTTCAGATTTTTTTTTTTAAGTCAGATTTTTTTTTAAGTTTAGTTTACTTATTTTTTCTGTAACAGCCCTTTTTATTATCATTCATTGGATTTTATATGTAAATTTCACACATTTTCGCTCAGTAGTTTCTTTGCAAACAGCGTTTCACTTTTCAAACATTCATACAAACTGTTTTCCTAATTTATTCACTGCCTCGTCTGCTGTGTCGAAGGCTGCGATTGATCGGCTCCTGTTCGGGTTTTTCTGTGGTTTTCGGCAGGTTAATCCAGATGTTTTTGGGGGTTTTCGGCGTGCATTCGCTGGGTTTTGCGGTTAGTTTTCGTCGGGTTTGCGGCAGCTTTTCCCTGAAATTCGGGGACCCTGTGGTGTTTGCTGAATACGCTGCAGGGTCACCGAAATGGGATCGGCAAAAGGAACCGAATTGAAGAGAACAAAAAGTCACCGAACGTGCAGTGACTTTTCGAATCTCTTTGAATAACCCTGTTTATGAGGTTATTCAGAAAGCACCGCTTTCTCGTTCGGCGCACTTCAGCGATTCCAGTTCACCAACACTCTGGTGAATGCACTATTCACCACAGGGTCCCTGAAGTATGATGAATGTGAAGCCGGCAAAGACCACCACTGAACAGACCGCCGGACAGCGCCGAACAGACTGCCGCAGAGCACCAAACAGACCACTGAACGCTGCTGATCTGACAGTCGAACTGCAGAAAAAAAACAACTCTGCCATTCTTTAAAAGGTGCTTAAAGCAATAAGGGCCCTATTACATTATTTGCGCAATTTCGCTCGCGCAGCGCATTTTTTTTGCACACAGCATTAAGCGTTATCGCGTGAAAACTAACGGTGGTATCACAATCCTCACGCATTTTTTCATCAATCAATTTCGTCAAATAATAATGCAAGTAAAACCGACGCGCAAAACGCGCTCGCAGTAACGTTGCGCACAGAAATCGTTGTGCGGACTGTTTTTTTTTCCCTAAAGAATTTAAAGACCATTCTTTCCATGGCCGCTAGATGGCTGGGTGTAATTCAGAACGCATTCGCGCTCACAATGTTAAGTATACGATGTGCGCACTAAATTGCGCTCGAGCAGCGTTCGCGCTGGGTCACTCGCATTAGACGTTAACGCGCATCGTTTGCCCCTCGCGTTAATGCGTTAAGGGTTTTGCCCCTCGCGTTAATGCGTTTTTGCACACGCGCACATTTTTGCGCGAAGAATGTAATAGGGCCCTGAAAATGCATGAAAATGTGTGGAAATAATAAAAAAAGTTCTATAAAATATAAAACTATCTGTTACAGAATTAAAAAAGCCAAAACTTCACAGAAAAAATTCCAAAAAATATATAAATAAAAAGACGGTTTGCAGGAAATTAAAATAATAAAAGTTAGATTTTTTTTTTTTTAAAAAAAAATTAGACGATTTTTTTACATTGAATCCTATGGGATTATCCTGTTTAAACCTGTCAAACTGAATCCCTGTAAATCAGAGCATTTCACTCACACTTCGGTGCAGTTTGGTGTTTTCTGAAAACATTAACTATTGCTACTCTATGGAACATTTTTACTGCCGCCGAATTGTGGTGATCTGCACTGCATTTCGCTGTCAATTCGCCAGTATTTGGTGAATTGACATCAATAGCCAAACTGCCACGAAATTGCCCCGTACGATGAAATTCACCATTCGGTGACCCTCAGTGGCAAGTTCGGCTCTTATTGAATAACCCTTAAAGTAAACCGAGCCTTGTGCCACATCTCTTACCATTTAGCAGAAAAATATATGCTTTATTTCTTAGAACATTTTATGGTTTATTTGTGATAAAAACAAGAAAGAAATGCACATCAGGCTTGTGGTAGTGAAAAAGGGTGTATTTAAAAAAACAAAAAAAAACACATTAATCTTGTTTCAGTTCATTTGACTCTGAAGAAAAATCCAAACATGCCGTCAATCGAGGACCTGCTGAGTTTCCAATAGGGTTTCCATAATTCTGGCCTCAACAAATAAGTAACCACCACTTTGACACCTAATGATACTAAAAGTGAAGAAAAGAGACAAAACAAGTCATTTCACAGGGTTATTCAAACAGATCCGAATTGCTGGCGAAAGGTAACCGAACGCTGAAATTCAGGGTACGGTTACCTTTCCTGGCCATTCGGCTATCCAGAGAGCAGGCAGTTCGCCAAATGTTGGCGAATTGCCTGCACATACGGTGCCTGTTCGGTGCCTGTTCGAGGGCAGTGAAATCCCCCATAGAGAAGCAATGCTTCGGCTATTCAGAGAACACAAATCAGCAGTGAAAGGTTGCCGAATTGCCCTGCTGTTCGGTGGTTTCATGCGGCAGATTTATTCAGGCGAATCCCATATGTTAAAAATATTCCCGTTTTAATTCAATATCTAAGAAACCGTTCATTATATAATTATGCAGTAAAGAGTCTCTTTATTTATAGATTTTTTAGGATATTTTAAAAAAAAAATTGGGATTTTTTTTCAATTTTTTTTTTCTGCTATATTTTTTTAAGGCTAGGGTCAGACGAGTGCCTTTTCTACAGACTGTGCGCCTGTGCAGTACGGACACACTTGTTGACAGAAGACGAAGTAGTGGCCACACAGTCCGTTTTTGTGACTGACGTTATTTTTGATGGATGTAGGAGGGAAAATAAATTAAAATGAAAAACATTTTGTCCGTCAAAAATGCTGGACGTATAAATGCGTCCGTCTGACCACGTTCCATCACTCACACACAAAGCTATGCGGACGTTGCGGATGCAGCGCACTCCGCATGCCCGTTCTTGCGGTTTTACGTTCTTGCTAACTTGCGTCCGTTTGCTGCGTCCGTTGTGCGTCCACACTTCCGTGCGGACGTACTTTGTTTGTGGGGCTTCATTGGTCATGATTATCTGCTACCACCGACATACTAATGTGCAGCTACACGGATGTTAACACTGCGTTCGTCTGACCCCAGCCTAAATTGTTTTTTTTTTTTCCTGTAACAGCCTTTTTATTATCATTCATTGGATCATATGTAAATTTCAGACATTTTCGCTCAGTAGTTTCTTTGCAAACAGCGTTTCACTTTTCAAACATTCATACAAACTGTTTTTGCTTTTTTTTTCTCACTCCATTCATCTGCGGTGTCGGCTTTTTCCGGCGGCTGCTCTGCGCCGTGATCGGCGGCTGCTAGGGCTTCTCCGGTGTGTTCGGCAGGGTTAATCCAGATGTTTTTGTGGGTTTCGGTGTGCATTCGCCGGGTTTTGTGATGAGTGATCGGCAGGTTTGCGGCGGCTTTTCCCTGCACTACGACAGCCCTGTGGTGCTTGCTGAATACACCGCAGGGTCACCGAAATGGGATCGGCAAATCACACCGAATTGAAGAGAACAAAAAGTCCCCGAAAGTACGGTGACTTTTCGATTCCTTTTGAATAACCCTGTCAGTTTTTTTTTTAAGGTTCAAGTTCATGAAGGGAAAGCGATGGTTTGGGATAACCTGATTGCTCCCTTGGTCCGCGGTGACAATACAGATTGGATCTAGCAACAAGGGCCTCCCATCTATTAATAAGGAACAATACACTCCGGGCCACATTACAATCTTGACGCAAACGCTTACGCCGGCATAAGTAAATTTTAAAGCGTGGGGTAAAACCATTTGCAAATAACATACTCAGCGCTACAACCGTGCAGAATTGTGTACCGCGTGTCAACCTGCGCAAACCTTGTACTGTACTTCGCACTCCCTATACTTAACATGGGGAGCGCAAAGTGTTAGGCTAGAGTCAGACGAACGCATTTTTCGCGTTGTCCATGAAAAAGTGCGTTCGAACGAATGGACGCATTTTTTCACGGAATACGCGATAGCGGTCATCCGATGCGCATTTTCGGCGTGATTTTGTACGGATCATCAATGAAACCCTTTTTGCGTCTGGACGTTATGTTGGCCGGACATTAGCAGCGTCTGACGTCTCCTAATCACGCAAACACGCCGCTAGCGGACGCAGCGCACTCTGTACGTCCGTACTAGCGGTTCTACGTTCTTGCAAAATGCGTTTGTTTGCCGCTTGCGTTGCGCAGCCGCACTTTCGTGCGGCCGTTCTTCGTGTGCTGCCCGGCATTGGACGTCATTTGCTGCTAGCGCAGCCGTGATTTAGTGCTGCTAAACGCACGTTAATACTGCGTTAGTCTGACCTTAGCCTTAATCAGCGCTGGATTACAAAGTCCAAACGCTGACTAATGTCCGGCCGCGGTTAACAAAAAGTTAACCAGAGCCAGGACCTGGTGCTAATGGATTCCGCTTCTGCAGAATCCGTTAACACCAACCAAAAAATAAAAAATCGTATACTCACCTCCTGTCCCGCAGCGAGGATCGCGGCTCTCTCTGCCCTCAGTCCGGCGGGAGCAGGGAAAGACTGGGGGAAAAAGTCCACCCAGTCTCCCCCTGCGTATCACTACGCTGACCGGCCGGATCTCGCAAGGCGGTCGTGTGACTGCCAGCGTCTGCTTCACCGGAGTCCTATGGACTCCATTGAGAGGATGTGCGCAGCTGCGCTTATAAACCGGGGGTTTACGCGCGGAAACAATGTAGGCAGCATTTATTGCGCCTGCATTGTAATCTAGCGGTAAAACAGGCGCGCTAGGGGGAAAACATCGAGCACAGTTTTTCCTCCCTAGCGCCCCCGTTTTACCGCTGGGAACGTAATGTGGCCCCTTGACACTGTGACAATTACATTATTTATTGGTTAAGTAGCCATTTTTCTTTGGAATGTTCCAGAATGTGGAAAGAGTGATGTTATTCATTAGGCAGAAAGTCCGCCTCCCAGACGCTCGCCGTCTCTCTCTGGGTGCCGAGCTCGGATAGCTCATGGAGGACGAGGGATCTGAAGACAAACTGGATTCAATTTAGCGTTTCTTTGAACGGCTTTCCTTTTCAGAAATCATCTGTGTTTTTCTTGCACAGGAGGTTAAGACCAGTAACCTTTACGCAGGAGTCTGGCATTTAATTAAAGATGTCTCCAGGAATCCACCGCCTTCCTTTTATCCGTCGGGAAAAAAGGAGAAAGTGGCTATGGCGGTCAGGTTTCGACCCCGTTTCCTCTCTGCCATCACCACCATTGGACTTGGCATTGTGAAATCCGGCCTCCGATTTATGTAGAGGCTGGTAAAGAGAGAGTATATCTCGATGTATGAGGAACGTTACACAGGGCCACCTCCATAGAAGGCCACAAATGTCCTCAACTTGGCTACCCGTCCCTTGGTCTGCTGTTTATTTTACAATTATTAGAGTAGTATTGACGTCCGCTTGTTTTCACAGTCACGCTAATTTCTTCCATCACCGAGCCTTATGTCTATCCCACTCTTCATTCTATCTCCAATTTCCTGTCCTTTCTTCTTGCGATACGAGGTAATTTCTGGGAAAATGCCATAGCAACTTCCTCTTTGCTCTGACAAAACAATCTGCAGTCCCAACACTTCCCCGTTCCTTCGTCGGCGTTCAGTCTCATTACTTATTGATTTCCCCAGGCCTCTACAATGTGTCTGTAATTTACACCGGGTCCTGGTTGCCCTCAATGGTTCTAAACACTTCAAGCTAACGTCCCTGCCTATCCTTTCTCCGAGATACTTCACCTGGCGCGTTAATGCTCAGAATAAACTAAGACAAACGTCTCTACTCAACATGAACCCACGACTCAAAAAAGGAAACCTAATCCAGTTCCACCAAGAAATAAAATATCTGATGGGGCAACAATTTCTGTAATTTTGTTAGAATAAGTTAATTTCTCAAAATATTTTCAGAAGATTCTAGTGTGCCGACGTTATGACAATTCGGTGGGGTATCTCCTCTCTCCTGGACCCCCACCACATATGACAGTATTCAGAAACTGTGCTTAGTAGGGAAAAGTAACCATCAGTAGCAAATCGAGGAGAGATACTAAGATCCACAAGCGGAAACATAAAATTTTACGTGTACAAACAAGGCAACAAAAGCATCAACGTATCACTGCAAGGCCATTCCACCAAAAGCAGAGTTTTGTTGGAGGTTTGTGGTAAAACAATAGAAATTCTAGTTTTTATGAAGTAGTTCCCTAACCATTAGTTCCTGGAAGCAGTTTGTAGATTTCAATCAAGACCTACAAAAGGACCACAGCTTGTAGATGAATGCACCTAGTCTAGGAGATGTTGGACAAGAACAGTTTGGCTTATCCAAACTTCACTCAATATAGATGGCAACATAGAAGGTCGTCTCCAGAAGTTCCTCTGCACAAAAGTAAGTGCACATGATATCTATCCCTTCATATCCAAACCTACAATATCTGAAAGTACATGGACTATGTAAACAAATACCATTAGGGTCTACAAGGTGATGAGGCTATAATGGCATGTGAAAACAAAACAAGTGGACAATGGGTTTGCCACATGGAGGTTCCATTGCACAATGATGATGTATCAAGGTCAGAATAAGGCAACATGTTTAATCCCTGAAGCTACAGATGGAAGTAAGGGAGGTGGATTGACCACGTTCCACTGGATGAATACCCAATGGTGGGAAGCCTCCATGTGGCCATTTTACCACCATAGTCCACCAAATGGTGGCGGCAATGTTTTTACTCCATTTGCGTGGTGAATTTAGATTTTTATCCATCATACGTGGAAACATGTTTAATCCCTGAAGCTACAGATGGAAGTAAGGGAGGTGATTGACCACGTTCCACTGGATGAATACACAACGGTGGGAAGCCTCCATGTGGCCATTTCACCACCATAGTCCGCCAAATGTTGGTGGCAATGTTTTTACTCCATTTGCGTGGTGATTTTAGATTTTTATCCATCGTAGGTGTGTCATTGTAAGTGAACACCCCAGACTGTGCAGTTTTATATCCCCCAAGCCTCGTGTATAGGATTGTGAGGTCTTCTCTAATTGATTGAGGGGAAAAAAGCAATCAAGCCAGAGGGCTGGCTGGAGGCTCCTGGATCAGAGGAATAAAAAGTCACAGTATTTAGAGAATGCTGAGAGGCCTCGTATTCCACGGTGCGCACGGCCGTGTTTCCAGATCCCCTGAGCCAGCGCGATGACCGGGGCGAAAGCGGCGTCGATCGACTAACACGGCTTTGCGTCTCTAGTGTCCACTTCCACTGAGAAGGTCATAAAAGCCTCTGATCCCCGGCTTTACTTTTAAATTAAGAACATTGAAATTGTCAGGATTATGAAGACTGAGCGAGGGATCCCCGTAAGCCTTCGCAAATGTCAATTGCTGTCTCATACTGGTTACTTTTCAATAACAGCGCGGCTAAAATGTTCAGGGCTAATGAAAAAAAATCTGCGGTGGACGATGTCAGTCCATATTCATAATATTATTGTGCACTGGCTGGATTAAAGGCTCTTTGCCTCTTGGCTTCACAAAGACACAGTACAAGAGAAGTGCTCTCCAGCTCCTCTTTAATTCCATGCTGGCATGTCTGTGGCTGCCCTTTCACTTATTGCTATTGGTGTCCAATTGTCCCCTTGTTATGGCTTGTGAGTAAAGTAAAGAGCACTTCTTCATAGAACGCACTTCAGACACAGAGGAAACAAGACCGGCGGGAGCGTAACTGATGTCTGTGTGAGCCGAACGTGTCTCGCCGAGACAAACCGCCATGAGGGTCCACACTCTGTGTCCACGCGAATTACAGGCGAGAACGTTCAGTGGTGATACTCAAACTACTCCCTAAATGACGTTTCATTTAAGGACCTTTTCAATAAAGACAATTTTAAGTGATTTCCTATTTGTGTAATATGTATTTAATGCACCATTTGGAATCTATATTATGTGATACACCAAGCAGGATTATTTGTGATGCTAAATTGTATATATTATTTGTCACATTATGTTACAAAATATCATAGTGTATATATTTATATATTCCTGCAGAGATCCAGCGTCCTCCCTTTAAAAAAAAATAATAACTTGGGGGGAAAATAAAGCCTCGTCGCTTGAACCAGAAAGGATTCTGGGACTTGTAAAAAATAAAAATCTACACTGATTTCAAAACTTGAAAAACATATTGCCCAACGTTTAGGCTCATGCTGCCCTTTTATAACCCGAAGCCTTGGTTGTGTTTTAATGTTTACACATTAATGATTTTTTTATATACAAGTCCTATAGTGCATCAAATCTGGAGAAGATATATATATATATATATACAAGGGTTGTAGTGGAGGACAAAAAGTGAGATATAGGCCTCCACACTATAATAAGTGTGTTTATTATTGCAGAAGCCACCTGCACATCACAGCAATTCGATGAATTGCATCCCAGAGTTCCTGTGACCACATTCCCCATATGCAGCAAGGAATTCTGGGTAGGATATGCAAATGACCTCTGTCTCACTTTAATGCATCCTTGGTATGTTATTACACAGAACCCTAAAATCAATGCTATGCCACACCGCGGCTTTGTAGCAGAGTTAAGGTTTATGCAACTGGTCATCATGCCTAGCTCCTGCTGATGAGGGTCCAACAAACCCGAAACAGCGCTGTCCTAGGAGTGGCTTTGACCAGTTGCATAACCTTATCTTTGCTAGAAAGCCGCGGTGTGGCATTGCATGGATTTTAGGGTTCTGTGTAATAAGAGACCCAGGATGCATAAAAGTGTGACAGAGGTCATTTGCATATCCTACCCAGAATTCCTTGCTGCATATGGGGAATGTGGCACAGGAGCTCTGGGATGCAATTCATCGAATTGCTGTGATGTGCGGGTGGCTTCTGCAATAATAAACACACTATATATATATATATATATATATATATATATATATATATATTACCAAAACAGAGTGAGGGCCGCACTCAAATATTTTTCGTTTTATTTTTACTTATCGCACGAGTCGATATGTTGGGCAATATGTTTTAAGCATTTTTAAATAAATTTAGATTTTTATTTATTACAAATGCAAGACAGGTCCACCTCTGTTGATATATATATATATATATATATATATATACACTACTGCAATAGTCCTGCAACACCTTTCCAATAGAACTTTCTTGTATACAGGGTGGTGCCTCGCCAACAAAAGCTGTATATACGAGCAGGAAATGGCGGCACACAAATAATAAAACAACAAAATTTATTCGTTCATTTTCAAAGTAGGATCGACGTTTCGACTCACACAGAAGACATTCTCACCTTGAGAATGGCTCCTGTGCGAGCCGAAACATCGGTCCTACTTTTAAAATGAACAAATTTTTTTTGTTGTTTTATTATTTGTGTGCCGCCATTTCCTGCTCGTATATACAGTATATATATATATATATAATTCCCAGAGCAGCTCTTAAACACCAGGGGCTAAATTACAATCTTCGTGCAAACATTTACGCAGGCGCAAAAACGCATTAATGCGAGGGGTAAAACCCTTTTCGCCGAATGCCGTATTACAAGTTAGTGCAACAAATGCGCGTAATCGTCTACCGCTGGTGAACCTGCGCGGACGCTGCACGAGCTTACTGTACATTGCGCGTCCTATGCTTAACATTGTGAGCGCAAATGCGTTTGTGCGCTGGTACGCGGATGGTATTACAGTCTATGCGCAGTTTGTAACGCACAGCCTTTGCGCGCATAATTTTAGCAACTCCTAAGGCTAGGGTCAAACGAAAGCATTTTTACACGCGAACATAAAAAAGTGCGTCCAAACGCATTGACATATTTTTTCACGGAATACGCGAAAACGGTCATACGATGCGTATTTTTGTGCATGATTTTTTACGGATCCAAACCAGGAAACTTTTTGGGTCTGGACGTTATGTTGGCCGGACACGAGCAGCGTCTGACGTCTCCAAATCACGCACACACGCCGCTAGTGGACGCAGCGCACTCTGTACGTCAGTACTAGCGGTTCTGCGTTCTCGAAAAAATGCGTTCATTTTCCACTTGCGTTGCGCAGCCGGACTTTCGTGCGACCGTACTTCGTATATTCTCCGTCATTGCCCGTCATTTGCTGCTAGTGCGGCCGTGATTAAGTGCGCCTAAACGCACGTTAAAAGTGCGCTAGTCTGACCCCAGCCTAAAAGCTGGTGTTAATGGCAAATCTGAACGTCCTGGCCGAACCCAAATACACCGGCCCAAAAAAAGAAAAAAATCCAGCAAAGTATAGTTACACATTCTACACATACCCAAACCAATAAAATGGAGAAGTTGTGCGTGCATTTATTATTGCTGCAACATATATGCGCAGATTGATAATTGTGGTTCTTAATTCTGATTGGCTGAATCCCTTGAAAAAAACTGTGTGCACACTTATTTCAGCGCGCAACGGAACTGCGCGAGCATTTGAGCGCGTCCAGCTTACGCGTGTTATTGCTCGACGGATGAAAAAATGTGCGAGGATTGTAATTCCAGCAGTGATTTGCGTGTGTAAAGGTTTAACACTTGGTGCACAAATTCATGCGTTGCGCGTGCGTTTTTGCCTGAAGAATGTAATTTAGCCCCAGGTTGGAAAGGTGAAGGGTGCGTCTGGATTCCAGCGACAGCCAGTTTAGCGCTTTTAACATGTCACAATGGTGGGTCATGTAGTTACATTGTAGCACAAAGCAACAGAATGAGTTATACAATGTAGTAAGTTTCTGAAGGTGTGTTTGCGGGGCGGCTGCATACAGTACATCCCAGTAGTCAATAGCCGGCATAAGCATTTGTTGTACAATCTGCTTTGTTACCGCGGGGCTCAGGCAGGATTTGTTTCTGTACAGGGCACCTAGTTTGGGGTAAAGTTTAAGGGCTCTATTACAATCCCTGCGCTAAACTGCATATTCCCCCTACCGTCCCCGGTTTAGCGGGGGATTACAAAGCAGGCGCAAAAATATGCTGCCTGCATTGTTTTCCCCCGCTATGTGCCTGGATTCGCACGGCAGCGCTAAGCGCAGTCGCGCGCATCCTCTCAAGAGAGACGCCGGCGGTCACATGACCAGCCGGATCTCGCCTTGTGAGATCCGGCTGGTCGGTGTAGGGAAACCCAGGGAGAGACTGGAGGGACTTTTTCCCCCAGTCTTTCCCTGATCCCACCGGCCTGAGGAGGCGGACAGAGCCGCGATCTTCGCTGCGGGACAGAGGTTAAGCATAGGCTTCCTATTTAATTTTTTTTCCCTGGTGTTAACGGATGGTGCAGAAGCGGAATCCGTTAGCACCAAGTCCTGGCTCTGGTTAACTTTGCGCTGACCAGAGCCAGGCATTAATCAGAGTTAGGACTTTGTAACCCAGTGCTGATTAACACTTTGCGCTCCCCATGTTAAGTATAGGGAGCGGGAAGTGCAGTGACCTCGCGCTGAGAAGCGCAAGGTCTCAAACGCAAACAGGTTTTTTAACCCGTTTGCGTTTGGATTGTAATATGCGGTAAATACCGCAGCTAACCGTAGTGCTCACGCAGGTGAGCGCTACCGTTAGCGTGAAGATCGTAATAGGGGCCTAGATGAAAGTTTTTCGATGTGGGGGCCGAAAGATAGATTTGGGTGTAACCACATACCTAGATATTTGAGAGCAGTGACTGGGGTCAGCGTGTCATTTGATTTTGTCCCAACACATAGATGGGGAGGTTGTAATTTATGTAGTTTAGGTTTTTGTTCCAAAGAGCATCGTTACAGTTGTGTCAGTATTTAGTTACAGTTGTGTCAGTATTTAAGAAAAGTTTGTTATCTTTGATCTACTTTTCTCCCTCTGTGAATTGTTCTTGCAGCGCGGCCTCCAGCTGCGGGAGATCTGCTTTGCTGGTATAGGTTACGGAGGCGTCTGCGTACATGTGTATAGTGGAGGCTTTGCAGATCATTTATGAATATTGTGAATAGCAGGAGGCCGAGTATCAAGCCTTGGGGTACTCAGCACATGACTGGGATGGGGAAGGAAGCAGTGTTAGAGCTGGACGCATATTGTGATCAATCTGATACATGTGATCGAAACCAGGTTAGCGTGTGATAACCAATACTGGAGTTTCCAAATGTTTGTAATAGGATGCCATGGTCTACTGTGCCAAAGGCCTTGGCAAAATCAATGAAGATGCTCCAGTTAACAGTCCATAACAATGATCAATGATATTAGATGGTCGTTGGATACCAAAGTGTTGTCGTCACTTTTATGGATAGGTCACAGCTTTCCACCTTTTAATATAGATATAGATAAAATTTTGTGAGGGCGACACACTTGTGACCGAAGTTTGAAGGGAAATGAGAGAAGAATACAATTTTCCATAGGCCAGGAAGGAGTTTTGAGGTTTGCAGGAAGGCTGGAAAGTCCACAAGCTGAAGACCATATGCAAAGCCTCGGGGATGATGAGTGAGCATTATGAGCGCTGGACACCAGGAGAAGCAATATTAGGATGTTAGGGTCCCATGGATGAGGAATTATAAACGCTTGAAGAAGGAGGGATAAGAAGCAGGTGAGGTGTTGTGGGAGAGATGTAAGTGACACATGGCAAGGAGCAGAGAGCGGTGGGAGTTTGGGACCACTCACATAAGTTACATAACCCATTGAGACGCTGGACAGACCTTCAGCTTGGGATGATCCCTGTTTGACCGTGTTCCTCTGCGTTTCTATGCAGATGTTTTAAAGGACAGCATATCTGTCAATAGGAGGATACAAATATTACCTTAAAATAAGGCCTAGGGCAGGGGGTGCTTCACATGTTTTCAGAAATATATACTTTTATTCTTGTCTTTGTTTATGTACCTATTTAGTCTCTATTAACCGACCACACTAAGGATCGGAAGATTAGGGTGACTGCGTACAGGGATCATTCTTCATATATCCGTGGGGAATCCATGACACCTGTGAATTTTTATCCTTTTTTCATATAGCGCCACATATTGTGCAGCGCTTTACAAGATCAGAGTACAAGGGGTTAATACATTGGAATATCACACATGGATGATACGGCCTGATTCAGGGGGTCCCTGTTCCCAAGAACTTACAATCTATAAGATGTACATGTATTTTGTGAGGAAAGCGCATCCATATCATTAGGTGTTTTGCCCAGGGACACTCGCTGGTGGCGTCTTCTGAGTGGGATCGAGTCGTCTTTCCATGATTGTAGAGCAGCGACCTGGTGGTTAGGTTGAACCCGCTTCTCGTAAAGTCAAGACTTGCTTCTCCACAGTTGTATTGGAGGGATGTGCTGAACAGATTTGACTTGCTTCTCCACGGTTGAAGGGTAGAGATGTTACCACTGGACTCCACACTTAATATTGTGTGGTACCAAGTATGTACCGTTAGGTGTCTTGCCCAAGGACATTTACTGGAGAGGTGCTCTGACCGGGATTCAAACCTGTGTTTCCACGGTTATAGAGCAGTGATGATAGTTACCTCTACACCATCGAGCCGGTACATGTGAATGGTTAGAGATGACCATGGGACTGCAGCTTTTATTAAATGGCACATTATATTGCAGATATGATATTGCCCTGTGATAACCCTATATAGTATGGCGGTAAATGACTTTAGAAATAAGCAATATAGGGACAGAGCCGTCACCGGAGGCCAATCTCTTCCTGCACGTTATAATGATAATGGACACATGGATCACAATCTAATATTCAGGATATATTGGCCTCCTGATATTCAGGATATATTGGCCTCTGAGCTCGGTTACAAAACTTCTTTATATCAGGGGTTTCTGCCTTCCATCAACTGGATCCGAGTGGCAGAGATCCCGCCGGCAGGTGGTATGCGAGGGCCCCGTGTCTGACGCGCGTGGAAAGGTTCCTCTGGCTGCGCGTTTCGCTCTATGAGATCCATTTAATTTTGCTGCTCGTCACGACAAGTATTCACGACCCACTGAGACACTCGCGGATGAATTTACTGATATTTTATGGTAGCAGAGATTATTTCTATTAACATTTTATGCTATAATTAGGGAATGATTCGTGGATTCTGAATTTTTGATCGCTCTTGGACTTGCTGGGACACCATTAAAGTTGATTAACGTTAATTGCGGTGTAGGAAGATATTAACCAAAGTCACTTTAACATGGCATAATTGGAGTTTAAGTCGAGCTGCAGAAATATTAAACACATTTTTATTTCTATAGGAAATCTCTTTCTATACACGCCGCGCAAAAAGTAGGGTAAACGTGGCGGCCTCATTATAAAGCGAGCGACAGCGGGGAGAGAGACCAGCGTGGCAGAGCTGGTACCAGCCGGTCTCTCGGACTCTGTGCCCTCTCTATTATTTGGGAAGAGACTGGGCAGAGAGTGTCTTTTTATCTTTTTGCTACGGATCACAGATTGCCAGCATAATACAGTATATACAGCCGGAGAGAGGCAGGGGAGGCGGCGGGTGAATTTTTACATTTTTTACTTTCCTTTCTTTTTAGTATTTTTTTAATAATTACGCATGAAATGCACAAACATATAAAAATAAAATCACGCTGAGATCTGATAGTTTGCAAAAAATCCAGCTGCAAGTGCAGTGATGACACCAGAGATCAGGAAGCGTCAGAAGACTCTCAGCCAATCCCGCTGCACGGTGTGTTTACAAGAGGAGCCCTTACGTATCCCACAAGCCACTGCAGCTTTGCAATGGCAGACAGGCCCAGTTACTATCACCATCGCGTCATCACTATAGATGGGCAAGAAAACCTCAAGCACTGATTGGTGGGGGATGCGCTTTTATTTCAGAAGGCTCTTAGGGACACGCGTTTCCTGCCTGGGGGTCTTGGATCTTCACTCTAGGGGGGACATGCTGTCCCCTCATTAGCCAGTCCGAGCCCGTCACAAAATGTCATTAGGAAAAGCTACACGTAGAAGGTGTGACTCACAAAACGTTCACACAATCAACATAATGCAAATACAAAGTATCTGTGAATGGATGGCGGCTTAAAGAGCGAGGGATGCCTGAACGTGCGACGTGTCATCCTGTGAATATGGTGTCAGCGCGTGCATTAATGACCTGCCATTCACACGCTGGCTTTTGTTCCCCCCAGTCATTGTGTGGACGGCCGTGAAGTGTGCCATCCCGAGTGCCTATTATGCCGAGATCCCAGGCCCCCGCGCCAGCCTCTCGCTCGCCTGGCTAATGTATGCCTTTATGTAAAGGAGGGCAGCCAGCGGCGGTGTAAA
Organism: Leptobrachium leishanense; assembly: GCA_009667805.1. NCBI lineage: Eukaryota > Metazoa > Chordata > Amphibia > Anura > Megophryidae > Leptobrachium > Leptobrachium leishanense. The sequence goes on from CM019072.1 coordinate 15,129,723, forward strand.
TACAGGCGTTTATCAGGCGCTGACCCGCAGGGTTAATATTTATCCCCCGGCGCACGTCGAAATGATATTTCTGGGCTCTCGGTATCTCGTCACAAACTGGTTTTGCTTAGTGGAGTGGCACGGCTCGGGGAAGGAGCCTTTCAGCAGCTTCTCGCTGTGGATCCTTCTTTCATCTCTCATCATCCTCTTTAATTTCTCTAATAGTCACTGCGACTCATTGAGTCTGCAAATTACCGGCGTCGAGCCGAACAAAGGCAGAGCGGCCAAAAGCGGAGCGACAGCAGCGCCAAGAGGAGCAAAATCCCAGGTCCTACTGCCTCGGCCAAGACATACAACCAGGGGCCAAGTCCAGGGGGAACGCAGTTCCTGCACTATTTTTGCAGAGGGAACTGAGTTCCCTTTGGTCTCATACAGTATAAAGCTTGTATTCAGCCGTTCAGTTATCTTTCCCTGTTAAGTCACAATAAATATATGATTTATCATATATTTTGCTAAAATCCACATAAATAGGTAAATATATAAGGTTTGGGTGAGTTTGTGTTAAGTGCGAGATGAGAATTGCTAATCTTGGTGAGTTCTCACACTTCTTTTTTCTAGGACTTGACCCCTGGATTTAACCCAATCCTGCTGCATGTGGCAAGGCATGGTGGGAATTGTAGTTCAATGTGGGCCAATATTTCATAAATATGGTGTATATATATATATCTCCCTTTTAACAGAGTAATAAAGTTTACAGGAGGTGTAAATTCGAAATAACCCCACAACCTCTGTTGTTACGCAGGCCATGCATAATAGGGATTATAGTATTTTCACTGCCAGATGTTGACTCATTGTTGGATGAAAGATATATAATTCAGCAAAAGCTATACCTCCTCTATTGCTCAGTCACTGTAACCACCGCCCAGCCATGCATTATAAGAATTATAGTCTAATCACAGTATGCTCAGCCACCCCAAGCAACAATAAAGCAGAATATGGCAATGCTGGGTGTAATAAGACTATAATTACCATCATGCATGGTTGGCCAATAGCTCATGGCCCCGGATGAGCAATGGAGGATGTGTGGCTATAGGTCTCAGTATGCTCGGCCGCCCAAAGCAACAAGAAAACAATATGTGGAAGTAGCGGCTATGATTAGAGTATAATTCCTATCATGCATGGTACGCAATGGAGGCTGTATGGTTATAGCACTCATCCAGTGCCATGAGTCACTGGCCTGGTCATGCATGATAGGAATTATAGTGTAATCACAACAAGCACTGCCATATATCGCTTGCATGAAGCTTGTGGTGGCTGAGAATACTGAGAGTTAAACAATACAGCCTCCATTGCTCAGCCTGTACCATTGGCTGGTCATGCATTACAGGAATTAGAGTCAGTTGCAGAGTCATTGTGTGGCTGAGCATGTTGGGAGTTGAATCCCACCAGGGAGACGTTGCTGCTAGTAAAGCGATCATAGAAGATGCCGAGCCGGGGGTAAATATTATGGCGTGAATTCGATCTGGCCCTTGGCGACACAATGTGATTAGAACGTATGTAACGCCCCCCCCCAGCCTCTGCAGAGAGCCGCACACCCTAGGGTTACATGTCTAATCCCAACGATTTATTAAACACGGACACAAAGACAAAGGATTGTATTTAGTCAGTGTGTACGGCAGATGCAGGAGGAAACCCCTGCTGTAATATAATGCAGAGAATTTAGCACGGAGTTAATCCAGAGGGAACAATCAGCGCCATGAATGGACGAGGGCGGCCACAGAGCTAACACTTCATATGCCCCCCCCCATATGTACCCAGGATCTGGTGAGACGGAGGGGTGTGATGTCAGAGGACGCACTGTGCTGATGTAACACTTTGTAGATCATTTACAATGTTTTACTACGAGAAGAGAATTTGTAAATAAAGTAGAATCTGTCACCGAGGTTTTATAGTGTTTTTTAATGAAGAATTCAGTTTCTGGCCTCGTACTTGGTGCATTTTCCAGCCTTTGATGTCAGATATCCACAGTTTTGGTGCCGGTTCATTTGTTGTGTTTTTTTCTTGCCCCTCTGTGTCACATGGAGCATTTTCCTGCGCCCGCAATATATACAGATGTCACGCAAAGTCCTGAGCGTATAATGCTGAAAAAGCTCCAAACTCAGTGAAACGGGGGAACGTCTGAATAATAAACATGTAATTAATGGGAAACGTGAATCTCTCGCAATTATTTTTCTGTGTTTACGTTAAAATGTCTGAAAAAAATCTCAGGATTAAAAAGGGAGCAGCGTAACTGCGTCATGATAGAAAAATAGAGTTTATTACATTGTTAAACGAGAAGAAACTGTTTTTATAATTTGCCACCTCACCATCTGGTCCTTAATATGAGCTGTAAGCCCCTCCTCTAGCGCACCATGACGATATTCCCCGAATATTCCTCCGCTGCTCAGTTCCTCTGTTACACACCTGTATGTATCTCAGTGTTGTTTGGTTTATATGTGTTGATTTTTGTTTGTGAAAGTGTCCAGATCCCAGCCCCCCCCCCAAACACAGACATTTGGCATTTTGTGTCTTACGACAGATCGCTGTGAGTTCCAGAATATTTGATACAAAAGGACAGGTAGGGACCTATATGACTGTAACGTGTTGCGCTACTGCGAGCCCTGGAATCCCACATTCAGCACGCCTCTGATGATGCCTGAGAGCCGACCTGTGGTCACCCCTCTCCAGACAAGGTGCCCGGGTCCTCCTTCTGCTCCCCTGGTGCCGCGGCTGTTCCCCCCAAAGTACCGGTCAGCCCCCCTTGTGCCCAGGCGTGACACACGGAGCGGTGTTTTAGTTAGGGTTCGCCGACATTCCGAGATGACACGTGTGGCGCTTTGACATCACCAACCTGTGACCTAATCCACAGCTCCATATGAGGAAGACGCTGAGCGGTGAGTCTTTGTTCCAGTACTTTGGTCCTAGAGCTTCTCTTTGTATGTGCTACCGAGTTATATTGTGTACCGACCCTTGCCTGTGACCTGACTTACGCTGATATCTACAACCCCTGACCTCGGCTCGCACTCTACTACGTCTCTCTCCATCCCTCGACCTCCAGCTTTGTGGCCCCCAACTACGATATATACAGCTACCGATCCAGAATCGCGCCTCGAACACTGCACTCATTCCTGGTGAAACAATCACCCGCTGATCTTGCTGTCGTTCATATATCATCTCCAGCCAGTCACTGATGGTTGCAGTGTACAGGTTAACTAGCCTGCAGAATAGAGGTTCCTCCACATCCCTCCCACCGTATCCCTGACAATGGCCTGTTTGTGAGACTGGTAATTCATAACTGATAAATATTTTCTAAAATAATCTTTTGTTTTTATGTTATCATCAGTGCGTGGCATGGTTTGTGCTTGGGATGGTTTGTGCGTGGGGTGGTTTGTGCGTGGGGTGGTTTGTGCGTGGGATGGTTTGTCCGTGGTGTGGTTTGTGCGTGGGGTGGTTTGTGCGTGGGGTGGTTTGTGCGTGGGGTGGTTTTTGCGTGGGATGGTTTGTCCGTGGTGTGGTTTGTGCGTGGGGTGGTTTGTGTGTGGGGTGCTTTGTGTGTGGCGTGGTTTGTGAGTGGCATGGTTTGTGCTTGGGATGGTTTGTGTGTGGGGTGGTTTGTGCGTGGAATGGTTTGTGCGTGGCGTGGTTTGTGTGTGGGATGGTTTGTGTGTGGCATGGTTTGTGCGTGGGGTGGCTTTTTCATGGGATGGTTTGTGCGCGGGGTGGTTTGTGCGTGGCATGGTTTGTGCGTGGGGTGGTTGTGCGTGGGATGGTTTGTGTGTGGATGGTTTGTGCGTGGGGTGGTTTGTGCGTGGCGTGGTTTGTGTGTGGATGGTTTGTGCGTGGTGTGGTTTGTGCTTGGGATGGTTTGTGCGTGGAATGGTTTGTGCGTGGGGTGGTTTGTGTGTGGGATGGTTTGTGCGTGGCATGGTTTGTGCGTGGGGTGTCTTTTTCATGGGATGGTTTGTGCGCGGGGTGGTTTGTGCGTGGCATGGTTTGTGCGTGGGGTGGTTTGTGCGTGGGATGGTTTGTGCGTGGGGTGGTTTGTGCGTGGGGTGGTTTGTGCGTGGTGTGGTTTGTGCGTGGGGTGGTTTGTGCGTGGGGTGGTTTGTGTGTGGGGTGGTTTGTGTGTGGTTGTGCGTGGGGTGTTTGTGCGTGGGGTGGTTTGTGCGTGGGATGGTTTGTGCATGGGGTGGTTTGTGAGTGGGGTGGTTTGTGCGTGGTGTGGTTTGTGCATGGGATGGTTTGTGCATGGTGTGGTTTGTGCGTGGCGTGGTTTGTGTATGGTGTGGTTTGTGCATGGCGTGGTTTGTGTGTGATGTGGTTTGTGCATGGCGTGGTTTGTGTGTGGTGTGGTTTGTGCATGGCGTGGTTTGTGTGTGGGGTGGTTTGTGTGTGGTGTAGTTTGTGCATGGTGTGGTTTGTGTGTGGTGTGGTTTGTACATGGCGTGGTTTGTGTGTGGTGTAGTTTGTGCATGGCGTGGTTTGTGTGTGGTGTGGTTTGTACATGGCGTGGTTTGTGTGTGGGGTGGTTTGTGCATGCGTGGTTTGTGTGTGGTGTGGTTTGTACATGGCGTGGTTTGTGTGTGGGGTGGTTTGTGCATGCGTGGTTTGTGTGTGGTGTGGTTTGTACATGGCGTGGTTTGTGTGTGGTGTGGTTTGTGCATGGCGTGGTTTGTGTGTGGTGTGGTTTGTGCATGGCTTGCTTGCTCCCATGTGGGATTGAGGTGCGCTGACATTGCACGTTTAATATGTTCTCTGCATAATGTATCTTTTCGAGTTTTGAAAATGTTTTACCTGTCCCCATCGTCTCTCCCATTCCTCAGTATAAAAGTTTGGATATGACGGGGAAAAAAGTGTTTCTATCAAAAGATCTCCACTTTAAAATCACTTTAGATTGTGTTTAAAGTGTCCCTGGGCGAGACACCTAACGATATGGATGCGGCTGCCGCACAAAATACTTGTACATCTCATAGATTGTAAGTTCTTGGGAACAGGATCCGCCTGAATCAGGTCGTATCATCCATATGGTATTCCAATGTATTAACCCCTTGTACACTGATCTTGTAAAGTGCTGCGGAATATGTGGCGCTATATAAATAAAGGATAATAATAATAAAAATTGTACATTCTCCTGATGTGATAAACACATGGAATCAAAGCCGGATGGAGAGTAGCCACAGTTTACCCATTTTATATTAGAATATCGGTGGCAGCGTTGCTCAGCATTGCTTGCTGTATCGTCGCTAGAGGTGCGTAATCTTGTCGTAACAAATCACATTTCATTTGAAACTTTGTTAATTCGTATTTCGGAAGTACGTCCAAAATAACAAATTGATTTTATCCGAATTGAAATGAAAACAAAATGGTATATAACGAATTTGAATCGTTATCCGGTTTCACCAGAGAACCATTGATTAAATGATTCCTGAGCAGGATTTGTTTTATTGGAGTTTTATTTAGGTGATCTGAAATTCAAATCGATCCCAACTTATATTACATACAAGTACTAGATTAAATGACATTATGAAACGAATCAGATTTGTTTCACAAAGCACCCTGTCCCTGTAAATTGCCATGTGGTGCTGAATCTGTTGTCAGCGCCACAGGCCAATGGACAGCTCAACTCTTAACCCAAGCTCGATCTTAACTTACAATGTGGGTTTTAGTGATCCGAAATACCAAACAAAACAAAGCGAAATAACGAAACAAGATAACGAAAACAAAATTATTACTAAACCTAAGAAATTGTCCAGCCGTGCATACCTCTAATCTTCACCTGCCTTGTTAAACGTTGCTTTTCTGAATAGCCGAAATTCACTGTAGTTGCAAGAATTGTCATTTTAATTGTTCTTTGCAACTACGGTGAGTTTCGATGAAACAACGGTGCTTAATGAATAACCCATTATGGGCTCTATTACATTCAACGCGCAAATTTGTACGTGCAGCACGATTTTTTTTGCGTGCAGCGTTAAACGTTAACACGCGTAAATTAACACAGGTATTACGATCCAAGCACATTTTTTCATTCGTCAAAAAATATTGCGCGTAAAAAAGACTTGCAAAAACGCACGCGCATTAACGTTGCGCGCAGAAATCGGTGGGCGGACTGTTTTTTCACGCGATTCAGCCAATCAGAATTAAGAACCACAATTGTCTCCCGTTCAGTTTTTGCGCCTGCCAAAATCAATCAGAGTATATTTGCTGCAGCAATAATAAAAACACGCACAACTTCTCCATTTTATTGTTTGGGTATGTGTAGAATGTGTTACTATACGTTGCTGTATTTTTTTTTTTCGTGCTGGTGTATTTGGTTTCGTCCAGAACGTTCAGATTTGCCGTTAACACCAGCTTTTCAAAGACGTTAAAATTATGCGCGTGAACATCGTTCGTAAAAAGTTGCGCATCGATTGTAATACCATCCGCGTACCAGCGCACAAACCCATTAGCGCTCCCAATGTTAAGTATGGGATGCGCGCAAGAACTTGCGTTCGCGCAGGGTCACTCGCGTTAGACGTTAACGCGCATCGCATGCGCGAACATCGTTATACGACGTTCAGCGCAAAGGGTTTTGCCCCTGGCGTTAATGCGTTTTTGCGCATGCACACATTTTTGCGCGACCAGTGTAATAGAGCCCTATGTGTGATAAATATAGAAATAAAAATTTGTTTTAATCGCACCATTTTATTACACATCGCACCTTAGTCCTTTAGAAAGCAGAGTGAAGTTTAATTATTTACATGTTTGTGAAGTTGTGGACAGGAGGAAACAAATAAAAAAGTTGTGACCAGGACACATTGTGAAGGGGAATAAACAGAATGTTGAAATGTTTAATTGTAATTATCCCACAGACCATATTTCAAAAGAATGGCTCGTTATCACTTTACACTATCCAAGCTGAAGCCCTGTAAGTGATGCGCCGTTACACACAGCACCGCTGGCCATTTCTGCGTCATGATACAAGAGTAAGTATGCAAAGGGGGCATTGCAGACGTGCCACTCATAGAAAAGTGCAAGAAAGTCGTAAAAAAGTGGAGTTACAAACATGGAAACAAAAAACATGCAGCATTATGTGGTTTCCATGACGACTCCTCCATCTTTACAGTTTTGCTGTTACAGTACAGAAGGTTTATCGAAACATTGTGACCAGAGACCTGACGAACAAAAATTCAAAATGACGGAGCTATCACCATGGAAACCAAGAAAGCCATCAGGAACACTCCCACTTGGTTTCCATGGTGATAGCTCCACAGCGCTGCGGAATATGCTGGCGCTTTATAAATAAAGAATAATAATAATAAAGTATCACAATGACGCGTTTAGAAAAGCTGAAGAATAATTGTTAAAGTGGAAGAACCTCCAAGGGAAGCCCTGGAATCAGAAGGAACGTGCTTATTGTTTCCATGGCAACTGCTCCATTATTCTAACATATCCTCATCTTCTGAGGAAATATTCTGGCAAACATTTCATGCGAGCCACATGGACAATCGCCTCCTGAAGATAATGGCAGGGCTGGTATCCAAACCTTATCTCCCAGGGCTGCAATATATTGTATTATGTGTCCTTTCTGTCCCCCCCCCTCCCCAAGACCATGCAAACCCATCTGTAGGTGTCAAAACATTTACAGGGTAATTCAAAGAGCACCGAAATTCCACTGGAATTTGGGGAGTCAGTTGCCGACCATGCAGTGAATTCAACATTCACCGCAGAGTCCCCAAAGTGCCGGGAAAATCCGCTGAAAGCATCCAAAAAACCACAGCAAAAGCCGCTGAATCAAACGGAAAAACTGCCGCAAAAAAAACACTGTATGCACCGGACGATCCGCCACAATACCGCCGAACACACCCGAACAAAGCTGACGATTCACCGAACAATGCACCGACCAGCCACCGGAAAAAGCCGACGAACGGGTAAAGAAAAAAAAGATACACTACAACTTTTAAAAGCTGTTTTCACAAAAACTACTGCACGAAAAAGCCTGAAAATGACATATAAGGTCCTATGAATAATAATAAAAAGGTATTTTACAGAAAAAAACACTATTTAAAAAAAGGAAAAAAAATTGTTGAAAAAATCCTGAAAAATGAAAAAGAAATATATAAATAAAGAGACTTTTTTGCTGCAAGTGAAGAGAATAAACGGTTTATTAGATATTCTGTAAAAACTTGATTATTTTTAACATTGAAATCTATGGGATTCGCCTGACTAAACCTGCCGAATGAAACCACTGAACATCAGGGCATTTCACTGCCATTTCTCTGCTGTTCAATGTGACTAGATTAACCATTGCTTCTCTATGGGGATTTCACAGCCGTCAAACAGCACCGTATTCCGCTGCCAATATTTGGCAATATTTGGCAAACTGCCAGCTTACTGAATAGCCGAACGACCACAAAATTGCACCATACGAAGAAATTCTGTGAAATTTCTGAGCCAATTCGACTCTCTCTGAATAACCCCTTTAGTGGAAGCACATGTCATGCACAACAATAGTTACATCATTATGTGGTGTCATAAACAACCCTCCATGTGCCTGATGATTGGACAGATTTGTCTAGTCCGCTCATAATTCAGTAGAATGAAATGTGAATCTATGTATGATGAGAGAAAAAACAAGACATGTATCTGCTCGTTCAAGAGAAAGCATCATTTTCACCAAACCGATGCACCCTTGGGCTGTATGGAAGATGGGTGAGAAAATAAGACCTAGCACGTAGAACAACAAGCTTTCCAAGCTCATGGATCGCAAGTGATTTGAAGCGTGTGGATCTTCTATAATGGAGACACAGGCGGAACGTTTAAGAGCTACATTTCTCCATTTTGCTTTTGTTTATAACATGAAGAATAAAGGAGGTAACTTTCGACGGACGCCATGACGGGACTTGGCTGATTGCTGGAACCAGAAAAGTAGAGAGGCCTTTGGTTTCTAGTCCCTACCATGGACAGCTCCGGAATTCCATACAAGTGCTGGAAAACATCCCAACAAGGCAGGCAACGAGGCTAACAACCCCCCCAGGTCAAGAACCAATCAATGAAATGTTTGGAGGAAAGCATGTGACCCCAGAGGAGGTGACCTTCAGTTGGCTGGAGACCTCGTCGAACACAAACCCACATTCCATGCACGGTAAGAGTTGACGGTGGATCTCCAAATTTTTGATGAGTGATCATTATAGGTGAGTGAAGGCAAATCCAGAAGAATGGGAGAAAGGCCACAGTCTCATTGGTAAGTTGGGTCCAGGTAATATCGCATCCATGAATGTGCATCAATAGAGGTCCATTCTATGGATAGGAAGTAGCACAAACCCAGCAATAATTCAAGCACCATATCTAGCCCATTGTTAGGTATTTGGGTACCAGTGCATGTCTCACATTGCCCCAAGGGCCAGTAAGCCAAAGTGATGACCCAATGGGGACATCTAGCTAGCACTGACACGATGCATGTTCAGTGGTCCAAACGGAAACCAGATGGCGGAAGCTGAGGCTGCGAGTGGTGGCTTTGCCAAGCGTCTCCGGTGACTGGATCTAGAAGTGGATCCCAAATTAAAGAAACATACCAGGCAATGTTGCAGCAGCTATGGATAGCATGCAAGAATACGGCTTGCCATATACAAAGCGCTCCCCTGCGCTCTATCCTTTCTTCTCCCTCCTCTCTCTTTCTGGCACCGTCTTGCAGTACTTGCTTTTTGCTCTGACTCTGCCTCACTGGAGTTACCTTCGTGGAGCACTATATACACATTGATCGATGTCTCGAGCTCTCCTCTCTCCTCTGTTTTTCCACAAATCCTTTCCCCGTCGTCTTTGACTTTGCTCGGCGAGCTCGATGCACGCACTTTGCTCGTTTTCTCTCATTTTCCCCCCTTTGGAGTTCTGCTGATGAGGCGTTAGGAGTCAATAAGCATATGCATTTATGCAAATTGCAGACTAGCGTGAGATAATGAAAACAAAGCAGCGCTGGCTCTCTGCCAAGCCGTGGCACAGAAGGAGCCTCAGGCAGCTCGGTGCCTCCTGATTCCTCCGCAGACGCAGATGAGGAGAACACGAAGATGGGTGCCCGAGACATTGCGGTGCCCGCCGCTCGCCTGATGCGGAGAGGTACAATTTGCACGTCGCCACTTTGGGAAGATTGGCATTCCCAGGAGCCTATGGTCCTCGTGCGTACACCTCCCCTTCGCTTGCATGGTTCCTTCATGATTCCCTCCACGGAATTTACAAACATTTCCCTCCGATCAATAGCCGTATTGATTATTCATTGTGAGAGAGTTCCATGTCTCTGGCCACACGGCTTTGGCACAGTGTGAGCTGCTGCAGAGCAAGATGTATAGGGGGGGAGAATCGAGCTGCTGATCAGGGTGAAGCCAAAAGCAGCAAAAAGGAGAGAGTGAACACAGAAACCGGAAAGAAACACAGAAAATGGAAGAAACACTACACAGGGCACTCTGGCTCCAGGAGAGACATGGAGTCTTTGGGCAACTGTCCACTGCCTGCTGCCACCTTCCTGTGCTCAGCTGGATGCACCAGGGGATCTCTGGAGGTTCATCGCCTACGTAACAGCACAAGGGGATTCCTTATATTCTTGGCAGGAAAGCACATGAAAGAAGGGAGATTAGTTGCCATAAACATCATGCTGGTGTCAGCCATCGCCGCTGGCAGGTGAGTCACCTCGGACCGGTAGGGCCAGGAAAGTACAAAACCTCAACAACCATACGCTCAGCTGGTTCCTGGGAGACGTTTGGTATTTAGTAACGACGGATAAAGCAGATCATCTCCTTATCCACGAGGAATTAAGTAATTGTGCCATTTACAAGCGGAATCGAAACAAACAGGCTGCGGCACAAAGGGCTATATGGGGAACATGCCACACAACGACAATAGAAGGAGGTCTGCGAGTGACAAAGAGCGCGGTGGAACGATGGAACTCAGAGAGGAGAATGTATCAGAGCAATGGATCAAAACATAACAAAATACAATAAATATTTTGGTGGCAGGACCCCAAGGCCATGCATCCTGTGACTACAGATTGGTGGTAACACATTGGTGGATTGTTTGTATGTTGTGTTATTCAGAAGATGGGGCAGTGACCCCCACGCAGAGGATGGCTAAAAGAATGAAGAGGGGCCTCCACAAATGAATACGAAGCTCAGTCTTGCACCTTGTGCTTCCATTTAAACCCCGCTGACTGCGAGGACCTCTGTGTCACTGGCATTTGTAATGACATCAGCGGCGTGTGTGCTGGGATCTCTGTGTAAGGATACACTGGGCATATCTGCATGTCTCTTCTAGCAGGAACTCGGGATGCACCATGCATTGTCACTGTCAGTATGCAGGTATCTCGCTGGTCACGTGTTGGTTTGTCAAATTTTTGTCGTGGTAGCTCACACCAATCAGGTAGTAAGATTAACTTGCACGCTCGCTTACCTGCATGCAACGTTGCACATATTGCACTGTGTGAAAGTTTGCAGTATATGTAATGGTATGCATGTCACTGTGCATCTCTTTCTGGCACTGAGGAGGTCCCTGATGCATTGCATGTCTCTCTGGCACTGAGGAGGTCCCTGATGCATTGCATGTCTCTCTGGCACTGAGCAAGTCTCTGTGAATGCACTGCATGTCTGTCTGTCTATTAGTGTTCACAGCTGTATACGTGGTGACTGTACACAATGTCTCTCTGGCTCTGATGAGGTCTCTGAATGCATTGCATGTCTCTCTCTGGCTTTGGGGAGGTCTCTGGATGCATTGCATGTCTCTCTCTGGCTTTGGGGAGGTCTCTGGATGCATTGCATGTCTCTCTCTGGCTTTGGGGAGGTCTCTGGATGCATTGCATGACTCTCTCTGGCTTTGGGGAGGTCTCTGGATGCATTGCATGTCTCTCTCTCTCTTAGTGATCTCAGCAGTATACCTGGTGACTGTACACAATGTCTCTCTGGAAGTGTACAGGTTTTTGTGTAGTTGTACTTATCGACATAGGAAACATCTGTATGACATTATGCATCAGTGTTTCCCAAGTACTGTACATGTCATGTGTCAGTGGAAATGTCTATCTGGTAGTGTACACCTGTCTGTACAAGTGTACTTGTCACTATGGTGGTGCACATTTCTCTTTATGACAGTATAGAGGGCGGGTGTCCGGTGAGGTTTCATGGTGGTCATGGTCTCTCTTTAGAAGGATACCTCTTTACGCGTGTCTATTCCCGGGGATCCACTTAATCATGAAATAAATCCAGATTATGTTATAAATCTTTATGGCGCTCCTATGATTGTGTACCTGTCTTGCTGGCATAGCACAGGTCTCTTCAGCATGTGTCTGGCAGTGTACACATCACTTTGTATTCTGCATGTTTATCTAGCAGCTCTCTTTTTAGGTTGCATGTCTCTGGTAATGTGCCAGGCAGCCTGCGTATTAGTATACACGTCTGAGTGGCAGTGTGCCAGTGTCTCTTGAAGTCTGGCCATCTGCCTACTACTGTACATGTCTCTCTCGCAGTGTACATGGATATCTGGCATTTCCTTCAACCATGTCTGCCTGAAAAGGTTCATTTCTCTCTCTGGCAGTGCGCCCACCTCTCGGGATGTGTACTTGTCGCTCTGGCAGTGTGACTGTCTCTCTGGAAATGTGCCTGCATATCTGACAGTATACATGCCTCTCTGCCTGCATGTCTTGTCAAGTGTCTGTCTATCTGGTGGTTTAAATATTTTCCAGCCGGTGCACCTGTATCTCTAGTGGTGTGCCTGTCTCTTTGGAGGTGTGCCAACATCTCTGGTGGTATACCTGTCACCCTGGCAGTGTGCCTGTTTCTGGCACTGTGCATGTCTCTGTGTGTCTGTTTTTTTGGCTGAGTATCTGTAAATCAGGCATTGTGCCCGTCTCTGTGGTGATGTGTGCCCGTCTCTGTGGTGATGTGCGCCCGTCTCTGTGGTGATGTGTGCCCATCTCTGTGGTGATATGCGCCCGTCTCTGTGGTGATATGCGCCCGTCTCTGTGGTGATATGCGCCCGTCTCTGTGGTGATGTGCGCCCGTCTCTGTGGTGATGTGCGCCCGTCTCTGTGGTGATGTGCACCCGTCTCTGTGGTGATGTGTGCCCGTCTCTGTGGTGATGTGCGCCCGTCTCTGTGGCGATGTGCGCCCGTCTCTGTGGCGTCTATCCATTCCTCTAGCAGTGCACGCCCACCTCTCTCTGGCAGTGTGCAATTTGTACTAGCAGTGTGCGCCTGTGTCTTTGGCATTGTGTCTGTCTTTCTAGCAAAGTTCTTGTCTATGTAGCAGTGTGCACCTGTCTGTTTGGCAGAGTGACCATCTCAAAGGCACTGTGCCTCTCTCTCTCTCTGGCAGTGTGCCCGTCTATGTAGCAGTGTGCCTCTTTCTCGCTCTGGCAGTGTGCCCGTCTATGCAGCAGTGTGCCTCTCTCTCTCTCTGGCAGTGTGCCTCTCTCTCTCTGGCAGTGTGCCCGTCTATGCAGCAGTGTGCCTCTCTCTCTCTCTGGCAGTGTGCCCGTCTATGTAGCAGTGTGCCTCTTTTTCTCTCTGGCAGTGTGCCCGTCTATGTAGCAGTGTGCCTCTCTCTCTCTCTGGCAGAGTGCCTGTCTATGTAGCAGTGTGCCTCTCTCTCTCTGGCAGAGTGCCCGTCTATGTAGCAGTGTGCCCGTCTATGTAGCAATGTGCATCTCTCTCTCTGGCAGTGTGCCTCTCTCTCTCTGGTAGTGTCCCTGTCTATGTAGCAGTGTGCCTCTCTCTCTCTAGCAGTGTGCCTCTCTCTAGCAGTGTGCCTCTCTCTCTCTAGCAGTGTGCCTCTCTCTCTCTGGCAGTGTGCCTCTCTCTCTCTGGCAGTGTGCCTCTCTCTCTCTAGCAGTGTGCCTCTCTCTAGCAGTGTGCCTCTCTCTCTCTAGCAGTGTGCCTCTCTCTCTCTGGCAGTGTGCCTCTCTCTCTCTGGTAGTGTGCCCGTCTATGTAGCAGTGTGCCTCTCTCTCTCTGGCAGTGTGCCTCTCACTCTCTCTGGCAGTGTGCCTCTCACTCTCTGGCAGTGTGCCTCTCTCTCTCTCTGGCAGTGTGCCTCTCACTCTCTGGCAGTGTGCCTCTCTCTCTCTCTGGCAGTGTGCCCGTCTATGTAGCAGTGTGACTTTATATCTCTCTGGCAGTGTGCCCGTCTATGTAGCAGTGTGCCTCTCTCTATCTGGCAGTGTGCCTCTCTCTCTCTCTGGCAGTGTGCCTCTCTCTCTCTCTCTGGCAGTGTGCCTCTCTCTCTCTGGCAGTGTGCCCATCTATGTAGCAGTGTGTCGCTCTCTCTCTCTCTGGCAGAGTGACCGTCTATGCAGCAATGTGCATCTCTCTCTCTGGCAGTGTGCCCATCTATGTAGCAGTGTGCATCTCTCTCTCTCTCTGGCAGTGTGCTTTTCTCTCTCTGGCAGAGTGTCCGTCTATGCAGCAGTGTGCACCCGTCTCTCTCAAAGTGTGTCTATGTAGTAGTGCTCATGCCTTTTGTGCTATTTATACTCTATCACTAAACTAGTTTCTGGTGCCCCAGGGCGTCCGAGGAGCTGTGGCGGGTTAGAACAAGCAGACAAGTCCCTGTACGATCACTTCACTCACAAAGTATGTCATGTCAGGGGGGGACTACATGGCGAGTAACACATGACGTCACGGAGCGGTGCCGAGATGCGTCTGCATTTGTAAGAGTCTTGCACCAAGGCTGAGCGATTAAAGCTGCACAGTCTGGATTAGAGTCAAGGTTAAAGTTAGGAGAAGCCTAGGTATAGAGGGAATTCCATTATGGTGTGGATGGGGGAGGGGGGGGGGAGAGGAAAATTTGGCAATTATAAGTGGTGTGGCTCTGCTAGTAGTAGACACTGTGGCCTGCGCAGGCCTTCAATAAGAGTCTCCAATGGAATACCTGCATAGAAGAGATCTTTCTACGTTCGAAGTTCCAGCAGAAGGACAAAGAGAAGTATTTGATCCCCGTGTCCTTCTGGTAGCGTCGTTAAACGGCTGCGGGTCTGCATGAAAACTGAAGATTGAGCCTAATGGAGACTTTAGGGGTTATTCACAAAGCACTGAAATTCCACTCCTTTTCAAATCGGAAAATTCTGGTGGTTCCATTTTGCCGAAACTACGGTGAATTCACTATTCACTGTAGGGTCACCGTAGTGCGCCGGAGAAGGAATCGCCAAAGCCACATGAAAAAGCTGGCGAACGAAGAGTGGTCCACTGGCCTTGGCGAAATCCACCCAAACAGGAAAAAAAAAACGGAACTCCCCTATTCTCCTAATAGACACATTTTTATTGGTTTAAACACCTAAGTAATAAAAAAAAGGTCCTTTAAAAATAATAATAATAATGCCTGTTACAGAATAAAAAAAAAGGTCATTTAAAAAAATTTGGGAAACAAAAAATTGGTTTGAAAAAATCCAAAAAGGTGTTCTAGAAAATAAAAAAGGCATTTTATGCTGAAAATGAAAAGAATAAACTGTTTTTTTTTTTCAAAATATTATATTACCTTTTTACTTTCAATCCTATGGGATTCGCCTTTTTAAACCAGTCGAACTGAAACACTGAAAATCAGGTCATTTCACAATACAATAAAAATGCATGAAAATGTGTGGAAAATAATAAAACAAAATGTCCTATATATAACAACGGTCTGTTACAGAATCATAATAAAAAGCTTTTAAAAAAGACTGGGAATCAAAAAATAAATAAAAATGACGGTTTGCTGAAAATGAAAAGAATAAACGGTTAAACTAATTTTTCAAAAACAATACAATTTTTTTACATAGAATCCTATGGGATTCGCCTGTTTAAACCTGTCAAACTGAATCTGTGTAAATCAGGGTATTTCATTGACACTTCGGTGCAGTTCGGCGTTCTCTGATTAGATTAACCATTACTTCTCTATGGGTCGATTTCGCTGCCGCTGGAGACTCACGAACTGCAGCGATCTGCACCATATTTTGCTGTGGATTCACCAGTATTTGGAGGATTTACAGCTTTGTGAATAGACAAACTGCCACGAAAGTTAAATTCACCGTTCGGTGCCCTTTGGCGGCAGGTTCGGTGCTTTGTGAATAACCCCTATACAGTGTATTTTATATCTTGTCATCTTCACAAAGTTCCAACAACGTTCAGGGCTCAGGTGAGAGATAACAAACCACAGTAAAGTGAGGTTACAGAGTCCAGCGGTGGTCGGGAGGAAGGAGAAAGACTTCTATCACCATGACTACTTAAAGATGGTTGCGTGGTCATGGCTGCTAGAGTATCTCCATAAATAAGAAATTATTGTCGTTATTTTCTTCATTAAACGCTATTTCTTGTGTGTTTTTTCCTGCGTGATATTTGCTCTCTGTCCAGTGGTGCATTGGGATTTTCCACTTCCAGATTTAAGTCATGGCAGCCTTTTAGCCGCTGCCAAACGTGACCCCTCACTCGCCAACATGTCTGAGAAAAGGGTGAGAAAAGGATGTTGGTGAATGTGAAGTTTTTCAAGCTTCAGTTTCCTAGTCCAATCGTGGACTCACTAGCTGTCAGTGGTAGATCTCGCATACATATCTGATCCAGCATTGGGGGTTCTGGTGGTGGCACGTGTTGTGTGGTGCTTACCATCCATTCGCTACATATTTCGTAGGTAGATCTCACATAGTTTTACCATGCATTTATCCGCCTTAGTAATTCCCAGCATGCAATGCATGTGTTTGTGCCATATGTCACTGTATGCTTTGCGTGCCATTCCAGCTGAAACTGTAACAGGGAACCACTAACGGAAACCTTGGGAAAGAGCGAATGACCTTTTCATGTTGCCCCAACATGTTGATGGTCTACAATTCCCAGATAGTCTTTCGACACTATGGAATCATGGGAGATATAGTTCAGAAACATCTGGGAGGGCTGAAGTTTGACAGCTTTACTATAGCAGCTCCCTATTTCTGAACCTCTATGTTAGCAGATGGACTCGATTATGTGGGAGTGCCACCACTGGTGTCCAATCCTGAAGGTCATAGGAGACTTCACAAGCCCTCTTCAAGCTCCTGCAAGTGGGGTCACGCAGGGAACTATTTGTTTCTGGTTTCTTCTGTTTCTAGCGAGAAGAGGTAGGTTGTGCCCTGCACTGAGGTGAGTAGAGGGTTGTCGAATGTCTTTGTATACTTAAATATAGATAACGTGGTGCGACAGCCAGGCTGCAAGTGAAGTTTGCAGCTGGGAAAGCAAGGAAGCCACTAGGATAAAGGGATACACTAGGGTTAAAGGGTGGGACAGAGGGGGTAAACATGAACCCTTCTTCACCTCCACATCCAGTTTTAACTCTTTAGTCTTTTTTTAAATTCACCTTTATTCCAGCAATAGGCTCCCTCGGCGCTAGCCACACGCGGCATGCAGCCACTTCCTGTAAGCAGCACCAGTCACATGACCACTGTTAGGTTGTACACTCTAGAAAGCATCTAGCCAATCCAATGGCTCCCAGTGCCAGAGTGCAAAGAGAAGAGGTCCTGGAGGTCTTCATGGAATTAGAAGCATGAATAGTCACATCGAACGGCTGAAACGAGCATCTTTTTGGCTGTATGAGGAAATTATTTTGGAAACAGGCCATGGGGCAAAATATAAATAAAAACATGTTGGAAATTTAGATTTGTATTTGTATAACAATATCCACATAACCTGACAACTGAAAGCAGTGAATCGTGCACAGGATGTGACAAAAACACATTGTATCCTACACCAAGATTCAACTGTGTTAATGTGCTTGAACCATGTTAACAATAAATGTCATATGTTTGACCTCACAAAATATTTGCTTGTTTCTTGATTTTGAGTTGTCTCCCTTTGTCAAGTCCTGCACCAGTCAGAAAGAGTAACACTCACAAAAAACATACAGCTGTCTGGGGAGCTGGATTTGGTGTTATGGTACATTATGGATGGAAAAGAGCATTAAGCATGACACATTACTAGTTTCAAAGCAGGTAAGTTATAGATTAAGGCTGGCCGTCCACTGGGTCTGTATTTGTGCGATGGTGCGATCATCCGACATCATCTGCTGTCGTCCGACCAATCCCACAACATGGACATAAATCAGCCCTATTCCACTGCATCCCACTTCCATCGGTCAACTTCAGACAATTTTTTGTGACTACATCAGATTAGCGATCTTTCCCATTTGAAGGGGATTTGTCAGATGAAATCAGAAGATCTGGTATAATTTACATGAAAAAAAAGAATTGTATAGTTAAACCGCTGTGCGCGGCAAGGAAACATGAAAAAAGATGAATTGTACAGTTAAACTGCCGTGCCGCAGCAGGGAAACATGAAAAAGATGACTTGAACAGTTAAACCGCCGTGTCGCGGCAGGGAAACATGAAAAAGATGAATTGTACAGTTAAACCGCTGTGTTGCGGCAGGGAAACATGAAAAAAGATGAATTGTATAGTTAAACTGCTGTGCCGTGACAGGGAAATTGTCCCGTAGAGAAGTGATTCAGTTCAACTGGCGAAGTCCATAGGATTCAATGTAATTTTTTATTTTATTCGACTGTTTATTCTTTTCATCCACAGCTAAAATACTTTTCAGTTATTGATTGTTTTTAGGTATTTTTCAGGTGAAATTTTGGGTTCCCATTTTTTTTTAAAAAAAAAGAAGGCTTTTTTTCCCTTGCTGAAAATGTTTTGTTTTTCTCCTTCAGGCCTGCTACATTGTATGTTGCTGTCCTTGGTGCTGAAACCTATTTCAGTGCCAGGGACAGGTTTATTTACCCCCCTCCAACATTTGGCAATTAATTTTTTTTCTTTTCTGCTTCAGTTGCGCTTGAATCCTTGTTTCAGCACCAAGGAGTTTTTTTCCCTGCAGCGGTGGCTTGTCGATTGGTCGACCTGGGTCGTCCACAGATGCTTCCAGTGGACAACCCTGATTAGCTGACAGTGTTGTCTGTAGGTGGACGACCAGGTCAGTTGTCTTACTACAGACCCAGTGGACGGCCAGCCTTATATCGAACGCTTCAGAGTGCCACAGAATATTATAGGAGGATACAAAGTGACACATAATGTTACAGGACGATACAAAGTTACAGAATGATAGAAAGTGACACAAAATCTAACAGGTTAATGCAGAGATCCCAGAATGTAACTGCTGTTTGTCCCCAGCATTCACAGAGTGTATCTGCCATTTTCCCTCAACATTCCATGTGTGTGTGTATGTGCTATTTGTCCCAGCATTCCCTGAGTGTACCTGCCATTTCCCCCCATCATTCTCTGTGTCTGCACGCTGCGATAAGAGCACATCTAGCCCCCCGGAACTGATTGTGTACGTTTTCTGTTAATAACCTGCATCTTCCTCATGGATTATTTAGTGTTTCTGATTAAAGTGCAGAAATGTCATTGCAGAGCACCGTTACCCAATCAGACGGAAGCGGTGTGACCTCTGCTCTTTTTTATTTTTCATACTGGCTGCTATTATCTCCACTACAGAGACGCCCATAGGTCCGCTGCTCCCCGCTCTGCTCCCCGCTCTGCTTTTTATGATCTGAGATGCACTTCATAATAACCGGGCCACATAAAACACAGCCATTAATGTCACCGGCCCCCTCAGCGCGCAGTCAGCCAGCTTCCATCAAGCCCAGATGACAAGGAAATAAACAGTGCGTGTCCTGACCCTGCTCTAAACGCGCGCACACACACACACATGTATGTATGTATATTCAGCAAACAATCCCTGCCCCCGCATCAAATCTGCTTTATATGTCACCTATACGCCCCAGGCTAAAGGTTATTTGAGGCGAGTATGGACACACAACACATTTCCCGTATATGTCACACATCACAAAGCAACGAAACGTCTCTCACACACATATCACATATATAAATGGCCCACATATACAAGTATAATGAGTCTATCACAGCGTCTTGATATACTGTACATATATATATAACGAAAATAGATGTAAGGAGGCACTCAGGGTCTTATAAAATGCAAAAACTTTATTTACTTCATTAAAATATCCAACATTTCGGGTCCTTGGGGCCATTATCAATAGAAAAAAATGGGTTCGTAGTTGGACGACCAACTTGGCCGTCCGACTACAGACATCTTTTTTGACTGATCTTGAACGATTTGGGTCGTCCACTGAAAGTGAAAATGGACGAAACGGATCGACCGACTGGAAGACCGCCGAACTGAAGCAAAAACCACACAGCCAAACGAACTCCGGTGCTGTCCCTGGTGTTGAAGAGCCGTATTAATGCCCATTCAGCACCAGGGACAGCACCGGAGTTCCCTTTGTGTCTTTGACAGTGTTTGCAGGTGTTTTTTTTTAAAAAAAATATTTTTTTTAAAAAAATTCATCGCAAAGGGAAAAAGAAAATAATAGCCGGGAATCAAACTTTTTGCCTAAAAGTACAAAACAATACTCAAAAATTCAATGGATAAAAAGGCTTTTTGCTGCAAATGAAAAGAATAAATGGTTGAATAAAAAATAAAATTGAAAATATAATTTTACATTGAATCCAATGGGATTCGCCTCTCGAACTGGATCACTTCTGTGGGACAATTTCCCTGCCGTGGCACGGCGGTTTAACTATACGATTCATCTTTTTTTCATGTAAATTGTACCAGACCGTCCCGACTTCTTCCGACAAATCCCATTCAAATAGGAAAGATCGCTGGTCTGCTGTAGTTACAAAGTCGTCTGAATTTGTCCAAAGGAAGTCAGAGGCAGTGGACGAGGCTGAATCGCCTCCATTTTCTGGGATTGGTTGGACGATGACAGACAATTGTACGAATACAGACCCAGTGGACGGCCAACCTAATATGACTCCATAATGATCAGTTACTGTAGGTCATAATCTAATCACTGATTAGTGTGATGTCACAGTAGGAGATAATCATTTGTGTCATAGTCTATTATCTATGTACTGTGATGTCATGACTTACTGAATATAGTTATGTGATGTCATAGTAGAGTCATAATGTGATAGAAGCCTATGGCTCTGTGGTGTGTGGCCAGAGTAGAGCGCTCTCCTTGCAGAGTCCGACGTACGCACACAATGAGCTCTATGTGAAGGATTAAGTACAATCTTCTGAAAAGGGACTTTGCGGTGTTTGTACATGTTACATGAGATGTCACAAACACACACACCGCAATAGGAAATTCACTGTGGCTCGGCAGATCAATGAACACCCTGAGATGTTGATGTATGGCAGGATGACCGAGTGGCCCTGTGGCTCCTGTATTATGTCCATCCCAGGATTATATTCCCTGGATACAAACAGAGCGTAATCCCTTCATTTAGCGATACAGCAGAATATGAGTGTGTTTGCAGCGCACGCTCGTCTCCTGGCAGACAGATGGAGAAGCATCTGTTATTTCCTGCTTAGTGACACAGAGATTGTTAGCATGTCTCTAATCTCTCCTCCGCAGGTATCTATTGCTCTGCGCCACAAGGTAAAGCTGCCCCCAGCAGAGCTAAGCGGAACGGAGCACGAACACATGAAACGGACAGCAACACATCAGACAACAAGGGGCCATGTACAAGGAAGTGGCCCCTCCGTCACCTAACCCTTCCCTGTGCAATACTGTGTCGCATGTTTCCAGGGGCTAGTACACAGAAGAAGAGGACGCCCTTATGTGACCTTACATGTCGTCTCAGAACTGCAACTATTGATCTTGTTACAGAGGCCAGAAGTAAAGAGAGTAAAAGCCCAGACACGACCTATTCAACCATCATATTGTTACATTAATTCCAGTACTGAGTACATAGAGAGCCTCCGTCACGGCAGCTAGGTGACACACTGCATGTGGTGACCCTATGCGGCAAGATACTCCTTCACTATGTGACTGCACTAGAGTGTAAAACACACATTCACTTATAGTAGAAACCTATATCCAGGACATAACCCCCTGTACATCTTATAATATTACTGACACAAAACCAACAATAAAACTCATGGAGCTAAATTACAATCTTCACGCAAACGTTTGCGCCGGCGCAAAAAAACATTAACGCGAGGGGTAAAACCATGTGCGCCTAATTCCGTATTACATAGCCAGCGCAACAACCGCGCGCAATCGTCTACCGCGGGTGAACCTGCGCTAACCCTGTGCAAACTTACTGTACTTTGCGCGTCCTATACTTAACATTGTGAGCGCAAATGTGAATGTGCGCTGGTACGTGGATGGTATTACAATCTATTTTCGGTAATTACCGCATAGCCTTTGCGCGCATAATTTTAGCAACTGCAAAAAGGTGTTAACGACATATCTGAACGACCTGACTAACCCGAAAAAAAAAAGCACATAGAAAGGAATGCAGCAGCAATATAATGGATGATGGCAGGTGTGTGTGTGTATTGTTACTGTAGCATATGTGCTCATTTTGCATCATAGACGCAGAACCCGTCTCCGATGCCTCTGGCAGGCGCAATTCAGTTGCGTTTGATAGGTGTGTTTCTTCATTTTAATTGGCTGAATGGGTGTAAAGAATTGTGCGGGCAAAGATTTTTCCGTGAGACGGCACGGAGCCTGCTTTTGTACGCATACTGTTTGCGCGCCCAATTGATTTTTGCGCGAAGATTGTAATATAGCCCATGGTGTGTATGAGCATGCCAAAGAGCTCCACAGCAATAAAACTCACAGTAATATGCGCTGTGTATGAGCATATCACGGAGCTCCACAGCAATAAAACTCACAGTAATGTGCAGTATGCACGAGCATATCACAGAGCTCCACAGCAATAAAACTCACAGTGATGTGCAGTGTGTATGAGTGTATCACAGAGCACCACAGCAATAAATCTCACAGTGATGTGCAGTGTGTATGAGCATGCCAAAGAGCTCCACAGCAATAAAACTCACAGTAATATGTGCTGTGTATGAGCGTATCACGGAGCTCCACAGCAATAAAACTCACAGCAATGTGCAGTATGCATGAGTGTATCACAGAGTTCCACAGCAATACAACTCACAGTGATGTGCAGTGTGTATGAGTGTATCACAGAGCACCACAGCAATAAAACTCACAGTGATGTGCAGTGTGTATGAGTGTATCACAGAGCATCACAGCAATAAAACTCACAGTAATGTGAGTTGTGTATGAGCATATCAGAGCTCCACAGCAATAAAACTCACAATAATGTGCAGTGTGTATGAGTGTATCAGAGCTCCACAGCAATACAACTCACAGTAATGCACATTGCGTATGAGCGTATCACAGCCCCACAGCAATAAGGTTGACTGTCCACTGGGTCCGTAGTCAGATGACTAACTTCTGAATATGGACATCGCTGTCACACGACCATGGTCCTCCACTGGAAGCGTCTGAGGACGACTCATTTTTTAGGTGAAATTTTCAGCTTCCATTTTTTAATTTAAAAAGACAAGGCTTTTTTTCTTTCTTCTTCTTTTTCTTCAGGCTGGCTGTGTTCAGCGTTGCTGTTCTTGGTGCTGAAACCTTTTCCAGCACCAGGGACAGGGTGTTAATCCTCCCTGCAGCCTTTGGTGAGGCTTTTTTTTATTTTTCCAGCTTCGGCTGCGCTGGACGGGGGCTGTCCTTGGTGTTTAAACTTCGTTTTAGCACCAAAGATAGTTTTTTCTCCCTGCATCGGTTTCTTTTTCTTTCAACGTCCTGTCCATTGGCCGACCTGGGTCATCAGAGACTCTTCCAGAGGATGACCCTGATTGGCCAATGGCGCTGTCCGTAGTCAGAAGACCATGTCGGTTTGCCCGACTACAGACCCAGTGGATGGTTAGAATAAATCTCAGAGTAATGTGTGCTGTGGATGAGCATATCACAGAGCTCAAAAAATACACAGGTAGAATCTTTCCCACTGCAGCCTCTTAACAAGGGTACCTTGTTAACCCTTAATTGACAGAATAAAGACAGAAAAGAAAAGGGCACAAGATAGGTGGAAATTGAAAAAAATACCTCTGGAGCCCCCCAGATACAGTTAGGGTACTCCTAGGGTTCACTGTAGATTGATATCTTTAAAGAGCGCTTTTGCTTCTTAGTTGGTTAATATAGCATGCACTGAAAAATCAAAAGAGAATATATATTGTGCAGTATATTTAATAAAACATTTTTAAAAATCACAGTGTTAAAACAAACTCACAAAAATAGAGCACAAATAAATGTGCAAAACAGCATTTGCCACAATGGCCAGAACCTCCCGATTTCTGTACTCCAAACCTCCGGTCTGCAGTCCATCAACATATAGATGGAAGCCCGTTGGATTGGAATGGAACGCTGGCTCAGCATGGATATTCGGCTTGGTCTCAGGAGCTCCTGAGGAAGTTGGTGTGCCCCACGAAATGCATTGAGCAAAGTTATGTACGCCAGAAATCAAGCCAGAGACCAAGCTGAATATCCATGCTGAGCAAGTGTTCCATTCTAACGAACTTCAGTTTATGCTGAGTCAGCGTTCCATTCCAATCCAACGGGCTTCCATCTATATGTTGATGGACTGCAGACCGGAGGTTTGGAGTACAGAAATCGGGAGGTTCTGGCCATTGTGGCAAATGCTGTTTTGCACATTTATTTGTGCTCTATTATTGTGAGTTTGTTTTAACACTGTCAGGGTTATCCAAAGAGATTCGAATTGCTTGAGAAAGGTAACCGAACGCTGAAAATCAGCGTTCGGTTACCTTTCCTGGCCATTCGGCTATCCAGAGAGCAGGCAATTCTCCAAATCCTGGCGAATTGCCTGCACATACGGTGCCTGTTCGGTCCCTGTTCGAGGGCAGTGAAATCCCCATAGAGAAGCAATGCTTCGGCTATTCAGAGAACACAAACCAGCAGTGAAAGGTTCCCCTAATTCCCTGCCATTCGGTGGTTTAATTCGGCAAATTTATTCAGGAGAATCCCATAGGCTTCAATGTTAAAAATATTCCCGTTTTAATTCAATATCTAATAAACCGTTCATTATAAAATTCTGCAGCAAAAAGTCTCTTTATTTATAGATTTTTTAGGATACTTTAAGCATTTTTCTGAATTTTTTAAAAAAAAATTAAAAGTCCGATTTTTTTTTTTTTTTTTTTTTCAGTTTGCTTATTTTTTTTGTAACAGCCCTCTTTATTATCATTCCCTGGGCCTCCTGTGAAAATTTCAGACATTTTCGCTCAGTAGTTTCTTTGCAAACAGCGTTTCTTTTTCCCAGATTCATACAAATGGTTTTTCTAATTTATTCACTGCCTCCTCTACGTCACAGCTGCTTCGGCTCTGTGTGATTCGGCTCCTTTTCGGCTCCTGTTCGGCTCCTCTTCGAAGGTTAATCCAGATGTTTTTGCTTGTTTTCAGCGTGCATTCGGTTAGTTTTCGGTGAGTTTACGGCAGCTTTTCCCTGCAATTCGGGGACCCTGTGCTGTTTGCTGAATACACCGCAGGGTCACCGAAATGGGATCGGCAAAAGGAACCGAATTGAAGAGAACGAAAAGTCACCGAACGTGCGGTGACTTTTCGAATCTCTTTGGATAACCCTGTGTGATTTTTTAATTAAATATACTGCACAATATATATTCTCTTTTGATTTTTCAGTGCATGCTATATTAACCAACTAAGAAGCAAAAGCGCTCTTTAAAGATATCAATCTACAGTGAACCCTAGGAGTACCCTAACTGTATCTGGGGGGGCTCCAGAGGTATTTTTTCAATTTCCACCTATCTTGCGCCCTTTTCTTTTTTGTCTTTATATCACAGAGCTCTACAGTAATAAAACTCACAGTAATGTGTGGTGTATATGAATGTATCACAGAGCTCCACAGCAATAAACCTCACAGTAATGTGCTCTTTGTATGAGAGTATCACAGAGCTCCACAGCAATAAACCTCACAGTAATGTGCTCTGTGTATGAGAGTATCACAGAGCTCCACAGCGATAAACCTCACAGTAATGTGTAGTTTGTAAGAGCATATCACAGAGCTCCACAGCAATAAACCTCACAGTAATGTGCAGTGTGTATGAGTGTATCCTGCATTGCCCATTGAAAGTGATAAGAAAGCTGTGATTGGATGACAGATGTCAGTTACTTCCTGATTTAATGTAATGCAGGAGAGTGTCAGTGCCAGATGGCTAGATTTGTATGCATAGTAATGAGGGCAGCCCAGCGCATCCCTCTGATCTCTGTATAGCGAGCACGTTGAGCACTGCACGCATGGCTGGCTTGTTGTTGTACTGTACACAGCCGGGATGAATACAGTGTTTCCAGGATATGGCTGCGGGTTATGTCACTCAGCGCGTCTGACGTACACTCAGCTCCTACAAGTGGTTAAATTTTTGCATTAAATGGTGGATTAACCTCAAGTACCAAACGAACAGCTGTAACCTGACACAACGCACTGTCAAAATCATAGAATAGTCACTCGAATGGAACCAGAAACGGCAGTGTTTATACATCACAGTTACCATTTAATTCACCCAGAGATTTCCTGTAGATCCAGATGAACCATACGTTCAGGAGGCATATAAACACTGAGAAGGACCAATGAGCCAATGGAGGAGCCAGATCCCTGCACATATATCAATTTAAGACTAATAAAGAGATTTTATTTCAGGTGATCTGCGGCTTGGGATCTCTGCATCCTCTGAGATCTTTCTCTTTCCAGTTTCAGGGCTGTACAAGGAAAAAGAGGAAATGTGCCGAAAAAGTATCAGGATGACAATGGAGTTAGCCAACGCGAAGATCATTACATAAAGAAGAGGAAATAATAATAATAAAGACGTAAACAAGACTGGATGTAACTAAGAGAGATACTAGACGTTAGGGGGAATCACCACCAGTGTTTTTGCAGAAGATGAATCTAAAGAGTAGCAGGAGAGTCTGCAAGGAGAAGCTTCTCCTGCAGCTCCTTGGAGTTAACCTTTGTGAAACGACAGTGTTTTCTGAAGTTGCAACACCGGTGAATTTCACTGATGTTTGCAACTTTGACAAACACCAGTGGTGCCTGAATAACCACCGATGTGAATGTAGGAGTGTACTTGCGTGGAAGGTCAGTATAATGGTGTTCTACATGAATTCAATCATTTGAGGGCCCCTTTGGGAGAGAGACCTTAAGGCTAGGGTCAGAGTGGGGCAGTCGGAACGCGCGTGCAGGCGCACTAAATCACGGCGGCAGTAGCAGCACATAACGGCCAATGACGGCCAATATACGCAGTACATGCGTACAAAAGTGCGCCGACACCACGCAACCGGCAAATGAACGCATTTTTCTCAGAACGTGAAACCGCTGCTACAGACGTACAGAGTGCGCTGCGGCCGCATGGCAGCGTGTGTGCGTGATTAGGAGACGTCAGACGCTGCTAGTGTGCGGCCTACATAACGTTCAAACAGCCGGATTTCCCTAGAATTGCGTTGGTGAGTACCTGCGACTGTGCGACTGTGGTCGTCTGACCACTTAAGCGTATTCCGTGAAAAAATGCGTGCGCACGCATCAACGTACATTTTGACGGTGGCCGCAGAAAATGCGCTCATCTGTCCCTAGCCTAAGCAGCCACCTATTTCCCCTAATTTTAGAGCCATCTACAATGTTAAACAAGATAGGTGTATTTAAATTATTATTAGACATATTAAATATACTATTTAGATACTTTGTATATTAAAGACTATACAAAGGATGGGGAAGAATAAAAATGGTTTGAATGTTTAAATAAAAATTAAAAACTAAACTACGACACAGGACCCAAAAGGGAAGCCTTGATGGTATGTTGGATCATCCTTCCGGGGTGACCCCATGAATTGGATCTGGAAAATATACAAAGTGGAAACAACACCATGAGGAGCGCACATGCAATAGAGAAAAAATGAACACTGTCACTGAAGGCCACCCTGATATAAAGCCCCCTTATATCAAAATAGAATAAAAAAAAAGAAGAGTGTGGGTAACCCAGCGCAAACGTGACAACCAAATTATTAAGTAGATCTTACACCGATCAGTAGACATGTATTGTAATCCGCAACAAATATGCTGTATGGTATACAAATAATATGGGTACTTCATACTTTAGAAAACCTCAAGAAAACAGAGGAATACAAAAACAGATATAATGAAGTTCTGTGAAACTCTTTAGACATGAATCAACCAAATAGTAGCACTCACGCTTTCGAGAGCCTAACTGGGCTCGTGTATTTGGGTCAATGGGTTCTTTGGAGGCTTATCCAGCCAGCAATTATCCACTTAAAGTGTGAGTATATACATGTCTTTCTGCAAATTTATTTATGCTGCATTAATTTGAGATTTCTGCCCAAGGATTTATGAGGAATCTACCGAAAACAATGATAGGCTGAGGGGTGAGCCTCCAAAGAACCCATAGGTACAAATACACAAGCCCGGTTAGGCTCCCATAAGCTGCAGTTTACTCATTTTATGAAAGAGTAACGGTGAATTGTTTACCGGTGTTTGCATAAACTTCACCTGTTGGCGTTGATTTTTGCCTGTCTGCATAGCTGCCACAGTGGTGAACTTCACTGCCACAACGGTGATTAGTCACTAGCCCCTTAGGTTTTGCTCTGTCAAATCATTTATAAATACATTTTTCTTGAATTTTTGCAGTAAAACCACAGTCACTGCATTCATTAAGCATTTCACTGCATCACCCAAAGGGCTGTCCTGGATCGAATGATAATAAATAGCAACAGTTTCACATACCTCAAAAGCAATAGAGGTCGATGTGCATGTATAGAGTGTTTACCCCTTTAAATGTCCTGTTAATGCCTTCGGAGGGATTACTGTGCTCTTCTGGGTGACATGCGTACAAAGATCGGGCAAAGTGCCCCCATCTGTGAGGATATGTGATACAAACACAGAAATCTCTTGGCCTGGTTTCCTGAATGGAGATTGTTTTTGGGTGGAAAACATGGTGCAGCGTGCAGTCTGTTTGGCCATGTTGTCCGCTCTTCACAATCCAAACACATTCTAATCAGCATTTTCCCGATGTTGTTGGCAGGTCCTCAAGTGGACCACTCATTCTGCGGCGACAGAAAGAAAGGTGCTCTTTTATTAGACATGGAAGGAGGAGACAAAGATGCCATGCAAGTCTGAGCCCTTCAAGAGTTCTTCTTGCCCAGAATCTATTCTTTCCTTCCCTCTTAATCCCTTCACTCGGGCTTTGACCGGTAACCTCGCGGAAACCACTCTCGAGCGGCCCATTGAGCTCTGCTCTCCAATCGCCCGCGAGGCCGGTGGATATTCCTTCAGATGTCTAACAAGCGAGTAACACAAGCAAGGTTTAGAGAGACACAGAAATCAATACTGCGGCTTCCACCAGTCACTCGGAGGGATTAGCCATCCTCGGCTGAATGAGGGAATCATGACTCAGAATACCCTCAAAGGTTTAAGGACGCGAAAAGACAATGTCCGTGGCCCTTCTAATCTCTGCCTGGCCCGGCTGAAACAAAAAAGCTATCTGAGGAGACGTGGCGTTTCTGTAATATCCCGACGCATGGCATGCTGGCCTACAAATTAGGTCAAATTTCCTGCAGATACATTAATTAGCTTTCTCTATTTGGGGCCTACAAGAAAGAAATTTCTTGGAATATTCCAAGTGGAAGAGACCATAGGTGGGCACAGAAAGGTGTACCTGCTCCGTGAATTGCTCTTGTTTTTGACCTTTTAGGTTCCTGTCTACACTTCTTGGGTTTTTCTAATTTCTTAAATTAAGCTTGCGATTATTTACAGCTTGTAAGTAATAAATGTAACATTGGTTCACACCGTAACCTCTGGCCTGCGTTCGGCACAGTTTAATAAGAAGTGTGGGTTTCTTTAGTTGGTTCACCCTAAAATGTCCAGCACATCATAAAATAAAAATATTCTCAATATAGAAATTTTTAATTAAAATAAATAAAACTGCAGTAAAGAGACAGTCCAGTGCTTTGCTGCCCAATGGCATTACCCCATAACGTCAGGGCCGGATTTACAATTAGGCAAAGTAGGCATGTGCCTACATGCACCCACAACTGGGGGGCGCCTTGTTCTGTGCTATAATATAATATAATATACATATTTTTACACCATTTCTTTTAAATCAGAGAAAATACTCTGTCCCTAAGCACAAACCTCTGCCTAAAGCTGGGGGGTCAATGCAGGGAGTCATAAATGAGCAGTTTGAGCAGCCAGCTCTCCAGCTACTGATCCTTAGCTTTTCCTTTTCCCTCCTTCATGCATACTGTACCCACTCATGCAGGAACTGCTTTTAATTTTGCCTGCAAAATAAAAAAAAATATAATTTTGGGAGCAGCTCCAGAATTTCTGTGCCTCCAGCTCCCGAGATGTAAATCCGGCCCTGCATAACATGATCTTGTCTGGGGTTTAAACAGTGTCTGTACATGACAGCAAAGGTTACAAAGTGGTGTTACTCTCCACAATTTGTAATTTTGAGAAGCTATCTAAAAGGCGCCTCTGGGTTTCTATGTGCTGACGTGATGCTTTAGAGCCTCATTGAGGAGGTGAATGTGCCAGAGACGAGCCAGGGTTTTATAAAGAAGCTCCTTCCCTCCCTGAGCTGAGCTGTCTGACCCTGCCGCCAGGAGCTCTCATAAATCTGCCTCACCTGATGGGCGATGGGCTTTTTAGGATCTCTCAGGGTGCTCCGAGGTAGCAATTCCCTGAACTCTGCGCCACAATAAATAATGTCACCTGCAATATGTCTCCGGGAGAGTGTCAGCGGCGCCCGCGCCTGCCATGAATTCTTATCCTTCCTAGGCCTGGAAGACAGATTCCAGGAAGAGCACGATGATGCACCGGGTGTCACTTCTCTTTACACCTTTGCCCCGGCAGAATGACAGAGGCCACAAATAAAATAAAATGGAAAGGGACTGACACATAAAAACAGCCTCCGCGTGAAGGAACCGAGCCAAGCAGGCCATGATGCGGAATGGAAAGGGAAGGGCGCACATAGAAAGGCGTGCGGTGGACGCAGTGACAATGGGCAATGACAGCTTACCTTTTCACTCTCACAAGCCAGCTCTGACAGCGGGCAGCCCTAATATTACCACTGCCTGCGATATAGCATTAACCCCTGAAATTCAGTTGATACTGTACTATCCCATGCACCCAGCTATTATGCAAATTGGGGTCCAAGTCTTCACATCTGCATAGGCTGATAAAAAGAGGTGCATTCAAGATCAGCCTTTATTCGGTATGATATTTTTTTTTAAGCTTAGGCAGTTTTTGTCTAGGGTTAGAAGTCACCCAATCCTTCTACTCTAAGCTTTTCTTTCACAGTTATCCAAATGCAGCAACACCAAAAAGTACCCCTCGCACTGCCTAGCCAATACTCATGTCCCTGCTTTACTTTTATGCTGTCTGCCTTCACTTGTTTTCACTCCCCCATACACCTTATTAACTCCTTCAAATCCTATGCAGTTTCTACAGCCTTCTCATCCTCCCCTGTCCAGCAACATCACACTCTCCCTGCTCCTTCTCCTCTCATGTGTCTTTATTACCCTGAGGTTGTAAGCTCATGGGCCGTCTATCAGAGCAACTGTATATATATATATGTGCTGTAACGGTAAGTCTGTAAACCCATTGACTGGGCCCTCCATTCCCCTTTAAAGCTTTTGTTTGTATCGTCCCATTTGTAAACCACTGGAGAATATGCTGGTGCTATATAAACACAAAATATTACCATAAAGCTACAATATAGAGCAGGGATGTCATGTCTGCCACTCCGCTCAGAGGCCTACAATTCCCAGAATTCTTTGAAATCTAAAGATGGGCAGGGAACCATGGGCGATGCAGGTAAGAAACATCTGAAGGGGCTGAAATGTGACAGCCCTGGAATAGGTTATTATACAAAACAGTACAACAAACTGTAACGTGATTATTGATTATTTTTCTCATCACGTGGTCTCAGAATGTAGCGGTGATATTTTACCAGTTGTCACTCATCTTTGTGCTCTGTATTTAACAAATGGAGCACTTGTCCTTATTACGTCCTGACACATTATGCCCCGAACACCCGTGGATGTGACGAACAAGGCTTTACCGAGTGGCGCACACCTCACTACCTACTCGTGTACACAGAGACCTACAGAGGTGGTGTGTGCCATAAAGCAGAGTGAAACTAGAGGTGATTTACAAGGTCGTTGACAGATGCGACTATTGATCGGGTATTAAAGTGTCTTGTGATTAATACAGCCTTCTAAGTAATTAGTGTGGAAGATCTCTTATATCTCGGCGTGTTTAAATAATGTATCGGCGAACACACAAGCACCTTGTCAATCACGCTTACTGCGGCCAAACATCATATCACCTGATAAGTCATTTGGAAACTGGGCTCGCTGCCTGCTGAATACCTTTCACAAGCCACATCGCTCTCCTAATTGCCTTGGGTGACCTAAGTTTAGAGCCCTGTAATCAGCCGGGGGCGAATGCTAGAGGGAAAATTAGCGCTAGAGACTTTGATGGAGGCAGGGAGAGGCAGGGGAAGATACTGGGTGTAACAGGACCACAGGCGTGTCAAGACGGAGGCGTCTACACAAAAATCTCATACAATCCCATGGTAACCTAGGGAAATGGGTGGACGAGCAAGTAGATGAGTGCAAACTACTTTGTTGGGGTGGGGGATTGAGGCAATGGGGTATATAGGGGATCATAGGATGAAGGCAAGGCAATGTATGAGGGGCAAGAGAGTAGGGAGGAGAGAATTTGGGGGCTGAAGCAGAATGCTCAGCAGAGTCAATGTAACACAATGAATCCTAAATTATAAAGAAACAGACAAGACAGCAACAAACCTCTCATTCTCCTCCTGCACCCATAGACAAGACAGAATGTGTGACAGATCTTTGGTACTGGCACAAATAGGGCAGCACACAGACTCATAATGCTGGGATTTAATGAACATGTGATGGTGGGAGCCAAGACGGTGACATTTGCAAGAAACTTACAAAACCATCAATCTACAATAGTATAAGGCCACTGGCATCATAGTCCACTGTCCACTGGCATCATAGTCGAGCGACCGACTTGGTCACGCGACTAAGGACAACGTCATCGGCCGATCAGGGTCATCCACTGGAAGCATCTGGAACCGACCAATGGGAAAACAATGAAAAACCCTGCTGTGGCGCCGCTGCAGGGAGAAAAAAACCTCAACTGCTGCATGAAAAAAAAATATCTTTGGTGCTGAAACTCAAGTTTCAGCGGCAAGGACAGCCCCCCAAACAAATCCACTCACCAGGCTGCAGGGGGGTGGATTAACCCCCCTGCCACTGGTGCTGAATAGGCTTCAGCACCAGGGACAGCAACGCTGAATGCAGCCAGCTCGCAAAGAAAAAAAAACTTGTCTTTTTATAAAAAAAATAATAATATTGGAACCTAAAGTTTTTCCTAAAAAGAAAATCCAGAAAAATACCTAAAAATTTTTAATAATTCAATGAATAATAAGTATTTTTGCTGCAGATTAGAAAAATAAACGGTTGACTAAAAACTTTAATTTTTTTTCCATTGAATCCTATGGGCTTTGCACACGGCTGTTTTCCTATACAATGTATCTTTTCAGGTTTCCCCTGCACACTGCGGTTTTACTATATAATACATATTTTTCAGGTTTCCCTGCCGTGGCTCGGCGGTTTAACTACACAATGCATCTTCTTCATGTAAACTTGTACTAGATCGTCCCAGCATCGTCCGATGAATCCAAAAAATTTGGAAAGATCGCTAGTCTGTTGTAATCGCGCAGCATAGTCTGAAATTGTCCATCGGTGGTCGGATGCAGTGGAAGAGGGCTGATTCACCTGCATGTTGTAGGATCGGTCGGATGATTTCAGACAATATCAGATGATCGGACCATCGCACAAACACGATGCCAGTGGACGGCTGGCCTAAGGGTCTGATCTGTTACTGCGCCAGAACGTATGAAGCATCGACAAGAAATTAACACGATTTACAGCAAGATTAGACCCTCCACAGGAAGACTCAGGACAAGACAGGGGGTCTATACACAAAGCACCCAAACTGAATTAAATGTTGGTGCTTTGCATGTTGGCCCATTTCAGCGATTCCGTTCTGTCAAAAATTTGGTGAATTCACTATTTATGGAATGGTCATCGTAATTTGCCGAAAATGGAGTCGCCTACATCGGCAAAAAATGCTGAATTGGCCTCAAGGAATTCCACCAAAATTGAAAGAAAAAACAAATATAGGAAGGCTCCTATTCTTTTAATAAGAGCTTAAATCAATAAGTATGTTGTAAAATTGTGTCTAAATAATAAAAAAGGTCCTTCAAAACACAATAAAAATACACATTTTAAAAAATAAAAAAAGTTTTTTGTAAAAATAAGAAATGGCCTTGTGTAAAAAAAATAAAAAAGATATTACATTTAAAACTATTAGATTTGCCTGTTTAAACCTGTAGGATTGAATTCACCGAAATCAGGGCATTTCGTTGCAATTTGTTGCTCTGTGAAAACGCAAATTGATAGTGCTCAATGGAACAATTTTGGTGCTGCCGAATCGTACCCAATTGCATAAAATGCGCCATATATCGATGTCAATTTGCCTGTATTTGGCACAAAATACATCTTAGTGAATAGTTGAATTGACCCAAATTGTATCTACAGTGAAATTCACAGTTCGGTGCAAGTTGGTGGCAAAATCACACCTTAGTGAATAACCCTGTTAGTCAGGGCCAGATTAAGATCTCTATGGGGCTGGAGCTGAAGAGTTTTGTCACTTTTTTTGGAATTTAGTGAAATGTAAACATATTGCGCAAAACGTCTTGTGCAAAACAATTTTTTTGGTGCCAAGCGTTAAAGTTTTGCGAGCACAAATCACCACTGGAATTACAATCCTCGTGGCTTTTTTCTTCCGCCGATCAATTGTGCGCGCACAAACAGGACGCGCACAAATGCAGGGTGCCGTCTCGCGCAAAAATCTTTGCGCGCACAGTTTTCTGCACCCATTCAGCTAATCAAAATGAAGAAACTCACCTATCAAACGCAACTGAATTGCGCCTGCCAGAGGCATCGGAGACGGGTTCTGCGTCTATGATGCAAAATGAGCAGATATGTAACAATACACACACACACACACCTGCCATCATCCATTATATTGTTGCTGCATTCTTTTTTATGTGCTGTTTTTTTTGTAATACGGGATTAGGCGCAAATGGTTTTATCCCCTGGCGTTAATGTTTTTTTGTGCCGGCACAAACGTTTGCATGAATTGTAATTTAGCCCATTATAGGTTATTGAATAGTGCAGATACAGGTATATCTAACGAAGAATATACTGTGTCAGGAAATTTCCATTCAGATTTCCATCATTTAATGCGCGCAAAGGTATTTCTTTCCCATTTTATCATCTAGAGTTTAGTGGTTATATATTCAATAGGACACTATTGTTAAAAAAAAAGAAATGGGAACCTGTTACTGCATTGTTCTGAGAAAATACACAATTTTGAACAAAACTGAAAAAAAATGCAGATTGTTGCTTGTGTTTTGGAGGATGGTGTTTAATGAATAATATGACTATCAGGGTTATTCAAAGAGATGCAAATGGCTGCCGAAAGGGAACCAAACGCTGAAAATCAGTGGTTACCTTTCTTGGCCATTCGGCTATCCAGAGAGCAGGCAATTCGCCAGTCACCGGCTGGGTGGAGTAGAGGTAACATCACTGCTCTGCAAGGAGAGAGCCTGTGGAGACATGGGTTAGATCCCAGCAAGAGCACCTCTCCAGTAAGTGTCCTTAGGCAAGACACCTAACGGTACACACTCACCACCCAGGACATACTGAAACCAAGAGAAATCTCAATGTATCCTTCCTGGTAAAATCCTTTCACAAAAAAAAAATCCTGGCGAATTTCCTGCACATACAGTGCCTGATCGAGGGCAGTGAAATCCCCATAGAGAAACACTGCTTCGGCTATTCAGAGAACACAAACCAACAGTGAAATGCCCTGTCATTCGGTGGTGTAATTCGGCAGGTTTATTCAGGAGAATCCCATAGGCTTCAATGTTAAAAATATTCCCGTTTTAATCCAATATCTAATAAACCGTTCATTATAAAATTCTGCAGCAAAGAGTCTCTTTATTTATCGATCTTTTAGGATATTTTAAGCATTTTCTGAATTTTTTTTTTTTTTAAATTCCGATTTTTTTTCTTTCTTAAGTTCACTTCTTTTTTCTGTAACAGACCTTTTTATTATCATTCCTTGGATCTTTATATGTAAATTTCACACATTTTCGCTCAGTAGTTTATTTGCAAACAGTGTTTCACTTTTCAAACATTCGAGCAAACTGTTTTTTTTTGATCATTTGATTCGTCTGCGGTGTCGGCTTTTTCCAGCGGCTTCGCTGTATGATCGGCTCCTGCTCGGGTTTTTCTGGCGTTTTCGGCAGGTTAATCCAGATGTTTTTGCGGGTTTTCGGCGTACATTCGCCAGGTTTTGCGGTGAGTTTTCGGCGGGTTTGCAGCGACCTTTCCCTGCAATTCGGGGACCCTGTGGTGCTTGCTGAATACACCGCAGGGTCGCCGAAATGGGATCAGCAAAACGAACCGAATTGAAGAGAACAAAAAGTCACCGGACGTGCGGTGAATTTTCGATTCTCTTTGAATTACCCTGTATGTATAAAACACTGACC
Source organism: Leptobrachium leishanense (assembly GCA_009667805.1). Lineage (NCBI taxonomy): Eukaryota > Metazoa > Chordata > Amphibia > Anura > Megophryidae > Leptobrachium > Leptobrachium leishanense. Next base: position 15,166,270 of record CM019072.1, read on the forward strand.
TTGCTCCCAGCGTGGGAAATGAGAAGGTGAGTAATGGCAGTGGTATTGCTCATTTTATATGTGGAAAAAATGGACAATGCCATCGCTTTGAAACTAAAAATAGTTAAATAATTTTTTTCAAAACAGTTTTTCTTCTTTTAGATTTTACATGGTCATGTTTGGTATCAATGCAAAAGCCAGACTCTGACCTGTCCAATGACGCCTCACTTGACCTTATGTGGTGTAAGAATTAGAGACACAAAGTTCAAAAGTCCCCCCAGTGCTCCTCACTGCAGCGCTGCGGTTTAGGTTTTTGATGGAACAATGCATAATAACAGATTGTGCCATAGCCTCCACGCTTGTTGGTGACATGAGAAATGAGATGGTGAGTTAGTGCAGCCTCATTGTTCACTTTATAATTGAAAGGTGAACAATATTGCTGTGTTAGAAAGAAAAAATAAAGAAATATTTATGGTATCATTTTTATTGTTACATTATATCTGTTCATGTATAATTGGAAAGGTCATGCTCTGGCCTTTCTGGTGATACCTCACATGACCCTGTAGCTTCTATGAAGTCAGAGACACAGGGATCCAAATGCCCATCAATGCAGACCTAGTTATTCTTTCTCTGGGCCTATTATGGGGCATGGGTCTGGGGCTGCTGCTCCAATAGCCCCTATGTTAATCCGGTTCTGCTCTCAGTTAAATATCACTGTGAGTTTTATTGCTGTGGAGCTCTGTGATACGTTCATACACTATGCACATTACTGTGAGTTTTATTGCCTCGGAGCTCTGATACACCCAACACATTACTGTGAGTTTTACTGCTGCACAGTTCTGTGATAAGCTCATACACACTGCACATTACTGTACATTTTATTGCTGTGCAGCTCTGTGATACGCTCTTACACACAGCACATTACTGTGAGTTTTATTGCTGTGGAGCTCTGTGATACGCTCATACACACTGCACATTACTGTGAGTTTTATTGCTGTGGAACTGTGTTATGTCCTTTTTTTGATTTGGAAGGGGGAGAAAAGCTGTTAAAGGCTGAGGGAGTGCACGGGGGACCCATTGTGAGGTTCAGTAAAGGGGCCCCATCATTTTCGATGGCTGCCCTGCCTGGGGGTACATAGCGTTGGCTGTGATATGTTCTGTGAGATCTAATAAACCTGAGCGTTACAGTCCATGGGATAAGGGAGACGTCATTCTGACGCGCCGGCAGATGACACGTCCTCGGATACAGACGTGTTCCGCGCAGAATCTCCGTTTCCACTTTTGATTCGGTGTAAGTGTGATTAGACTTCAGCAATTACTGGAGAGCCACGAACATGACAAGCCCCGAAACCCTCCAGCTCCTTTACTGGTACCTGCTAATGCATTCGCCCTCCGAATCCGCGCGTCTCCCCGCCTGTTATCCAATCACTACAAGTTTATGTATTGGGGCTATCTCACTCCGAGTCTTCACTTAAATATTCATCATTTAGCTCTCTGGGTAAATCGTATTTAATCAGCACGAGAGAGAAAATAGCATAATTATAGATGCCGGATGCCATTACAGTGAGAGAAATGAAACCTGGCCTGCGACGTCCAGCGGTGAGGCTGATGAGAGTAGATTGCATTACCAGCGGGGTTACCGTGAGGTTATTGGCCGAGGGGCTGACTTCACCTTGCCGAGTCTCTGACCCCCACGAGCTGTGAGAGGATAGAGCGAGGCTATGTGTCTGCGTGCCGAAAAAAACCACCACCAGCTTCAGATGGATCTTTCACTGTAACCATGGATGTGATTAATATCAGCGTAACCAAGCCCTGTAAGTGACCCCGAGACCCTCTCACCAGACCACCCAGACCTGCCCCCTGTGCAGGTTCATAACGGAAGACGCGCTATGAGGACGGCATAAAGCGTACATCCCTCTACCGATACGTACAAACCTGCACCTTGGAGAGGATCAACCCAGAAAACCAAAATGGCAGGAGGAGAGGTAACTAGCATTAATGTCCCGGGACTGGAACACCCGACACTGGGGTGGATCACAAGGAACAAGAGAAGGAAAGATAGATTATGGGGCCTCACCGGTGACTGGACTGAACGTGTCCTCTAGAGAGGGACAACCAGAGCACCTACCAGCAGGTCACTGTATCGAAAGAAAGGGGTTAATGGCCAAATAGTCACGACCAATGCAAATCCACCACTGACAACCTGTTCATCAGCAGGACTGTACAAAGGAAAATAGGCCAGACTTGAAGAAAGGAGATTTCACACAGCATAAGGAATCCTCTTCTATGCTCTAAGTGTAATATTGATGGTGAATTCTTTGCCTGCCAGGTGATTAGCACCTCGGAAAATGCATATTTCAGGATATGATAAGAACACTTTGATCATACAATAGTAAATGTGAGGTCATTGTGGAGCTTTTGTCCCCTTTATGATGGTTGGCAATAACAGGGGACGGTCACAAGGTTATTGTAAACCCTTGTATATTGAATGATCAGGCCCCCTCGTGCTGGCACGGATTGCTGCGGCGTTCCCAGGCAGACCTTGTGCCAGTCCCGACCTCCTCTGCCCGTCTCGCTGCCGACGATTAAGAGACCTGAAAGTAATTTTTTGAAAATGTCACCGTCTCGTTTAGCGAAAAGGCTGAATAATAGATGAAGCGTAATCAGGGCCACGCGTCACCAGTACAGCCTGGACGTGTCATCTGTGAAGCTGCGCCGCGGTATCTGCACCTCGTCGGATGACATTACCGTGTAATTAGATTTAGCAATGGATGGACACGGACCCCCCCCCACCCACCCCAAGAGTCAAATCAAGGGTAACAGAAGAATCACCCCCCCCCCCCAACATCAATCAGTGAACCCAAGGCTGGACCGGCACGACATGACATTACTGGTAACATACCAAGCCGAGGAGCTGGGGGCTCTGACCGCGTGATAATCCTCCCGGCTCCATGACCGGGTAGACGAGTGTGTGTACATTTTTCTGTGTGTTTGACCCCTTCCTCGTGAAGGACAGTGTCCCCGTCATTCTGTTTATTCTATATACATGCCGGGTTTAAACTGATTTAGCTTTGCACTTTCCGTTGGTGCCGCTGGTCAGAGAGTGCCCGGCCAGCGTGGCACCCGCACAATGAGGGTAATATGGGTACTTTGTGTTTATGAAGGCAGAGGAGAAGCCGTGCCATGTTTGTGTGGGGCGCACCGAGCTCGTGATATGGTCAGCTCCTGCTCAGTCCTGCTGGGCCGCGTCGTGCAAGCTGACCGCATCACCCCGGCGTTCAGAGAGCCCAGGGAGACCCACAGCGATGTCAGACGGCACAGGGAGACGCCGACGCCGCTCCCACTGGACACACTTCTGGAAATTTAACAAAAGAAAAGCCCAGACTTGAGGGGTGGGGGGGAAATGGTGTCTGCTCCCCAGAATGGTGCGCTGCGATTTGGCTGTTTCCATGGAGACATGTCGGCCTGTTCACATGGCAACATACCTGCGGTCCACTATTAAAGTGATGAGCAGCGAATGCATATGGATGCCTTTAACCCTCCGGCTGCTGGAGAGCCCGGATGATCGTGCCACAGATTGGGTGTCCCGTAACAGGCAGCGGCGGGCGGACACGCAGAGATTGGACTGCAACTCATATCATGCCAAGGCAGCAAACAATGCCAGGATAGTTGTGGGTCAATGACAGGGGGCTGGCTGAGCGTGGTGGCCTGCCTCGGGGTGGTGCTATTGGTAGCCTCTCCATCCTAATATCCAACACGCCGTGCCCCTGTGCTCAAGGGGGAAGACATCACTCCACATAACTGCAGGGCGGCTTTATATTAACACGCCATAAAGCCTGACCCAGGGGGGCGCGAGCAGGACGCCACGGCTGGAACCGCCAGGGGGAAAACCACAACAATCCTATTTGCTGTGGTGTGTGAGGAAGGCGAAGGGAAATCATTCTTTACTGCAGCACCTCACACGCTGGGGGACGGGGGGTACAGGAATGGCCTCCATCGCAGAACCGCAGCTCTGTGTCATCCCCATCATACCGCTACAAAGTCAGGGAACGACATTTTTCCTCTCCTTAATCAGTCGCCAAAGCTTTCTCTACATCCCTGACGTCTTCTGCGCAATTTAATAAGATCCCTGCGCGATCACACACGTAAACACAGATACAGCGTGGAGACAAAACGACCGGAAACACCGCAGCGTCACGCTATGTGAGGTCATCAAACCCGGAGAAAAGCTCAGGATCCCCAGATCAAAAAGGGAAAAATCACCAGCAATTTACTAAAAGCGGCAACATTACTTTAGGTGGGAAATTAAAAGGCTGGGACACTCCTTTCCCAAACATTTCATTCCCTTAATCTATAACTCAGGACGTCCTCAGGGAAACCCCTCAAAGAGAAGTACATAGAGTCTGAAATGGGGGCAGTAACAGTGATATAGAAAGGGTAGTAGATACATGGAATAGCCTCCCAGTGGAGCAGTAACAGTGATATAGAAAGGGTAGTAGATACATGGAATATCCTCCCAGTGGGGGCAGTAACAGTGATATAGAAAGGGTAGTAGATACATGGAATATCCTCCCAGTGGGGGCAGTAACAGTGATATAGAAAGGGTAGTGGATATATGGAATAGCCTCCCAGTGGGAGCAGTAACAGTGATATAGAAAGGGTAGTAGATACATGGAATATCCTCCCAGTGGGGGCAGTAACAGTGATATAGAAAGGGTAGTAGATACAGGGAATATCCTCCCAGTGGGGGCAGTAACAGTGATATAGAAAGGGTAGTGGATATATGGAATATCCTCCCAGTGGGAGCAGTAACAGTGATATAGAAAGGGTAGTAGATACATGGAATATCCTCCCAGTGGGGGCAGTAACAGTGATATAGAAAGGGTAATAGATACATGGAATAACCTCCAGTGGGGGCAGTAACAGTGATATAGAAAGGGTAGTAGATACATGGAATATCCTCCCAGTGGGGGCAGTAACAGTGATATAGAAAGGGTAATAGATACATGGAATAACCTCCCAGTGGGGGCAGTAACAGTGATATAGAAAGGGTAGTAGATACATGGAATATCCTCCCAGTGGGAGCAGTAACAGTGATATAGAAAGGGTAGTAGATACATGGAATATCCTCCCAGTGGGGGCAGTAACAGTGATATAGAAAGGGTAGTAGATACAGGGAATAGCCTCCCAGTGGGGGCAGTAACAGTGATATAGAAAGGGCAGTAGATACATGGAATAGCCTCCCAGTGGGGGCAGTAACAGTGATATAGAAAGGGCAGTAGATACATGGAATAGCCTCCCAGTGGGAGCAGTAACAGTGATATAGAAAGGGTAATAGATACATGGAATAACCTCCCAGTGGGGGCAGTAACAGTGATATAGAAAGGGTAGTAGATACATGGAATATCCTCCCAGTGGGGGCAGTAACAGTGATATAGAAAGGGTAATAGATACATGGAATAACCTCCCAGTGGGGGCAGTAACAGTGATATAGAAAGGGTAGTAGATACATGGAATAGCCTCCCAGTGGGAGCAGTAACAGTGATATAGAAAGGGTAGTAGATACATGGAATAGCCTCCCAGTGGGGGCAGTAACAGTGATATAGAAAGGGTAGTAGATACATGGAATAGCCTCCCAGTGGGGGCAGTAACAGTGATATAGAAAGGGTAGTGGATATATGGAATATCCTCCCAGTGGGAGCAGTAACAGTGATATAGAAAGGGTAGTAGATACATGGAATAGCCTCCCAGTGGGGGCAGTAACAGTGATATAGAAAGGGTAGTAGATACATGGAATATCCTCCCAGTGGGGGCAGTAACAGTGATATAGAAAGGGTAATAGATACATGGAATAACCTCCCAGTGGGGGCAGTAACAGTGATATAGAAAGGGTAGTAGATACATGGAATAGCCTCCCAGTGGGGGCAGTAACAGTGATATAGAAAGGGTAGTGGATATATGGAATATCCTCCAGTGGGAGCAGCAGTAACAGTGATATAGAAAGGGTAGTAGATACATGGAATATCCTCCCAGTGGGAGCAGTAACAGTGATATAGAAAGGGTAGTGGATATATGGAATAGTCTCCCAGTGGGAGCAGTAACAGTGATAAAAAAGGGTAGTAGATACATGGAATAGCCTCCCAGTGGAGCAGTAACAGTGATATAGAAAGGGTAGTAGATACATGGAATAGCCTCCCAGTGGGAGCAGTAACAGTGATATAAAAAGGGTAGTAGATACATGGAATAGCCTCCCAGTGGGAGCAGTAACAGTGATATAGAAAGGGTAGTAGATACATGGAATAGCCTCCCAGTGGGAGCAGTAACAGTGATATAGAAAGGGTAGTAGATACATGGAATAGCCTCCCAGTGGGGGCAGTAACAGTGATATAGAAAGGGTAGTAGATACATGGAATAGCCACCCAGTGGGAGCAGTAACAGTGATATAGAAAGGGTAGTAGATATATGGAATAGCCTCCCAGTGGGAGCAGTAACAGTGATATAGAAAGGGTAGTAGATACATGGAATAGCCTCCCAGTGGGGGCAGTAAAAGTGATATAGAAAGGGTAGTAGATACATGGAATAGCCTCCCAGTGGGAGCAGTAACAGTGATATAGAAAGGGTAGTAGATACGTGGAATAGCCTCCCAGTGGGGGCAGTAACAGTGATATAGAGAGGGTAGTAGATACATGGAATAACCTCCCAGTGGGAGCAGTAACAGTGATATAGAAAGGGTAGTAGATACATGGAATAGCCTCCTATTGGGGCAGTATCTGCTACCCTTTCTATATCACTGTTACTGCTCCCACTGGGAGGCTATTCCATGTAACAGTGATATAGAAAGGGTAGTAGATACATGGAATAACCTCCCAGTGGGAGCAGTAACAGTGATATAGAAAGGGTAGTAGATACATGGAATATCCTCCCAGTGGGAGCAGTAACAGTGATATAGAAAGGGTAGTAGATACATGGAATATCCTCCCAGTGGGAGCAGTAACAGTGATATAGAAAGGGTAGTAGATACATGGAATATCCTCCCAGTGGGAGCAGTAACAGTGATATAGAAAGGGTAGTAGATACATGGGATATCCTCCCAGTGGGAGCAGTAACAGTGATATAGAAAGGGTAGTAGATACATGGAATATCCTCCCAGTGGGAGCAGTAACAGTGATATAGAAAGGGTAGTAGATACATGGAATATCCTCCCAGTGGGGGCAGTAACAGTGATATAGAAAGGGTAGTAGATACATGGAATAGCCTCCTAGGAAACACAACAAAAAATAGGAATACAAGAGATATAAAGGATGAAATTAAAAATTTGTAGCTGATTAGAGAGACTCTACATCCTATAACATTCATCAGTATCTGGGTAATAAACCCTAAAACCAACATCATCTCACCTGCATACATAAAATTCAGTATGAGACACTACGTTCTGTATAAAAGACACATAATTTTCTGTGCAAAGAACAGACAATTCTGTATACAGAGCTTTATATTAATCCGGCACATTCATCATCTCTCCCTCCGCCCAGGCGGATTGAACACCAGGGATGGAAAGGTGTAGAAACTAGGACTGCCAAGTCGGCCATGTTTTCCTGGACACATATTACTATTTCATGCAGAGGGGGAGCACAGGGAAAAGTGCTGCCTCACAGCATGTATAATTCATATGCTGCAGGAAGGAAATCAAGGCAGATCACCTGGGACTCCTCTTACCTGCAGCGTATGGATTATACATTTATTTATAAAGAATTTTACCAGGAAGGATACATTGAGATTTCTCTCGTTTTCAAGTATGTCCTGGGTTCAAGAACATTGAATTGTTACAGTTACAGAAATACAAAGTAATACAATGCAAGATATTAAAAAAAACAACACAAATATACAGATTAACAGAAAAATATGTAGGAAATATAGTCACTAGGTTACATGTTTACAGGTTTACAGGTGCATTCTGTATATAGTCACTGTGTTACATGTTTACAGGTTTACAGGTGCATTCTGTATATAGTCACTGTGTTACATGTTTACAGGTTTACAGGCACATTCTGTATATAGTCACTGTGTTACATGTTTACAGGTGCATTCTGTATATAGTCACTGTGTTACATGTTTACAGGTGCATTCTGTATATAGTCACTGTGTTACATGTTTACAGGTGCATTCTGTATATAGTCACTGTGTTACATGTTTACAGGTGCATTCTGTATATAGTCACTGTGTTACATGTTTACAGGTGCATTCTGTATATAGTCACTGTGTTACATGTTTACAGGTGCATTCTGTATATAGTCACTGTGTTACATGTTTACAGGTGCATTCTGTATTGAGGTATGTTAATAGGGAGCTCTTGAGTGACTTAAGACTGGTGGAAGATTTGATGGTGTCTGGGAGGTTATTCCAGAATTGCGGTGCTCTGTAGGAAAATGAGGACCGAGCCACTGTCTTTTTGTATTGTGGTATTGCAAGTAAGGTGCTGGTCCTGGATCGGCGTTTATAGGATAAGGGAGCTGCTGGGGGAAGCAGACTATTCAGGTAGGGTGGCAGCTTCCCAGAAAAGCTCTTAGACACCAGGCTGGAAAGGTGAAGGGTGCATTTAGATTCCAGCGATGGCCAGTTTAGTTCTTTTAACATGTCACAATGGTGGGTCATGTAGTTACATTGTAGCGCAAACCGGCAGAAGGAGTTATACAATGTAGTAAGTTTCTGAAGGTGTGTTTGCGGGGCGGCTGCATACACTACATCTCTGTATTCAATAGCCGGCATAAGCATTTGTTGTACAATCTGCTTTCTTACCGCGGGGCTCAGGCAGGATTTGTTTCTGTACAGGGCGCCTAGTTTGGGGTAAAGTTTAGATGAGAGTTTTTCGATGTGGGGGCCAAAGGATAGATTAGGGTCCAACCACATACCTAGATATTTGAGAGAAGTGACTGTGGTTTGAGTTTGTCCCAACACATACAGGGTTATCCAAAGAGATTCGAAAAGTCACCGCACGTTCGGTGACTTTTCGTTCTCTTCAATTCGGTTCCTTTTGCCGATTGCATTTCGGTGACCCTGCGGTGTATTCAGCAAACACCACAGGGTCCCCGAATTGCAGGGAAAAGCTGCCGAAAACCTGACGAAAACTAACCGAATGCACGCTGAAAACAAGCAAAAACATCTGGATTAACCTTCGAAAAAGCCGAACAGGAGCCGAACATGAGCCGAATCACACAGAACCGAAGCAGCTGTGACGTAGACAGAGGGAGGTGAATAAATTAGAAAAACCATTTGTATGAATCTGGGAAAATGAAACGCTGTTTGCAAAGAAACTACTAAGCGAAAATGTCTGAAATTTTCACAGGAGGTCCAGGGAATGATAATAAAGAGGGCTGTTACAAAAAAAATAAGCAAACTGAAAAAAAAATAAAAAAAAAAATCGGACTTTTTAAAAAAAAAAAAAAAATCTGAAAAATGCTTAAAGTATCCTAAAAAATCTATAAATACAGAGACTTTTTGCTGCAGAATTTTATAATGAACGGTTTATTAGATATTGAATTAAAACGGGAATATTTTTAACATTGAAGCCTATGGGATTCTCCTGAATAAATTTGCCGAATGAAACCACCGAATGGCAGGGCATTAGGGGAACCTTTCACTGCTGGTTTGTGTTCTCTGAATAGCCGAAGCAGTGCATTTTCATGGGGATTTCACTGCCCTCGAACAGGCACCGAACAGGCACCGTATGTTCAGGCATTCGCCAGGATTTGGCGAATTGCCTGCTCTCTGGATAGCCGAATGGCCAGGAAAGGTAACCGAACGCTGATTTTCAGCATTCGGTTACCTTTCTCAAGCAATTCGGATCTTTTTGGATAACCCTGCTAGATGGGGATTTTGCAATTTGTGTAGTTTAGGTTTTGTTCCAAAGAGCAACATGACAGTTTTGTCATTATTTAGAAAAAGTTTGTTGTGTTTGATCCACTTTTCTACCTCTGTGAATTGTTCTTGCAGCGCGGCCTCCAGCTGCGGGAGATTTGGTTTGCTGGTATAGGATTACAGTGTCGTCTGCGTACATATGTACAGTTGAGGCTTTGCAGACGTTGGGCAGATCATTTATGAATATTGTGAATAGCAGGGGGCCTAGTATTGAGCCTTGGGGTACACCGCAAGTGACAGGGAGCGGGAGGAGGTGCCAGAAATTGACACATATTGTGATCGGTCGGATACATATGATTGAAACCAGGTTAGCGTGCGATCACCAATACCGGAGTTTTTAAGTTTTTCTAACAAGATGCCATGGTCTACTGTGTCAAAGGCCTTGGCAAAATCAAGGAAGATGGCTCCAGTTAGGTTTCCTTGTTCTATCCCAGCTTGGATATCATTGCAGACTTTTAAAAGGGCGGTTGTAGTTGAGTGATTTGGACGAAAGCCTGATTGATCCGGGGTTAAGTATTACCAATATTGATAATAATCACGTAATTGTGTGTAGACGCATTTTTCCATGATTTTTGACACTACAGGGAGCAACGATATTGGACGGTAGTTGGAGACCAAAGTACTGTCACCACTTTTATGGATAGGTATCACTCTCAGTCTTCCAGAGTTTGGGTATGTATCCAGTCGCCAGTGATTAATTTATTAGGGTTGCGACAGGATTTGCAATTGCTGGCGCACTGATTTTCAGCAGCATTGATGCTGTGGGGTGCCACTTTTCACTGACCATCAGCATGAATAAATTATATGTCTCCAGGAAAACACGGCCGATCCGGCAACCCTAGTAGGAATCCAAAACATTTAAAGTGTTGTGAATATCATTCTCATTGCAAACACGTGATATAATGTAAGCAGATTGCTTATGCCGGTTATTGAATAGAGGATGTAGAGTATGCAGCCGCCCCGCAAACACAACTTCATACATTGTATAACTCATTCTGCCACTTTGTGATACAATGTAACTACATGACCCACCATTGTGACATGTCAAAAGAGCTAAACTGCCCGTCGCTGGAATCCAGACGCACTCTTCACCTTTCCAACCTGGGGCCACATTAAAATCTAGGTGCTAAAGTTAACGCTCACCTGTGTGAGCAATAACGTTAGCCGTGGTGGCTGTGGCATATTACAAACTAAACACTAACGGGTTAAGTAACTTGTTTGCGTTTGCTATCTTGCGCTTTTCAGCGTGAGGTTATTGTACTTTGCGCTCCCTATACTTAACATGGGGAGCGCAAAGTGTTAATCAGCGTTAGTATTACAATTTACTAGCGCTGATTAACATCCGGCCGAGGTTAACAGAAAGTTAACCACAGCCAGGACTTGGTGTTAAGGAACTCTGATTCTGCACAATCCGTTAACACCAGCCAAAAAAACCCTGAATCAGATAATCACCTCCTGTCCCGCGGCAAGGACCGCAGCTCTGTCTGCCTCCTCCATCCGGCGGGAGCAGGGAGAGACTGGGGGGAAAAGTTCCTCAGTCTCCCCCTGCATATCACTATGCCGACCGGCTGGATCTCATGAGGCGAAATCCGGCAGTTCATGTGTCCACCAGTGTTTACAGGTGCATTCTGTATATAGTCACTGTGTTACCTCGATACAGAATGCACCTGTAAACATGTAACACAGTGACTATATACAGAATGCACTTGTAAACATGTAACATAGTGACTATATACAGAATGCACCTGTAAACATGTAACACAGTGACTATATACAGAATGCACCTGTAAACATGTAGCACAGTGACTATATACAGAATGTGCCTGTAAACATGTAACACAGTGACTATATACAAAATGAACCTGTAAACATGTAACAGTGACTATATACAGAATGCACCTGTAAACATGTAACACAGTGACTATATACAGAATGCACCTGTAAACATGTAACACAGTGACTATATACAGAATGCACCTGTAAACATGTAACACAGTGACTATATACAGAATGTGCCTGTAAACATGTAACACAGTGACTATATACAGAATGCGCCTGTAAACATGTAACATAGTGACTATATACAGAATACACCTGTAAACATGTAATAGTGACTATATACAGAATCCACATGTAAACATGTAACACAGTGACTATATACAAAATGAACCTGTAAACATGTAACAGTGACTATATACAGAATGCACCTGTAAATATGTAACACAGTGTCTATATACAGAATGCACATGTAAACATGTAAAACAGTGACTATATACTGAATGCACCTGTAAACATGTAAAACAGTAACTATATACAGAATGCACCTGTAAACATGTAACTTAGTGACTATATACAGAATGTGCCTGCAAACATGTAACACTGACTATATGCAGAATGCACCTGTAAACATGTAACACAATGATTGTATACAGAATGCACCTGTAAACATGTAACACAGTGACTATATACAGAATGCACCTGTAAACATGTAACTTAGTGACTATATACAGAATGTGCCTGCAAACATGTAACACTGACTATATGCAGAATGCACCTGTAAACATGTAACACAATGATTGTATACAGAATGCACCTGTAAACATGTAACACAGTGACTATATACAGAATGTGCCTGTAAACATGTAACACAGTGACTATATACATAATGTGCCTGTAAACATGTAACATAGTGACTATATACAGAATGTGCCCGCAAACATGTAACACTGACTATATGTAGAATGCACCTGTAAACATGTAACACAGTGACTATATACAGAATGCACCTGTAAACATGTAACACAGTGACTATATACAGAATGTGCCTGCAAACATGTAACACAGTGACTATATACAGAATGTGCCTGCAAACATGTAACACTGACTATATGCAGAATGTGCCTGTAAACATGTAACACAGTGACTATATACAGAATGCACCTGTAAACCTGTAACATACAGGGTTATTCAGAGAGCGTGAAAAGCTGGAGAATAACTGGAGAATGAAAAATTCTAGCTCAAAATACCCGATTTGGAAAGTGAGATGAAAGGGAGAATTTTTCTGGTTTGGCTATTTTGACCTAGAATTTTCCATTCTCCAGTTTTTCTCCAGTCATTCTCCTGCTTTTCACGCTCTCTGAATAACCCTGATAGTGACTATATACAGAATGCGCCTTTAAACATGTAACATAGTGACTATATACAGAATGTACCTGTAAACATGTAACACAGTGACTATATACAGAATGTGCCTGTAAACATGTAACACTGACTATATGCAGAATGTGCCTGTAAACATGTAACACAGTGATTGTATACAGAATGCGCCTGTAAACATGTAACACAGTGACTATATACAGAATGTGCCTGTAAACATGTAACACAGTGATTGTATACAGAATGCACCTGTAAACATGTAACACAGAAACTATATACAGAATGCACCTGTAAACATGTAACACAGTGACTATATACGGAATGTGCCTGTAAACATGTAACACAGTGACTATATACAGAATGTGCCTGTAAACATGTAACACAATGATTGTATACAGAATGCACCTGTAAACATGTAACACAGTGATTGTATACAGAATGCACCGGTAAACATGTAACATAGTGACTATATACAGAATGTGCATGTAAACATGTAACACCGGCTGGGTGGAGTAGATGTAATGTCACTGCTCTGCATGGAGAGAGCCCGTGGAGTCATGGGCTCGATCCCAGCGAGCAACCTTTCCAGTAAGTGTCCTTGGCAAGACACCTAACGGTACATACTTGAAAATGAGAGAAATCTCAATGTATCCTTCCTGGTAAAATCCTTTCACAAAAAAAAAACATGTAACACTGACTATATGCAGAGTGTGCCTGTAAACATGTAACATACAGGGTTATTCAAAGAGATTTGAATTGTGGCCAAAAGGTAACCGAACAGTGAAATTCAGCATGTGGTTACCTTTCCTGGCCATTCAGAGAGCAAGCAATTTGCCAAATCCTGGCGAATTGCCAGCACATACAGTGCCTGTTCAAGGGCAGTGAATCCCCATAGAGAAGCAATGCTTCGTCTATTCAGAGAACAAAAACCAGCAGTGAAAAGTTGCCGAATTGCCCTGCTGTTCGGTGGCTTCATGCGGCAGATTTATTCAGGCGAATCCCATAGGCTTCAATGTTAAAAATATTCCCTTTTTAACTCAATATCTAATAAATTGTTTATTATAATATTCTGCAGTAAAGAGTCTCTTTATTTATAGATTTTCTAGGAACTTTTAGGCATTTTTCGGGATTTTTTCGCGAAATTTTATTTTCCGTTTCTTTTTTAAAATAATATTTTCTTTTTTCTGTAACAGCCCTTTTAATTATCATTCATTGGATCATATGTAAATTTCAGACATTTTCTTTCTGTAGTTTCTTTGCAAACAGCGTTTCACTTTTCAAACATTCAAGCGTACTGGTTTTTTTTGATCATTTGATTCGTCTGCGGTGTTCGGTTTTTCTGGTGGCTGCTCTGCGCTGTGATCGGCGGCTGCTCGGGTTTCTCCGGCATGTTCGGCGGGGTTAATCCAGATGTTTTTGCGGGTTTCGGTGAGCGTTCGCAGGGTTTTGCGGTGAGTGTTCGTCGAGTTTGCGGTGACTTTTCCCTGCACTACGACGGCCCTGTGGTGTTTGCTGAATACACCGCAGGGTCACCGATATGGGATTGCCAAATCGCACAGAATTGAAGAGAATGAAAAGTCACCGAGCGAGCGGTGACTTTCCGATTCTCTTTGAATAACCCTGATAGTGACTATATACAGAATGCACCTGTAAACATGTAACATAGTGACTATATACAGAATGCACCTGTAAACATGTAGCACAGTGACTATATACAGAATGTGCCTGTAAACATGTAACACAGTGACTATATACAAAATGAACCTGTAAACATGTAACAGTGACTATATACAGAATGCACCTGTAAACATGTAACACAGTGACTATATACAGAATGCACCTGTAAACATGTAACACAGTGACTATATACAGAATGCGCCTGTAAACATGTAACACAGTGACTATATACAGAATGTGCCTGTAAACATGTAACACAGTGACTATATACAGAATGCACCTGTAAACATGTAACACAGTGACTATATACAGAATGTGCCTGTAAACATGTAACACAGTGACTATATACAGAATGCACCTGTAAACATGTAACACAGTGACTATATACAGAATGCGCCTGTAAACATGTAACAGAGTGACTATATACAGAATGCACCTGTAAACATGTAACATAGTGACTATATACAGAATGCACCTGTAAACATGTAACACAGTGACTATATACAGAATGCACCTGTAAACATGTAACACAGTGACTATATACAGAATGCACCTGTAAACATGTAACAGTGACTATATACAGAATGTGCCTGTAAACATGTAACATAGTGACTAGATACAGAATGCACCTGTAAACATGTAACATAGTGACTAGATACAGAATGCACCTGTAAACATGTAACATAGTGACTAGATACAGAATGCACCTGTAAACATGTAGCACAGTGACTATATACAGAATGTGCCTGTAAACATGTAACACAGTGACTATATACAAAATGAACCTGTAAACATGTAACAGTGACTATATACAGAATGCACCTGTAAACATGTAACACAGTGACTATATACAGAATGCACCTGTAAACATGTAACACAGTGACTATATACAGAATGCGCCTGTAAACATGTAACACAGTGACTATATACAGAATGTGCCTGTAAACATGTAACACAGTGACTATATACAGAATGCACCTGTAAACATGTAACACAGTGACTATATACAGAATGTGCCTGTAAACATGTAACACAGTGACTATATACAGAATGCACCTGTAAACATGTAACACAGTGACTATATACAGAATGCGCCTGTAAACATGTAACACAGTGACTATATACATAATGCACCTGTAAACATGTAACATAGTGACTATATACAGAATGCACCTGTAAACATGTAACACAGTGACTATATACAGAATGCACCTGTAAACATGTAACACAGTGACTATATACAGAATGCACCTGTAAACATGTAACACAGTGACTATATACAGAATGTGCCTGTAAACATGTAACATAGTGACTATATACAGAATGCACCTGTAAACATGTAACATAGTGACTAGATACAGAATGCACCTGTAAACATGTAACATAGTGACTGTATTTCCTACATATCTATTTTATGGGTTAATCTGTATATTTGTGTTTTTAATATCTTGCATTTTATTACTTTGTATTTCTGTAACAATTCAATGCTCTTGAACCCAGACCCCAAAAGAAGCAAAATCTCAATGTGTCCTTCCTCGGGAAATACTTTATAAACAAATAATTAATGAATCCAGTACAGAGCGGCAAGGTCATTATATTAGTTACTACTCTTAACCCGCTTGAGAAGTTGATTGGGGGGTGCTCCCAGGCTTTAGGATGGTTAAATAAAGCATAAATGCCACTGATACAATGTATTCTTAATCCCAGACACACACAGGGTTATTCAGAGAGGTGAAAAGCAGGAGAATGACTGGAGAATGAAAAATTCTAGCTCAAAATAGCCAAACCAGAAAAATTCTCCTTTTCATCTCACTTTCCAAATCGGCTATTTTGAGCTAGAATTTTTCATTCTCCAGTCATTCTCCTGCTTTTCACCTCTCTCTGAATAACCCTGATAGTCTGTAAGGAAAACTGGGGTGGGGGGATATATGTCCCTCTCATCCCCCCCAATTCCTACGCCAATAGATAGCCAGCTCGCTTGGCACCCACATGTGCAGATTACATGTGAGTGGAGGTACAGGACTGCGGGCAGTGACTCTGGTCCATCGGGAGGTGTGGTAGCCAGGCATCCTGCCATCAGGAGGTTAAACAGCCCATTCCCGCATTACCTGATTACACACATTCATCAATCGATTGGCCAGACGTGAGTAATATGATGATTTTATTTATCGGGGCTCGCAGCGCTGGCGGCCGCCACATAACGCCAGATATATGGATAAATCCTGAAAGTGCCTGCACGTCCTCCCGAGCCTGCACCCTCACATAAAAACCACAAAAAATAGTAAACTGACCAGGTGAGGGTATTCCCAAAAGGATGCGTAATGGCAACAGGCCGCTCTCGTACACCCCAGCAGCTTGTGAATGGTCGCTATTTGTACTGCGCCCTAGAGCATGTCAGCGCTATTTAAAGTTTACACCTTTACAGAATATCCCTATAAATAAACCCAGCTTCCTCACATCCCACATATTAGCGCCGAGCTGATTTTTTTATTCTTTTTTTGTTTTTTTACATGTATTTTTCGGCTTTTCTGTCCTCCGTCTGCGCTCGCCCTCCTCCTCCCTGGCATTTCTTCCTCTGCAGCGCGCTGCGTTGCTGTCTGGCTCTCTTTTTCCCTGGCGTTTCCCCCCGTTTCCCTCATGTAGACTATATTTTCCCGTTTGACTCAATGATGGAGTTGTTTCTTTGCTTCTTGTGCGCTTAGCCATTTAATTAAAGCGATCCATATTGAATTCGTGTCCAGATGCCTTGACCAGTGGAGTTAGATCCTCATTGGCATGCCAGCTGCTCGCCGCCGCGCACGGCCCCGGCATACTAATCAGGGCGCAGGCAGCGATTCATCAGCCCATGATACAGCTCCAGCATCTACAAGCACTTATGACATGTAATTGCTGGTGCATAAGGAAACCAGGCCACATTAAAAACCCTACAGATAGTCAGAGATAAAAATTAATGACTTTTGCTTTGTGTAATCCGACGTGCGTTGGTGGGAAATGGGAGGGGGCTGCGACTAATAACAGCCACAAAGGAACAAAAGGCTGCACTTGCTGATGTTTACGCACTGACCCCCAACCACCTCCCCAAAAGAGGGTCCCCGATCCCCCCTCCAAACCACAAAATAACGAATGTCTAGCAGGTGCAGGTGAAGACCCCTTACACATACCATTAGTATGAGGGTAGCAGGGAATACGGGGGGCAGAGGGCTGGTGATTCCTCATGGATAAGGCTGTGGGATGACCCTGCATTGTGATGTCATCGTCGCGGCATGGAATGGAATTGTTTCAGATGGAGCGGACACGGATGAAAAATGTCTTTATATACATCTTGTACAGGGACCTCATGGCATGTATCAAAGGGGGAGCACACAGCACCCAGACCTTTTACATGATGTCACAAGCTAATGGGGGATTTATAGCAACAAAAATATCATTTAGAACCAAATCTTATTCGGCTGGGGTCAGATTAACACATTTATAACGTGCGTTTAGGCGCACATAATTACGGCCGCAGTAGCAGCAAATGACGGGCAATGACGGATAATATACGAAGTACGGTCGCACGAAAGTTCGGCCGCGCAACGCAAGTGGAAAATGAACGCATTTTTTCGAGAAAGCAGAACCGCTAGTACGGACGTACAGAGTGTGCTGCGCCCGCTAGCGGTGTGTTTGCGTGATTAGGAGACGTCAGACGCTGCTAATGTCCGGCCAACATAACGTCCAGACGCAAAAAGGATTTTATTGACGATCCGTAAAAAATCACGCACGAAAATGCGCGTCATCTGACCGTTTTTGCGCATTCCGTGAAAAAATACATCAATGTGTCGGACGCACTTTTTGACGGTCGCTGCGAATAATGCGTTCCTTTGACCCTAGCCTTACAGCAAGAGATTTCTACCAGCAATATAGCGTACAGACTCATTAATGTGCAGCTCTGTTATACACCTGTACAGCCCGAATAAATAGAGAAGACCCTAAAGACACCCGCACACCCTGAATATGTGGAGAAGCCACTAAAAAGACACCCACACACCCTGAATATATGGAGGAACCCCTAAAAAGACGCCCACACACCCTGAATATATGGAGGAACCCCTAAAAGGACGCCCACACACCCTGAATATATGGAGGAACCCCTAAAAAGACACCCGCACACCCTGAATATATGGAGGAACCCCTAAAAAGACACCCACACACCCTGAATATGTGGAGAAGCCACTAAAAAGACACCCACACACCCTGAATATATGGAGGAACCCCTAAAAAGACACCCGCACACCCTGAATATATGGAGGAGCCCCTAAAAAGACACCCGCACACCCTGAATATATGGAGGAGCCCCTAAAAAGACACCCGCACACCCTGAATATATGGAGGAACCCCTAAAAAGACGCCCACACACCCTGAATATATGGAGGAGCCCCTAAAAAGACACCTGCACACCCTGAATATATGGAGGAGCCCCTAAAAAGACACCCGCACACCCTGAATATATGGAGGAACCCCTAAAAAGACAACCGCACACCCTGAATATATGGAGGAACCCCTAAAAAGACACCCACACACCTGAATATATGGAGGAGCCCCTAAAAAGACACCTGCACACCCTGAATATATGGAGGAGCCCCTAAAAACACACCCGCACACCCTGAATATATGGAGGAGCCCCTAAAAAGACACCCACACACCCTGAATATATGGAGGAGCCCCTAAAAAGACACCCACACACCCTGAATATATGGAGGACCCCTAAAAAGACACCCGCACACCCTGAATATATGGAGGAACCCCTAAAAAGACACCCGCACACCCTGAATATATGGAGGAGCCCCTAAAAAGACACATGCACACCCTGAATATATGGAGGAGCGCCTAAAAAGACACCCGCACACCCTGAATATACAAGTAGTACCTAAAATGAAGGACATTAGACGAGTAATGACAGAGAGGGAGGTTTGGGGTCAAACTAGGGACTCTTCCTGTTACATTGGTACAATTGAGAGGTATTATTTTAGGTAGGATTCTAATCCGTGGTGATTGGCACAGTGCCACAGCATATAAATGTCTTTTATGGCTTGGTAAATACCCATGAGAAGGGGGCACATAGGGCGCTGACATATAGAAGGTTTTTGTGTTGGAGGTTAAAGACTTTCAGGGCGGACATTATGAGTAAATATCCGGTAAAGTGGACGGAAGGCCCAACTAAGGAGCAATCAGCACGTAACAAAGTGAAACAGACAGAGAGAGCGGGACGACTCGAGTCGATATCTTTAAAGAGAACAAGCAGATTGGAGTAATCCAATTTAAAAGAGATAAAAGTCTTCTGCTAGCTCTGTCCTTTAACAGGACTCAGTCCTTCGTTCAAGTGTCAACCCCAATCCCAGGGAGGTCACCCCACTGCGCCTGGAGCCTAATATACTGGGGAATTGTATCAGCGGATTCCTGCACAAACACGCTGGCCGCTACAATTGGTTTTCATGCAGCTGGATTGGTCCCTAATACAATTATCTGGCAATGAGTCAGCTGAACAGAGCATACAAGCTGGTGGTCAGCCACCAAATCACCGGGAGAAACAGGGGGGCTATGCTCTGCAACTACAGGGAATTTCACAAAATGCACATGTGGACACAGACACACTCACAAACAGCATACACAGATATATATCACACATGGAAACCCATAATCACACACAATATATATATTTTAATAGAGATAGATACACATACACAGATACATACAATCACATATATATATATATATATATTCACACATAGGGGGCCAGAAATACAGTTACACACTAATACATATTCATAGAGACACATATATACAGGCAGTAGCACACTGATACATATACAGACACTGGCCACTTTATTACACAATTGCTTGTTAACACAAATTGCTATCCAGCCAATCACACGGCAGCACATCAATGCATTTGGTGTCTAGACGCGGTGAAGACGATTTGCTGAAGTTCAAACCAAGCATCAGAATGGGGGTAGAAAGGGGGTTTAAGTGATGTTGAACATGGCATGGGTTGTTGGTGCCAGACGGGCTGGTCGGAGTATTTCACAAACTGCTGGTCTCCTGGGATTTTCACGCACAACTTCTCTAGGGTTTACAGAGAATGACCCGAAAAAGAGGAAATATCCAGTGAGCGGCAGCTGTGTGGACGCAAATGCATTGTGATGTCAGAGGAAAATGGACAGACTGGATTGAGATGATAGAGAGGCAACAGTAACTCAAACAACCACTCAATACAAAAAAGGTCTGCAGATATACCATCTCTGAACGCACAACACGTCCAACCTTGAAGCAGATGGGCTACAGCAGCAGCAGATGGGCCACGCAGCAGCAGACTACACTGGGTGCCCCACTCCTGTCAACTAAGAACAGGAAACTGAGGCTACAGTTCGCACAGACACCAAAACTGGCCAATAGAGGATTGGAAAAACATTGCCTGGTCTGATGAGCCTCAATTTCAGCTGCAACATTCAGATGGGAGGGTCAGAATTTGGTGCAAACAACATGAAAGCTGGATCCATCATGCCTGGTATCAATGGTTCAGGCTTGTGGTGATGTAATGGTGTGGGGGATATTTTCCTGGCACACTTTGAGGTCACTGTGCTGCAATAACCTCCACAGTCCCCAGATCTCAATCCAATTGAACACATTTGGGATGTGATGGAACGGGAGATTTTCATCATGGATGTGCAGCCGACAAATCTGCAGCAACTGAGTGGCGCCATCATGTCAATATGGAGCAAAACCTCTGAGGAATGTTTCCAGCACCTTGTGGATCCACACTACGAAGAATTAAGGCAAAAGGGGGTCCAACCCGGGACTAGCAAGGCGTACCACACACACTATTATATTGAAACGCATATACTGTAAATTTACACATTGAGATACACCTATACAGCACACAGTCATGAACACTAAGACACATTACCCAACAGATAAGCATATAGACACAAATTGATACACAGATACACATGCACAAAACATTGACACCAAATTCAGAACACACTTGCTCACAGACTAATAAAATATAAAAATGTACACAGAAAGGAATATATACACTCACTTAACATATACAAACATGAAATGACTACTTCTGCAGAGTACTTTGTGAATGAGAGATACAGCAGCCCTGGTGCTTTAGGAGTCACACCAATACATAGTGTGACATACAGAACGTAAAAGTGACCCAGGGAGTAGTAAATAATATGAGGATAGGTAACCCCGTGGACTGGAGTGGTTTTGAACGGACCTAAAAAGTACAGATTTTAGTTTAAACCTCTGCAACTGGAAAAGCTGTATAATATAATGTATCCTCATTAACTATTGTCCTGGGTCCCTCTGATTAAACTGACAGAATCCAGATTAATATATTTTTGTGTCGCCCATGTAACTCTTTGTATGTATCTAGGAACCAAAAGTTTAGGCTTTTTCAGCAGGTGCAATGCTGGAAAAATGTGTAAAGGCCCTGGAGACAATGTTGTGCATCTCAAAGATCCATGTTAGCTACATTGTATTCTGCAGAGGATTTTGTAGATGGAAAAGTGGTGTGATACCTGGGTACCAGTCACAGCTCATGTCACACCATCAGACCTGGTCTACTTCCAGAATCTGTCTGGGTTTTTCGGAGTTGTCAGTCTCTTATCCTGGTCCAGGCTACCCACCTGCTCACTCATGCCACAAATAGCAAGCATATTACTGTCAGAGATACAAGACTTCCTACATGCCCCGGCAATAAAAGGTGATGGTGATGACCATATCAATGGCACACCACCAATAGGTCAGCTGGATCCGGAAAGGGAAATAATGTCATTTTGTGGTATATTTAAGGAGCACTTAAATAAAGCTCCAGTGTCTTCTTAATAAACACAGATGTGGGAAAAAATGGTGTCATCTACTTTCTCCAAAGTTGTTGATTTTTTTTTTTGTCCTTGTTGCATCTGTACGATTCTCTGAACCAGGCTTCCCAGGTTAAGACAAATTCGTCTTTCCATCGGATTTCTCCGGGACCGCAGAGACAGGGCCAGAAACCAGCTGTATTTCTCCCCGTGGATGCAGCAGACGCTAATTTGTCATGTGGAATATCTCTTGGCATCACAGCTCAAATTCCTTCCCTCGCGCCTGGTAAATCGGTCTTCATTTAAAACCCTCTCTCTTAGCCCTAAATGGAAATCAATTCTGCAAGTTTAGCAAATAGTTAATTACTCCACAAAGAGGATTGATCGGCCTTTGATCACCAGAAAGCTCTGTAGTGCTATTAGTCTCTTTCATCTGTGATTAAACCACAGAGAGAAAGAA
Source organism: Leptobrachium leishanense (assembly GCA_009667805.1). Lineage (NCBI taxonomy): Eukaryota > Metazoa > Chordata > Amphibia > Anura > Megophryidae > Leptobrachium > Leptobrachium leishanense. The sequence continues at coordinate 15,189,307 of CM019072.1, forward strand.
ACAAAAACTAAATTAGGCTTCTCCAGTTATCCTACAAATATTTAATGATAGGATAATCTCCTGGAGGTGTGTTCGGGGGATTGGCGATCCAAGGCACAGCAGCTGCTTCTCAACCTTGAACCCACCATGTACCACGTAGAAAGTTCATTCAACCTAACGACCGGCTTGAAGGATTCTCCAATATATTGATACCAATGTGAACAAGTTGACTTACTCCACTTATTCTGAATGTTCTAGGCCTATCTGGCTTCTTCCGGCAATACCTTCCTTTACTATCCTCGTCTTGGGCCTATGATGGCGCTCAGGAAGGACACTGACCCGATGCTACTACGATTAAAGCAATAAAGCTCACCATTATCTCTAGCAAAACTAGGAAGATCTTCGCCAAGTCACCCAAAGGCCACCTCAAAGCTAAAACCTAAAAAAAAGTCCAAAGTGGGAGCTTGACTTCAACAAAATTCTTCTCATTGAGTACATTCTTAAAGCAAATGTGGACAATGTAAGTTTTTGTTTGGAAATGTATATTATCCCCTTTCATCTGGTAATGTCTAGCCTGCCACGTTGTTGTCTCGGCCTTTATCCCATTAATGGTGGGATCGTCAGTCTACTGGACCATCCAAGAACAAACCGACTCCTCTTTGGCCAAAGATTATACTCAAGGATGTCAACCTGATGCTGGTCAGTGTCGATGGGTATACAAAGACAATCGGACCTATTTTCTATTGAGTAATGATACATCTGCAAAACTCAACATATTACGTTTAAAATTCTCCAGATGGCGCTTCATGTAAAGAGCGTACTTCATCCCGGGCCTCTCGCCTCCAAGGATCAGCAATCTAAATTCCTGGAAGAACACGAGTGGCTTTCTGACTCCGGCAGGTTGAGCGTGTAAGATCCCCGGTGACTGACACACTGTGACGGGTCACACAGCGATTGGCGACTGGTGTTTTCAAGAGAGCCCGAGCGCGAGACATTGAGTAGAAAAGTCTTTCAGTTCTCAAAAACAAAAAAATCTGCATTTCTGATGAGCAGATGTCAGATAATCGTATAAACTGAAGCTCATTCCCGTTGACCCCATTGAGTGTTAAATCCAAAACGACGGGACCCAAACAAACTAAAGAAACTTGTCAAACCGGAACCCCCGAAAAAGGAGGCACCTCAGCATGCCACATCTTCCACGCACAAAAACATCAAAGCGTCTGAGGAATACTTCAGCACACAAACGTCAAACGCCTGTCTTGGAAATGTTTAATCCTCATGTTAAAGATGTCCCCAAAGGGGCTCGGATTCTGATTACACATAATCTCTTTTGTGCCAATCACACAACTCTTGGTGAAACGGCTCCTCTGGAGATTTTCTTTAAAATTTAAACCCGGCCGCAGCAAATAAACCATCCTGAAACCGAAAAAGGGGGGTTTATTTATGGACTGAAAGTGGCGGAAAGATGGAGCAAAGGAGATAGGTGAATGGGAAACAAAACAACGCATGGGGCAATGTGAAGAGAGGGTTGGCCAAAACATACTCAATGGTCCACATGCACGTAGACACAAAAGGCATAAAAAGCTACACATTATTTCTCAGAAAAGCTACCAGTTTTTTGTGTTCTTTATTCCTGTAGTGTTTTTTTTGCATGCATGTTCTCACATTAAGCCAGTTTTGCCGGGTCGCGTGGAGATGCCTCACGTATAGCTGTATATCTGTAGATTGGTGCCAATCAATACATCATTTAAAATTGTAAGGATGCAAACACATTTTATGAAATGATCTATATATTTAACTACAAATAAGTTTGTGTTTTACTGTATAATAAACCCACCAAAACCTCTACTAAATACAGGTGCCCAGTGATGACAAATCCAACTTATGTCAGGCGGCCATAATGCCCAGAGATACGCCTCTGGATTTGAGACGTACATCGAGAGATTCTGGCAGGAATAGAGTGAGAGGTAAGTGAATTGTGGGAAGAAGATGAGGAAATTGTGAAATTAATTTTGCTGTACGCTTTTTCGTCCCCCCATCACTCACAAGGCGATCAGTTGCTGTGGCGTCATTGAAGTTCAGTCTTCATTTTCTTCACGTCCGTCTCGCTAATAAAGATGTTTTAGGCATGGACCTTCAAGAGATCGTATTTTAACTATATGTAACTCCTGATGTACAGATGAGACGAATCATGTTCCTCTCCTGACTTTGATCTCTCGTTATCATCATTAGTGAGTTGCTCGGGGTTCCCCTCGCTCCTCTCGGCTGATGAATGAAGTTAAGGTACTTGCAGCTCCTGTGACAAGAAAGACCTGGCTGAAGACTCTCGATACCTTTACCAAACTGCCCAGAACTGTATATATATTTAGGGGCTTTAAAAGATAAACCCACCAAACCCAGTGTCAAATATCATCACCTAACATGATATTTAGAGAGATGTCTATAAACCGTACTGGTTGAAAGCTTGAAGGACATAGTCTGGCTAAGTCGGCTGGTCAAGGTCTCAATCCTCAGGCTTTGACAACTTTCTAAATGGATAAAAACAGTATTTGATTTGTCTTCGGGGGCTTAATCAGATAGACCAACCAAACCTGTTACAGGACAGACCATCCAAACCTGGTATTTCTGGACACATTTATGAAACATGTCGAATGAAGAGTTGATGGTAAGTCTCGTACGTTGGTCGACATTATGTGCCTTGAATATTCTCTGCTTTCTTGTGACTGTCTAAAAACCACTATATTTAAACGGGATTGGAGCATTATAAGACAGACCAATCATGTCATGTCTCATATTTTGGGAGATGTTAATAAAATATAGCGAAAGGAGAGATGAAGGCTGTAACCGGCAGGGAACAGGGCCATGGAGGTACCGTTCCATAGTCTCGGGTTGAATCTTCACTGGGAGTTATCTGCAAGTCCACCAAGGTATTCCAGGGCACGAATTGTTAAAATACAAACCAGAGGCCACTTCACTGTGATTGATGTTTGACAGATCTGACAGAGAAGATCAAGGAATATCCAGTACAAGTCCTGCAAGAATTATTCTTTGGCCTCAGACCAACAGTTTAAAGAATGTTCGAGTCTAGCCCCAAAGTTAAGCCCTAAAAAATAATCAGAATAGCTACAGAAGAACCCTTTTATCTGAAGAACAGTAACGCTTCCAGATACAGTAGCAAGCCTCCGAGCAGCACGCGACGTTCTGAGCTGCAGATTTTACGGCACGTCCCTCTGCGGTGGTTGTAGTTTCTTCGATGAGGACTAAAACGCTCGGCAAAGCTGTGAGGTTTTAACGCCTCTTCTGAAAAAGGAGACCTGCACCGTGCACTCGAGTTATTTAAACCATGAGTAAATCAGGCTAGAACCCCCGTCACCTACGCTGCTGCGGTAGCCACAGACTATTATTCCTGCACGGCGTTCGGGAAAATAGACCAAGGCCCCAGAGAAAAAGAATTTATAGGACAATAGGCAACGTATGTGACAGGCCTGATGCTGCATTTGGGATCAGTTCCTAAAGAGCCACGCTTAGTTCCCCACAAGGCACGTTTTTAAGGACATATGCTAATGCAATTAAATGCAAACGCACTTGCTATGCAGTCACGTAACAATTGTGCATCGCCCATGGTGCAAATCTATTTGTCATTATAATATTTTAAGGCCAGTTGCTAATGACTGTGTTGAACATCAATCTAAATTAGGAATTAATTCCAGAAATAGCGCTGACAGACACTGAAACATTTTAGGCAACCCGTTATTTTCGCAATAACATTAGAACTCGAAATTACACATAACTACGGCATTAAGTATTTATAGATTTTGATGGCAAATTTGTTTGCTGTATGACATTTTATTTTACTCTGGCAGAATTGTGATGCTATTTATTATTCCGCCTTAATTTGCAATCTTTTCCCAAGCTTTTGTTGCAGAAATAAATGTCCATATTCCCAGAGATGGAGGGGGAAGGGGTTATTTCCATATAGTGAATGGCGTGCATCGTGACGCTGCCTCCTCCTCTCCTTAAGTGACAATTACAGGGATTATGGGACGCGGACCACAACTTATAGAAGGGTCCCAACCCATGCCAAGACCCGGGGGAATCGATGAAAGGGTCGGCTCTATTGTTTTGAAGAACGAGAAAACAAATAATATTGTTGGAGCTCGTGCTCGGCCCTGGTGTCACTGGAAATCATCTGAAAATTAAATTAACTTAAAAGCATTAACCCATGGGTTTCCAGATCAGGAGATTCTACACAATGAGTACCGAAGCAATGAGACAAAGAAGGTGCACACGTCACTAAACTGTGCACTACGAGGAACTCCACAAGGAACGTGATGATCTGAAACGCGGTATCAGTCTGACATGCTGATTAATATCCATAAACCTCTCCTTCATGCTGCACGGCTGTGGGATGTGAATGCAGGTTGGATCCATGTTTGAAGGTTTTGTGAAGGCCCTGGATCACTGTCAGGACTTGTTCTCTATAAAAGCACTGAATGTCCTGTGTGAGATATAAACCAGGCATGGCAACACATAAATAGACAGATGGACAGGAGGTATGTCCAGACAGACAAGCGCTCCACCTACATTACCTATTTAGGATGTTTGTAGCCCTGGGCATCAAGATTTCAACCATCCAACCATGAACAGTAAACCACAGAAATCACATGCACAGACCCACCAACAACTCAACTAGGGCTGAGACAACTAAACGATTAATCGACAACTAATTGATGAGTAAAATAGTTGTCAACTATTTCCATTATGAATTAATCGGTGTTGATTAATCGTCCTGTGTGCAGCACTAGGGATGCACCGATACCGATACTAGTATCGGTATCGGGGCCGATATTGCCGTTTGCACGAGTACTTGTTACTCGTGCAAACGGCCCGATACATCCCGCCGATACCGGAAGCCAGCGCTGGGCCGGCTTGCCGGTATCCGCGGGGCTGGGGAAGCTGGCCGCGTGCATGTAAAGCACGCAGCAAGCGTTCCCCTCCGGTGCGCCGCGATACTTACCCATCCTGAAGGTCCGTCGCTGGGCAGTGATGCGTTCCCGCGGCCACTGGGCACTCCTGTGACGCTGCCTCTCGGCTGGAGGCAGCGTCACAGATGTGCCCGGCGGCCACGTGATTGCATCACTGCCCAGCGACCGGACCTTCAGGATGGGTAAGTATTGCGGCGCGTCGGAGGGGAACGTTGGCTGCGTGCTTTACATGCACGCGGCCAGCTTCCCCAGCGTTCGAGCTGGGGGCAAATCCATGAGACCTGGGGGCAAATCCATGAGACTTGGGGGTAAATCCATGAGACCTGGGGGTAAATCCATGAGACCTGGGGGCAAATCCATGAGACCTGGGGGCAAATCCATGAGACCTGGGGGACAAATCCATGAGACCTGGGGGACATATCCATCAGAGCTGGGGCATATCCAGAGCTGGGGCAAATCCATGAGTGCTGGGGGCAAATCCATGAGTGCTGGGGGCAAATCCATGTGAGCTGGGGCAAATCCATGTGAGCTGGGGCATATCCATGTGAGCTGGGGGCAAATCCATGTGAGCTGGGGGCAAATCCATGTGAGCTGGGGGCAAATCCATGAGACCTGGGGGTAAATCCATGAGACCTGGGGGCAAATCCATGAGACCTGGGGCAAATCCATGGGCAAATCCATGAGACCTGGGGGCAAATTCATGAGACCGGGGGGCAAATCCATGAGACCTGGGGGACATATCCATCAGAGCTGGGGCATATCCATCAGAGCTGGGGTCAAATCCATGAGTGCTGGGGCAAATCCATGTGAGCTGGGGCAAACCCATGTGAGCTGGGGGCAAATCCATGTGAGCTGGGGCAAATCTATGAGTGCTGGGGGCAAATCCATGAGACCTGTGGGCAAATCCATGAGACCTGGGGCAAATCCATGAGACCTGGGGGCAAATCCATGTGAGCTGGGGGCAAATCTCATATAAATTTTTATATGAGGTCTGTTCCTATTGGAAAGTGTCACATGACATTAAATAAAAGTATCGGTACTCGGTATCGGTGAGTACTTTTAAAAAGTATCAGTACTCGTACTCGGTCTTAAAAATGTGGTATCGGTGCATCCCTATGCAGCACACATTGTTTAGAGTCAGACTGAGTTAAATGTAAATAACCTCAGCTTCGGAGCTGGTTGGAGAAGACGCGCCGCTGCTTTACTCTTTATGATTTAGTTCTATGGTTATGTCAGACATAACCAGTTTGTTTTTATTCCGTTTAAAACAGTAGCAGAACTAGAACACAAACAATAGGATTCTGCCACTGGGTGAAGGAGCTGTATGCTTGTGTTTTATTCTTACTTGAAGCTGGAGTCCTGTGCCACCACCCCACCCTCCCTGCCACATCCTCTTTGGTTGGGAAATGCCATTCCCTCCCTTTTGCCTGGTCCCTTTCCCCAAACTCAGATCCAGTCTTTTGTCCATACCCACTCCCTCTAACACTCAGGGCAAGTCACTTGAGCAAAGTCACTCCCATCCACCTCCAGTCCCTCCTCACACTCAGTTTGTTCACAAAATTATTTAAAAGGGACACTCTGCGCACCCTGACCACTTTAGCTTATTAACCCCCGATTTCATGCTGACATCATCATCTATAACCAAGTGCTTGTAGCCGCGTTCATTTGAGAAAGCAAACATGGGCTTAAGCTGCGCATGCAGCATCAACCCATCCCTCTGACCAAGCACTCGCAGCATCAACCCATCCCTCTGACCAAGCACTCGCAGCATCAACCCATCCCTCTGACTAAGCACTCGCAGCATCAACCCATCCCTCTGACCAAGCACTCGCAGCATCAACCCATCCCTCTGACCAAGCACTCGCAGCATCAACCCATCCCTCTGACCAAGCACTCGCAGCATCAACCCATCCCTCTGACCAAGCGCTCGCAGCATCAACCCATCCCTCTGATCAAGTACTTGCAGCATCAACCCATCCCTCTGACTAAGCGCTCGCAGCATCAACCCATCCCTCTGACCAAGCACTCGCAGCATCAACCCATCCCTCTGACTAAGCACTCGCAGCATCAACCCATCCCTCTGACCAAGCACTCGCAGCATCAACCCATCCCTCTGACCAAGCACTCGCATACCTTGTGTGAAAAGTACACAATATACGCAATTTGGATATGTACATACGAAACTTGCGTACACTAAGCAAATTGCTTATGAAAAAGGGGAGGGGTTGTGGTTATTTATTTATCTTTACATAAAACTCCTTTTTAGTAAACAATTTTTTTTCTATCTGTTTTTTTATCCGATGAATCAATTAGTTGGCCGATTATTATTTCGATTAATCGATTATGAGAATAATTGTTAGTTGCAGCCCTAAACTCAACCATCATATCAAGTTTGAAACACTCAGCAACCTCAAATACGAACCAAGCATGTACCAGATCCACAGGCCCATATCATGGTCATTCAACCATGCAAGTGCACTGAGCATCTCCAGCCCTGCAGAGCATAGACCATCGACAGCCCTGCAGAGCACAGAGCATCTCCAGCCATGCAGGACACACAGTATCTCTAGCCCTGCAGAGCACAGAGCATCTCCAGCCATGCAGAGCCCATTGCAATGCCAGTTCTGCAGAGCATACAGCACCCCCAGCCTTGCAGACTATATAGCATCTTCAGCCATTAAAAGAACATACAGCAACTCCAGCCCAGCAGAGCATATGGCACCTCTAGCCAGAGCTCACAGCACCTCCAGGCATGCAGAGATTATCCAGCCATGCAACGCAAAAGAGCAACCATGCAGCATCCATAAAATATCCATCCATGCAGTGCACAGAGTTCCCCCAGCCATGCAGTGCACAGAGCTCCCCCAGTCATGCAGTGCACAGAGCTCCCCCACCATGCAGTGCACAGAGCTCCATGCAGTGCACACATGCAACATGCACAGAATCTCCAACCATACAGAACATGCATGATATATAACCATGCACACAGAGTGTCTACCATACTCTTAGACAGGTTTTGCTTTTGAATGGCCAAGCAAGCACAAGGTGTCATTTTATTACACTGTGGGCGATTCTCCTAAATCGCCTTGGTGCTCCCCGCATATTTAATCCAAACAGATTGGGTGCCACTTGATAATTTTTTTACCGATAAATGTTTGATCATTAAAAACAAACCTGTCTAACAAGACCTGCTTCTGATCAATACCCGTTCAGGCTGAATCCGTAATGCTCTGTCTTATCGAATTAGCAGCTACTGAAACAACTCTATACAAAAATCAATCTCCCCCTGACCTTAACGCAGCGGCCGCGCTCCACACAGACATTAATATACTCCTCGCCAGCACATGTGTTCTGACACATTCCCATGAACACAGCCAAACACAGGAACACAAGACCACAAACATGCGTACAGACACAAACATGCACAACCACAGACAATTCATCTCTGGAGAAAGCAGGAGCTGCAATCATCACACAACACATGTCAGTGCAACACTCAGACATCACCCACAGCCACAAAATGTGCTAATTCAGCAATACAGATATAACCATCACCAGAAGATTTAATGCCCAAATTCACTGCTCCATGTGTACTTCTAATGTGTGGTGTGCATGAGCGTATCAGAGAACCCAACAGCAATAAAACTCACAGTAATGTGCAGTGTGTATGAGCGTATCAAAGTGTATGAGCGTATCAAAGTGTATGAGCGTATCAAAGTGTATGAGCGTATCAAAGAACCCAACAGCAATAAAACTCACAGTAATGTGCAGTGTGTATGAGCGTATCACAGAGCTCCACAGCAATAAAACTCACAATAATGTGTGGTGTGTATGAGTGTATCACAGAGCTCCACAGCAATAAAACTCACAGTAATGTGCAGTGTGTATGAGCGTAGCAAAGTGTATGAGCGTATCAAAGAACCCAACAGCAATAAAACTCACAGTAATATGCAGTGTGTATGAGCGTATCACAGAGCTCCACAGCAATAAAACTCACAGTAATGTGTGGTGTGTATGAGTGTATCACAGAGCTCCACAGCAATAAAACTCACAGTAATGTGCAGTGTGTATGAGCGTAGCAAAGTGTATGAGCGTATCAAAGAACCCAACAGCAATAAAACTCACAGTAATATGCAGTGTGTATGAGCGTATCACAGAGCTCCACAGCAATAAAGCTCACAGTAATGTGTGGTGTGTATGAGCGTATCACAGAACCCAACAGAAATAAAACTCCCAGTAATGTGCAGTGTGTATAAGCATATCACAGAACCCAAAAGCAATAAAACACACAGTAATAGGCACTGTGTATGAGGGTATCAGAGCTCCATAGCAATAAAACTCACATCAATGTGCAGTGTGTATGAGCATATCAGAGAACCCAACAGCAATAAAACTCACAGTAATGTGCGGTGTGTATGAGCGTCTCAAACAACCCAACATCAATAAAACTCACAGTAATGTGCAGTATGTATATGAGCGTATCACAGAGCTCCACAGCTATAAAACTCACAGTAATGTGCAGTGTGTATATGAGTGTATCAGAGTTCCACAGCAATAAAACTCACAGTAATGTGCAGTGTGTATATGAGCGTATCACAGAGCTCCACAGCAATACAACACACAATGTGCACTGTATATGCACGCACTGTTTCACAGAACCCCACAGCAAAAAAACTCACAGTAATGCGCTGTGTGTATGAGTGTATCAGAGCTCCACAGCAATAAAATTCACAGTAATGTGCAGTGTGTGTATAAGCGTATAACAGAGCTCCACAGCAATAAAACTCACAATAATATGCCGTGTGGAACAGCATTATAGCCCTCAAAGTGTTAAGTCCTGTGTAGGTTTGCAGATTCCTATTCTCAGAGAGCGGCGTCTCCTGATAGTCCGTCCAGTGGCGTCACAAGGGGGCGGGGCCCGCACCGGGTGACACCACCCCCTAGGGTGACTCCCTAAATTTAAAATTTTTTTTTACACAAAAATATTTTGCCAGGAAGGATACATTGAGCTTTCTCTCATTTTCAAGTATGTCCTGGGTAGGCAAGGCCTAGGGTAGCACTTTCCAAGGGGCGGAAAAAAACCACCACTGAAGGGGATATTCACAGAGCACCGAAATGACGCAGACATTTCAATGTTCTGTTGTTCCACACAATTTGGGGAATCAAATTTCCCAGTAAATTCACCGCAGAGTCCCTGAAGTGCAGAGAATCAGCCACTGAATGCCGCCGCAAACCCGTCGCCCGCTGTTTTAAAAAAAGAAAACTACTGAACGAAAATGTCTGGAATTTACATATAAGGTCCTACGAATGAAAATAAAAAGGGTCTGTTACAGAAAAAATTAAAAGCTGCTATTAGAAAAAAAATTAGATTTTTTTTAAAAAAATGCCTAAAAGATACTAAAAAAAATGATTAAAGAGATTTTTTTACTACAGATTAAAAGAATAGCTGTTTATTAGATATTGGATAAAAACAGGAATATTTTTACATTGAAACCTATGGGGTTCGCCTGAATAAATCTGCCGAATGAAACCACCGGACATCAGGACATTTCTCTGCTGTTTGGTGTTCTCTGAACAGATTAACCATAACTTCTCTATGGGGATTTCACTGCCGTCGAACAGGCACTGTACTTGCTGCAGTTCGCCAAAATTAGTGTGTGAGCATATCACAGAGCTCCACAGCAATAAACCTCACAGTAATGTGCGTCGTGTATGAGCATTCAGTGTTATATGGGAGTACTGATTTATGAGTAAGAGTAGTTAAAAAAAGAAACCGCAAAACTCGGAGTTGTGACACCATGAGTTACTGCACGGGTGACACCAACCCTAGTGACGCCACTGAGACCGTCTCTGGATCTGCAGATTGCTATTGTCAGGTTACTCAGTAATTATTTTACTCACTCGATGTGGAGCCAATCTAAGCAGCTTTAATTACTCTACTTCACTGGCTGCAATTCAATAAATAACTCACATTGTGTGACTTTCCTGTATTAAAGGAGGGTCTGTGCCATACAATGTGTCCTGTATCCTACATGAGCTCCGTGACACTAACGTGTGAAGGTGGCACATAGCGCCGTGTGAGCTCTATGACACTGCAACAAGTGAGGCTGCCACGTGTCTCATGCAGCCCTCCATACTGTATGAGCTCCTCTTATTGATATCATGCCAAATTGTGCCCCCATCATAGGCTGGCATCAGCTGTGTAATCACTGTGCTCTATTTATAAGTTGCATATAAAATGTTTGGGATATTAAAATTAACTCTGATCCACCAAACACCAAGACCACCGTCTTCTCCAGTGTCTGGCACGTGATGGGTGCATTGCCCGTCTGCGAGGAAGCACTCAATCCCTGGCTTGGCCCGTTAAACACATTCATTTGAGCATTTGACCAGGCAGGTTAATGTGTCACTCTCGGCTTCCTGCTCTTTCTGCGCCGACGGAAAGGCCGCAGACACGTCTTGGGAACATCTGGAACAGACACAGCGTGGTGAGTCAGCACACGGCGGGAACGAGAAGTGCAGCGCGTGGCAACAGCAACGTACAAACAAGCACTAATGTGCGCTTGGATCATTAAAGATGCACACAACTGGAAAATGTCATTAGGCTTTCATTACTGAGCAGCAGACAGGCATCAGTTTTTCAGGGTTAAAAAACGAGTCTGCATTCAGAAGGTAATTACAGGGTGTTTATATCGGGGCGGGCCTTGGCTATAACTACTGTAAAAGGTATATATATATATATATATATATATATGATTATATGTGTGTGATTAAACAAAGACATAAGCGATCACAGTGCTAACCTGTGTCTGGATTAGGAGGATTTTGTTTTAAGGTAAAATATTAACTTTTATTTCCATGTGAACTTTATACATTGTATCTCGTGACTCACAGGAGAATCATCAGCTGCAAAGTGAGGGGCGGAACGGAGGAATGAATTTATACCACAGCCAAAATGTGAATGCATTCCCCTACTGCTTGTGCTGGGATCCTGCAGCCTTTCATTCTTACACTCTGCCACTATCATTTTTAATAACCCTCATGTTCAAAGCCTATCCTCCATTCACTCACATGTGCTCCCAGGCCACTGCCTCATTCTTTCACTCTACATCCCTTGCCTCGTTCAATCACTCAGTCCCTGCACCTTTTGATCCACTCACTTATCTCTTAATCTCTGCCCAATTCATTAACAAATTAACTAGCTGTTCCCCATTCATTCTATCCACCTCTGCCCATCTTGGTCACTCATACCCACAGCCCTTCCACATTCATTCACAGATGCCCTACACCTTTACATTAATATATATATTTGCATACCAACCCATGACTGCATTGTTTATTTACGCACAATAAATCTGACACATTCGCCCTACTTGCAAAAATCCACCTCACTCACCCTCAAGCACACATTCACCTCGCTCATTCACTCACCTCACACACATCCACCACATTAATTCACTCACCTCGCACACATCCGCCTCACTCACCTTGCATACATCCGCCTCATTCATTCACTCACTTTGCACACACCCACCTCACTCACTCTCCTCACGCACATCCTCCTCTTTCACTCACTCGCCTCACACACATCGTTTTTTTCATTCACTCACCTTGCACAAATCTGACTCATTCCTTCACTCATACTGACTCTTCTTATACATAAATTCTAGCACTGTAATTAGCCAAGCTGAAATAGCCTTTTCTGAATCCTAAAGCACTCAACCAGCATGACCCACTCTTTACTCATTCCTCTCAAAACTCTAATCTACTCCTTAATCACTCATCTTTAAACGTCTCTTCCCCATTATTTATCCCCCCACCCCCTGAAATTTTGCTCCAGTCTTTATTTGCTTGTACTTCTACTCAATCCTTCGCTAAAAGGTCCACTTAAACCAAGTCCTGCCAAACCTCTGGCTTGATCCTTATTCTCCCACACCTCTGGCTCTGTGTTTATTCATTCTTTCACTGAAACCTCTCAATGGTCACCCAGCCAGGTCACAACATGATGTCTCAATATAGCCACCAGGAGCTCCGAGAATTGTGGAATTTCTCTCTCTTAGACACAATGTGGCAGCAGCCTCTGAGCTGGTGACATTTCTGAGTATAAGGACAAGTCCGGAAGGTGATTTTCTTCAGAGAAATCCAACAGCTTCTAATTTCTCCGAATGAAGATATCTAACTGATCATCTCTCGACCTCTGATTAGGTAACAGATTTTGCTCTGAGTTGAGAGATGTCCTCAAGCGTTGGAGATGGGATTTTTTATTGTTGTAAAATATCTGATGCTCCAGTTGAATTTGTGGCAGTAATTTCTTTGGTCTCCTGGGACTGAACTGATCAACCTGCTGGAGAGCAGCGCAGAATACTGATATTGGAGATACAGCGTTTGGGAGAGACAGATGATACGTGGAGGCGATGCTGCTCAGAATCTCATATGGCTTCCAGACACAGTCCAGATAATATAAAAATAATGTTCTGTATACCTTACACCATTTCTTTTTGTTAAAAGTCCATCCCCAAAATTTCCTCCGGGATTTCTTCTAATTTGTGCAGAATCTTAAAATGTCATTTTCTACTTAGGACAAAAAAGCTGCCATTTTTAGGAGTGCAGGGGTTAATGCGTGTGTGAGGTCTAAAGACCCTTTAACTCCTTTACCCAAGACCTTTTTATTAGTACTTATATGCATAAGTAACCCTATCAGGGTTATTCAAAGGGATTGGAATGGCTGCCGAAAAGGAACCAAATGCTGAAAATCAGCGTTCGGTTACCTTTCTTGGCCATTCGGCTATTCAGAGAGGAGGCAATTCGCCAAATCCTGGCGAATTGCCTGCACATACGGTGCCTGATCGAGGGCAGTGAAATCCCCATAGAGAAACACTGCTTCGACTATTCAGAGAACACAAACCAGCAGTGAAAGGTTCCCCTAATGCCCTGCCATTCGGTGGTTTCATGCGGCAGGTTTATTCAGGAGAATCCCATAGACTTCAATGTTAAAAATATTCCCGTTTTAATTCAATATCTAATAAACCGTTGATTATAATATTCTGCAGTAAAGAGTCTCTTTATTTATAGATTTTTTTTGATATTTTAAACATTTTTCAGGATTTTTTTGCCAAAAATATTTTTTCGATTTTTTTTTTAAAACGCTTGTTATTTTTTCTGTAACAGCCCTCTTTATTATCATTCATTGGATCATATGTAAATTTCACACATTTTCGCTCAGTAGTTTCTTTGCAAACAGCGTTTCACTTTTCAAACATTCAGCAAACTGTTTTTTTAATTTATTCACTCCATTCGTCAGCGGTGTCGGCTTTTTCCGGCGGCTGTGCTGTGTGTGATCATAGAAACCTAGAAAATGTCGGCAGATAAGAACCTTTAGGCCCATCTAGTCGCCCAATTACATGGATACTTTACCTGGATTTATCTTTTGTTTAGGATAGCCTTATGCCTATCCCATGCTTGCTTAAATTCAATTACTGTTTTGGCCTCTACCACTTCAACTGGAAGGCTGTTCCATGTATCCACCACCCTCTCAGTAAAATAATGCTTCCTGATGTTACTTTTAAACCTTTGCCCCTCTAATCTAAGACTATGTCCTAGACTTTACTGGATAATGTGGGCTCCTGCTCAGGTTTTTCCAGCATTTTCGGCGGGTTAATCCAGATGTTTTTGCGGGTTTTGGTGTGCGTTTACCCTCGTTTTGCAGTGAGTATTCGGCGGGTTTGCAGCGGCTTTTCCCTGCATTTTGGCAGCCCTGTGGTGCTTGCTCAATACAACGCAGGGTGGCTGAAATCGGATCGCCAAATCGAACCGAATTGAAGAGAATGAAAAGTCACAGAACGTGCGGTGGCTTTTTGATTCGCTTTGAATAACCCTGTATATCTTTATTCATCATGGAAACTGGTGTCATCACAAATCCTGGAGACCCGCAGTTATTGCTGGACACTAGAACATTATTACAACACCTTACACAACCTTGTACTGCAACATGCATCCACGAACCTATAAGGCTAGGGTCAGACGAACGCATTTTTCACGTTGTCTGTGAAAAAGTGCGTTCGAACGAATGGACGTATTTTTTCACGGAATACGCGATAGCGGTCATACTATGCGCATTTTCGTCCGTGATTTTGTACGGATCATCAATAAAACCCTTTCTGCGTCTGGACGTTATGTTGGCCGGACGTGTGCAGCGTCTGACGTCTCCCAATCACACAAACACGCCGCTATGCGGCCGCAGCGCACTCTGTACGTCAGTAGTAGCGGTTTGACATTCTCCAAAAAATGCGTTCGTTTGCCACTTGCGTTGCACAGACGAACTTTCGTGCGGCCGTTCGTCGTATGTTCCCCGGCATTGGACGTCATTTGCTGCTAGCACGGCCGTGATTTCGTGCGGCTAAACGCACGTTAAAACTGCGTTCGTCTGACCCTAGCCTTAATGCATTAGGTTGTTTTAAATGGGAAGTTGTATAAAATAGTATTCTCATTTTTCTATTGTTTAGAATGAAATCGCTACAAATTACTCTTTGTTTTGCACTGTGAAAACCTTAATAAAAACTTATTACAATAAAAAAAAAATCACAAAATTGGAAATGTCTTATAAGTTGAAACCGAGCCCTTATCTCTTACGGCGTTTCGGCGACTGAGCTTTATACTTTGTGCTGTACGTTGTTACGGTTTAAGAGGCTGTACATATTTATTGTTTTATTATTACTTTATTCAGTTCAGGATGGGAACCCAAACGATTCACCACAGGAATCTCTTAATTTATAATGTAAGGAGGAATGACGAAGACATCCACAGCATTATACACAAACCATAGGCTTCTCTATTACATCCAATCCCTTCTCACACTTTCTCAGGTTTCAAAAACGATTCTATGTCACACATACACAAACATGTCTCTGAAAATATGGCATTTTAATAACATGCAACACAGTATGATTCCATAAGACACTTTATCAACATTAGGTGGACTCAACCTGACATGATCAACTGCCACAACTTTGCATACTTACGGTAATGGCACATCCCATCTTAATCTCTTCTGGTTTCCAGGCCACGAGTACATTGTATTATTAACCATATAGAACCTAGTTATGCGGTCACTGGTGCATTGCATTACCAAACATGGCTTCATGGCCATTAGGACATTGTATCTTCCTCCATATAGGACATGATTTATTGGCCATTTGTGCACTGTATAAACTTACATATAGGACATGATTTATTGGCCATTTGTGCACTGTATAAACTTACATATAGGACATGATTTATTGGCCATTTGTGCACTGTATAAACTTACATATAGGACATGGCTTCATGGGCAGTTGTACATTATATGTCCCTCCATATAAAACATGACTTAATGGCCTTTTGTACATTGTATCACTCTCCATATAGGAAACGGCTTCAAGGGCAGTTATACATTGTATCTCCCTCAATATAAAACATAGCTTCATAGTCATTTGCACATTGTATCACCCCCATATAGGACATTGATTCATGGCAATTTGCACATTGTATCACCCTCTCAATAGGATGTGGTTACATGGCCATTTGTACATTATATAACCCATACAGGACGTGGTTTCATGGCCATTTATACATTATATCTCCCACCCTATAGGAGGTGGTTTCATGGCTATTTGTACATTGTATTTCCCATCCTATAGGAGGTGGTTTCATGGCTATTTGTACATTGTATTTCCCACCCTATAGGAGGTGGTTTAATGGCTATTTGTACATTATATCTCCCACCCTATAGGAGGTGGTTTCATGGCTATTTGTACATTGTATTTCCCATCCTATAGGAGGTGGTTTCATGGCTATTTGTACATTGTATTTCCCACCCTATAGGAGGTGGTTTCATGGCTATTTGTACATTGTATTTCCCATCCTATAGGAGGTGATTTCATGGCTATTTGTACATTGTATTTCCCATCCTATAGGAGGTGGTTTAATGGCCATTTGTACATTGTATTTCTCACCCTATAGGAGGTGGTTTCATGGCTATTTGTACATTGTATTTCCCACCCTATAGGAGGTGGTTTCATGGCTATTTGTACATTGTATCTCCCACCCTATAGGAGGTGGTTTCATGGCCATTTGTACATTGTATCTCCCACCCTATAGGAGGTGGTTTCATGGCCATTTGCACATTATATCTCCCACCCTATAGGAGGTGGTTTCATGGCCATTTATACATTATATCTCCCACCCTATAGGAGGTGGTTTCATGGCCATTTATACATTATATCTCCCACCCTATAGGAGGTGGTTTCATGGCCATTTGTACATTATATCTCCCACCCTATAGGAGGTGGTTTCATGGCCATTTGTACATTGTATTTCTCACCCTATAGGAGGTGGTTTCATGGCCATTTATACATTATATCTCCCACCCTATAGGAGGTGGTTTCATGGCCATTTATACATTATATATCCCACCCTATAGGAGGTGGTTTCATGGCCATTTATACATTATATCTCCCACCCTATAGGAGGTGGTTTCATGGCCATTTATACATTATATATCCCACCCTATAGGAGGTGGTTTCATGGCCATTTATACATTATATCTCCCACCCTATAGGAGGTGGTTTCATGGCCATTTATACATTATATCTCCCACCCTATAGGAGGTGGTTTCATGGCCATTTATACATTATATATCCCACCCTATAGGAGGTGGTTTCATGGCCATTTATACATTATATCTCCCACCCTATAGGAGTGGTTTCATGGCCATTTATACATTATATCTCCCACCCTATAGGAGGTGGTTTCATGGCCATTTATACATTATATATCCCACCCTATAGGAGGTGGTTTCATGGCCATTTATACATTGTATCTCCCACCCTATAGGAGGTGGTTTCATGGCCATTTATACATTGTATCTCCCACCCTATAGGAGGTGGTTTCATGGCCATTTATACATTGTATCTCCCACCCTATAGGAGGTGGTTTCATGGCCATTTGTACATTGTATCTCCCACCCTATAGGACAATGGTTCCCAACCGCGGTCCTCAAGTACCCCCAACAGGCCAGGTTTTATGGATTACCTTTGGGAAATGCAGACTGAATCCTGCAATCACTGAGCAGCAAATCATATCACCTGTGCTGTGCTTCAGCTATCTGGAAAACCTGACCTGTTTGGGGGTACTTGAGTAAAGCAGTTGTGAACCACTGCTATAGGACATTGTTTTATGGCCATTTGAACATTGTATCCCCCCCATATAGGATGTGGGTTCATGGTTAATTGTATATTGCATCATCCTCCATATACTGTAGGACCAAATTCCTCACAGCAAGACATTATAGCCATTTTACTTTTCTAACTTGCTGTATGGGGTCTGTGAATATGTTGATGATCCACAACAAAATGCCATTCAATTCTTCATGCTCTGTGGTTGATGGAGGAGGGGGGTGACAACTGCAAGCAATAAGTGGTGGAGGCAGCAAATGTGATATTGCAAGAATATGTGGGATAAAGATGTGGTTATCCTGAATATTTCATAAGACATGGGATCAAAAGCTTTAACCCTTGGAATCCAGTGGATGGATTAAAGGTGATTAAGGTGGTGTGATTGATGCAGTTAATTGTATGACATCAAACCTGTGTGTCTCCGGCTTTTAATATGATAATTTACATATCGGATCCTTCTTGGTTTTGGTATAAATTGTTTACATTTGAGTGGCAGAATAAAGGAGAGGATAACCATGTCAGTGTCCGAGAGCTCACGACCGCAGTGAGCACCTTAAGTCATTTCCGGGGTGACTGTGTTTATAAGGGAATGGATTTTATTGCTTTACAGTATCGAAGCCAAATGATGGACTTTCCTCTGGATCTGATGTTCCAGTGACATCACAGTGCAAGGTGTATACAATACTGACAGTTTATAAAATCATGTTTTTGTCTGAATATAGCACCCTAAAAATACACCCAGACACCATAAATATAAAGAGGAGCCCCTAAAAAAATACACACAACTATAACATATGGAGGAGCCCCTAAACAGCCACCCACACACCCTGAATATATGGAGGAACCCCTAAACAGCCACCCACACACCCTGAATATATGGAGGAACCCCTAAAAAGACACCCGCACACCCTGAATATATGGAGGAGCCCCTAAACAGCCACCCACACACCCTGAATATATGGAGGAGCCCCTAAACAGCCACCCACACACCCTGAATATATGGAGGAACCCCTAAAAAGATACCCGCACACACACACCCTGAATATATGGAGGAGCCCCTAAACAGCCACCCACACACCCTGAATATATGGAGGAACCCCTAAACAGCCACCCACACACCCTGAATATATGGAGGAACCCCTAAAAAGACACCCGCACACCTGAATATATGGAGGAGCCCCTAAACAGCCACCCACACACCTGAATATATGGAGGAACCCCTAAAAAGACACCCGCACACCCTGAATATATGGAGGAGCCCCTAAACAGCCACCCACACACCCTGAATATATGGAGGAGCCCCTAAACAGCCACCCACACACCCTGAATATATGGAGGAACCCCTAAAAAGACACCCGCACACCCTGAATATATGGAGGAGCCCCTAAACAGCCACCCACACACCCTGAATATATGGAGGAGCCCCTAAACAGCCACCCACACACCCTGAATATATGGAGGAGCCCCTAAAAAGACACCCGCACACCCTGAATATATGGAGGAACCCCTAATAAAACACCCACACACCCTGAATATATGGAGGAGCCCCTAAAAAGACACCCGCACAACCTGAATATATGGAGGAACCCCTAAAAAGACACCCACACACCCTGAATATACGGAGGAGCCCCTAAAAAGACACCCGCACACCCTGAATATATGGAGGAGCCCCCTAAAAAGACACCCACACACCCTGAATATATGGAGGAGCCCCCTAAAAAGACACCCACAGACCCTGAATATATGGAGGAGCCCCTAAAAACACACCTGCACACCCTGAATATATGGAGGAGCCCCTAAAAAGACACCCGCACACCCTGAATATATGGAGCACAAAGACACCCACACACCCTGAATATATGGAGGAACCCCTAAAAAGACACCCGCACACCCTGAATATATGGAGCACAAAGACACCCACACACCCTGAATATACGGAGGAGCCCCTAAAAAGACACCCGCACACCCTGAATATATGGAGCACAAAGACACCCACACACCCTGAATATATGGAGGAGCCCCTAAAAAGACACCCACACACCCTGAATATTTGGAGGAGCCCCTAAAAAGACACCCACACACCCTGAATATATGGAGGAGCACCCTAAAAAGAAACCTGCACACCCTCAACATATGGAACAACCCATAAATCTGACCTACTCACAGCAATTACTTTTTAGGATCCCACCCGGAACAATGCAGTGCATAGATTCTACATCCTATGAGACACTATCAGGGTTATCCAAAGAGATTCGAAAAGTCACCGCACGTTCGGTGACTTTTCGTTCTCTTCAATTCGGTTCCTTTTGCCGATCCCATTTCGGTGACCCTGCGGTGTATTCAGCAAACACCACAGGGTCCCCGAATTGCAGGGAAAAGCTGCCGTAAACCCACCGAACACTAACCGAATGCACGCTGAAAACAAGCAAAAACATCTGGATTAACCTTTGAAAAAGACGAACAGGAGCCGAACATGAGCCGAATCACACAGAGCCGAAGCAGCTGTGACGTAGAGGAGGCAGTGAATAAATTAGAAAAATCATTTGTATGAATCTGGGAAAAAGAAACGCTGTTTGCAAAGAAACTACTGAGCGAAAATGTCTGAAATTTTCACAGGAGGTCCAGGGAATGATAATAAAGAGGGCTGTTACAAAAAAAATAAGTAAACTAAAAAAAATAAAAAAAAAATCGGACTTTTAACCCTTTCGCTGCTGAGGCTTTTCCGCCCCTGTGCTGAGGTCATTTTTTACCTGTTTTGCGCATCATGTTTAAACGTGTTTTGAAAGCTTATTTTAGTATATGACATCGACATATTATATATCGTTCTTTCCGTCAGACTCGGTAGATCATAATATGTCATTATTATATGTATACGTTATGTCATGTTTGTATATTATAACAAAAAATGCAATAAAATATGTATTTCAATAATTTACAGCGTGTAAAGTGTTTTTTTTTCACATTTTAACATGCGAGCAATTGCGGTTATATTTTGTATGGGGTGCGCTTGTTAAAAAAATTAGAGATGGGGTCTCGTTACATTTTTTTTTGGGGAAAATGACACCATTTTTAACAAACGCACCGCATACAAAAATCGTTAATGCAGCATCATTGTTCACATTATAATTGAAATGGGAACAATATTGCTGCATTAACAAAAAAAAAAAAAAAAAAAAAAAAAAAAAAAAGTGTTTATTTTTTTTTTTTAATTTTTTTTTTTAATTTTTTTTTTATTTTTTATTTTTTTATTTTTTTACATTTTTTTTTACTTTCATGTTTGGTATCGTTGGAACGGCCATGCTCTGGCCGATCCAACGATATCAAAATTTAACCCCTAACTGCCACGGATCGGGAGATAGGGAGTTCATTGGAACTCCCTATCTCCACACTTCGTGGCAGTTAGGGGTTAATGCTAGGACTGGCGTCATCGTGCTGCGCACGATGACGCCAGTCCTCTGGGGGAGTTCCCGGAAGCTTGGCCGACATCCAAGATGTCGGCCAGCTCCCGGGAAGGATCGCAAATCGGCGCTTTTCAGCGCCGATTTGCGATCCAGCTCCCCAGGGGTTAATGCCAGGCATCATTTGGAAGGGCAGGCTGTGCCCTTCCAAATGATGCCTGGGTTAAGCCCCTGTGAGCCGCCGATCGGGAGGGAGAGAGGTCCGAAGGACCTCCCCCTCCCTTTCAGGCGCCTCCTCCGCACATGCGGGGGGGCGCCTGAATTATGTGTCATCGCGGGGGCGCGATGACACATAATGATGGCGGCCACTGCTCCGGATGCCGGGCTGACATCCAGGATGTCAGCCCGCACCGGAGGGGCCAGCGATCGGCCGGAACCCGGCCGAACGCTGACCCCAATGCGAGGACGCGCTCAGCGCGTCCTCCGCATACCAGGGGCAATGCTGAGGACGCGCTGAGCGCGTCCTTAGCATTGAAGTGGTTAATAAAAAAAAAAAAAATCAGAAAAATGCTTAAAGTATCCTAAAAAATCTATATAAATAAAGAGACTTTTTGCTGCAGAATTTTATAATGAACGGTTTATTAGATATTGAATTAAAAACAGGAATATTTTTAACATTGAAGCCTATGGGATTCTCCTGAATAAATTTGCCGAATTAAACCACCGAATGGCAGGGCATTGGGGAACCTTTCACTGCTGGTTTGTGTTCTCTGAATAGCCGAAGCAGTGCTTCTCTATGGGGATTTCACTGCCCTCGAACAGGGACCGAACAGGCACCGTATGTGCAGGCAATTCGCCAGGACTTGGCGAATTGCCTGCTCTCTGGACAGCCGAATGGCCAGGAAAGGTAACCGAACGCTGATTTTCAGCGTTCGGTTACCTTTCTCAAGCAATTCGGATCTCTTTGGATAACCCTGTATCTTTCCAAACAGTATCTATAATCTGTCATGTATCAATCTATCTGGTCATGCATGGTGATGGACGCACTCACACGTCTTTGATATTAATACAATTTTTATGATCAGCACTTCATCTATGATTAAAAATGATCAAGATCATAAAGCCTTACATGCAATGATTTCCACGTGTGACTTACAGGGTTATCCAAAGAGATTCGAAAAGTCACCGCACGTTCGGTGACTTTTCGTTCTCTTCAATTCGGTTCCTTTTGCCGATTGCATTTCGGTGACCCTGCGGTGTATTCAGCAAGCACCACAGGGTCCCCGAATTGCAGGGAAAAGCTGCCGCAAACCTGACGAAAACTAACCGAATGCACGCTGAAAACAAGCAAAAACATCTGGATTAATCTTCAAAAAAGCCGAACATGAGCCGAACAGGAGCCGAATCACACAGAGCCGAAGCAGCTGTGACGTAGAGGAGGCAGTGAATAAATTAGAAAAACCATTTGTATGAATCTGGGAAAAAGAAACGCTGTTTGCAAAGAAACTACTGAGCGAAAATGTCTGAAATTTTCACAGGAGGTCCAGGGAATGATAATAAAGAGGGCTGTTACAAAAAAAATAAGTAAACTGAAAAAAATAATAAAAAAAATCGGACTTTTAAAAAAAAAAAAAAAAAAATCTGAAAAATGCTTAAAGTATCCTAAAAAATCTATAAATAAAGAGACTCTTTGCTGCAGAATTTTATAATGAACGGTTTATTAGATATTGAATTAAAACGGGAATATTTTTAACATTGAAGCCTATGGGATTCTCCTGAATTAACTTGCCGAATTAAACCACCGAATGGCAGGGCATTTCGGGAACCTTTCACTGCTGGTTTGTGTTCTCTGAATAGACAAAGCATTGCTTCTCTATGGGGATTTCACTGCCCTCGAACAGGGACCGAACAGGCACCGTATGTGCAGGCAATTCGCCAGGATTTGGCGAATTGCCTGCTCTCTGGACAGCCGAATGGCCAGGAAAGGTAACCGAACGCTGATTTTCAGCGTTCGGTTACCTTTCTCAAGCAATTCGGATCTCTTTGGATAACCCTGTATCTTTCCAAACAGTATCTATAATCTGTCATGTATCAATCTATCTGGTCATGCATGGTGATGGACGCACTCACACGTCTTTGATATTAATAAACAATTTTATGATCAGCACTTCATCTATGATTAAAAATGATCAAGATCATAAAGCCTTACATGCAATGATTTCCACGTGTGACTTACAGGGTTATCCAAAGAGATTCGAAAAGTCACCGCACGTTCGGTGACTTTTCGTTCTCTTCAATTCGGTTCCTTTTGCCGATTGCATTTCGGTGACCCTGCGGTGTATTCAGCAAGCACCACAGGGTCCCCGAATTGCAGGGAAAAGCTGCCGCAAACCTGACGAAAACTAACCGAATGCACGCTGAAAACAAGCAAAAACATCTGGATTAATCTTCAAAAAAGCCGAACATGAGCCGAACAGGAGCCGAACATGAGCCGAATCACACAGAGCCGAAGCAGCTGTGACGTAGAGGAGGCAGTGAATAAATTAGAAAAACCATATGTATGAATCTGGGAAAAAGAAACGCTGTTTGCAAAGAAACTACTGAGTGAAAATGTCTGAAATTTTCACAGGAGGTCCAGGGAATGATAATAAAGAGGGCTGTTACAAAAAAAATAAGTAAACTGAAAAAAAT
Source organism: Leptobrachium leishanense (assembly GCA_009667805.1). Lineage (NCBI taxonomy): Eukaryota > Metazoa > Chordata > Amphibia > Anura > Megophryidae > Leptobrachium > Leptobrachium leishanense. The sequence goes on from CM019072.1 coordinate 15,213,571, forward strand.
AATTAAAAAAATCGGACTTTTAAAAAAAAAAAAAAAAATCTGAAAAATGCTTAAAGTATCCTAAAAAATCTATAAATAAAGAGACTCTTTGCTGCAGAATTTTATAATGAACGGTTTATTAGATATTGAATTAAAACGGGAATATTTTTAACATTGAAGCCTATGGGATTCTCCTGAATTAACTTGCCGAATTAAACCACCGAATGGCAGGGCATTAGGGGAACCTTTCACTGCTGGTTTGTGTTCTCTGAATAGACGAAGCATTGCTTCTCTATGGGGATTTCACTGCCCTCGAACAGGCACCGAACAGGCACCGTATGTTCAGGCAATTCGACAGGATTTGGCGAATTGCCTGCTCTCTGGATAGCCGAATGGCCAGGAAAGGTAACCGAACGCTGATTTTCAGCGTTCGGTTACCTTTCTCAAGCAATTCGGATCTCTTTGGATAACCCTGCAAGTCTTTCCATTGGACTGTGTCCTCCAGTTGATCATTACAGGGAGTTTTCATTGGGTGGGGGAATATTTATATATATTTATAATATGAAGGAGCAGCTTGTTCTATTCCTAGACAGCATTGTGTTTGATTTGTATAGGTGATACTTGTCCATGGTGGGCATAATGTGTGTCCAGGATGTTGCGGCCATCATACTCTTGGCTTTCCTATCCTATTTATTGCCTAACCTGGTTTTCTACAAGACATTCGGCCGAGCTGACATTTATTTCTTCTTATAAGAGAACATGGTAATTGTCTGGCATCGTGTGCCGGATAGATGCTTTTACAAAAGGACCTACTTAGGTACCAAAATGTCAGTTTATTAAAGTGATGCATATGATAGAGCGTGAATTCTTATCCCCGCTCACATAAATAGGCCTAAAAGAATATGTTCTATTACAGATGTGTATAATCGACAACAATGGGACATTTGGGGGGGGGGGAGAACAATGAGAACTATTACAAAGATATTTATTTATAATTTTGCCACAATCTAAATATCCAAATATGACAATTAGCTAATCAAAGCAGGTTTGCTTGAAATGTTGGTGTGCGGGGAGAGTAAAGCGATTAGTGCCCCCGCTCTGTTCCCTCCTCTACGAGAAAAAGAAGGCTCAATGAGCTCTCATTTCGTGGTAACGAGCTCCAATTTACCATGATCATTATGTCTGACATTAAAGGTTTGCGAGCGCTGTCACATGCCCAGCAGCTATTTTTTTTTTTTTTTTACCTTCTAAAGCCAGAAATAACAAGCTGTGGTCCAGAGATTTGATTCTATCTTTAAATCTGTGCATCAAATGTAAAACGTCCTGCTGCACGGCGCACATCACAAACCGAGCGGCGGGGGATTCTTGCAAAGGCTGCGCGCCAGGATAATTGTGCCGTTTTCCATGGTCTTCTAGCAAACTGGGGCATCCAAACAATGTCATAGGGATCAGCACCAACAACACATAGACCGCCTTATTGCAAAAAGCACCTAATGTGACGCCTAAAGAACCTAATGTAACCACCAGTCCTATTGTCTAGAGTATCCTGACCACATCCAGGCCAACAGTCCGGATCCTGACCTCCAGACTCTCAGTAATGGGTAGTATCGAAGCCGTGTCCTGTTTCCAGGTACACCAGAGTAACGTGTAGGGTAAATGGCTCCTTCATGGACAACCAGCCATTGTAACGCATATACTGGGGCAACATGGGGCCATTACATCAGCCATACTTCATATCACCCTGCTATTCACCTGCCATATCAAACTAAAACTGAATAATAAATCAGATGCATTTTTTATGTGAAGTAGTATTTACACAAGGGAGTAGACATAGGCTGGAGTAGTCACAGAGTGTACTTATATGTCAGAGGAGACAAAGGACGGAGGAGTAAGAGGACAGAGGAGGCATAAGACAGAGAAGTAACAGGACGTTGGAGTAACAGGACGGAGGAGGCATTTGATGGAGTATTAAGGGGACGGAGTAGGCATACGATGGATAGTAACAGGACAGAGTAGGCATAGGACAGATAGTAACAGGACAAAGTAGGTATAGGACAGAGGAGAAAGAGGATATTGGAGTAAAGACGGAGTAGGCATAGGACGGAGGAGTAAGAGGACAGATGAGTAAGAGGACATTGGATTAAGATGGAGTAGGCATAGGAGGGATATTAACAGGATGTAGTAGTCATAGGACAGAGGAATAAGAGGACAGATGAGTAAGAGGACATCGGATTAAGATGGAGTAGGCATAGGAGGGATATTAACAGGATGTAGTAGGCATAGGATAGAGGAGTAAGTAGACAGGAGTAAGAGGACATTGAAGTAAAGATGGAGTAGGCATAGGGTGGATACTAACAGGACGTAGTAGGCATAGGACGGATAGTAACAGGACGGAGTAGGCATAGGACAGAGTAGTAAGAGGACGGAGGAGTAAGAGAGAGTAGGCACAGGACAGAGGAATAAGAGGACAGAGTAGGCACAGGACGGAGGAGCAAAAAGGACAGAGTATTTATAGGAGAGAGAGTGGTCATAGGACATTACTCATAGGACAGTATACATATATAATGGAGTGTAAACAGGAAGGAATAGCCATAGGATGGACTAGTAATAGAACTGCATGGCCTGACCGTGAAAGTCGTAAAGTAATAATTTATGCAAAATAAGAGATTTGAAAATAAATTCCTGAAGGAATCAGAACCATCTTTTTTTTTTTAGTGACTGAAAGATATTTGAGCAGCACATTGAAGGTGAAGCTCCATCATGTGCTGGACTGGTGAAGCGAGGTGAGGTGAATATCACGGCAGAGCAAGGGGAAGGCTGGGGCTTATATGTAAGTCCGAGAAAGATGACAGAATGCGTAACAGAGCAGGAAATGGCAGGACATACTTGAAAACAAAAGAGATCTCAATGGATCCTTCCTGGTAAAATACTTTAGAAATAAATAAATGAAGTTAAACGAGGAACCCAATCACAGGTGCCCCCTGAGCTATAGGTGAAGGGGAGATGGGGTGAGGAGTGAAGGTGCAGTGTGAGTGAGGGTGCGATGGAATGTTTGGAGGTTACACCGGATACAAAGCAAAAAGCCATGGCGGAGGAAAGAATAAACAAAAGGAATGTAAGTTTATTTCTTTCTGTAAACATGATGGGTGATGCTTTAATATCGCACGGGGACGCGTTATCCTTCACCTGGTCCTCCATCGCCATTTATTGAGGTAATTTCCTCTTAAACTGACAGTATCATTCAGCGTTTCTAAGCTTTTAGCCGATTTGCTTGTGTAGCCTAAGCAGGAAACTCCTTACTGTATAATTAATTGCCCTTTTAGAAAATTGCATGAAATAGTCTGTTGGTGAAAGTAAGATTTCATATTCCCAGCGCTACAGAAACCACAGCTCTCTGAGGCCCCAGGAATTGCTGCTCATACGCTGGAATCGCCAGAGCAATGAGCAGGACGCAGAACGATAGGGGAGGAGATTGTGTTTTGATAAAAAGTATACATAGTATTTGCTTTATACAGTAAATGTGCTCCTAATCCTCTCTGTGACAGGGTGAGGACCTTTGGCTTATGGGAAAGGACTCTGAAATGCACTTTAACGAAGGTACAAATGGGCTGATGAGTTGATAGTGTTACAAGAGGGAAGGAATGCTATGGAACAGTCGCAAGGCCTCCAGCAAAGCTTCAATGGACAATGATGACCCCAGATGGCGCCTAATAACCCTCTAGTGCTTCTTTGCATTGTCTGAGCTTGGCCCCAATTATGAATTTCTAAAGGAACATCTTCTACATTGTATTAAGGGTCCTAGGATTCCGCTTTACACTTCGTCTAGGTGGGCTTGTACAACTGACAAATGTAAACGTTGCATGGCCCCAGCTTTTCTAAAGGTATCCATTATAATACAATAACCAAAAACCCCTCAGGCCTCACAGGTTATGGCAAACCTGCCCTTGGCCAATGAGATAATGTAATTATGTTCTGTTTATGAGACCTTGAGAAGGTAATTGGTGCTCAAGACTAAATCAACATATGTTTCACTATAAATATAATGACGTCATTAGCGGGGGCAGATCTCTGCCACCCCCAGATTTATTCACATTTCCCAGTTTCACAATGTATCCAGATTTCCTTCTTTATGGATTTATCCTGTCATGCTCCAGATTCCTTGAATTTCCCTAGATGTCTCCTATCCCACCAGGCTTCATTCAGCCCTCTGGATTTATATTCATCCATTTCCTCCAATTGTCCAGGATTCCTCCATTCCCATACATTTCATCCAAACCCTCTGCAGGTTTATCAAATTCTATCAGAATTATTTTCCATTCTCCCAGATTCCTTTTATTTCTTTACATTATCAAACCCCCCGTTTCTGACATTCTCCCCATATTTCCTCATTCCTTTACATTTCTCCTATTTTTCATTTACATTTCTCCTAGCTTTTTGCCCACTAACCTAGATTTCCCCCATTCCAATACATTTCTTCCATTGCTCAATGCCTTTAGATTCCTTTCATTACATTAAATTCCTGCAGATTTCATTTGATTCATTCAATTTCTAATTCCTTCACATTCTGTTCATCCCATCCCCTGAATTTTTCATTTTAGATTTCTTCCATTCTGGATCTTTCATTCTTTTACATTTCTTCATTCCTTTGGATTTCACCCATTCCCCCAGATTCCTTCATTATTTTACAGTTCTCCCATCCTCCCACGTTTTACTTTGTTGTGTCCATTCTCTTATTTATTTTATTCCTTTACATTTCTCCCATTCCCTTTCGGATTTTCCATTCATTTGAATTTCTTCCATTCCCCACAGATTTTTTCATTCCTTTACAATTTATTTCCACAGATTTAATTCATTAATTCTCTAATTCATTTACGTTTCTTCCATTCCCTCAGATTTCTTACATTCCTTTACAATTAATTCCCACAGATTTAAACTGGCTCACTAACTCTTTAATTCCTTTACATTTTGCCCATTCCCCCAGATATATCATTTTAATTTTCTTCATTCTCGCGGATCTTTCATTCATTTGCATTAATTTCCATTGGATTACTCCCATGTCCCAAAATGTCTTCATTCCTTTAGATGTCTGCCATTTCCCCAGATTTCCTTCATTTCTCCTGTTCCCTTATTTCTTTCATTCCTTTACATTTTTCCCATCACCACAGATTTTTCATTCCTTTACTTTTTATTTCCACAGATGTAATTCATTAATTCTCTAATTCCTGTACATTTCTCATATTCCCCCGATTTGTTTAATTCTTTGACATTTATCCCATCCCCTCAGATTCCTTTAATTTATGCCAACCCCCAGATTTCTTTCACTCCCCAAACGGCTTTCATTCATTCACCTTTTTCCCCATTTTTTAAACATTTTCTATTCCTTTGGTTTTATTCCTGATTTCTTAAACTCCTCTCTTTCCACTCTTTAAAATCTCTCCATTCATGGGCATTTCTTCCATTTCCCCAAATATGTGTTCCCTCATTCCCCCAGATTTCTTGCATGTTCCTAATTTCCCTGCCATTGTCTCTCCCTCATCACTCGCCTTCTTCTTCTCTCTCTGTCTGCCTCTTTTCCTTACCCAGTGATTCTCTCTCCTATGAAGCACCTAACACAACCTTCCCGAGGAGCGCCCGCGCGCCATTCTCTCCTTTAATTAAAAGCCGAGAGGCCTGCATAGGAACCCTTATCAAACTGTCTCCTCTTTGTAGACAAAAAGAGAAATTGCTGTATAGTGAAGCGTTTTTAATCTGTGTCTGAATTGAGGGGAGGATGGAGCACGTTCTCGCTGATGGAAAGGCTGAAGGAGCATCTACAGCGAGAAATCCCAATTTGTTTCTCTCCCTCTAATTGGTTGTTTGTGTGGAAGAAGAATGAAGAGTAAGGGAAACAGTACCGGCTAAGAAACCCTTGTCTGATGACTTGGAGAGAGAAATTGTTAGTAACCAGAGCCGGTCCCGCAGGGGTTCATTAAGTCGCTGGACTTCTGCTATGTCCTATTTTCCCTTTCCAAGAAACAGGCAGAGCCGGTGTCATTGAAGACGTGTGTGTTTATATTTTCCCTGCATTTATTGAATTTCACTCATTTTTTATATATTTTTGCTCATAATTTGTCTGAGGCCTGGGCTGAATGTGTTGATTGACACATTTTTTTTGTGCAAGAACATACTGTCTGTAAATAAATAATTCCCCCCCTCAATTTTTTTTTATATTTTTTTGTCAGATCAACACAAAGCTGTCGCCTCCGCGAGTGAAATGGATCTTATTAATTGCGGCTCGGCTTTCCAAGACTGAGATGGGGCTTTAGCTAATAACGAGGTGGTGATTATAACTCTTTATAAATAAGCAAGTGCTACAAACTGACTGGGGAAAGAGGCCTGAAATCCCGAGGAGGAGACAGTTCATTACTTGCAAGCGTTAGTAGGTCAGGACTGCGATGAACTGGAGAGAGAGACGAGATGGGGAGGAAATCTATCAAACGTAGAACAGGAATAAACTATACGACACAGGCAGCTGACTGGCAAATCAATGAATCCTGCACTTGTTACAGGACACTAAAATCATGCTGTATTTAGACTGACCCCATCCGTGATCTCTGATCCGGTCACCTGTTCCAACGTGCAAGGAGTCTGTCTGATGACATCAGACGAGTGACAACACTTCAGCTGAAACATTGCATTGGATTTAGATAGATTGGGGGACTGGGCACTTAAATGGCAGATGAGATTTAATGTAGATAAATGCAAAGTTATGCACTTTGGAGTGAAGACACACAAGCAACTTATACCCTAAATGGTACGGAGTTAGGGAAATCCAAGCAGGAGAAGGATTTGGGAATAATTATAGACTTCAAACTAAGTAACAATGTGCAATGTCAAACAGCAGCCGCCAAGGCCAGCAAGGTATGGCATTAAAAGGGGAGTTCACTCTCGGGATGAAAACATAATTTTGCCTCTGTATAAATCAATGGTCAGGCCGCACCTTGAATATGCCAAGTGATTCTGACACCTGCCTTAAAAAAAGATATTATAGCGTTAGAAAAAGTGCAGAGACGGGCAACTAAATTAATAAGGGGAATGGAAGGGTTAAGTTATGAGGAAATACTAACAAGCTTAAACCTGTTTAGTTTAGAGAAACGGCGCCTTAGAGGGGATCTGATAACCTTATATAAATATATACGGGGCCATTATCAACCATTGTCTGATAACCTATTCATTAACAGGACTATACATAGGACACGGGGTCATCCATTTAGACTGGAAGAAAGAAAATTTAGCTTAAAGCATAGGAAGGGTTATTTTACGGTGAGAACAATAAAGCTGTGGAATTCTCTGCCTGTTGAGGTGGTTGGGTCAGAGACTGTACAGACTTTTAAAAAACGACTGGATGACTTCCTGCAGACAGAGAATATTAAGGGTTATAATATTTAAAATGTGGGTAAAAGCTTCTTGATCCAAGGAGAAATCTGACGCCATCTGGGGTTAGGAAGGAATTTTTTCCCAGTGTGTTGCATATTGGCGAGCATTTCAGACTGTTTTTTTTGCCTTCTTTTGGATCAACGGCAGTAGATGATGTGGGAGAGGCTGAACCCGATGGACGCATGTCTTTTTATCGGCCTATGTAACTATGTATAGCAAAGCAGGATTTTGCCACTGCCTATGAGTATTTTATAATAGTGATTTATTTTTTATACAAAGTGGAGAAATGCTTTCCATTAATAAAAAGAATTAGTGGCCCCAATATATAAAATAATGGCCTTCATTCAACCTACAGATCAACAGCAATGTGACCCATGGGGGTATCTTGTACGTGTACCTATGAGGAACATCAGCCATATGGGAAATATGTTCATATTGGGTACCCGATAACAAGTCAGGGAAAAAACACAGCCCATCTTACACCAACTTCACCCCTCCACCCCATCTCATTGACCATATTTTTCCAACCGAACTAGAGGTAAATGGTGTGTCGAAGCTCTGTCATCCAGAATTAATTTAAGGTGAAGTGCCCCAACACACACATTTGGTCTCCTCCTATGGTGAGGAGTGTAGGAGACAACCTTTCTCCCATCAGGTAATCCCTTATTTCCATCTTGAGCTGAACAGAAAGTGTTACTTTTACATCCCACGTATGGCGATTTATTCTAGTGTATTGGAAACCGATGATATTATACAATATATATCTTTATTTATAATAAAGTTTATTGTTGCAAAAGTCATTTACACATCCAAGCAATTCAGAGAACTGCTTCACAGAGCTCATGTGTTAAATTCCCCATATGCAGCACAGAACTCTGGGTAAGACATGCAAATGACGTTTGTGAATTCCCATTTTTTTGCATGCTGTTACATAAACCTGACCTTGGCTAAAAAAAAAGCCATCTAGAACGGCATGACACTGGTGATAGGGATCTGTGTTAAAACAGACCCAGGATGCAAAATAAATTAGAAATTGCAAACGTCATTTGCATGTCTTACCCAGAGTTCCTTGCTGCATTTGGGGAATGTAACACACGAGCTCTGTGAAGCAGCTCTCTGAATTGCTGAGATGTGTAAAATACTTTTGCAATAATAAACTTTGTTACTTGCTGTGTGGAGGCTTTTAATCTCATTTTTTGCCCTCCACCACAACTTTAATAAGTGTATATATATATATATATTTCCTTTTTTTTCAGGCAAATGTGGATGAACTCAAGGGCTAAAAAAACAGCATCTTTATTATTATTATTTTTTAAACTTCATGACTGACGTTTCTGCTCCTGCTGAGCAGTTATCAATTTTATTCAACAAATCCACAATAAATATCTGTGTGCGCACACACACACACACACACACACACACACACACACACACATTATGTCTCACACACAATGCATTATTTTGTATTATTAGAATGAATGGCCAGTGGTACGGTGGCTGCCGTGAAAGCTCTTGCTGACCAGTAATACATTGCGTAGAGGACTTGCAGTACCGTGGTTGCGATACAAGTGTGTGGTGGATGGAGGGATTTCCTATATTAATCACACATCGGGAAGACGGGCTGGTAGGTTTAGGAAGGGTTTACGGCACCTCCCTCATTACCTGCAGACATTTGTCAGGGATAATGTGCAGCTGGGACCTGTGACTTAATATAAAGCTTACAGATCCTCCAACTAATCCAGACGATGCCTTCTTAATTGTGGCCGGGCCTCATTGTATATTGATAGGGGATGGCGTGATGAGTTGCAGCACAGACTAAGCGAGGGGGAAGCTGTGACAGACAAGGTGCTAAGTTCGATTAAAGGACCCGTCATTGTGGCAGCGATAGACAGAAGGATTTCATACATGATGTGAGTAATGTGCAGAAGGTCCCGTGATGGATTGTATCATGATAGCAGACTGGACATCAAGCGTCATTTTATAAATCAAAGTGCTTTACCGGCAGCCGGCGTCGTTTGTGCAGCTTTTATAGCTTTTAGTAAACAAATACGATTATTTCACATTAGAATAACGTCCTCTGGAAACATGCAGAGGTGATGGCACGGGTTGGCGATGGTTCCTGAAGGGGCAAATGGGTCTTTCCCAGTCAAGTGAAGATGGGAAGGTGTGCAGCTGCTAAAGAATGTAGCGTAAAGGCTTCTTCTAGATACATGCTTGGTTTATCTGTTTATTTCCATTGCGTTGTGGAGTTATGAGCTCTCGGTGCAACCACGAAGTGTGCCAGGGCAACTAGGGCAATCCACGCGGGACCTGAACCGTCTGACGCCTCATCTCGCGTTACCGCGCTTTACTAAGGAAATGCTGTAATCCTGCCAAGTGAGGGATTAGTGCATTGCTATTTGCAGGGTCTTGTTTGCATTGCGAGAGATAAATGCTGTAAATTGTATGACGAGAGCACTAATTACGCTACTCCCAATAACCTTGTTAACGAGGCACAATAGCTTCTGGAAAGAGTTAACAGCCGGCGGCGCCAACGGTGTGCAAAGGTTTACAGAACCTTACATTAACCCGTCCACAGGCGACGCGCACCGCATACATTTAATGGTACACGCTGGGCTTCACCTCCTGGGACGGCCGCCGGCACACAAGGCCAGGCCGTGGGGTGCAGCTGTCGCCTGGACCTCTCCCTCTCCTGTTTGTTTTCATGTTTTCAAAACATTTCCCCGCACGAGTCGCGGCAAAAAAATAAAATATAAAAGGAGAACGAAAAAGGACTGCGCGCTAATCCGCCTTTGATCTGTGATTCATACACAAGGTCGTGGTGCAGGGGAACAGAGACGCACCACGGCAGAGGGTTATGTAGGCTCGGATAGAAGTTCATTTCAAAGGCAGAGCCTGGGGAATAGGAGCACTGCCCTTCCTTTGCCCTCTTTATTTCTTTTTACAGCAAAATGCTTGCTATTATCAAGAGCGTCAACCCCCCCATCCCTCCAGATACTCATGCTCTGGGAGAATAAGGAGCCGGCTGAAAGGAAACCTTTCCACCTGAATGCAACTGGGCTGCACTCCACCAGAAGAGGCGGAGGGCTTGGAAAGTAAATGGAGCTACTTTCTTCTGCTTGGGTGGAAGGATTTGGCCTGGGCTCTGAGCGCCGATGCTCTTTCTAAGCTCCTGAAGGCTCTCGCCTTATTACACTGTGCTGGAACGCGTCGGATGTAGATAAACACCAGGTTGTTGGTGTTGCACGCATCAAAATAAAAGGGATAACAAAATCAACGCAAACCTGATCCTACATAGATAAACCTGACCCGTGCACGATCAGTTCGACGTGTGAGAGAGCATCACGCGCGCATGCCGAGGCCCGTCTGTGTCATTTTAATGCATTCTGAAAGGGGAGAAAAAGTACAAAAAAGGTTAAACTCAAGTAGAAAAAAACCTGAATCCTCATTTTATAGGAAAGGAAGGACACCCCCCTCCCCAGGCGTACACATACCCCAATAAAATCAGCAATAGCAATTCATGGAGAATCTCACGGCCTTTTCACTATATTCTATGAAGGGAACCTAAATGCCCCGGCTACCCTCATGTTCTCTGCACTAGCGTCCAATGCTCATCCATAGAGGCAGATCCCTTTGTTTAGGTTCTCTGGATACATTGTATCATGTGTTTGCAGTGTGAGCTACAGTGGAGTAGTGCTGTTGCTGGTGGCTGTGTTTACTCCTGACAAGGTGAGGCTTGTGTGGCCTTGATGAAGCTTGTACTGTGGACCAGGCCACCTGCAGAAGATGGAGCGATGTTGAAGCTGGCTGGCTGGCATAGGCCGTGACTTAGACAAACCGTTTAGTCACTTGAGGGCAGGTTCACAGCCATGAGCTCGGGGGTCACGGAGCAGCTGGCTAGTGTTCAGGACACATCAACCCAAGATCTAGTTGAGAGGATAAATCCAGTGCGGCTATTAAGCTGTGCCTGCAATCTGGCCACTTCAATTAATCAAATTTCTTTTCTGTCTCTCTGCATATGCATGTGGTCGGGGGGAGAGAGGGAGGTGGAGGGGGAAGCCTTTGACCTCCTGATGGAAGTGAACTTGCTTTGACAATGGACCGCCTTAGCCAGGGATCGAGTGGAGAGAAAAGAAGGGAAGGGATAAAGAAAAGCACAGATCAAAGAGGAAATACGGAAAACAGGAAAGAAATCAGCAACGGCGGCGGGAAGACCGAGACCTGGAAATCCAAACCAGGGACTCAGGAGAGAGGGAAATAAACATGAACTATGAGGATGATTAAAGAGAGACGTGAGAGGCCGCGGAGTTCATTATTGTGACAATGTGACACGGTTAAAGCCCCCCCTCCTCCTGTACTGCCCTGTATTTATGTAAGAAATATATCACATGAAAAGCCGGTGGGCAAACACGAGGCCTGCGAGTGCTCGACGGTGACATCTGGACAAAGAGACACGGGTGCGTCAAGTACAAAGGAGCCAAACAAAAGGATAAACAAACCTAGGATGACAACAACAAAGCCAAAGGGTACAGAACGTGAACCCTGAATGAAGAGCGGGTACCACTGAGCGACATGGGTACAGGGATAATTCAGGGGGGGGCATCAGTCATGCTGTAACATCTCTCCCTATAAAGTGGGTCAGATCTGAGAGTCCTCACGCACAGATTCCCATCGATGTGCTTCTGCAAAGTCTCCAGGAACAGGAGTCTCCAAAGAAGATCTCTGCTCCATAAATCATGGAGAAAAACCACGCAGATAATCTCTGCCTCAGCACTCTCCACCGGACCAAAATATCCCCCCCCAGTCTACCTGTGTGATAACAGACATTGTTTGCGTTTAGAGGTTTGCATAGATTTGAGATACTCTCTACATCAGGGCTGTCTGAACGGTCATTTGCAACCTAGCCCAACCTAGAGCATCATGGTGATTGTAGTTCCAGCCATGATTCATGACATGGGGTCTAGTGGGGGAGCAATGCGGGACATAATGGAATTTTCTTTACATAGGGGCAGGAAATATCCAGAGCCCCGTCATGATGCAAAGCTTCCTCTATAAAATGTGTCAGGCTATAGAATAGAATATATGGCATCTCACAGGGATACGCTTAAAGAATAAATCAAACCCTGGCCATCTGCAGCTCCACGTGTAACAGAATCAGTGGTAATCCACACGTCAGACACAAAGGCAGGTAACGGGATGTTGACCCCTGGCCTCGTTCTGTTTCTTGACACACATTGGATTGTATTCGGTGTCAAGCTGGAGGACCAAGCTGAGAATGGGAGAGCCGCGCGCCCTTTCTTAGATGTGAGAAACACAATACACAACCAAAGGGGCTCCGATTCATGTGCGGTGACTTTGCGACGTTCAGCCTGGCTGAATGGGCAGAGACAGAGGTAGCTGCAGACCCCTCTGACACCGGACATTCAGAAAGCTTCCCCCGATTGTCTGCTAAGTAAAGGGAGCAGGGGGAACAGAAGCCAGGAGGACCTGAGCCATGCGAGTCGATTAGGTCTGAATGCAACCGTTTGGGGACGGATTCTATAAAGTAGCAGGAGCTTCTCTATTCATTGTCTCCTAAGTGCTATAGATGTGGCTTTCTCTGCCTGCGCCAGCTCCCCTTCCCCTCCTCGCTCGTCCTGTTTCACTTGACCCCTGGGTCAGAGGCGCACATGCTGGCCTTGAACCTTCCGTCTGTCTCCTCATCGTCTCCTTGCCATATTAATTTCCATTCCCCTCAGCCAGGGCAGGAGGACAACCTTTGCAGCATTAGTGCTAATTAGGGGGAGGCAGGGGCCCGTTCCTGCAGTAACACCAGCCCTCGCTCCTCCTCGGAAATTTAACAGTAACAAAGCTACCAACAAGAAAGGCTGCAGTGATACAAAGTATAATGCACTGCAAGCATCTCAGAACGTCCTCCTTTCACTCCGATATTGTTCAGGGTGAGACGCACAAGAGGAACGTCATCGACGTATACAATGCCATGCTGGGACAGATTTTCATACAGAAGGCACATGCCTAGCGGTGCCTGGTTGCCAGCCACATTGTCTGGACGATGGCGAGATACATATATATTCTGCATATTTCCTGAGTAGATGGAGTACTGTGTAACGAGAGATGCTCTGAGTGTCTGAGAGCAAAGAGTCACATGGAAAGCTGACCATACTTCTATGGATAGAAGGGTGGGAGGTTGTAATTGAGGGTCTGCCCAGTCCTCCAGAGTCAATGTCATTGTTTGCCATTTCAGACCATTATGAAATTCCTCTTGCACTAAAAACATTGCAACTCCTTTAGCCAACAATGGGTTCCAGTAAAATGGACATATCAGGCTGGGTGCCCACTGATAGGCTTTTTTTTCCGATTTTATGGGATTCTCTGAGGTTTATTGGGCTTTTATGGGACGTTTATATAAGACCCAGTGATAAAGAGTGAACGTTTCCTCAATAAAGATGATTATGAAGTTTCAAATGACTCCTCTATCAAGATGGCGGAGTAGTTCTTAACTGAGCATGTGCACCGTTCCAAAGGAAGCCGAGCTGCCACTCGGCTGGGGAAGATGATGTCATCAGCCCCAGACAGTAACAATGGAAATTGTGTGGCTAGTATTGTGGACAGATGATGCAAGCAGAAGTGTGACCGTCTCGGCCTGGCGCTGTAAGGATGATACACACAGCGTCCGGATGTAATTAAAAGCCTGCAAAAATGTTCTATATATACCATTTTCGGTCATTATACTATAATCCCTGAAGAAGTCAGTGTCTTTTTTAAAAAAAAACACATTGGAATATTATATTTGGTGTTTATTCTGTTACCTAATAAAATATATATTTTATCTGCATCCCAGCCGAGTCCTCTCTGTTGCTCCTGGCGGCAGCGAGGGACGCCAGACAGAGGGTTCCCAAGCGGTGGCAGAATGGTAACATTGATGGGCCTATTTAACTCCTTACTTCCTGTGAGTGTGGTCCTATAGGGGGCTCATATATTATTGCCTGTATTCTCTGCACTATGAGGTGTATTTGTTCTTTTTATATATTTTAGATCTGCGCCACATTTTTATATATATATATGTTTTGAGTCACGTCAGGAGGAGGAGATGTTGTGAGAGCGATTAAGGTGCTCGTTATTAATATCAGGCACTTATTGAGCATTAGAGTGTGTTACCAATTGTTTTAGTTCTGTTGACATGAAGATTGATAAGATTTTTATAGTGAACTCAGCCACATGATTGGGTTTCTCTCTGACTGACATCCCCAATGATCAAAACACATTAAAGCCAGGTTAGACGAGCTGTGTTGTCTCTATGTATGAATCATAAGTCAAACTGATAATATAAAATGTATAATCACAGCATTAATTGCTTTAATATATTAATTATCTGCATATTCTGGAGGCTAGTGGTCAGGCTGACCCAAGAAAAGTGAAACAAGTCGGTCCGTGTCTATTGAAAAATAAAGCCAGCGGGTTCACGTCTGCCCGGCTAGAGGAAAACAATCTGCAAAGTGCCAACATGGAAACAAGAGGGATTTGTTATTAGCAGCTTGCTGAAGGGGCGCTCCGAGCTATATTCAACATTTGTGTTAATCAGAGTCTCATTTGACTACAATTTGCATAAACCAGCAAGGAACGGTTATATTTGTGCTCGGTTACCTTGTTTCATTGCTCCGGAGACCCTAGACAGAAACTGGATCCTGTGTCCCCTGGGGGTGTTTATGCCACATATGCACGAACATTCCATCATAAGTAACATAGATTACAATATACAGGCCCTTATACTCCGTATGTCCTGAGTATGTGTGAAGCCACTGATCCAGCGGCTGTGTGAGAGGAAGGAACGTAATGACACAGCGTCATGGCGCTGGTGGGAACAATGTAGAGAGCAGCCTAGGGGGTACAAGTGGGGCAGATGATTATTATAGCTTCTCAAACAAACCCTGATATAGCCTAAGCTCCCCAGGTATTGCGTTTCATAGAAAAAAAAGATGAGGGGTCAGCACACTTTGTTCCCAATTTGGAGATTTCCCTTGTGGTTTCATGGTGAATGTATGGCAGCGACATTATGACATGTAACCGTTAAACCGAATTGAAAGTTGTGATCGAGAAAGAATTGTGGTTTTTTTGCAAAATGACCCTGCTTAGGGGTTATTACTGAGTCTCTTTGCCAAATAATAATAATTTGCGATCTTGGCATTGGAACTGTAAAACATAGGTGCCAGAGACATGTTACCCCCCTCCCTCTGGGTCTTGGCTTCCCCTTAAACATCCAAGGGCTCTATCCCATTAGGTGCAGTAATGACAGTGACAGACTTGGTAATTATTGTGGGTCCTCACACAATCGTTATCACACTAATTACTATTCCAAGCATTACCATTTGGCTTTTGGGTGTTGGGGACACGCAAACAAGTGGTATATACTTTGTATGGGACGTGCAAACCTGCACTATTGCTGGAATGACGAGTGATTCCATATTTTAAGGATTTCACTGAGCTCAGACTCTCCTCATCTCTCCAGTCCTTCAAGAAGTCTCTGAAAACATATTACTTTAGAGAAGCCTATCAGCTCACTCCATAAACCCCCATGGTTCATTTTCTGCTCCTTCTTCCCACACAGCCCACATACGCCCCAATACTTCATGCTCTCTACTCACCCTCACCTAGCGTGTCACCCCTCTTAGATTGTAAGCTCTCGAGCAGGTTCCTCTCTTCTACTGTTATGTGTTTGTAATGTGTATGCATATTTGTTCTGTCTCTCCCATTGTACAGTGCTACGGAACTTGTTGGCGCTTTATAAATGCTTGTAAATGTAACTCAACTGAAACCTGCAGCTATTCAGCACCATACGGTGAACCCCTGAGCGAACGAGACACCGCAGGAATCCGGCACCTCTTCATGGACCAAGCATTGCACCCTCTATGATACAAGCCTCTTAGGCATTACAGAGACACAGGCCTCACTGCAAGGAACAGGCTATTGTGGCTTATTCCTGGGTTCTCCTGGATGCTGTAGCACTGACTAAGGCACCGGATTAGCTCCTGAGGTTTATTACAATATACAACTGATGCCAAATGCTTTGCACTGAAGCTACAGAGCCCGACTCGCCGAGATGTCCTCCCAAGTCCAAACTCTTAGAGAAGAGACCTCAGACAACGATGATGGTTTATGATGGAAAAACCTCTTCCTCTGGAGACATAATAAAAAATGTCACATACTTTAAAGAGGAGCAAAATGGATATATGTGGAGCAATCGCCATGGAACCAGATGGAACGAGACGCTTTTCCGTTTGTAACGTTGTCACACATCGTGTGAGAGTGTTTTGTGGTACGTTTCCGGTGCTTGCATGTGTTTCATGTTTAGCCGCTCACCGCGGAGCTTTCTGAAATGAAGTCGCCTGAATAAGCCTAATGAAAGTAACACTAATTTGTGCCAAGCCTGAATGGCAGTTTAGAAGCGGCGCTCTGAAGGCACCTCATTCCTTTGATCGTCTGTTTTCTCTGGAATTGTGGGATGTTCTCTGGGGACGGCGCTCTGTTACTCAGCTCGGGATGTTCAAAGGCGTGTTGTACGAGGGTTTCCCCAGCTTCTAAATCCCCAAAGTTCCCTCAGCGGAGCGGGCTCAGCACTGCAAGGCCACAGGTTAAAAGGAGGAGGGAGGGCGGCTTTATACAAGGCCTAAATGACACCGAGAGTCAATACGCCATGTGGCAACAGTTTGCACCTACCAAAGTTATAAAAAAGATTAAAAGGAAATCTGTCGTTTGGGGATTTATTGTTGAATTAATGCATTGACCTGACACTGCACAGACGTCAAGCGTGGATTTTAGACTCACAAGCCACATTTAACCCAAAGGGGTACACCTTGTGATCAATGTGTACATGGCATACTGGGACATTTCAGAGATCCCATTGTACGTTTCTTTCATCTCTATCCGTGAGCTGCCAATACCCTGCACACGTTAGAGCTCCATAAGGACCAGGAATGGCCAGACTCCTTCATATCTCTGGAGGTGTGTCCTATCCAGGATCCACAGGGCTTTCCCTTGAGGGAGTCAATACAGAGCAATGCTACCTGGTCGCAATGAAAGTAGTATGGTGGCATATTCCCAACGTTATCATGTGTCATCCGACATGAGTCCCCCGACATGAGCCAATATGGGTCACCCAACAAAAGTCAACATGGGTCACCCAACACAAGTCAGAATTTACCGCAGGGTATCCGAAGTGCGCCAAATCGACCCGTCAAACACATCTGAAAATCTGCTGATTCGATTCGAAAAACCACCAAATCAATCCGGTAAACCACTGAAAAACCGCCACATCAATCCGATAAACCGCCGAACACAGCCACAAACCCGCCAAAAACAGCTGATGAAATGACTCCGACCAGCCGCCAGAAAAATTCGACCAACTGCAGAACAGAGGTAAAAAAAAACGAAGCAACTTTTAGAACGTGTTTTTAAAAAAATGCATAAAAATAATGTATAAGGTCCTATTAATAACAATAAAAAGGTCTGATACAGAATTAAAAAAAAAATGCCATTTAAAAATATCAGAATCAAATTTTTCAACCCAAAAATCCTGGAAAATGTCAAAAATTCTAAAAAATAAATGAATAAAGAGGCTCTTTGTTGCAAATGAAAAGAAAAACAGTTGAATAAAAAAATTAACAAAAGCAGGGGATTTTTTTTTTACCCATTGAAACCTATGGGATTCACCTGTTTAAACCTGTCGAATGAAACCACAGAAAACCTGGGCATTTCGCCAACTCTTCTCTGCTGTTTGGCGTTTTTACTGAATATATTAACTGTTACTTCTCTATGGGAAATCTCCCTGCCGCTGAATTGCACAGTATTTTGCTGGCAATGCGCCAATATTTGGCGAATCGCTAGCTTTTTGTATAGCCGAATGGCCGAGTTATTGGACCATACGGGGAAATTCACCATTTTGGCCAATTTGGCTCTCTATGAATAACCCCTAAAATGGCTCTCCCCCCCAACAAAAGTCAACATGGGTCACCCAACAAAAGTCATCCAACACGAGTCAGTATGGGTCACCCTGCGTGGGTCACCTCACATAAACGTATTTTTGGACTGATGATCATATTTTTCAATCTAGAATACAGTGGATGTCCGTATCTCTCTAGGCGATCAGTGGCCTAATCTACCGGATACTTAGCCCGCCGGATCAGATATTCAGTTTGTGTTTAAGCTATAGAGAATTTGAATATTCTCCTATGACCTCTGATATGATGACTAGCTGAATCCGTAGCATGCTTGCTTTGTTATTCTGTATTAAATTTGGTTTCTTCCCTCCATGCAATCTTTTTGGCTTTTGAAGACATTTGGTCCCCGATAGTCATAGTGGTTCTTGCTCCGGCAGGACAGTGAAATCCTGGTATTTGCTAAATTAATGAAGATATCTTATCTGTAACAACTATACCGAAACCATGTCTTCTCTTTCCTTCTTCCAGTTTGGCCATGACTGCTTGTATAGGAAGATGCACATGATAAACCACAAGGTGTAATACTAAGGATGTTAATTTCTCCTGTAAAGACACATATCCTCCTCTTCAGAGAACCGGTTAGCGAGGATACACAACAACCATTGAGTAAATCATATTCGTAAAGAAACAAGAGGAGCGAGGCTGGAACTCTTCTTGAGAAGGACATCGAGGATTCCTGGTTTTGAAGTGAGGGAGCTCAGTGCTATCGTGATGGTGTCATTGCAGCGTCTGCCAACCAACATGGCAAACTGATTATCAGTGCGTCACGTTGTGCCGCAGCAGCCTGCAATTATACAATTACATTGATACAAGCTTTCAGCAAGTGTTTATTTCTGCTGCCAATCATCAGGCATGCCGGAAAACAAAAGCTCCCAGCGCCCACCTTGCACGCTCTCCTGTCTGCCGCTAGAGGCGTTCAACAAATCTGCATAATCCGACTCCATATTTACTACCTTTATGGGCATAATGTCACCCAATCACGGCCCCTATTACACTCTTCGCGCAAATGCGCTCGCGCAGCGCAATTTTTTTTCCGCACGCAAAAAAAAACGTTAGCGCGCGCAAATTAACGCGGTATTCTGGTCCGAGCGCATTTTTTCAGCCTTCAACTTTTTCCGAGCGCAAATCTGACGTGCAAAGCCGGGTGCAAATGACCGTTGCGTGCAGGAATCGGTGGGCAGTTTTTTCACGGGATTCAGCCAATCAGAATTAAGAACCACCATTTGCTAGGTTTCGGTTGTTGCGCCTGTCAAAGTCAATCTGCGTATATGTGCTAGGGATGTGCGTTTCGGGTTTCGGAATTTCGGAATTTTCACGAAATTTCCCGATTCGTGCATTCGGATTCGGCCGATTTTACGAAAATTTTCGGATACGAAAACAGCAGATATGAAAAAATTTACGAAACGAAACGAAAATTTGTTCGGAATTTTCGAATGGACTAGAAATGTGTAAAATCGAAAATCATTTTCGTTCCATTCGTAATTTCGGCTCCATTCCTGATTTCGGTTCCATTTCAGTAATTTCGGACAACGTATTTTTTGGTTATATCGCTGATTCTGTAATTTTGTATCATTCCCATCTCAATGTATCCTTCTTGTAAAACATGAGAAATCTCAATGTATCCTTCCTGGAAAACCAGAGAAATCTCAATGCCGAAATTACGAAAAAAAGTCGATACGAAAAACGAAAACGAAACGAACCGAAACGGAAATCGGCCGAAACGAGCCGAAACGAAAATTTACAAAATACGAACGAACCGAACCGAAAAAAAAATCGGTGCACAAATCTAATATGTGCTGCAGCAAAAAATAAAAAATTAAACAATGTATTAATTTTATTGTTTGGGTATGTGTAGAATGTGTAACTGTGCTGTGCTGTATTTTTTTTTTTGTGCAGGTTCATTTCGTTTCGGCCAGAACGTTCAGATTGTAAATTAACACCAGGTTTTCAAAGACGTTACGATACTTCGCACAAACGTCGTTCGCACGACCGTTGCTTGAAGATCGTAATACCATCTGCTCGAACGCATTTGCGCTGACAATGGTAAGTATGGGATGCGCGCACGCACTTGCGCTGGGTTCGTGCAGGGACAATAGCGGTAGACGCTAACGTGCATCGTTTGTGCGAACGTCGTAATAAGACGTTCCGCGCAAATGGTTTTGTCCTCGCGCAAAAGCGCATTTGCGCGCACGCAAATGTGGTGCACGAGGATTGTAATAGGTGCCCACATCTCTTATTGTATCCTGAGACAAAGTATCAGTGCTGCATTCAGTAAACCAAACAAAAAAGGGAGCTGGACGTCGGAGAGACATACCACTACATCTTTTTGTTTGGGTAGCAAGTCCTGTACATGGGGGTTTAATGTGCATTTTCAGCTAGTTTATACAAAGATGTTTTGGAGTAATGAACCCACATATACAGGCTAGAAGGCTGATCCACCGAGGCACTTGTCAATGGCTCGCTGTCAAGGATGGTACAGATATGTTGGCATACATATGGCCTGAGAAGCGTCTCGACCATCAGTGGCCTAAATTCTTCCATATAGAACAGATGAAGTATACTGGAGCGGGGGGGGGGCTACTGGTCCTAAACGTCCAGATTCCTCTTCCCCCTCATAATATAACCTGTACACACTGTCACCTCTCTTTCACAAAGCACCTTTCTTGTGTAGCTGGGAGGGTGTACGTGGAAGGTGCTTTGGGAAAGAGTCTTTAAGCAAAGCACATTGTGAGCCCATGACTAGGCTTGCTTTGCCGTTATTACCTCCCTATTGATAGCAAGGCCAGCATCGACATTACAATCCAAACTGTAACAGACACAGCCAAGAGTGCAGAGCCGGCATCACCGAATTAACGATAATAGCATTTAAACCGTCTATATTGAAGCTTTTCCCATTAAAACACTTAATTATACATTTACCTTCACAATCCTTTTTTTTTTCTCATGTTGTAAAAATTACAGTTAAACATCATTGTATTTCCTTTTTTTGCAAAATATATAGTGACCAGAATGCTTTAACCAGGTGGATGCCAGGGAGGGTGACCCGCCGCGGCAATAAACGCATTAAAGCGGAGATCGTATGACAGGAGTAATTCACGCTGCAGTAAACCTCTGCGTCCACGTCTGGTCACCCCACACGAGTATCAATTAAACATCTTTATTTAGTAATACATTAGCGGGACTCTGTCTGTGAACCCTGAGGAATCTGATTATATTCCACTAATATGATCTACCTTAACTCTGTCAGTGCGTCAGGAAGCGCTCGAGTCCAGCAAAGCAGGTTTATTAAAGAGATCACCCACAGTTACAGTCCTCATAGACATCTGATGTTGGGTTTCAATGTCAACCACGATTTCATGAGTGCAAAGTAGTAAGTGAAATACCAGGTGCACTTTGCGTGTCAGATTTTAATGTGACATCCTGAACAGCAGAGCTTTAGCTGAGGGTCAGACTTTGTCAAGACTTGGATGTCCACCAAGATGAGAGTTGTCATGACATGGATCTGCTGAGTGGAAGTGGTTTGAGAACTAAGGCCATCGGACATTTCCAAGATAGACACACAAGTGCCTGCCCAAACTGAACCTGAACAATGACTAAGGTTTCTGAGGGGGAGCTTCAGTTTTGGCCAACAATGTATCCATCCATTATCTAAAGGCAAGTGTTGGGGGAGAACATAAAGGGATTTACGGGGACATTAGGACTTGGAACCGGACAAAAGCCCCAAGAACATCACTGTCTTAAGTTTAATAAACTAGGAACCCCACTCCTCCCAAAATAAAGGACATTAAGGGTATCAGTAGGCATTATAATGCCCAACCATACACACATGTTTTGCTTCACCAAGGACAGTGGGGAAATATATCACAGTGATGTGAGCTGGTGCAAATGCAAGCCGCTCTGTGACCCAGGCCATATCGACATGGCAGATACGCATATGCCTGACTATATTCAGCTCAAAGGATGCGGTTAAAATTCAGTGGACGTTCAGATTCCCCCTGAAGCATCGTATTCTGGTTCAGTGAAAGGCTGATTGGTGCAGTTTGAGTTGCCTGGATATGTCCAGGTTTCAAAAGTGCTGCCCAGGGCTTTCAGGGTAAACCCCAACATGGTGAAAACATTAGGGAATCTAATAAGAATATAAGGATCCAGCCAATATCACCAGAAACCCGATCTCTTTGAGTATGAGCTTCCTCATGTTTATGGATTCCTATCTGAGCCCCATGTGATACCCATGGGCTTTAATGCAAACTTCGACACTGTGGAAGCTTTAGGACTTTTTAAGGTAGAATAGGGCAACATCCAGATTTAGAAGAACTTTCTGGAGGCATTGATGTGATCATTGTATTTATACAAGCTGCCATGGGGAAAGGAAGATACAGAAAATCATCACGATAACCCTCAGCATTTGCCTATAAAATCCATGCGGCTCTATTGCCAGCTTGAGTTGGAATATTTGGGAGCTGCAAACAGATACCTGCAGCACCATGTCTGGTATCAGCTCCTGGTGCAGCCCCACCGCAAACTCTGTGCACATCTCAAAGAGATGACGGAAGCACACTGGGAAATTATCTCGTCTGCCTGCAGAGGGTGTAATTAACTGATCATGTTGCCCTCTACACCACAGCATCTGGGGTAAGAATGTGACTTTTTTGTGGTAGGTTTATTTTAATGTGTTAAGGGATGTTGCTCTTGCAAAATCTCTTAACACCAGGCTGTGAGAGGAGGTATTCTTTGCTGAGCTGAGAACAGCGAGCTACACTGGAATAGCTCATTGTTATCGCTCTGAGCCTTTAATAGCACTTCCTATACAAAGTATAGGAGCCGTTAACATGCAGTACGGAGCTGCCATTTCTGAGGTCGGAATAGAGGCTCAAGACGTTATCGGGGTCAAAACAGGGCTCCATGTTCCTGGTGGCATTCCGCACTCCACATTAAAACAAAGGCCCTTAGGGACCTGATCTAAACCATCAAGAGCAGAACATGGCTTTATATTTGCCGCTACCGTATTTTCCAGTCACAGGTGCCGAATGTTTCTTTAAAACTGGATAAACAAGTGACGAATAAAAAAGGGTGTTGTATTAAGACACATGTGTCGTGATGAGCGCTATCTTGAGAGAGGCTTCAAGGAAGCGGATCCCTTCAGTGGACACCTTGGGTGATGGTGTCGTCCCGTATCTGCATGTATTTACATTTCTGCATAACGTCCTCCGGTAATGCTGTTAGCTGCTCATTAATGCAAATGTGGTTAATCCTATCAATTACACATTTAAAGTGCAATCTGTTGTTCTTGTGCAGGGAAGCAATATGGAGACGGCGAGCAAAACAAATCAAATTGATCAGTCTGTCGGTCGCTTTGGGCTACACACTGAGAACATATGTAGCGAGTAGGGTGTGAGCTTAACAGAAGATTAGTGTAAACCCCAAGACAACAAATTACAAAATTCAGTCACATTTTAAAATTTTCTGCTACAATAATTCACTTTATGTGGAATTAATGAGGCTGATTGAACGCTGGTACGGTAATTCACTGGTAATTATTCTGCGGTGAGCAGATCCCGCCCTCGCCTCCATGCTGTGAACTTCAAGCCACAGGTCAAAAACGCAGATGAAACAGATATAAGCACCAAATAGTCTCACTGAAATATTAATGAGATTTTAATTTAGTGCTTTTAAAATACATCTTTCATCAGTGACTTTCTATTGAATCATTATTTTATTTAAACATTTTTTCTAATCACATTATAGAAAGAAAGAAAGAAAAAAACCCGTAATGAAGTTTTCCGGCTCCTCGAGAGGCCTCGGCCGCTGAACTGCGATCGGGGAGTCTTTGAGAATGGAATGGTCCAGAGATTTATAGAGGTCTGTATTGGAGCCGGAGTTATAGTCTGCTAATCTCGAGGCCGCGATAAAGATCAGCGACTTCACAGAACTATCTGAACTCTATCTACTGCGTATTTATAGGGGGGAGGAGGCATTTTATTCCAAGTCTCAGAATGACTGAGGCCGGCAGCTCTTGGCTCCATCACACCATGTGCTGGAGACACCAGGCAGGCGCAGTGAAAGGGATACCCCGACGCTATTACAGTGATGCTGCTATTAAAGTATCCACTCTAATGATGCTTTCACAGGTTTGGTTTCGTCTTTTCTTTAAAACCAAGTAAAATTTTGCAGATGGAGAAGAACAATTAATGAGAAAAAAAAGAATGACTGAAAGTCGTGATGGGTTTGAGCCAATGTGAATGATTCATGGGATCCTATTAAATGCAATGTCTACCTATAAAACACTAGGGGCCACATAACATTCTCCACGCTAAAACAGGAGCGCTAGGGAGAAAAAAACTGTGCCCGCAGTTTTCTCCCTACAATCCCCGTTTTAGCGTGGAATTACAATGCAGGCGCTTAAAAAGCTGCCTGCATTCTTACCGTGCGCTACGCCCCTGGATGCTTGCGGCAGCGCTGAGTGCCACCGCGAGCATCCACTCAATGGAGCCCATAGGACTTCATTGAGCCAGACGTTGGCAGTCACATGACCTGCAGGATCTCGCCTCGCGAGATCCAGCCGGTCAGCGTAGTTATACGCAGGGGGAGACTGAGGAACTTTTCCCCCCAGTCTCTCCCTGTTTCCGCCGGATGGAGGAGGCGGACAGAGCCACGGTCCTCGCCGCGGGACAGGAGGAGAGTATACGATCATTTTTTTTTATTTTTTAGGCTGGTGGTAATGGATTCTGCAGAAACGGACTCCATTAACACCAAGTCCTGGCTGTGGTTAACTTTCTGTTAACTGCGGCCGAACGTTAATCAGTGCTGAGACTTTGTAATACTAACGCTGATTAACAGTTTGTGCGCCCCATGTTAGGCATAGGGAGTGCAAAGTACAGTAACCTCATGCTGAAAAGCACAAGGTACCAAACACAAACGGTTTCATCTTTGATATATGGGAAGAAAACAGTCTATTGAAATTGCAAATATGGAAATTATATTAGGGAATTTGTTTTTGTTTGCTTAAGATTATAATTTAACAGTTACTTAACCCGTTAGGGTTTGGATTGTAATATACAGTAGCCACCGCAGCTAACGTTAATGCTCAAGCAGGTGAGCGCTAACGTTAGCAACAAGATGGTAATGTAGCCCTATGATAATGTAATGTTTGTACTTGGTATTTACATAATTTAAATGTGAGGCTGTGAGTTGTGCGAGCATGAGAGGCAGGGGCGGATCACGACACAGGTTTCAGGGGAGAATTCTACCAGTTTTGGCCAAGAGCTGGTGTTGGGTTCACAGTGACAGGCGGCTATATTTGCCCCCAGCTCACATGGATATATTTGCCCCAGCTCACATGGATATATTGCCCCCAGCTCACATGGATATATTGCCCCCAGCTGACATGGATATATTGCATCCAGCTCACATGGATATATTTGCTGCCAGCTCACATGGATATATATATTGCCCCCAGCTCACATGGATATATATTGCCCCCAGCTCACATGGATTTATTGCCCCAGCTCACATGGATATATTGGCCCCAGCTCACATGGATATATATATTGGCCCCAGCTCACATGGAAATATATTTGCCCCAACTCACACGGATATATATATTGCCCCCAGCTCACATGGATATATATATTTGCCCCCCAGCTCACATGGAAATATATTTGCCCCAACTCACACGGATATATATATTGCCCCCAGCTCACATGGATATATATATTTGCCCCCAGCTCACATGGATATATATTTGCCCCAGCTCACACGGATATATTTGCCCCCAGCTCACATGGATATATTTGCCCCCCGCTCACACATGGACCAAGGTTGCTGACCTGACCCAGAGATCTATACAAATTCTTGGGTTCATAATTTGGGTTCAGTCAGTGACCCCCGTCCCTTCCCCCAGGCACCACACGTGACGCAGGGCCAGGATGTACCTTGAGTTGGGGCTTGACAAGTTGGGACAGGGCCTTGGGCACGATGGACTGTCGCCACTCGGCTCGGATCATCAGATGAGGTGATCAGGCAGGTCAGGCACAATCACACTGACTCGTCTCGAGTGCGAGTGGTGTGTGCACGCAGCAGCCACAGACAGTGTGGAGCCTCCTGCTATTTCCCGCCCACGTGACAGACAGCTTGGCGCAGGCGCACTGTGTCACCACCAGCGCCCGGCAATGAAACACGTGATGGCTGGCTGCTCGCACTGAGTGCAGCAGGCTTGGCCCAGCCATTGGCGGTGTTTCAAATTCAGCCCCCCCCCCAGTTTCAGTCACCGAGATTGTCAGGCAGCACGCGCCGCGGCGCACGCTGCTTCAGTTTGTTTGTGTGTACTGTTCATCAGAGTGCTTCAGTTTGGCGCTAGCGGCTGTGCGCAGCGGCCGGCAGTAATATTTTTTGGGGGGGCAATTGCCCCTTTGCCCCCTCTGCATCCGCCCCTGATGAGAGGGATGTATGCATGTTAAGAGTTGTGTGAGCATGCAAGAGCTGTGTGTGCTCCAACTCACTTTGCAGGCTGGGAGAGGCAGGGCTGAAATTCAGGTGCAGCTGCTCCTATGGGCCACAGGCTGGGATGCTGGACACAAGAAAAAAGGTAATGAATGTCAAATAAATACATTTTTATTAAGCTTGATGCCAGTGTCTTCATTTATGAGAGTCCCCTGATCTGATCTGAGGTCTAGTTTATCTGTCTGGGGAAGAGGGAAACAAAATGATTAATAGTAATCTGGTGGGACCTGTGTTAAGCTCACAGAGCTTGCATGAGGTACAGACCAGGGCAATATTAGCAGTATACAGGCACTCTAGGCAGGGTCTTGCTGGCAGTGGGGATAAGGACCCTGCTCCAGATTTTACAATCTAAGAGGAGAGGGGACCCTGCTCCAGAGCTTACAATCTAAGAGGAGAGGGGACCCTGCTCCAGAGCTTACAATCTAAGAGGAGAGGGGACCCTGCTCCAGAGCTTACAATCTAAGGAGGAGAGGGGACCCTGCTCCAGATCTTACAATCTAAGAGGAGAGGGGACTCTGCTCCAAAGCTTACAATCTAAGAGGAGAGGGGACCCTGCTCCAGAGCTTACAATCTAAGAGGAGAGGGGACCCTGCTACAGTGCTTACAATCTAAGGAGGAGAGGGGACCCTGCTCCAGAGCTTACAATCTAAGAGGAGAGGGGACCCTGCTCCAGAGCTTACAATCTAAGAGGAGTTGGGACCCTGCTCCAGAGCTTACAATCTAAGGAGGAGAGGGGACCCTGCCCCAGAGCTTACAATCTAAGAGGAGTTGGGACCCTGCTCCAGAGTTTACAATCTAAGGAGGAGAGGGGACCCTGCTCCAGAGCTTACAATCTAAGAGAGGGGACCCTGCCCCAGAACTTACAATCTAAGAGGAGAGGGGACCCTGCTCCAGAGCTTACAATCTAAGAGGAGAGGGGACCCTGCCCCAGAGTCTACAATCTAAGAGGAGAGGGGACTAGGGCTGTGCAATTAATCGTAATCGCAAAACAATCGCGATTTTAGGACATTCAATTTCTAAATCGCATACGGCTGCAATTTTATCTATTCAATTATTGGCTCCCTGTAAGCTTCCGGCGGCATGGAGCTTTGGGCGCTCGCAGGGGGAACCACATGTACAGCCGCGTTCTCGCGGCTCGTCACGTGGTTCCCCCAGGTGAGCGCCCAAGCTCCATGCCGCCGGAAGCTCACAGGGAGCCGAACACGCGGAGCAAAGAGGTGAGCTGGGGCAGTATACATGAGCTGGGGCAGTATACATGTGCTGGGGCAGTATCCTTGTGCTGGGGCAATATCCATGTGCTGGGGCAGTATATCCATGTGCTGGGGCAGTATATCCATGTGCTGGAGCAGTATATACATGTGCTGGGGCAGTATATCTATGAGCTGGGGCAGTATATCCATGTGCTGGGGCAGTATATCCATGAGCTGGGCAATATCCATGTGCTGGGGCAGTATCTATGTGCTGGGGAAGTATATCCATGTGATGGGGCAGTATATCCATGTGCTGGGGCAGTATCTATGTGCTGGGGCAGTATATCCATGTGCTGGGGCAGTATGTCCATGTGCTGGGGCAGTATATCCATAAGCTGGGGCAGTATATCCATGTGCTGGGGCAGTATATCCATGTGCTGGGGCAGTATATCCATGTGATGGGGCAGTATATTAATGTGCTGGGGCAGTATATCCATGTGCTGGGGCAGTATATCCATGTGCTGGGGCAGTATATTAATGTGCTGGGGCAGTATCCATGTGCTGGGGCAGTATATCCATGTGCTGGGGCAGTATATTCATGTGCTGGGGCAGTATATCCATAAGCTGGGGCAGTATATCCATGTGCTGGGGCAGTATATCCATGTGCTGGGGCAATATATCCATGTGCTGGGGCAGTATATTAATGTGCTGGGGCAGTATATTAATGTGCTGGGGCAGTATCCATGTGCTGAATACTGAATACATTTAGAATGTATGTAGCATGTTTGAAAAAGCAAAAACAATTGGCTAAATCGCAAATAAAATCGCAATCGCAATATGATTATTTTGTCAATATTGCACAGCCCTAGAGGGGACCCTGCCCCAGAGTTTACAATCTAAGAGGAGAGGGGACCCTGCTCCAGAGCTTACAATCTAAGAGGAGAGGGGACCCTGCCCCAGAGTTTACAATCTAAGAGGAGAGGGGACCCTGCTCCAGAGCTTACAATCTAAGAGGAGAGGGGACCCTGCTCCAGAGTTTACAATCTAAGAGGAGAGGGGACCCTGCTCCAGAGCTTACAATCTAAGAGGAGAGGGGACCCTGCCCCAGAGCTTACAATCTAAGAGGAGATGGTTGAGGAGAGGAGATATGTGTGTGTATGTGTATGCAGGGAAGGTGAGTGTGTATAAACATATGTATCTTTGCTACAAAGCCACAGTGTGGCATAGCATTGATTTTAGGCTTCTGTGTAATAACAGATCCAGGATGCATAAAAGTGAGACAGAGGTCATTTGCATATTCTACCCAGAATTCCTTGCTGCATATGGGGAATGTGGCACAGGAGCTCTGGGATGCAATTATTTGAATTGATGTGATGTGCAGGAGGCTTCTGCAATAATAAACACACACTTTGCTACCTGGCTTTCTCACTTCCTGTCTTCTAATCTTCCATGCCTAATTCTCAGGGACTTCAACATTCCCATTGATGATCCTTCCGCCCCTGCTGCCTCCAAACTTCTTTCACTCACGTCCTCCCTTGGACTCACACAATCCTCCCTCCTCCCTACCCACCGCGATGGTCACGCTATTGACCTTGTCTTTTCCAACCTCTGCTCCATTTCTGAGTTCAACTGTCGCCCTTTCCCCATCTCTGACCACCACCTTCTCTCTTTCAACCTATCTGGACTTCCTAAACACCCTGCTCCCCCACCCCGCACACACACTCGCAGAAGTCTACATGCTGTGGATCCCCATCAATTCTCCAACCTACTTCACCACCTCCCTCACACCTCATCCTTCACCTGCCCTGATGCTGCCACTAATCACTACAACACTACGCTTATCTCTGCTCTAGACACTTTTGCTCCTCTTCGACTCTGTAAGGCCCCACGCCGCCAGCTTCAGCCCTGGCACACCCTCCAGACACGCTATCTGCAAAGATGCTCCCGCACCGCAGAGCGTGCCTGGAGGAAATCCCGCTCTGAAGCTGATTTTGTTCACTTCAAGTTTATTCTCCGGTCATACACCTCTGCCCTCCACTTGGCCAAACAATCCTTCTTCTCATCTCTTATATCTATGCTGTCCTCCAACCCTAAACGGCTCTGGTCCACCTTCAACACCCTCCTCTACCCACCTGCACCTCCCCCACACAGCTGCCTTCAGCGCTCAAGACCTGGCAGACTACTTCCTCAGTAAAACTCTAAATATCAGAAGCAACATCCCAACACAAGATAGTTATCTGCCACCTCCACTCCCACAGGTCCCCTCTGCCACCCTCTGCCGCTTCCTCCCAGCCACTGAGGAGGAAGTCAATTCCTTATTGTCCTCCTCACATCTCACCACGTGCTCGCTCGACCCCATTCCCTTACATCGAATTCCTCCCCTCTCCTCCTCCCTCACCCCTGCTCTCACACACATCTTCAACCTATCTCTCTCCACTGGCTCCTTTCCATCCGCCTTCAAACACGTGCTAGTTACCCCTTTACTAAAGAAACCTTCCCTCGATCACAAGTCTCCATCCAACTACCGCCCTGTATCCCTGCTTCCCTTCACATCAAAGCTCTTAGAAAAACTAGTCTTCAACCGCCTCTCCCTCTTCCTGTCCTCCAATTCCCTACTTGACCCCCTGCAATCTGGCTTCCGTCCCCTACACTCAACTGAAACTGCCCTCACCAAAGTCACCAACGACCTCCTAACTGCTAAAAAACATGGCCACTATTCTATTCTCATCCTGCTTGACCTCTTGGCTGCTTTTGACACTGTTGACCACCCCCTCCTTCTACAGACCCTCAACTCTCTGGGTCTCGGTGACACTGCACTCGCTTGGGTTGACTCCTATTTATCCAACAGGTCCTTCTGTGTGTCCTTTGCTGGTAACTCCTCCTCCTCATTGCCTCTATCTGTTGGTGTACCTCAAGACTCTGTCCTTGGTCCTCTGCTCTTTTCCATCTACACCTCCTCCCTGGGCAAAATCATCAACAGCTTTGGCTTTAATTACCACCTCTACGCTGATGACACTCAGATCTACCTCTCTACCCCTGATCTCTCTCCTCCTGTCCTTTCAAAAGTCAGTGACTGTTTATCTGGCATCTCCTCCTGGATGGCCTCCCACCACCTAAAGATCAACATGTCAAAGACTGAGCTCCTACTTATTCCTCCCACCAATGCCTCCCCACCTCCTGACTTCTCTATCACGGTGGAGGGTATCACCATCTCCCCATCAAACCAAGTTTGCTGTCTTGGAGTTACACTTGACTCTGCTCTTTCCTTCATCCCCCACATCCAGTCTCTTTCCTCCTCCTGCCGATACCAACTGCGTAATATTTCCAGAATTAGGCCATTTCTTACCGCTGTCACCACAAAACAACTCATACACGCCCTGGTAATCTCCCGACTCGACTATTGCAATAATCTCTTATATGGCCTCCCTCTGTCCCGCCTCTCCCCCCTACAATCCATCCTGAATGCCTCCGCCAGGCTAATTCACCTCACCCGCCGCTGTGTCTCTGCCGCTCCCCTCTGCGAGTCCCTTCACTGGCTCCCCATCCACTGCAGAATTAAGTTCAAAATCCTTATCCTTACCTACAAAACCCTCACTAACTCAGCGCCCCACTACCTGTCCTCACTAATCACCAAATACACCCCAGCCCGCTCCCTAAGGTCAAACAGTGACCTGCGCCTAGCTTCTCCCCGCATCACCTCTTCCCATGATAGACTGCAGGATTTCTCACGCGCAGCCCCCACTCTCTGGAACGCTCTCCCTCGTACTGTCAGACTTTCCCCTAACTTCTCTTCCTTCAAACGCTCCCTTAAAACGTTCCTATTTAGGGAAGCCGACCCCCCAACTCACTGACGCAACCATCAATCACTCTCACCTTACAGTCCTCTCCTCCTGTTTCCAACCCCAACCCTCCTAGATTGTGAGTTCCTACGGGAATAGGGCCCTCATCTCCTCCTGTACTGTTTGTCAAATGTTGTTCAATGTATTGTAACCCTGTCTGTACTGGTGCTTATTGTACAGCGCTGCGGAATATGCTGGCGCTTTATAAATAAAGAATAATAATAATAATATATATATAAAAAAAAAATCGGTCAGCCGGGCACTCGTTTCCCTGGGTGGCTAACTCCTAGGAGGCCCCCAGTAAGAGTAGATGCTTTCTGGCCTCAGTGCTTAGCTCCCATGAACAGGATACATGGAAAAAATATGGATGGGGAGGCACTTGAGGACTTGATAAAAATAAAATTTATTGAAGAATCGTATAAAAACCAACGTTTCGGCCCCTAAAGGCCTATATGTGTGTGCGTGTAGGAAGGGGGGCTGATGTGTGTGTGTGTGTGTGTGTGTATATATAGATATATAAATATATTTGGAGTGGGGAGCCTGGTGTGTGTGCCAGTATTTGTAAGGGGGGGGGGGGGGTCATGGTTTATGTATACAGAGCTGGCTCTGTGTATACAGAGATGGCCTTATAAAAAAACTTTAGTGCCTTGATCCTGGGTGTGTGACTAGTGTGGTGCATTGAATGGCATTAACAGACTAGAAAGTGCAACGCTCAGATCAGACACTTACACCTTTATTCTTCATTAGACTTGCATCATGTTTCGCAGTGTCTGTATTACTACGCTTTATTTTATGACTGTCCCCTTCATGACATTTTCAAAAGGGCAGAATATGGATGCCATTAAAATTATGCCACCCCCTGAAAAATTTCTGCGGACAAATGGCTGTGTGTGATGAGAGCTGTGTGAGTGTTGTATGTGTGTGAAATAGTAACCCTAAGACATGCAGAAATAGTAACACCAACACTAATCCTAAACCTAAAAGTAAGCATAATTGTAAAAAAAAGTCGAAAGAGTAACCCCAACATTAACAGTGATCTTAACCCTTATGATAAACGTAACACTAAGGCTAGGGTCAGACTAACGCATTTTTCGCGTTGTCCGTGAAAAAGTGCGTTCGAACGAATGGACGTATTTTTTCACGGAATACGTGATAGCGGTCATACGATGCGCATTTTCGTCCTTGATTTTGTACGGATCATCAATAAAACCCTTTTTGCGTCTGAACGTTATGTTGGCCGGACATTAGCAGTGTCTGACGTCTCCTAATCACGCAAACACGCCGCTATGCGGACGCAGCGCACTCTGTACGTCAGTAGTAGCGGTTTGACGTTCTAGAAAAAATGCGTTCGTTTGCCACTTGCGTTGCGCGGACGAACTTTCGTGCGGCCGTTCTTCGTATGTTACCCAGCATTGGACGTCATTTGCTGCTAGCACGGCCGTGATTTTGTGCGGTTAAACGCACGTTAAAAATGCTTTCGTCTGACCTTAGCCTTAACTTCTGGTATATGGGTATTGAGAAGGGGTACGAGGAGTATTATAGAGGAAGAGGAGCTCAGGGTGCATAGTTAATATATGGGGAACAAATACACAACCTGACAACGTTTTTTTAATTGTTCTGATATCGGAACGAAGACCAAAACTTTCAGATCGATTTGAATCGAACATTTCTGAATGCAAAACAATTAGATTCAGACATATTCCAATTCTGAACCATGCACATGTCTGATACGTATAGAGGCACAAAGTCTTAGGTGTGTGTTACAAACAGAAGCCCCAACGCAATAAGAAAATAAAAAATGTATATTGCAGCTGGCGTAAAGATATTTCTGAACAGAAAAAAAAATGTTGTGGCATTCTCTCGATTCTTTCGAGAGGTTCCTGCCATGACACATGCAAGGAATGACGCTGGTATGTCCATCCTATCGCAGCTACATTGAATACTCGCTCCCCCGGCATGATTCTGTTTGGCAATTGTTTCTGTTGATTTCTTTATGACTTTTACCTAGATAGAACATAGAAACATAGAAAAATGTGGGCAGATAAGAACCTTTCGGCCCATCTAGTCTGCCCAATTACATGGATACTTAACCTGGATTTATCTTTTGTTTAGGATATCCTTATGCCTATCCCATGCCTGCTTAAATTCAAATCAATGTTTTAGCCTCTACCACTTCAACTGGAAGGCTGTTCCATGTATCCACCACCCTCTCAGTAAAATAATGCTTCCTGATGTTACTTTTAAACCTTTGCCCCTCTAATCTAAGACTATGTCCTCTTGTTTTGCTACTTTGTTTCCGTTTAAATATACATATATATCCACATATAGATCTGGTGAATTTTCCCCTTTCTCCCACCTTGAAGTGAAGCAGGTTAAAGGGACGCAGACTGATACACAATACGAGTACCTGGCTACATTTCAAACGCTCCGTGACATGGATCCGCTCAGTTTTACATCTGACACTATAAAATGTAAGGAATGTGTTAATCATCTGTTACTTTGTCTTTCTCCAGATGGCTAATCCACCTCAAACCAGGACACGGCCGCCTCCACCTTCCCAGGGATTCACCAGCGACTCTGTTTAGAGCAGGAGAGTTTTTCTTCAAATGTTTTTGCTTATTTTTTGATTCTCTTTGTTGGGAATAAAGACAGAAGTGTAGTTGCTCATATCCTGAGCCTGACTTACAGCACCATAACCCGGAGGGTACAGGAAAACTGGAAGAAAGATATTGGGGGGAAATGGCAATGTTTGGGTTGGGGTGGGCGCAATAATACATGTGAAATAATCTCTGTGTGATAGAAAGGACCTGGAGAGAACATATGAGAATGTGATCTGCGTCCTCAATCCTATGGTCTGTATGAAAAACATAAATCATTAATTGTTGACCTTTTTTACAACAAAATAACTTTTTTTTTTTATCTGTATGAAATCTTCTGCCCTGTGCTGTCACCCCGTTCCATTGTAAGACATTCTCGTAACGTTCTGGTGTGTTGGTCCACAGGCTGCGCTATAAGGTGCGTTATTTCCAGCACAAAGCATACACATAATATAAAATCACCCTGAATCCTGGGGTCATGGGAGGGGACTCTGCACCTGCAGCAGACTTCATCCACTCGTGTTTGCAAATTACCACATTCTGGGCCAAACTCAGTTAGAAAATACATTCTTGGCACCGGCGGGCTGTGTTTTTTCATTGTACTAGGAGGACATGCGTTTACAATATGTATCAAATGCACCGGTAAAAGCGATGAGGGGGAATATACTGCGAAAGTTTTCTGCGGCTCAGAAAACGGGGCGTCACCGACTGCGAGGAATTTTACCTTTGCTGTTCATAATTATTTTGATTAAAGAGATAAAGGCCGATCAAAAGCAAATGAAACGATCAAAAATGAAGGAAGGGGAGGAATGGAAAATAATTTTTACAGATTAACAAACAGGCAATACACAGTAACAATCAATGCATCACTAACAGCGAGTGAAAAACCAAAACACCAAATCACAACATACCAACATTTTACAAAAATACACACAATGTATAACATTTTGTTACGTTGCAGAATCGGACACAAAGATGCCTTTTTGGGTTGTTTACCAGCCCACATTTTATCGGAACAGGATTATTTTCCAGTTGGTTGACTGAATCGCTCAACAATCTGAAGAAAATATTTGCCACAACATGCAAAATCTTTAAAAAAAATAAAAGCGCAATAGAATTAAATCGAGCTCTGAGTTAGGGGTCTCGGGGTCTTTTAAGATGTGTGTGATGGAGGAAGAGCTTTCTCACAGCTTATTCATCTTTCTGCCGTCTCTTGATTGCCTGTTCGAACGAAAGCTGGTTAGAATTTCAAATGAAAATCGTGCAATCGACTGAATGTAAAGCAGGCGTGAAAGTGGCAGAAGAAACAGGTGACTCTCCAGGAATCACCCGTTTGAGAAAGAGTGTCTTCTAGCCTCTGACCAAGACCACTTTCTGTTCCAACAGGCACACAGGTCATAGCAACTTGCCAACCAGGATTAGATCTAAGCTGGGAGGCCTTGCATCCTATGTCCACTGTAACCAGATGCAATCTGGCAAGTCTTAGTTCCTGTGTCCACCAGGACAAGATCCTGACCGGCACATCATGGTTCTTTCTCTTTTGTTCACCAGGACCAGGTTCTGGCTGGCAGGTCATGGTTCTTTAATTTGCCAATAAACGTATTGGATGGTGCATCTATTGTGTCGTATTCTTTAACATTGTCGGCCACAGAAGATTGATATTTTAATTGAGCCTCTTCAAATTGATATTCCCCATCACCTTCTTATCTACCACAGACCTGAAATAATGAGGGGCGCTACATGGTGTAGTATTTTAAAAACTCAAATCAATTTATTAAAATAAAAGCACAAACTCCCATTCTGTAGGGCACATTCAAAATGTGCATATACACCTTGGTCTCAAAGACCCAGACCTCCCGATATTGATCCTCCAATTGGTCCCCAAACTGTCCACCGATTCTACTGGCCTCCTAGATGGATCTGGGATAACAGTCTGCTTGTCCTTCTGACCCAATACAGTCACTCAACGAGTTTCGTGATAGTCTCACTTCATCCGGAGCATGACTGCAAATGAAACCCAGCTTCTTTTGTAAGCCTCACAACCTAAAACCCAATTTAATTATTATCAACAGCTGGGGGTACTCATGATATCCCACTAATCCTTGGCCGCGATTCGGATCCTCCGCGCAGGCGCAGTCCAAACCTCCGCCCACTATGGGCATTCGCTATCTTCTCTCTATCCTCGACCGTTCTTTCGATTCCCTGCGCTTGCACAGTTCAAATCACCACTCATTGGACCATATTCTCCCTAACCCCATTGGTCCTTATCAACGCTTGCGTTTTAGAACGGTTTTCAACGTAATTTACTGGGC
Source organism: Leptobrachium leishanense (assembly GCA_009667805.1). Taxonomy (NCBI): domain Eukaryota; kingdom Metazoa; phylum Chordata; class Amphibia; order Anura; family Megophryidae; genus Leptobrachium; species Leptobrachium leishanense. Next base: position 15,250,397 of record CM019072.1, read on the forward strand.
AAATACCGATCGCACCAACAATTTCAACAAATTTCAACAGACATACCCACAATCTCGACCCCATTCTTCGCATTACCCTTTTGCTCTCATTCTACTACCAGATCAAAACATTTACCTTCAAAGGAACAAACATGGCGCCCCCATTCCTCTATATAACTACTTTCAAAGTAAAAGTATTTATATAGAGGAATGGGGGCGCCATGTTTGTTCCGTTAAATGTAAAGGAAAATGTTTTGATCTGGTAGTAGAATGAGAGAAAAAGGGAAATGCGAAGAATGGGGTCGAGATTGTGGGTATGTCCGTTGAAATTTGTTGAAATTGTTGGTGCGATTGGAATTTGCCCGGTAAATTACGTTGAAAATTTTAATCTTCTGTGGCCGACAATGCTAAAGAATACGACACAATAGATGCGCCATCCAATATGTTTATTGTCATTTTTCTACATGAAGAGACTGGTGGTGATCTCTGTGGATTGGCAGCAGTGAATGAGGGATCTTACTAACTTTCATTTTTTATTTTTATATGGTTCTTTAATTTGCCAGGATCTGATTCTGGCTGGTAGACCTCAGTTTCTTTGTCCACCATGACCAGTTCCAGGCTGGTGGATCTTTGTTAATACTGAGTGTCTCGCTATCTCCTGCTCTATAACAAGTGAGGTGGTGTCGACTCGATTTATTATATTAGAGAGCAACAAATAGACACAGGCAGTAATGGGCCTGGTATCATCTCCTGGAGTCCACAGGTCTCCATGGAGACTTGCGCGAGCTCACGTAAGCCGGATCGCACAGGGTCAGTGGCGGTACATTGATGAGTCATTATGATTTACGAGTGGGGTCATTATACTGAATGGCTCACTTGGAATAGTACCCTAAATAATTTGAATGTTACTATTCAGAAACCTATTACTTAAAACACCAATTGATAAAAAACAAGCCCAAGTAGAGAAAGGATCTGACGTTTTCATGTAGGCAAATTCTAGGGCAAAACTCTCGCAGTGGTACAATTAATTATTAACCATTGGTTTCTGTGATTCTGTTATTGTTCCACATCCAAGTCACAAATCCAATGGTTCAGTAGAACATAGGATTGTGCTGTTGTTTTCGTGCCTGCACAAGGTCAGACTTATGTATTGGGAGGAACCTACCATTGGCATCTTTTGGTCTGGCTCCATTGATTTCATGATCCAGTTGACCCTGCTGTTGGACCATACATGTCGGTCTATAACTTCGGAATTTCAGACACTCGCCTTTGTTTACTCTTTATCATTTTCATCAAGGCTTAAAGTTTTGGTCTCTAGGATCCCACCACAAAAACCAAACATTGATTGGTAAAATGTATTTTTCTACTAGTGAGTGCTTCATTCTGGGTTGTTTTTTTTTGCCTTCTTTTGGATCAACAGCAGTAGGTGATTCGTGAAAGGCTGAACTTGATGGACGCACAGGTTTTTTAATCCTATATAACTAAGTACTACTGAAGTGGTAGCACTGCTCATCCAGATATAAAGACTTAAGTTCGTTCCTTGCAGACGAAGACATCCCAAATACAACTAGGAATGTCATCTAACATAGGCAAAGATATTGGTGAAAAGAAGGTTTTTCACAAATGTCTAATTCCTTATTTCCTGTCAGTTATTGGGGGGAGGAGCAGAAAACAGAAAGGACCTGGTGCTCGGTGGCTTGATCTGCCAGAGAATGATAAAGAGGATGAGGAAAAGGAGCGCCAGGAATTATCTCCCTCTGTCTCCTCTCATGTCACCGGGGTACATGCCTGCAAAAATGCAGAGACCCAAACACCTAGGGCCACATTACATACTTGGTGCTAACGTTTGCGCTCACCTGAGTGAGCGTTAACGTTAGCCCGAGTATTTAACGCAAATTACAATCCAAACGGTAATGGGTTAAGTAACCCGTTTGCGTTTGGTATCTTGCACATTCAGCGCGAGGTTACTGTACTTTGCGCTCCCGATACTTAACATGGGGAGCGCAAAGTGTTAATCAGCGCTGGATTACAAAGTCCTAACGCTGACTAACGTCCGGCCGCTGTTAACAAAAGTTAAGCAGAGCCAGGACTTGGTGTTAATTGATTCCGCTTCTGCAAAATCCGTTAACACCAGCCAAAAAAACACCAGCCAAGAAATAAAAAAAATAAAATACTCACCTCCTGTCCCACGACGTGGACCACGGGTCTGTCTGCCTCCTCAGTCCGGCGGGAGCAGGGAAAGACTAGGGGGAAAAGTCCACCAGTCTCCCCCTGCGTATCACTACGCTGACCGGACGGATTTTGCAAGGCGAGATCCGACTGGTCATGTGACCGCCAGCGTCTGCTTCAATAGAGTCCTATGGACTCCATTGAGAGGATGCGCGCAGCTGCGCTTAACGCTGCGCTTAACACTGCCGTGCGCATCCCGGGGGTTAACGCGCGGTAACAATGCAGGCAGCATTTTTTGCGCCTGCATTGTAATCTAGCGTTAAAATGCGGGCGCAGTTTTTCCTCCCTAGCGCCCGCGTTTTAACGCTAAATTACAATGCAGGAGCAAAAAATTTCATTTAGCCCGTACCCTGGATAAAAGACATGACTGTCCTCTAATAATTGGAGACAAGAACAATTCACACAATACTAAACTGCGCACAAGGTGCTCCTTCTGTTTTTATGCAAAGTGCCACCAACACAAACCTCAGCCATATCCACGCTTCTATGATTAAAGCGCATGAATTATGGGTGCTCGGGGGAATGCAGGAAAACCGCATCACAGGACAGAAAGGCAATGACATGCAAGAGCAGATTGTAACACTCATTTGTTGGCAGAGTGCCAAGCACAATCTACAGGTTATGGTGTGTCTTCTACAATGAAGAGGACCTTGACATTTCCAGTGAAACAAGCAACAAGTACACCTTAGCCTTAATCTCCAAGCATATACTGTAGGCACAGCGGCTGTAGTTTTTGTCGCCAAATTTCCCTACATTTGTATTTTTCCCCGAATGGGTCATGGGATGAGTAAGGTACTATTGTATATGAGTAGAAGGTTACTGTTCATGCCCAAAAATAATAATGGGAGAGAGGCTTTACCTTAGGAAGGCATCAGGCGATCTCCTGTTTCCACCAGATTAAAAAACCAACACGTGATGAATAGAAATTTTCGGTCAGAGCTTTCTTGCAGAAAACATTCCAAGATGAGACCTAAAGATGAAAAGCAGCACAGGCCGATTAGCGTCCACACCTCGTGATAATACTAATAAAGACAAAGAACCTTGTGCCTAAGGTGAGAAATACACTGGTACATCTGGGCAAAACAATACGATGTGCCGTTAACAAAATGCCACTGATCACCCAATCTAGGATATTTTCCAGGAGGGTCATTAAATCCCCAGCATGACCACCACTCTTATCCCCCCCTTCGAAAACCCCTTCTATAGAGGCAATCGGACAACGTAGGCAGTCTCAAATTAGATTACTAGCTGGAGGGAGGCGAAAATAATACGATATAAACCAAAATAGGCTCATTTAACCTGAGAAATAATCCTTTGTCCACTCAGTTCATGTGAGAACATCAAGGTCAACTCAAGGTCTCAGCCTGATCGACCAATTTTATCTTGAGAAGATCAAACGTAATATTCTATTAAAAGCAGATCCTCCACGTTTATTCAGCCGGTATCCCCCTTCCTCCCCTCGTCCTTCCTCCCCGTGCCCATACAGTCTGTTTTTAAGTACCTCTGCTTAGTAAAAGTCATCAAATATCATTGGGAATTATTACAATTTTTTTTAACTGCTCTAAAGAATTAAATCCAAGAGCAAAAGGGAGAGAAAGAGCGAATAAAAAAAAAAAGAGAGCGAGTCGCAGGGAGAGAGAGAGAGAGAGAAAGAGTCAGGTTAAGCTCAAAGGCAGAGAGAGCGAAATGGACCAGATTATACAAAATTAAAAAGCAAATGCGAGCAGACAATTTGTGCCGAGTGATTGCAAGCAATTACAGCTCGGCTTTTCTGGGAGGAAGGGTGCATTATTTCAGCTTAAAAGGAGACTTTATTCATTCCTGATCAGCTTCTCCTGCCATTCTCTTTTATTCTTGGCTATCAATTTAAAAATAAATAAATAAATCTTTAGATGTTACATTTTCAACCCCGCTGAATGAAACCCTCAGGCTGTGAGTAGGATTTAAACTTCCCGTCCGCTCCTTCTATGGCCCCTGAAAAACCAATTTGCTAGTAGGAGAAAAAAAATGCAAAACACACACACACACACACACACACACACAACACTGAGCATGTGTTTCTTTTGGAGGATAGCTTCAATCACGCTGTAATTGTCAGGCGGAGGGCAGCTTTGATGTGAGGGATTATTATTATTATGCCTGTAATGCCTGCCTATGAATATCACAGCTCTGATATAACCCAAACACATTAAGAGGGTCGATGCCCAAACGGTGCCAGGGAGGCCACCACGATGCACTACGACAAAAAAGAATCCCAATGACGAAAGCGGAGGGCTGGACCAGTTTCTCAGAAAGTGAGTTTGCGGATGAAAAATGGTAAAAGTCAAGGAGCACCCGTTGCATAACGCATGACATGTGGGCTTTTATGATCTCTATTCTAATGTGCGTCTTCTGATGGAGTATCGAGCTGGTGGAACCGTTGGTCTCCAAACCTCATGGCTAAATCTCCGCTCTGGCACAGAAACACCTATGTCTTGTAATGTTAATTCATGGAGAAGGACCTCGTAGAAATCACAAAACAAGACTTTAAAACACTGGTTCTTGGATGCATAAGACATAAGGTCTGCCTTTCGTCCATCTGTTTTATAATTTCCAGATATTATATATCTTTACATGCAGTCCCTTAGATATCTGAATGCTTAGAATTGTTAACGACAAGAAGTAAGGCAATAGAGACATCAGTCCATCTTGGCCAACTGACCATGTAAAATCAATTTGGAAGTTGATCTGTGACACAAATAGATCTGCAATTTTACAAACTATTATACAAAGGTTTTTGTTTCTTTGCACAAAATAGAATCTGATTATAAGTTGATTTGGATATGTTTCTAATTCAGATGGGTCTTCGTTACTGACCGCTCATCTTCTAAAGAGGTTGCATGACGCAATTCCTTTCATCCAACTACTGTACGCCAAGTGTTATAATGATATCTTAAAATACGAAACTTCAGGTGACACTTTCACACGTGAAACTTGGCATCACACCCACATGAGATCACAACTTGGAAAGAAAAAGGTTTGGTTTGCTTTGAGGTTCTTCCTGTAGTCGGTCAAGGTTAGGTTTAGAAAAGGGAAATCTTTCAAAATCTGGACATCTTTTACACCTGTCTCTGACCCTTTAAAAGTTAAAGGCATATAGAAAAAACATGGTAAGCATGGCATGTTCCCATTAACTGGCATTTCCCAAAGTAGAGACAAGGAGTCGACAATCAGGCCGGCAGAGGAACATGGATTATCACGGTAATGGTGAGGTTCCAATGGAATCGGCCGTCAATGTCAAAACTATTCAACTGTTGAGTTTATTGAATAGTTTATAACGGATGTGTTGTGCCCCGCAATGTAGACTTAGGACATCATTATCATGCTCTAAAGCCCACCTCATCTTACCGATATGTCCTTTCCTACCCAAGACATCTCCATTAGACACCAATGTCCTCAACCTCTGAGATAGTCTTCATTCCATTGCATGTCCAAGATGTATGGAACTAGTGGGTTTTGCAGTATAAAACCTAATGACTCATTAGCCCAACCAGATGTTCCACAGATTCTCCCAAGCAATGAACCAAGTTCCTCTTGATGTTTGTTCTTGCTGAGCATTTTGGGATCAACACCCCGAACCATAATAATTCTCTCACACTGTCTAAAGACCTTAAAGAAAATCTGTAAATCAAGATCACCATCACTCTATAAATTGTCAAGACTTTGTCCATTCGTTTCTAAAATGATTTTACTAAAGACCCTCATATTGCAATGTAACAGTTTTCCTTCAACAGCAAAACATTTTTTCTGGTGATCTTCATCCTAAACCAAAGGCACATTGAATCCATAGAAAGGACTCCTGTCATTCTACATTAAGAATTGTGTGTCCTAAATCAAGGTCTACTCCATGCTATATCAAAGACTCATCGATTCCACATGTGGTCCTTGTTATTCTACATAGATGCCCTCATCAAACATGGAGGCGTGTGTGACCCCTACATCAAGGCCTTTTGCCTTATTTATCAAAGCCATGTGTATTCTGGTCCTCATCCTTCGTAATAACAGGCCCTTGTAAAGGAGATGTCACTGCATTCGGACCAGTCAGCATGTCCTTCACGACGTGAGAGCTCCGCGAGTATCATCAATAGGAACAAGAGACTGCAAAGTGCTTTTTTTACTTCCGTATTTACTTTTTATCGAGTTGTTCGGTGAGAAATATACCGGCAGTAAAACAAAATGAATTAGACAAACCACACATTTCTGATTAAAGAAGTACATCAGGTAAACAGTCCACGTGGAGACTAAGCATATAAAAGGCAGTAAATCAAGTATTACTCAGCCGTTTTTAGATTGTAGAAAAGACGGAGTTTGCAAAAAATTCTAATTAAAAGAAAGCAGGAAAGATAAGAGGAAAATCAGAAAGGAGTTATGAGAAAAGGAAAGGAAGCGCAAAAAGAACCAAAGGGGAAATGGCAGCTTTATGATGCACATACATATATAAACAAAAACACAATATACAAATGAACAATCACTCACATCTCTCTGTTAATAATTATCCCCTGCACAGTAAAGACCCAATGTGACTCTGCTCTCCTATGGATTTGTATCACCCACACCTGCCTAGTCCTCATTTGTCCTACATTGGCAATAGTCAGTCTATGCTGGAGTACTAAGAAGTTGGGGAAATTCGAGTTGACCTTCACTACCCAATGTATGCGAGCAAGGAGGGTGGAGAGTACCCATAGGCGTGAACCTTCTCGATAAAATGCACCGGCTTTCATTTACACATACACATTTTGGATTTTCTTATTTGGTCCCTAATAAAGAACATGGAAATTAGCAGCTTATGAAAATTACAGTTTGCAAGTAATTAAAACATAAAATAAAGGCTGTCCAAGAGTGTATCCCCATATATTATCAGGTGCTTATGGGAAATTTCCCCATTCCCCAAGTCATCTTTCCCCATTATAAGTGTTCTTTTTCTCATTATAATGTTCCTTTATCCTTGACCTAATTCTTAGTCTTTATTCATCATCCACGGTATGTTTGTCAGTCGTGTCCAAGTTGACTCTGCCTCCCTTTGTTGAATGATTTAACAAGCAGGTGATGGTCGTTTTTTAAGGACAAGTCTCCTCCAATGAATCCAACAATAATCCGCCATCGAGGTCCAACCAGTGTTCAGCCAATGCAGATCGAGTGGCCCTTATCCGGAATGCTGGGGACCAGAAGTGTTCTGGATTTGAGTTTTTGGAATATTTGCATTTACCAATGAAATATCTTGGGGGGCCTGGCCGGATGTGAACGGGGGCAGATGTGCTTTTGCTAAGCTCCGTTCACTCTTGCTGGAAACGGGGGATTTTTATCTAGATTCTCCACGTAATTTACCCTTTTTTGCATCCCTGACACGCCGGCCATCGGGTGAAGTGCTCCGGAGCCCGTTTCAATTCCCCCCTCCGGAGCTGTGCATCGAGATTGGGGTGCTGTTGTCGTCTCCCAGTGGGAGAGCTGCCGGCGGCCATCTTGGGACCTTCCCCCTGGCTCTGTCTTACCACACGCCTCTTCCTGCAGTGATCCCTCATTGTAACTGCTCCGTGTGGATGGAGGGCCCCTATCTACTGGCTGTTGTTGCTGCTCCTGTGGCGGAGACACGCAGGAGCATGAGGGATGGCAACTGCCAATATCCCCCCTCGGGGGCTTTGAGGCTGCCCTCACATGCATGTTAACCTTTCTGGAGTGACTTCTGGGGGATGAGGGGAGCCCGATCCTGAAGGGCACTTGGAGGCAGCTGATGGTGGCGCTGAGAGGTGATGGAGAGGGAGAGGTCCTGAGCAGATCGAAGCCGTGCACTAATTTACCTGAAGATGAGGCAGGTGCATGCTCTGACGGTTCTGCTCCGGCGCCTGGCGGGGGCTCGCCGTTCTAGGGACGACTTCTCTTTCGGCTGACGTATCTGGGAGACCTGCTGACGGGACTGATGACGAGCTGGTGAAAGCGATGGTGGTGGCCGTGACGCTTTCTCCGGAGGTCAACCTGGAGGCGCTGATCAGGTCTGATGGGCCCTGCACTGTGGGAAGGCGGTGTAGGCCTTGGCCTCGTGGCGCAGCTGGAGCGTCCACTGGAGCGTCATGGTGGCTGGGCGCTTCCTGTGACCCAGATGAGAATTGCACACTGGGAGGTGCACGGAGACCCAGTGTGTGGCTGGACACAGGATAAACCACTTGATGTACCTTTTGCCCTAGTCTTAGGCATACCCTGCAAAACTGAGACCCCTTCAGATGTCAAATTACCCCTCTTTTTTCCCGATTTTTCTTTTTTTAGAGAACCTTTTGATGTCTTTTGTTTTTTTTCTCCCCCCTCCTTGAGAGACTTTTTATTTTCCGATGATTGCCCCCCCCCCCATTTATGCTGAGAACTCTTTTTGATTTTTGGCAAGGCATTTTATTCTCTCAGATGACTCACTTTCAGATGTGATTATTACTATTTTTCCTGTATGTCCCCCCTTCCTCCATGTGCCCCCCCCCCACATTTTTGTTCCTTTGGCAATTTTGGGATGCCTAGGGTGACATAGCCGAAGCCAAGCACCTGGCGTGCCCCCCTGGGTACCCGGGCCTTGTGCCACTTAACCCCCATGGCCTTCTCCCACGGTCTTTGGCCGCATAGAAATTCGCCAGGATTGGCACACTACTGGCCTATGCCACTTTGTCCCCCCCCCCTTTATTTAGCTCATTCGGCTAATTTCTTAAACTGTGCAATCTTGCTTATTTACTGTTATATGTGATTAGTTCTTCCTCCAAGACGACATGCTCCGGTCCTGTGCGACCGTTTTTGACTTTATGAGAAGACTTGTTTTGCCCCTGCGAGGTCATTTTCATTTGTTTGCTTATCTTGCTGACTATCTTTCATAATAAAAAAAATTATATAATGAAATATCTTGGAGATGGGACCCAAGTCTAAACAGAAAATGAATCTACTGTATGATATATACGCACACAGACAGCCTGAAGGGAGTTTTACAACAGTATTTTAACATTTTTGTCCCTGTCACATTAGGTCAAGACTGGAATTTCCATTTGTGTCATGTTGCTGCTCAAACACTATTTGCATTTTTAGATTAGAGGTACTCAAAATGTACCTCAGTAATTTGAATGAACAAGAGTAAATGTGTTTGCTCTAATGTGATCTAACCTTTAGAGTCCATTCCAATTCTTCATGGAAAGTCACATCCCACAAGAATAAGGGGTACAATTTATCACGTGAATAATGTTTTAGGAAAAAACGTGAAGAACTTGCTTGGAAACTCAATGGAAACTATTGTTTCTGGACAAACATTCATGTTTGATAGGGCAATATCCACCTTATCGGACTAAAGAGAAGCCCAAGGTTTGGAGGGAGTGACAGAGGTGGTGCACGAGCCCCCTCAAATTAGTTTTTATTATAGCAAGACGCCACCGCTCCTCTAAAAGTGGACAAATGACCAGGCAACCAAGAATTCTCTAAAGAGGAGGACTGGGTCATTTTGTAACCACCATGTCATGTGGATCGCCAGTTAAGGATTGGGGAAAGAGAACGAGGCCTGTGAAAATAAAGTCAATTGTGGTGCATTCCCTCAAGTGCTGGTGCTACAAAAAAATAATAAAGATAAAATAAGTAAAATCACAGAAACAAAAGCTGCCAAAAGACAATACAAAAACTGTGACGTGAGGACAACAATTGGAAAATTGGTGCCAAAAGACAAAGCAGTCAGAAAATGTAACGTCCCATTGAAAGAGACATGGGAGGCAGCACATACAATTCACGCAACTCTAAAAAGGCTCATTTAAGCCATGGACCAAAAAGTGGTTGAATTTGCTGAAAAGTGCTGGCTGGAAGGGCATTTCTCTTGGTCTGGCAGTACGGATTTTGAAGGCATGCAGAATATAAATCATTAACACTGTACCCTGCTTAGGAAAACAAATTGAACATCTTTGTAAATAATACTGCCCTGGGTGAAATGAAGCAGTCGATAGGCTTCACACACACTGTATTAAATTGTGGGTCAATGTTTTGTAGCATAATGAGACCACATCATTTCCCTGAATTACCAACATATTTACTCATTGTGTCCAGCGCAAGAATGGAAACCGTAATGGGCTTCGAACTGCTGATGTGACTCGATGTTTGACAAAGCACTTACCTATTAGTGGAGCAGTTAAAAAATGGACAATTTAACGAATAAACATTGGAGGGGAAAAATACCTTGTACACTGGCAAATAATGACAAATTTTATTTTAATACGTAACTAATGCTATTGAAGGTTTTGTTGCTGCCGCTGCATGCCCTCGGCTGGAATTAGTATCCAGGGAGTCGTTTGGTTTTCCTCTCCTCTGATCTCTCCCCGCTTGGTAGGCTGCCTTAACGTGATACCATGTCTGTCTGCACGGTACAACAAAGCAATGTCCTTTAACCTCAGCATTCGTCTGAAGCAAAGGACGAGGATCCTGGAAGAAGGGAGAGGTATCCCTTGCATGCAGCAGACCTGCCGGCACAGAAACCTGCAACGTTTGTATTCCACTCAGTCCTGGAGGTTCTAAAATAGTTCTAATTATCCAAAACAAAAACCTGGATAAATGAAAGTCTTTTGTGTCTGATTATTTTGGGGGGCCGCTCTTTTTTTGTGTATGCTGAAGGCAGGCTTTCAGACACATGATACCCCCGCGTATAGAAGCCCGTCATTCCTCTGTGTCTCCCTTGCAGGACGTGGAATGAGGGCCTTCTCTTTGTCTCCATCCAACATTCATTTCTTCGGCAGGTCACTGCGGAGATGAGGTCACGGGGCAATCGGCACACCTTCGCCGGTGATATGCGGGACCCGGCTACTCACTAATTAGAAATGCAATCTCTCTAGGAGTGAGCCTGCCTGCCAATGTCCCTCACTCAAAATGATTTATTAGCAATTTGTACAAATGGAGAAAATGAGATTTCTGATTTCACTGCCATTTCAGCAATGAGATGATTGAAAGACAGCAAAGCCTGGTTGAATATGCAGATGACTAGCTCCCTCCCTCATTGCCCTCAATGGAAATAGTCCTCAGCAAACCGATACTAATTTCTCTGTTACTAGTTAAGCAGTGATGTCACTCACACTGCAGTGATGTCATCCGTTGACCAAACAAAAATGGATGCTTCTATAGCTATGCAGATGTTATGTATTTTTTTATTGATTAGATAAGAATAACTAAACCAGGAATCCTCTATTGGTGCTCACAGTCATTGGGGGGCTCCGGCATTCATCAGCTAATACCTTTACATGAGATTAATTTTATAAAAAAATAAAACAGAAATCTTGATCAGCAGCTACATATCAAACAATAACAGACTAAAGAGAGACACTCTATACTGTACAGCAACTCTCCAAATCCTTCAGAATAGGGAAAGAACTGACAGAATTAAACAGAATGTGATGTCACAATATATGATCTCACAGAAGTCAAAGAGCTGCTGCACGGACAACTGTGTACCTGAAGGTATTAAAACACACAGGAAACTGTGCTGTATATTTAAAAAAAGGTTGTAGTCAACATCACACTGATGATTTGGTCTGAAGGTATTTTATAGTGCTCCGTAGCAAAAAGGCTGGCCGTCCACTGGCTCCGTATTCGTGCGTTGGTGCGATCATCCAATATCGTCTGACCTTGTCCAAGCAATCCCACAACATGCAGCTGAATTTGCACTCTTCCACTTCCATCAGACAACTTCAGACAATTTGTTGCGACTTCATCAGACTGTCGATTTTACCCATTTCAATGGGATTTGTCGGACGGCGCCAGGACGATCTGGTACAATTTATAAGAAAAAGATGAATTGTATAGTTAAACTGCCGTTCCGCGGCGGGAAATTGTCCCATAAAGAAGTGATTCAGTTCGACAGGTGAAGCCCATAGGATGCAATGTAAAAAAAAATATTTTTGTTTTAATTTTTTTTTATTCAACAGTTTATTTTTTTCATCCGCAGCAAAAGCCTTATTATTTATTGTTTTTTTTGGAATTGTTAGACTTTTTTAGGCAAAATGTTTTATTTAAAATTTTTTAAAAAAAGGCAAGGCTTTTTTCCCTAGTCGAACTGGTCGTGTTTTTTCCCTTCAGTCCAACTGCGTTCGGCAATGCTGTCCTTGGTGCTGAACCTATTTCAGAACGAAGGACAGGGTTTTTTCCCCCTCCAGCCTATGGCGAGTTCTCTATTTTTTGCTGCGTTTCAGCGGAGCTGTCCTTGGTGCTGAAACCCCTTTTTTTCCCTGCAGCGGGATTTTTTTTCTTTTCTTTGTTTGGCGACCTGTCCGTTGTTCAACCTGGGTCGTCCACATATGCTTCCAGTGGACGATCCTGGTTGTGCGACAACGTTGTCCTTAGTTGGAAGACCAAGTTGGTCGTCCGACTACGGACCTAGTGGACGACCAGCCCAAACCTCACAGTAATGTGCAGTATGTATGAGTGTATAACCAAGCTCCACAGCAATAAATCTCACAGCAATGTGCGGTGTGTATGTGTATCACAGACCTCCACAGCAATAATATTCACAGTAATGTGTGCTGTGTATGAACATATCAGAGCTCCACAACAATAAAACTCACTATAATGTGCAGTGTGTATGAGCCTATTACAGAATACACAGCAATAAAACTCACAGTAATGTGTAGTGTGTATGAGCATATGATCAAGCTAGGCAATAAAACTCACAGTATTGTGCGCTGTGTTTGAGTGTATCACAGAGCTCCACAACAATAAAACTCACAGTAATGTGTGGTGTGTGTGAGCATATCACAGTGCTCCACAGCAATAAATCTCACAGTAATGTACAGTGTGTATGAGTGTATTGCAGAGCTCCACAGCAATAAAACGCACAGTAATGTGTGGTGTGCATGAGCAAATCACAGTGCTCCACAGCAATAAAACTCACAGTAATGTACAAGTATATGAGTGTATCACAGAGCTCCACAGCAATAAAACTTACAGTAATGTGCGCTGTGTTTGAGTGTATCACAGAGCTCCACAACAATAAAACTCACAGTAATGTGTGGTGTGTGTGAGCATATCACAGTGCTTCTCAGCAATAAAACTCACGGTAATGTACAAGTATATGAGTGTATCACAGAGCTCTACAGCAATAAAACTCACAGTAGCAAAGAAAAAAAAAGCTTCAGTGAATGTACTAGATTTATGTATAACTGACTTTTGTGCTCTCTAACCAGTCACACAAACAGCAGAAAACAAATCTAAATATTCCCGGTAACACACCGTCCTCCTGCCACACATCAGACAATGCCTTTATGTGAAATGTGGGAAATATGAAATGTGATTTATCGCATTAACACGCAGCCGCCTATTATATTATATCAGGATATTTTTTTTCTGGTGAATGGAGAGGTTGTGTGTCCTTGACAAAGCTAAGAGCATATCAATGACAATGCAGTAAACAAAAGTGTGATTAACTTGATTTTCAGATTCTCCTTGTCTCAGATCATGACATGTATACAAAATGATAACAATACGTAAACCAACACAATCCACTTGGCAATCTCACATCTCGGGTTAAGTAAAGTTCTGCTCAGAGTTCAGCGTGGAATCAACAGATATAAAATAGTAAAAAATTCATATATATAGCTTTTTTTTTCTGCCATGTTCCTGGAATAACATGCCTTTTTACGATGACACAATCATCGCCTGCAACCCAGGAACGCTTCTCTGTGGCATTCAGAGGGAAATTTCATGTGTGATCCCCATCATATGTACACTCCAAATCACCTGGCCAATGGTGAGCGCATGAAACGGCTTGCGAGGTTTGTGTTTTTGGCACCAGGTTCAGGAAATCTACACAGCACAGTGAAACTCGTCATGGATTGTTTGTCTGATCCATATAAAAATGGGATAAGAAAACATACATCTATGGACATGTATACAAATATAAACATATGTAATGGCTTTATTATTCGTCCAATTAACAAAGTAGGCACTGACCTGCAGAAATGGCATAAGACAAAATTTTTGGGCCTTAAATCTCATTTACACAAAATATGCAAGTTTTTCCAGAAACCATTCGACCACTCGTGCCAACATGTCCTGGTGGTGCATGCCCTCCTACTGTCTCCCTGTTTTGTGCAATCTCGTTTTTACATCTGATTGCCATTCCTTCATTGTTCTTGAAAATGAAGCCTCCTTGAAACGTGGCGTTTACCCAACACAGTGGGACACGTGCCGCCTGCTTGGCGAAGGAGCCAGAACTCACAGGGTGGATGTGAACGTGGTGCCTTTGTTAGCATTGGTGAAGAAAATAGAAAAAAATAAAATAAAAGAAGAGGGTCTACGGGCGCCCTCTACCCCGACAGTACGATCAGCTGCTGCTTCCTTGAACCACAGACTGGGAGGTGAAAACCAGAAATAAAGGGGGGACTAAGGGAAGCTAATCAACCCTAATTACCATTAGAGAGAAAGAAGTTGCAGGCAGCTGTTTGCCATTCCTAGGATGTATAGTATGCAAATGTCCACCATAGAGCCGTCACACTTTCTCTTTTTGTGGACACTGAGGGTAACCAAATTAGCCGTTGGCAGCCATAGTAATTGGGAGGTAGAGCTCCCATTAGGAGTCCAGCAAATTAGGAAGAATAATGGAGCGCGGGCTTTGTTACTGATAATAATGGAGGGACAAAGAGAGTGACCTTTTCTTCTAGCTGTGCAGGGCTGTTAACGCCGCTCACCTGCGATCTGTAAGCAAGTCACAGCCACGTCGCAGAAAGCTCGCAGGGAATGATGGCCCTCTCTCCCCCGTCAATAAAACAAAGTTCGGCTCCTCGGAGCTCTCCAAAACGATTACAAGCAAAGCTTGTCGCAATCAAACTCTTATCCTCACGGAGGTCTTTTCATATCGCTCGGTATCAGGTTGCTAATTTAGACTCCTGTTCTTTTCACTGGCATGCCTCAGCCGGTGACCGGCAGCCCTAAAAGCTTAAGGGTCTGCCTAGTCTCTTCCAGGCCTGAGGGTTAGAGTGTTTTGCTCGGCAGAAGACCACTTGCCCTCGTAATTCACTCTACGCCAGCCCCGGACATTCTTTAAGGTTTAGAATTCCCCTGAATTCAGCTTTTGCAACATTCTTTTCACAACAAAAGCAATAAAAATAAAAAGACCCCACCCTTAGCATAAGTGAGGGGCGCTCGCTGGGTACATTCTTGTGAGAGACAAGGACTTGAGACGATGGAAGATGCTTTGAAGAGTACAGCATCAAATGACCGTGGACTAAGGCGAGACGGGCATGAATGGCAGGCTGGTAAATGATGCTAAGGAAAAGAGAGAACAGAAAAAGACTCCCGGCTGCGTGCCTCTTCTTCATACACTTACTGGATTTCTTTATATAACTTCATCTTCAAATTAAACAGCACATTCCCACGGACCGTGACGCAGATGATGAAAAGAGGGGTTATCTGTCTGCACCGTGGGGAAGTGAACCAGTGGTCGTCAGGCACACGGCCATGTTACGTCATAACCGCCACTGATGGACCATGGAGATACACACTGCACCTACATCCTTTACGCAAAGATATGTATAGTGTATCAAAACGCTCATGGACATACGTGTGATTATGTTCTGCAGAATTCTGGGCTCTGTTGACACAGGTAAAAAAAACACAGAAAATACATTAAAAAATAAAGAAAAAAACACTTAACACGATGGCAGTGAGCTAGCCCTACGGTCATCCCCGG
This sequence comes from Leptobrachium leishanense, assembly GCA_009667805.1. Taxonomy (NCBI): domain Eukaryota; kingdom Metazoa; phylum Chordata; class Amphibia; order Anura; family Megophryidae; genus Leptobrachium; species Leptobrachium leishanense. Next base: position 15,266,313 of record CM019072.1, read on the forward strand.
CTCCCCTCCCTTCGTGTATATTTATACTGAACACAGAGGTAGGGAGTGGAAAGAGAAATCATTGATGTGCAGAGATAACTGCAATGTCTTGGGAGCGAAAATGCTGCCGAAGGCAAGGAAATAGAAAACATAAGAAAACCCACCTGAAAAACAAACTAGAGGCTTTCGAGCCTCCGTAAAGTCATTCACCTGGACACCGTAACATGGGAGGAGGTTTGTGCACGTCCATATTACCGGAGCTGCCGGCAAAGCCAACCAGGAGCACGGCAAGAACAAGCTGGAGGTGTAGACAGGATCCCAAAATCTATGAAAGAATGAGGGGAGGGGAACCACAGATTAGATTGGGAAAGGGAGGTCAGAGAAGTTAAAAATAAATGGCAGTAAATATAAACAAATCTATAAACACACGTTGTGTGTGTGTGTGTGTATATAAGCACATATTAATATATACATAAACTTATATATTTTATATACACGCACACATAAATAAGGGGTAAATCAGTTTATTCTTGTATTCTGCCTGGGTTATGTGAAGAAGCCACTGCTGACGAATATAAAATTCAGGGCAGAAAAATAAGAGGAAGAGCGCGAGAGAGAAGCGAACGACGTTCTATTATTTGGGACGTTGGTGATGCACATAGAGCCAGTCAGAAGATTAAATTAAGTATTATATCTGCTGACCCCATTGCCATGGTTACCGGACAGCAGAAAATATTAATCAAGTCGAGCCTTTTCAGCTGAAGGTACTAGAAATAAATCTGATAAATATAAATATAAATGGATATCATGGGCCTTCGGATGCGGCTGAATGCAGGCGAACCTCACGCTCCCTGAATGCCTGATGTCGCCGCGATGAAACCATTAATGGATTCCGGTGAAAACGCCAAGTCACGAGCCGAACCTCACAACAACGGCACATTCCAAAGAGGGCCACACGCCTCTCCAGACATTAATTCCGGAAAATACATATAAAAAAGAAATTCATTAAAAAACTGAAAACTGAATTCTGGCTTTTCCGTATGCGTAAATAATGGTACAGTGAGGTAATGAATGGAAACCGCAGCTACAAACTACTAAAACCTGTGTCGTCACATAGACAACAAAAAGGGAATAAACAGAAGAAGCGGGGGAGGGACCAAATATCACAGATTACCACTTGTCAATACTAACCATCCAATATATACTATCCATTGAGTCCTGGCAGGTGATAAATTGCATCTTCGTACATACAACAACACAGTTGGAAGAAACTAAGAAGTCCCCAATAAACAGTGTATAAATTGACCTTGAGGGTGTTGCTACCTCCAAGAATAAAACAAGGACAAGAGCAATGGTGGTAGAGTCAAATCCGGGTGAAATATACCTGTGTAAGATCATTCAGCACACTCACGTTTCAGAGAGCCTCAAAGAAAAGAGCGGCTCAGTAAAACTCGCTCCTGGATCAGACAGCTGATCCAACCTTCTTTCATGAAACAGGCCATCTTCACGGAGTGCTCTGGTTCACCATAATCATGAAAAGGGAAATAAGAGACCCGAGCACAGTTGGTAGAGCCCAGAAGGAAATAGCATGAATTATACTACTCACACTTTTAGGAGCTCAAGTCTATACAGCTCCTCTTATCCAACATATACAGGGTTAGTCAAAGAGATTTGAAAAGTTACCGCACATTCGGTGACTTTTCATTCCCCGCACTTTAGGGCGATTTGGCGATCCTAGTTCGCTGACCCTGCGGTGTATTCAGCAAGTACCGCATGACCCCGTAGTGCAGGGAAAACCCGCCAAAAACCCAGCGAACACTCACTGCAAAACCTGCCGAACACTCACCAAAACCCGCAGAAACAGCTGGATTAATCACACCGAACACGCCGGAGAAACCCGACTAGCCACCAATCACAGCGCAACATTTGGCGAGCTGCCTGCTCTCTGAATAGCCGAATGGCCAGGAAATGTACTGTAACCGTACGCAGAATTTCTGTGTTCGGTTACATTTCGGGGCCAGATCGGCTCTCTTTGAATATCCCTGTTAGTGTATGTGTAGGGACACCATCCATTCCTTTAACCGCTGACACTAGCGGGCAGAAAGTTAAACAACATATGTAACGTAATAAAGGATTTCTGATAATTTAAAAACAACGGTTATAGTTTACACCAAATATTACATGCGTTACTATCCATTTTATTAGATATACTCATTGTTTACACTATTCCCACTTTTTCTACATATATTGCCCAATCGCATACAGAAAACATAATATATACTCATTTATTTATGTATGTTTTACAATAACCTTTTAAACCAAACATACTTTTTTTTATTACTTTTCACATATTCAAAAATTAATGGCACCTCCACCTCTTTTCTTTATTATTGTCATATTCTCAGGGGTCAAGCTGAGCAGGAATGTGTGGGAACGCAGTTACTCCACTATTTTAGAAGAAGGAACTGAGTTCTCATTGCTTAACACAATATGAAGCTCTTACATAGGTGTTTAATCATATGTAAAGTCATAATATTATTTATTGTGCATGTTCAATAAAACACTGACTAAATGTAATCATATTACTATCAAAGTACCGGCTGGGTGGAGTAGAGGTAAAATCACTGCTCTGCGTGGCGAGAGCCTGTGGAGTCATGGGCTCGATCCCAGCGAGCAACCTCTCCAGTGAGTGTCCTTAGGCAAGACACCTAACGGTACATACTCGCCACCCAGGACATACTTGAAAACAAGAGAAATCTCAATGTATCCTTCCTGGTGAAATACCTTCTCAAAAAAATAATAATTAAAGTGTGGGTGGTAAGTTAAGCGAGAGATGATTTTTTTAATTAGGAAGGCAGAAATCCTGGAGTTTGTGCACTTATGTTTTAAAAAACTTGACCCCTGTATATACAGTATATAAACAAAATCACGAGTATAGCAGTCTGTAGTGATACCTTTTTTATTGGACTAACGTTACATTTAAAATACAAGCTTTCAAGAGTGATCCTCTCTTCGTCAGGTCTGGAAGCTTACTGATCAGAATCATAGAATTAAACATTGGGACATTATTCGGGCACACGGTTGGGGGTGTTAGATGTTGTGAATCGCCAAATGGCATGGTCAGAGTGGGCGGGAAAAAAAAAGAACAGCAAAAAAAACATTAAGGTGTCTCAGGCACATAAGACAACAGTGATAAGATCATGACTACTTCAAAGGGAAAGTGAAAGGACAAAAAAAAACAAAAAACAAGGAGAAAGAAAATCAAGCCCCAACCAGAATTATGAATATTATGTGACGTTACTATAATGGGTTAAAAAACCTGAATCTACATTAAGTCCTTGTTTTATACTGTTGAAATATGTGATCATTTTTATTTCATATGTTTTGCTTTCCCGGTGGTCTTTAAAATGTCCTTGAGGATTTTAATTCTGAGGTTTTGGATGGAGTGGCCTGCTAGATTGAAGTGATGTCCCACCAGGGTACAATATGTGTTTTCCCTGGTGGTTCTTGATAGAGTGTCTGTGCTGGTTCATCCTGAGATTTAGTTTAAGGCTAGTTTCACCAATATAGCAGCCCTTATCACACGCCGTGCACTGGATCATGTACACTACATTGGCAGACGTGCACAGGTATGAGCCCTTGATGTTGTATGTGGTTTTGCTGTACCGGGCAGTGCTGCTGTCATGTTGGCACAGTTTGCAGCGGGATTTGTTGCAGCGTTTGGTCCCAATCTGTATGTCATCCTGTTCCTGGGTGAGTTTTCTACAGACCAGTTTTTGCCTCAGGTTTGGGGGTTGCTTGAATGCCAGTAAGGGGGGCTGTGGGAATATTTATTTGAGTGCAGGGTCCTCTGTGACCAGTGGCTGCAGGTCTTGGATGATTTTGCAAATTCCCTCTAGAGTTGGGTTGTAGGAAACAACAAGAGGTATCCGTGTGGTGATTTTCTTTTCTTTGTAGCACAACAGCTGTTTGCGCGGTGTTTTCAGGGCAGATTAGATTTTTTTTAGAGATTGTCCTTTCCTTATAGCCCTTCCGCTGGAATGATGCAGATAGTTTGCTCAGGTGTTCATCCCTGTCCCCAGTGTCCGAGCAGATTCGGTGGTACCTGATGACCTGGCTGTAGATGATGCCTTGTTTCGTGTGGTTGGGACGAAAGCTGGCGTTGTGGAGGTAGCCTGTCTGTGGGTTTCCTGTACACAGATGAGTGCAGCCTGCCATTGGCAGCTGATATGGTACAGTCTTGGAAGCTCACACTGTGCTTTGAAAAATCCATCTTGAGTTTGATCGATGGGTGGAACGTATTGAATGCCTTGTGAAAGTCTAGAAGTCGTTCCTCTCCTTCTGTCCATATAATGAAAATGTCTTCAATGTATCGTAATATTTGTGTGGTTTGTGAGGGTGAGTGTTCAGGAACCTCTGTTCTAGATCTGCCATGAAAAGATTGGCGTATTGTGGTGACATTTTACTACCCATAGCAGTCCCAGTCATTAGTAGGTAGCAGCTATTGTTGAAGCTGAAGCAGTTGTGTGTGAGAATAAATTCAATCAGCTTGGTAATAATTTCACCGTCATATTTATGCAGAGTATTGTAGGAGGAGAGAAATTTGAGACAGGCATTGATTCCATCTTTGTGTGGGATGTTACTGTATAGGGATTCTACATCCATAGCAACTAATATAGTGTCGGCCGGTAGTGTCTGGATATCTCTAATTTTGTCGAGAAAGTCTGTGGTGTCCTGTACATAACTGGCAGTGTTGGTTACTAAGGGTTTCAGGATACCCTCTATAAGGCCAGAAATTAGTACTGTAAATGTGTCCATACCTGTGATAATGGGACGTTCTGGGTTCCCGGGCTTGTGGATTTTGGGCAGCATGTAGAAAGTGCCCATGCGAAAATTGGAAGGCACCCGATTCTCCAATTATTGCTGTAGCTGTTTGGGGAAGGACCTGATAAGTATGCCAAGTTGGGTTTTGTATTCTTTCGTTGGGTCTTGAGTCAATTTCCGGTAATAATTTTCATCTGACAGTTGTCTGTCACCTTCTGCAATGTAGTCTTGGATGTTCATGACAACTACTGATCCACCTTTGTCAGCTGGCTTGATGATGATGTTGTTGTTGCTGGATAGATTGTTTAGGGCCATCCTTTCTGCATGTAAGATGTTCGGTGGTGTTTTTTTCTGCTGCTGCTGTGTGGTAACCAGGGATGTCACTCTCATGCGTAATTTTTCAATATAGTTGTTTAATTTGTCATTGCGTCCTGCTGCAGCTGTGAAATCTTGGTTCCTAGCTTTCCCTTTGTTGTTCATGGTAGAATTATTGTCATTTTTGTCAAAGAAGAATTCCTTCAGTCTCAGTCTTCTAAAGAACTCCTCCAAGTCGGAGTATAACTGGGTGTGGTCCAATTTGGTGCTGGGACAAAAAGTTAGTCCTTTGGACAGGACTGCTTTCTTGGGTATGTATATATATTTCATGACATATGCTTGATACATGTATAAGGGAGTGTATTGAATCTATTTATGATGTGTGCGGATAAATGATATATGGTATACATTTGTGTTTGTCATTAGGAACACATGCTTTTAATACTGTAGCGTTTAATTCTTAAAGTAGTACTATGTCTTTTAACTTGTCCCCTTCTCTTTGAGGCATGATTAATAAATCAGGACTTTATTAAGTGTTTCCAGCAAAGCGTGGCCATCTGGAACGCAGATTCTGGATAATGGAACGCATAGGATCAAAGAACGATCTATATCGCGCATGTCTAGCAAGACGGCATATACTGTGCATGTCCAGATTAATACTTTTTGTTGCTCAAATCCTGAATTGTGAGCTGCACTGAGTATGCCAGTACAATGTCCTGTATCACGCAGGCCCGGAACTACAATGTATACTGCACAAACACAAAACTATATTATATGAGCAGATGCAGCGATTTAACTTATATGGAGGTATCATTGTTCCTCAAGAAGGCCGTGATCTCTATTATCATCAATGGTTTATAACGGTATGCTGATGTTTTATGCATTAAAGGAGAAGGGTGTTATGCAGATGTTGTTGAGAATCTGCTGATGCATGTGGCTTGTCTGGCAAAACAGTTTGTATAATTATAAAAAAAAATTTGTTATATTATCTAATGGAAATGTTTCATTATTTTAAATATTTTCCTGAACTCTCTGCTATGAGTGACAGTGAGTTGAGGATGGGCAGGTGTCCCTACACATAAACTATATGCTGAATAAGAGGAGCTGTTTGGACTCGGGCTCCGAAAAGTGTGAGTAGTATACTATATTTTGTTCTATATACTTCCATGCTCCAGTCTCTCATTTGCATTATCATGTGTCAGGGTGGCACCTGGCGCAGGCCATGGTGGGACCCCAGTTCAGGGGGTATTGAGCCCAGTATGCCTGGGTACCCAGGAATGAGTACCTGGAATATGTATCTTCTGGTAGTATCGGTGCGTAGTTCAAAGGATCAGGCAAGCGGATGGTCAGAAGATAAGCAGGGGGGTCTGGTACGCGAGGATGGCAATACAGAACAGGCATACAAGTTAACAGGTTGGGAGTGAACTCAATACTGAGGTGAGCTCCAGAATGGGGAGGGGTCCTTTATGGACAGACAGAGGTGTGTGTTGTGCATGCTTGGTGCAGACTTAATTAACCCATATCAGTGCTGGAAGTTACTGCAGACCTAAGGGCAGCACCTTTCCTGGAGCTGATCCAGCAGCAGACATGGTTCCTGACATCAAGATGACATTGGTGAAACAAAACTCCCAGTGATGAAGGCCTGTTTATTGAAGGAAGGTTGGAGCAGCCTGTCTAACTCTGGAGCGCTTTTCACCAAGCCACACTTTATTAGGCTCTCTAAAACGTGAGTGCGCTGAATGATCTTACACCCTAATATATCATCCTGATGTGACACTCCCACTATTGTTCTTTCCCTTGTTTTATTCTTCCAGCTCTGCAGCTCTGTTATACACATGCACATTAATTGGAGGGGACCCTAAAAAGACACAGCCTGAATATTTGGAGGAACCCCTAAAAGACACCTGTGCACCCTCAATACATGGAAGTGCTTCTTTTAAAGACACTATATAGAGAAGCCCCATAAGACACCTACATACCCCAAATATATGGAGGAGTCCCTAAAAAGACACATGCACCCCCGAATATATTGAGGAGCCCCTAAAAAGACACCCGCACATCCTGAATATATGGAGGAGCCCCTAAAGACACCCATACAAGCTGAATATATGGAGGAGCCCCTAAAAAGACACCCGCATATCCTGAATATATGGATGAACCCGTAAAAAGACACCCACACAACCTGAAAATATGGAGGAGCCCCTAAAAAAACACCCACACACCCTGAATATATGGAGGAGACCCTAAAAAGACACCTGCACACCCTGAATATATGGAAGTGTTCCTAAAAAGACACCCAGACACCCTGAATGTATCAAGGAGAAAAAAACAGCAGTACACCCGAAATATGTGAAGGAGCCCCTAAAAAGGCACCTGCACACTCTGAATATATGAAGGAACCCCTAAAATGACACCTGCACACCCTGAATATATGGAGCAACCCCATAAAAGACAACCGCACACCCTGAATATATGGAGGAACCCCCAAAAAGACAGCCGCACACCCTGAATATATGGAGGCACCCCTAAAAAAAGACATGTACACCCTGAATATATGGAGGAGTTCCTAAAGACACCCACACCCTCCAAATTCATGGAGGAGCCCCTTAATAGACACACCCACACACCCTGAATATATACAGGAGCCCCAAAAGACACCCACATCCCCCAAATATACGGAAGTGCTCCTAAAAGACACCTTCACACCCTGAATACAAAAAACAGCAGTACACCTCAGATATATGGAGGAGCCCTAAAAAAGTCTACACATCCCAAATATATGGCAGAAACCCTAAAATGCAGATAGGAATAAAGTCTGAACAGTCCCTCTTAAAACAGGGACACTTAGAAGATGTGTGCTCCTGAGTAAAACACAATTTAACATTTTTATAACTTCCAGATCTCTCAAATAACGTAATGAAGAATCATTGCCTGTGATGGAGAGAATAATATGGTTTAACAATCCGCACATTGCTGGGCTCTAATAGCACGGCAAGCTAATGATTAAATTGTTTTAATTGAGCTTCTCTGTCTATACCCATGAATTGACAGGCACGAAGCGGGGTTTGTCAATGTAGTTCCTGATTATCTGTAAATACACACAACGTTAGTCTGATCGGCTCTCGGAATCGTGTAATTTCTCTTGCAACGCAGAAGCAGCATTAGAACGTTTGTGACTTTTACGGACGCGAGAGCCGAGGTGAGGAAAACCCGGATTTCAAAACTATAGACCAGTGAGAAGTAGATCTGTCTACCCCAACAGACAGTTTGAGATTCCTATGATGCCCAGCCTTTGGCTGAGTATCCTGGGACATGTAGCTGTGGAATATTTGGGATGCAAGGTCAGCAGTCACTACCATAGATGATGCTGGTGCTAACCAGGAAAACACCTAAAGGATGGAGCCTAAAAGCGGCAGAACAGGGATAGAATAAAATGAAAACTAATAATAAGACACCCGGTTTACATGCAACGGCAAACGTTATATGCATTCTGCAGGAGTATATTCATAAGCCCTCGCCCCCCTGCAGTTCCACCATCATTTCTGGATGGAGAAGTGATTAACAGACACGGGGCCTTGGTCGGTTCAGGCCAGCTGTGCCATAGAAATTGTCAGCAATGACCAAAAGCACTCACAGAAACAATTGAATTTCTTGCACAGCGCCATCATGGTTGATATATTCTTTCAAGGTCATTACCCAAGGCTGGGAAGGTCATATGATTAACGAGTGACAGACCCGATGAGACCTGGTGTGCATGAGCGTCCTTCTTTTAATTAGACCGAGGATCTGCAAAGTGAGGGCTACAAACCGGAGAGAGGGGAGCACGAAACGGACTGGGGGCTCAATCTGATTTTTAAAAAAAAGTATAAAAATTTAACGACGAAATCATCAAATTACCTGATTTTGTGTAATCTTTTCCATATCGGATATTGGGGAATGAGTGTGTACGCACGTGCTCTGCACTCGTGTGTATGTATGCATGCTGTGCAAGTGTGTGTGCGCATACTGTGCAAGTTGCGGGTTTGTATTAATTAATGCACATGCATAGCACTCCGCTGATTTGCTAATGCCCTTTCCAATTTAGGTTTCAGCCAGGACGGTTAATATCCAGACATTTACTTTACTTAGGAGGAAACCCATTCTTGGGATGAATGAGGCAGGTGAACTTTTACTGGTATATGAATGACAGCACTGGAATTTACCGCGGCTCTAACGTCCCAGAATTATATTCTGAATATGTTTAAAGGAAAATAATAGGGGGAAAAAAAACCTCTTCTGCTGAGATCTTGTGAGAATTTGTGGCCGTCTCCAAGAGTTTAAGAAGACGGAGGATTTATTGTGAGGATGGTTAGAAGGCGGACAGACCTTTCCACAGACAGTGGATGCATAGCACAGGTTAGCTGTGATCTACTACAGAGTACAGAAGTCAACGTCCACATACAGACACCACGGACCGGAGAGCAAGAGGGAGCGGAAAACACTCAATGACAACCGGGATTCAATTTCCTCCTATCCAGATTAATACACAAGATGAGGGGTGGATAGACCGCCCTACACAGGGGTGGAGAGACAGCTGGACAGACTGATCAGGTGCATTTTATTTATCTTTAGCAGTCCTGAGTGACTTCAGGCTTTTATACTGTATTCAAGGCTCAAAATTTCCACTCGCCCACTAGCATTTGGCGAGTGGAATTTAAGTGAGGGAGAGTGGAAATGCACACGCAGGCAGCACAATAAATTAAATATAACATATCTGGTGAGCGCAAAATGAATGCTCTGGAGTCCGGATGTCTCATGCAGGCCCGCAGCACATCATATGATTATATAGGAGAAGCAAATACAGAAAATCATAGTGCAAAACTGCAGAATATATATAGTGGGGAGATAAAATATATAGTAATTCCACTCACAAATATAGAGCCCTAGCACCGGTGCTAGGGCTCTATATTTGTGAGTGGAATTACTATATATTTTATCGCCCCACTATATATATTCTGCAGTTTTGCACTATGATTTTCTGTATTTGCTTCTCTTATATAATCATATAATGTGCTGCGGGCCTGCATGAGACATCCGGACTCCAGAGCATTCATTTTGCGCTCACCAGATATGTTATATTTTGTTTATACTTCATGGTGTGGGGGAAACCACTATCTGCTGGTGTAGCATTGGAGTTTGGGTGGTTACGGCGTGTTGTGTGGCGCTTACCATTTGTTTCACAATTGCAGAATAAATTATTTTGTGTTGCGTATTCCAGCTGCACCAACGTGCAGCCCCCCCTTCTGCAGACTGCACGGTGGCAGGAATCAGCTGCCTAACCTGCCCCAGCTCATCTCTGTCACTGGTAGGGTAGTGGGGAGGAGCTTCCCTGCCTCCTCGCTCTGCTCACACTGGGGTCTGATGACTGGGTATACATGTATCTGGGGTCTGATGTCTGGGTATACATGTATCTGGGGTCTGATGTCTGGGTATTAATGTTATTTTTATAACTTTATTCTAAATAAAACCTTTGACAGTGTAATGTCATAAGATAATTTAAGGGGGTGTGTTTAGGGGCAGAGTTAAGGGCTGGGTAGGAGTTACAGTCAGGTCCAGAAATATTAGGACATCGACACAATTCTAACATCTTTGGCTCTATACACCACCACAATGGAGTTGGAATGAAACAAACACAAAGTGCTTTAACTGCAGACTGTCAGCTTTAATTTAAGGGTATGTACATCCAACTCAGGTGAACGGTGTAGGACTTACAGCAGTTTGCAGATGTGCCTCCCACTTGTTAAGGGACCAAAGGTAATGGGACAATTGGCATCTCAGCTGTTCCATGGCCAGGTGTGTGATATTCCCTCATTACCCCAATTACAATGTGCAGATAAAAGGCCCAGAGTTCATTTCAAGTGTGCTATTTGCATTTGGAATCTGTTGCTGTCAACTCAAGATCAGATCCAAAGAGCTGTCACTATCAGTGAAGCAAGCCATCATTAGGCTGAAGAAACAAAACAAACCCATCAGAGAGATAGCGAGAACATTAGGTGTGGCCAAAACAACTGTTTGGAACATTCTCAAAAAGAAGGAACGCACCTCAGCAACACCAAAAGACCCGGGAGACCACGGAAAACAACTGTGGTGGATGACCGAAGAATTATTTCCCTGGTGAAGAAAACACCCTTCACAACAGTTGGCCATATCAAGAACACTCTCCAGGAGGTAGGTGTATGTGTGTCAAAGTCAACAATCAAGAGAAGACTTCACCAGAGTGAATACAGAGGGTTCACCACAAGATGTAAACCATTGGTGAGCCTCAAAAACAGGAAGGCCAGATTAGAGTTTGCCAAACAACACCTAACAAAGCCTTCACAGTTCTGGAACAAGATCCTATGGACAGATGAGACCAAGATCAACTTGTACCAGAGTGATGGGAAGAGAAGAGTATGGAGAAGGAAAGAAGCTGCTCATGATCTTAAGCATACCACCTCATCAGTGAAGCATGGTGGTTGTAGTGTCATGGCGTGGGCATGTATGGCTGCCAATGGAACTGGTTCTCTTGTATTTATTGATGATGTGACTGCTGACAAAAGCAGCAGGATGAATTCTGAAGTGTTTCGGGCAATATTATCTGTTCACATTCAGCCAAATGCTGCAGAACTCATTGGACGGCGCTTCACAGTGCAGATGGACAATGACCCAAAGCATACTGCAAAAGCATAACAAGGAAGGAGAGTGTCATCTGCGCTCATTCCTATGTGTTCCATGTACAACAAAAATGAGGTTTTGTTTGTTTCAATGGCCATTGCAACGTAAGCCCACTCGCCACTTCAAGGCACCTCTTTAGAGTGGGTACCTAACAATTGTAACCAAAAGGCCGCTCTACTGAGCAGCTCCAAGCCCCTCCAGCTGCTTTTCAGCAAGGAGAGACAAAGATGGTGGGTTTTATTTATACACGCACCAAGCACTTCCCATTTGGGATCAAAAACAAAAACATGGAAAGAGGAACAGCAGCAAAACGACGGACTGGTGTTACAAGCATGATATACATAAATACAGAAAAAATGGCGTCGCGCCCATACTCACTTATTTTTGGAGCGGCGGCAACTGCCAGGAGTAACAGCCCAGTAAATGTATAAAACATAACAAGGAAGGAGAGTGTCATCTGCGCTCATTCCTATGTGTTCCATGTACAACAAAAATGAGGTTTTGTTTGTTTCAATGGCCATTGCAACGTAAGCCCACTCGCCACTTCAAGGCACCTCTTTAGAGTGGGTACCTAACAATTGTAACCAAAAGGCCGCTCTACTGAGCAGCTCCAAGCCCCTCCAGCTGCTTTTCAGCAAGGAGAGACAAAGATGGTGGGTTTTATTTATACACGCACCAAGCACTTCCCATTTGGGATCAAAAACAAAAACATGGAAAGAGGAACAGCAGCAAAACGACGGACTGGTGTTACAAGCATGATATACATAAATACAGAAAAAATGGCGTCGCGCCCATACTCACTTATTTTTGGAGCGGCGGCAACTGCCAGGAGTAACAGCCCAGTAAATGTATAAAACATAACAAGGAAGGAGAGTGTCATCTGCGCTCATTCCTATGTGTTCCATGTACAACAAAAATGAGGTTTTGTTTGTTTCAATGGCCATTGCAACGTAAGCCCACTCGCCACTTCAAGGCACCTCTTTAGAGTGGGTACCTAACAATTGTAACCAAAAGGCCGCTCTACTGAGCAGCTCCAAGCCCCTCCAGCTGCTTTTCAGCAAGGAGAGACAAAGATGGTGGGTTTTATTTATACACGCACCAAGCACTTCCCATTTGGATCAAAAACAAAAACATGGAAAGAGGAACAGCAGCAAAACGACGGACTGGTGTTACAAGCATGATATACATAAATACAGAAAAAATGGCGTCGCGCCCATACTCACTTATTTTTGGAGCGGCGGCAACTGCCAGGAGTAACAGCCCAGTAAATGTATAAAACATAACAAGGAAGGAGAGTGTCATCTGCGCTCATTCCTATGTGTTCCATGTACAACAAAAATGAGGTTTTGTTTGTTTCAATGGCCATTGCAACGTAAGCCCACTCGCCACTTCAAGGCACCTCTTTAGAGTGGGTACCTAACAATTGTAACCAAAAGGCCGCTCTACTGAGCAGCTCCAAGCCCCTCCAGCTGCTTTTCAGCAAGGAGAGACAAAGATGGTGGGTTTTATTTATACACGCACCAAGCACTTCCCATTTGGGATCAAAAACAAAAACATGGAAAGAGGAACAGCAGCAAAACGACGGACTGGTGTTACAAGCATGATATACATAAATACAGAAAAAATGCGCGCGCCCATACTCACTTATTTTTGGAGCGGCGGCAACTGCCAGGAGTAACAGCCCAGTAAATGTATAAAACATAACAAGGAAGGAGAGTGTCATCTGCGCTCATTCCTATGTGTTCCATGTACAACAAAAATGAGGTTTTGTTTGTTTCAATGGCCATTGCAACGTAAGCCCACTCGCCACTTCAAGGCACCTCTTTAGAGTGGGTACCTAACAATTGTAACCAAAAGGCCGCTCTACTGAGCAGCTCCAAGCCCCTCCAGCTGCTTTTCAGCAAGGAGAGACAAAGATGGTGGGTTTTATTTATACACGCACCAAGCACTTCCCATTTGGGATCAAAAACAAAAACATGGAAAGAGGAACAGCAGCAAAACGACGGACTGGTGTTACAAGCATGATATACATAAATACAGAAAAAATGGCGTCGCGCCCATACTCACTTATTTTTGGAGCGGCGGCAACTGCCAGGAGTAACAGCCCAGTAAATGTATAAAACATAACAAGGAAGGAGAGTGTCATCTGCGCTCATTCCTATGTGTTCCATGTACAACAAAAATGAGGTTTTGTTTGTTTCAATGGCCATTGCAACGTAAGCCCACTCGCCACTTCAAGGCACCTCTTTAGAGTGGGTACCTAACAATTGTAACCAAAAGGCCGCTCTACTGAGCAGCTCCAAGCCCCTCCAGCCCAAATGGGAAGTGCTTGGTGCGTGTATAAATAAAACCCACCATCTTTGTCTCTCCTTGCTGAAAAGCAGCTGGAGGGGCTTGGAGCTGCTCAGTAGAGCGGCCTTTTGGTTACAATTGTTAGGTACCCACTCTAAAGAGGTGCCTTGAAGTGGCGAGTGGGCTTACGTTGCAATGGCCATTGAAACAAACAAAACCTCATTTTTGTTGTACATGGAACACATAGGAATGAGCGCAGATGACACTCTCCTTCCTTGTTATGTTTTATACATTTACTGGGCTGTTACTCCTGGCAGTTGCCGCCGCTCCAAAAATAAGTGAGTATGGGCGCGACGCCATTTTTTCTGTATTTATGTATATCATGCTTGTAACACCAGTCCGTCGTTTTGCTGCTGTTCCTCTTTCCATGTTTTTGTTTTTGATCCCAAATGGGAAGTGCTTGGTGCGTGTATAAATAAAACCCACCATCTTTGTCTCTCTGCTTGCTGAAAAGCAGCTGGAGGGGCTTGGAGCTGCTCAGTAGAGCGGCCTTTTGGTTACAATTGTTAGGTACCCACTCTAAAGAGGTGCCTTGAAGTGGCGAGTGGGCTTACGTTGCAATGGCCATTGAAACAAACAAAACCTCATTTTTGTTGTACATGGAACACATAGGAATGAGCGCAGATGACACTCTCCTTCCTTGTTATGTTTTATACATTTACTGGGCTGTTACTCCTGGCAGTTGCCGCCGCTCCAAAAATAAGTGAGTATGGGCGCGACGCCATTTTTTCTGTATTTATGTATATCATGCTTGTAACACCAGTCCGTCGTTTTGCTGCTGTTCCTCTTTCCATGTTTTTGTTTTTGATCCCAAATGGGAAGTGCTTGGTGCGTGTATAAATAAAACCCACCATCTTTGTCTCTCCTTGCTGAAAAGCAGCTGGAGGGGCTTGGAGCTGCTCAGTAGAGCGGCCTTTTGGTTACAATTGTTAGGTACCCACTCTAAAGAGGTGCCTTGAAGTGGCGAGTGGGCTTACGTTGCAATGGCCATTGAAACAAACAAAACCTCATTTTTGTTGTACATGGAACACATAGGAATGAGTGCAGATGACACTCTCCTTCCTTGTTATGTTTTATACATTTACTGGGCTGTTACTCCTGGCAGTTGCCGCCGCTCCAAAAATAAGTGAGTATGGGCGCGACGCCATTTTTTCTGTATTTATGTATATCATGCTTGTAACACCAGTCCGTCGTTTTGCTGCTGTTCCTCTTTCCATGTTTTTGTTTTTGATCCCAAATGGGAAGTGCTTGGTGCGTGTATAAATAAAACCCACCATCTTTGTCTCTCCTTGCTGAAAAGCAGCTGGAGGGGCTTGGAGCTGCTCAGTAGAGGCCTTTTGGTTACAATTGTTAGGTACCCACTCTAAAGAGGTGTTCTTGAAGTGGCGAGTGGGCTTACGTTGCAATGGCCATTGAAACAAACAAAACCTCATTTTTGTTGTACATGGAACACATAGGAATGAGCGCAGATGACACTCTCCTTCCTTGTTATGTTTTATACATTTACTGGGCTGTTACTCCTGGCAGTTGCCGCCGCTCCAAAAATAAGTGAGTATGGGCGCGACGCCATTTTTTCTGTATATACTGCAAAAGCAACCAAAGAGTTTTTGAAGGGACAGAAGTGGAATGTTATGCAATGGCCAAGTCAATCACCTGACCTGAATCCCATTGAGCTGCATTTCACTTGCTGAAGACAAAACTGAAGGGAAAATGCCCCAAGAACAAGCAGGAACTGAAGACAGTTGCAGTAGAGGCCTGGCAGAGCATCACCATGGGTGAAACCCAGCATCTGGTGATGTCTATGTGTTCCAGACTTCAGGCTGTGATTGACTGCAAAGGATTTGCAACCAAGTATTAAGAAGGGAAAGTTTGATTTATGATTATTATTCTGTCCCATTACCTTTGGTCCCTTAACAAGTGGGAGGCACATCTGCAAACTGCTGTAAGTCCTACACCGTTCACCTGAGTTGGATGTACATACCCTCAAATTAAAGCTGACAGTCTGCAGTTATGTTTCATTCCAACTCCATTGTCGTGGTGTATAGAGCCAAACATGTTAGAATTGTGTTGATGTCCCAATATTTCTGGACCTGACTGTAGGTGGAGCAACTGGTGGCAAGTAACTCATGGTTTGGTTAGTAGCTTGGGACTTGAAATTTTGAGCCCTGCTGTATTTATTGTTTAACACAATCGGAAAGTGTTTTTTGGAATGTAAAAAGGCAAGCCCAGGTTCTGTAAGGTCCTGCACAGGGTCTAGGATAGTATGAAAGGCAGGAAACCTCTGCGTCCCCAGCATCACATCATAGTCTCCACTCACTTAATTTAAAAGGGGTTATTCACTAAACACTGCTGTGGCACGAGGTTCGTCGTAGAGGCAAACAGGAACAAAAACAAATTCACTGTTGTTGCATAGGTGAACTTTGGCTTTCCAGAAAAGGAAAATCCAACACAGGCAGATGAAGCTGCAAACGGCGGTGAACAATGGTACCAATGTTATTCTAACATAAACTGTGGCCATTCTCCATTCAGCCTTGTTCCACCATGGTTTTCAATGTCGATAAATATAATTTGGTGATTTTAAATTGACATTCCCCATTGAACACCTACAGAGAAAACCGGAAAAAAAACAGCAGACAGAGGTGTGCGGTGCGTGTGGGAGCAAGCGCTCATGCCGTATCAATGGTAAAAACCGCACTAGATGTCATTGACTGAAAGTACGGTAAAATCGACACTATGGACCTCGGCAGAAACTACGGTGTAAATAAGAATGAAAAGTAAATGATCCTACAGTGACACAACTGTGAAAGCCCCGTGTTTCCATCTCATACACTTTAGCTTCGCTCCCTGAAGAAAAATACCATCCTTTTGGTGAAAAACACCTGGTTAAGTGCATAACCCCCGAAGCATCTAGCAATACTCAAGAATTAATGCTCTGCTCAGAGCGTAATGAGAAGAGGGCTGTGAGTGCTGCCCCTCACATGCTGTGACCTCACCCTTTTCAGCACATAGAGTATAACGGCTGCAATAAAATCAAAGAAATCCAGAGCAAAGAGATAAATGTGTTTGGGATCTGTAATCGATTAGAATCTGGGTCAGATCCTGCTATAGTTTCTCATCATTGGAGTGAAATATGAGATGAGGTGATACGATTGTGTCTCTTCAGGAGTGGAAATATCCTGTATTCCAACACAAGGTGGAGAAAGCCTCTCATGGCCCGTTAGGGAGAAGCTTCAATGAGGATTACATCTAATGAACAGAATAGACGAGGAGCTGCCATATTCACATCCTCATCTCCACACCCCCTCCACACAATGTTTAATATCATCCATGCCTCCTGATTTCTCCGTAATATCTCCATAAACCCAGCCATCCCGAGGACTTGCTCGTTCCGAGGAACCTGTGCCCGAGGCTCTGGATCCATTAGTCCTTCTTCTGAAAGCCTCATTAGTAAAGCTCACACTGTTAGAGATTGTCTTGCTGCGGGAGTCTACTTTGTCTTCCCGGCTCTGCTGAATGGTGAGTCCAATCTGCATCCAAACCTTCCTGACAGCCATTAAAAAACTCACCCCACCATGTGCCAATCTCTAAAACGGGGGGGGGGGCAATGGCATCTCAGCAACAGCCAGCAGACAGACAAGGGCATGAAGGTCCAGATTCACAGAGATGGGGTCATGTGGAGCTCTAGAGGATTAGGTGTTTTTGCAACATGAGTTGCTACATTGCTATTTCACTGTATTATATTTGTGTGTTTGATGCCCCTGTCAAAGGATGTTTATTACATCATCCCTGTCAGTTTAAGGCGTGTATATCAGATAAGAAGATAAATAAATCTCTCTATTCAGCCTCCAAGTGGCGCTGTTGGGGGAGCCGCCATCTTTAAGCTTCAGTCAGACATTTGCCTTTGCTTATCCAATCACAGACCCTGATGATAATATATAGGTCACAAATCCTAACGCCACATGCTATTTTTTTAAGTAGGTGGACCATTTGCCTAGAAATAAAAAAAAAGAAAGAGATAAAGCAACATATCACTCAGTTCATAAAATGCATAAAGCGTTCCCCACCCTATCGGTAAAGCGGTAACAGTGACTCTCTATAGCAGGAAACCCATTATTTGCAGCCGAAGAAGCCAGGGATAGAATGTGTGTCCTGCGTTCCTGACAACATGATGTGTGCTCTTTTTTTGTCCAGGAATATACATATAAATAGTATAAAAAGGTCCAGGGAGGTCTGGGGACGAGCAGCGCGGGGGGAAGTCGTGGGAATATTGCTTGTAGCGTGGCCATTTGCACGCGGTCCCCAAGGTATAAACATACAGATCATACATTATAGCAATGTAAACACAAACTCAGACGCGTATTTATCTTGGAATTCTCTACTAGATCTAATAAAAGCCAGAAAAGTAGCTCAGCGTCTGACCCCGGCAGCATGGGGCGGTAGAGGAGTGAATGTGCGGAGAATGTGCCGGCAGCTGGCTCCCTGGATTCGGAGGCCGAGGCATGCAGGTTCTTAGACGATTCTGGATAAATCGACCTGCCTTTTAAATATTGACATCTTTATGGTGTGTCCAGAAAATTGTCAAAAAAGCAAATAATCTGAAAATATAAGTGTTTTTAATACAATGTATATAAAAATGAAACAAATAACAAGGAATAAGGGGGCACACACGCACACACACAAAAAAGGATTTATATTTATGCTAGATACTGTTTTTATTGTGCTTGTAATTATATATACACACACACATATTTTTTTGTCCTGTTTAGGAATAAATAAAACTCTTAAAACAATCCCATCTGTTGATATTTGTGTACACATACAATTCTTTTGTATGGAGGAGCGATTTCAACCTTTGATTCTAACTCCCTGGTAAACTTATCAAGATATTCAAGCTGTCCTATCATGAAACTCAATTGATGGCTGAGGTCAGCCACGTGACAAGTTTGTGTTGACGGAAACACTAGTACAAAAGATATTTTAACAATCCCGCATTTACCGTCAATTACTAATCTTTACAGGAGATACATCTCTACCCAGACCAGGAAAAGAATCAGCCAATCAGGAGCTGCTCATTCTGGTCCATGGAAACTGCAGTATTTCTTTAAATCCCTGCTACGCTCCCCTGCAGTGAGGCCTTAAGGACTGCGGAGAAAGGCGGGTTATCAACTAAATGCTGTTGTTTATCATCGTTGCAACCAAAATGATTCCTTTTTGCCGTTGATTTTGTGCTGCTGATCACGAGTGCTTCTATATTAAAAGGAATTGTTCTCGCTTTCGAAGGTGTAGTACAGATTGATTTTTATGAAATATTTTTTTCCTTTCATTCAAGCGATTATTCGGGGTCCCCCCCCCAGTCATTATGAGATGGAGATTATGGTTTCTGGTGGAGCATTCCCAAACTAGAATCTTTACACACGTTGTTGAAATTGCGATTAGGTCGGTGTGTAATGGGGAGCCACCGGTGGCCTCGTGCACTGTCTAAAAATGAACAATGGCCTGCTCTATGTAATGGCGAGCTTTAAATCATAAATTATGTCATTGTGTGCACGGCGTGCTCTCCCGTCCCATTATCTCTCTCCAGGTCAGCATTCTGCCCATCCACCTATCGGGGAGGCTGGCGAGATTGCTTTGCAGACTCCTGCTCTTTGCTGTATTGTCAGGACCCGGCGGATCTCCCCGGGCGCTGGAAGGCCCTGGTGTGCGGTTTTTGAGTCGTGGGTAATTAACACAATGAAAGAGTTGGAGAGGGAAGAAAGGCGATGAAGTGCGCGCGGCGTGGATGCTGTGAGGCTTAAGTGGAGATATGCCCGTCTGGGCGGTGTTGAGTAGTGTCTACGCCGAAGCTGTGCACTAGACTTGACCTCACAAGCCCAGATTTTGTTTTTCTCTTATTTTCTTAGCCTCCATCAACTCGTGTGCCTTCCTCCTTCATCCCCAAACCAGAGCCCGGTGAATGAATAGGTAGAATGGCCCCCTCCCTCTCACGTTGCCTGCCCATTTCCCTGAGCCATCTCCAACCGAGTAAGATAATAAGCATGAGTGAGAACAATAGGAGACGGGCGAGATGGAGCACAAAAGAGAGGAGGACACCACCGCCATGCAGGTAATTAAAGGGACTGTTTCAAGGTTGCAGGGGTAAAAGCCGCATCATTTAATATACTTCTGATAATTTGGAACCAAACAAGAGCGGGAGACGTTTACTCCAAGCTCTATCCTACGAGCGTTCAGATGAATACTCGACTTGAAAAGAAAAACAATGGAGCGCCGTGCTGATTGATATTTACGTCATTTTCCTCAAACACGGCATACGGTGTGTTGTGCGATGGCTGCTTTGTCTCTGTAATGATGTGTAATTAGGAAACACGCTGCAATGTACATGTGAGGTGCTCCACACCTGAATGCAGACGTATGGGCTTTGTCTGAGCTTAACCCCATTATTATGGGGGGAAAAAAGCATAGAAAAGGCAAAAATAAAACCCGAGGCCAAGCGTGTGACCCTTCCACGATGGAGAAAAACAGATAAAGAGAGAACCCAAGCACATTATTCATCGGGAGGATTAGAAAGCAGAGATGTTCTTTCTGAGATGACCATATAGTGTTCCCTGCAACCAGCCAATAATATAATCTACCCAGGTGTGTATGTGTGTATATTATACTATGCTGAGAGAGCTTTACCTATGAATATAGATCCCACCAATTTACCAATATTACCATAATTTTCCTAATCATATTTTTGCATTTTCTTCCCAAATGAACCGAATATCCTCCATGAAGTTAGTAGTTGAGCAATGGGTGGAATCGGTCTGCAGCTGTGAATGAGGCACTGTACCGTGACGCCAGAGAAGCTCACGGCGTCATATGGGCCTATGTTCCTCCATTCATGTCCTCACCACACAGAAAGGTCCGTCCTACAGCAGTCCCGCCTCCACATATAAGAAATATATGGGCCTTCTGCTGCTTGTCCAGGCATCCTAATGCCAGGGTGTGATTTCCTATTCCTTCTGGATTCATCTACTTTTCATGATTCCCATGCTGACCACACTGATTCTGTACCTAATCTTCAGAAAGGGTTTGTCGGAAGTCAAAATGCTGCAAATCGAATTAAGTGTATTTTGGATCCCATGGTGTGCCAGGTCCCTTTATCTTGTTCATGTCTGTAATTAATCTTGACTCTATCCATCCTTTACCAGCCTGGGGTAACTGTGGTTTCCATCCATTCACCCAAGTGGTTTTATGGAGCTTTCTAGGCTATCAGTCCATGTATCTGTAAATACCTTGTCCTCTCCCAAAGTCATGTTGGAGAGATCGAGGTTTATAGCATCTTCTGACATCACACCCAAGGGGTACAACCATGAGAGCCATGAACCAACATTTGCAGTGATTAGAGTTCGGTGCTGCAGAGATTATTATTATTACACTTAGCGATAGGTTTAAACAAACATGTGAGAAGAAATTACGCCGAAGTTGCCCGTGACCTGAAATCTCCTGAAAGTCAAAAGGAATTTTAATCAAGCCACTATGAGGGAAGCAGGAAATGTTGTTCTTACATAATAAATGACAAGGTGATTCAGGAACAATTTCAGAAAGTACAATAATAAAGGCACCGGGACTAGTGATTCTGCCCCCAAATCACCACCACACTCGTGCCTTGGTAGACTAGCGTGATGCATATGGTCTTCAGGTGCCTTGGGAATTTACCCTGCAATGACAGAATGAGGAGTGCGTGTAACAGGAAGTGACACAATGCCTAACAGGAAGTGACAAAATGTATGCGCAACAGGAGAGTGACAACACATTTTGGGGTATTGCCGCAGAGCCAAAGGGAGATGTATCATGGTAGAATGTAGAGCAGGGGCATTCCGACCTAAGAGAACACAGCCATGTTTATGAATCATGATTAGAATTGGCACGGAGACCCATAAATTACTTTGCAAAGTAAAATCATCAAACGCGCTGGTAATAATTTTTTGAAATATGGTTTTATATGGTTTTTCACATTTTAATCTGCTGGCGGATGACTTGGAGGGTTTTGGCCTATCCTAATGGATTATAAGAATGCCTGGAGGGAGCATTTCAAGCTAAATTCATTGATCGGGGAACTGAGGAACTGGAGGAGTGAAGACCGAGGCGACGATTCGATCCGCTCATTAATTAAAACGCTACGTGGTGACGCAAATCATGACTTGTTCCAGTGATCAAATGAATATACACTGCCTGCCTGACTGTTCCTCCAGCTCCTGCAAACCTGACAAACCAGCATCATACACATAGTAATGGAGCTTATTTACTCCTTCCAGAAAACAATTGAGTGATATATATCCGGCTCTGAGGCCGTTACACGCTGTGTGAGAAGCAGGCTGCATCGAGGTGCAGACTTATTTGGATACATAACTACATCTTCCATGATGCTCAGCTACTCTTTAGGTTGGCATAGCCTCATGGGAAATGTACATCCAAAACATCTGGAGGGCTAGAGGCTGCTGACTTCTGATCTAGGTAATAAACATAGTACCAAGGCAAGTGACAAAGACCATAACCAACGAGTATTCCATGACACTGTGCCGACGAATCTTCGGGCAATCACTAAGTTTGACACCTCATGTACCACAGAGCAACATGCTGCTACAGTGACAGGACGTTTAGTTCAGACCCATACGAGTGCTCAGGTTACCGGTCACTGCTGCCCAAACAAAGGTTATTCACTAACCGCCGAACTAGCCATGAATTGCACCGGAGACTGTGAATTTCACCGTTCAATGACATTTCAGGCCAATGCGTCTATGCACCCAACTGTCAATTTGCCAAATACTGGCAAATTGACAGCAAAATCCAGTGCAATTTGCCACAATACGGCAGCAGCACTGAAATTGCCCCAATAGAAGACTATTATGCCTTCTATTCACAGAACGCCGGACTGTACCTAAACTCTGGCGAAATGATTTTCGGTGTTTCAATTCAACAGGTTTAAACAGGCAAATCCCGTAGGATTCAATGTAAAAAAAGTAATCTCTTAGGTTTTGTTTTTTTAAAAGACCTTTTATGCTTTTCATTTTTTGCAAAACTTATTTATTTATTATTCACTTTTTTGTATTTTTAGACAACATATGTGTTTTTCTTAATTAAAATACTTTTTATATTTTTTACAGACCTTTTTATTCTTTATTAAAGGACTTTTTCCTATCATATGGACACATTTTATTGATTTATGCTCCTATTAGGAGAACAGGAGTCTTCCATATTTTATTTTTTTTGCAGTTCGGCAGAATTTGTTGATGCCAATTTGTATCAATTTGGCGGTTATTGGTGCAATTCGTCCGAATCGCCAAAATGTGGAGAATTGCTACGAAACACAAAGCACTGAAATTGCGTGCAATTGTGGTGCTTTGTGTTTCATTGCGATTTGCCACTTTGGGAATAGACCCTATTGTCAGAGCGGCAATAAATCAGGGACGGGACCTCGGAGTGAGATATGGTGCAGCCTCCACACCTCACTTTATCGATGCTTCATTATTCAGTAGATACACAGGTAGTACGTAAGACAGATGTCACTGTACTATCCAGACGCATCTACTGTGAATCACAGATTGGGCACAGTAATAACCAAAAGTGATATCTGGGGTCCTAGGGAGCCTGTTGGAGGATGGGAAAGCTAGCAATATTTACAGAATTATTGTAATGTTGCATTACGATGGGCCTTATTTCCTGCTAGTCCATTGGTGATCCAAAAAGTTGGAGAGTGTATTTAATGACGCACAACCACTCACAAGAGGAACAGAGGAATTCACTCCTCTCTCATAGTGGATCATTAGGGGGAAAAAATGCATCTCCCACAAAGACAGCGCTCACATGGGGATTGGTTTTCCCCCAATAAGTGAGCGGGGCCAGGGCCCCTGTCTGCGACACACTCATACAAAGTATAATGTAATCCTAGAGAACATCTGGGCATACGTATTACATTCCTTAGTTTATAATTACATATATAATTGTAGGCACAGACACAACAGTGTATTTCCAACTCAGTCATTACAATATTCCTGTAAAAAATCCGAATATAATGAAATAAAAAGTAAAATGCACAGAAAATGAGACGAGAAGTGATTACTTATTTGTGACTGTATCGGGATGTAATATATTTCTATTATATATGTGAGTAATAAACGGTTCTAAAATAGATAAAAACATAAATTATGTGTCTGTTTTGCAATGTATGTATATATGTGAATGTATATCACACATATAAAACCACTTATAAAGCAACGGGTATCTGTCCTTTATGCTGTCATACCAGCCCACTCTAAAGTTAATTTAATATCAATTAATAGGACTCGGCTCTGAATTATTAATCCCTATGGGCGTGGGAAGATATACTTTCTTTTAATCCATTTTATTATTTCCTATATATTATACAGAATGGATAATTATATTTGCATTTAACGTTATGAATATTTATTATTAATAATACCTCCCTGGCGGCCCGAGGCGCAGAAGAATATTAAAAATAACAGGGTCACGGTTTTACCAGAGGTGCGAGTTATACAATGGCGTCTGGGACGGAGAACGTCTCATGCGAACCGTATGGAGGCAGAGATATAAGATGTATAAAAGCACTGATAAAGCAACGTATCCAGGCCCGTTCGGCCTCAGGAAGGAAAGAGGATTGGAGGGTTTGGACCGTGATATTCCATCGCCTTTGAGAGGGGGATATATATAAAAACTAATTATCAAAACCATGAAAATGTGATTTATTTGAAGAGACACCATTTTATTACCTATAAGTCAATATCTACATGGAGAGGATAAAATTATTACAGGCCGAGTATCCCTTATCCGAAATGCTCGCGTCCAGGAGTGCTCTGGATTTGGGATTTTTTTGGGGGATTATTTTGGGATATTTGCATAAAATTAGGAGATATTTTAGTGATGGGACTCAAGTCTAAACATGATATTCATTTTCTGTGTGTTTCATAAGTCCTTATGCACACAAATCCCTGAAGAGCGTTTCATACAATATTTTTAATAATCTTGTCCACGTCACATGAGGTCAGGGGTGGACTTTTCCACTTGTGGAGTTATTGTCGCACTTGATTATGGAACATTTTGGGGTATAGTTAAGTGACACTCCGCCTGTACCCATCACCAACTAATGAGACCGCAATAGAAGAGATTTAGATGTACATAGGATCATTTCAATATATTTTTACAGAGTGATCTCCCACCGTGTAATTGGGGCCCAGAGAAAAGCACCATGAAGAGTGGCCACATTGATTGCCAATTTAGAAGGAAATTGTGTTTTGTCTGAGGGTTTCAGGTCACACTGACCACCCGGAAAACATCTGCTTCACCCAGACTCTCAGCCAGAAGCTCCTTGATGAAACCTGGCCATTCCAAGACATAGGAAAACATTCCTGGTATAAAATGCAGAGAATAATGTAATTATCACAATAAACCAAACACAAGAACAGTCGCCATCATACTCTAATGGGTGAAAGAACTTGGCCTGAGAGGTGATGTGTCTATTCCCACAAAATACTGAAGACTCACTGCAGGTCATTAAACTTCGGGGGGTGGCCGGCTGCACAGGGGAGAGGACGCGTGTCTATGGAGCTCTGACCCGTCTCTCTCTTTCTAGGTTCCCCAGCAGTCTGATTTTTATATATTTTGTCTCCCTGGACCCTGCAGCAGCTAGCCATCGGTGGGGTGATGTCCGGGCCCATTTTGCCCCCCCAGACCAGAGACTGTCACTTTGTGGCCGGAATGTAAAGTTGGTGGCCATCCTGGGGCCTAATACTGTGCCGTGCGTTGAACCGGGAGCCCTGGGTGCTCCCCAGCCAGAAAACTGAGAGCCCTGCCCCACACCGCGGCGCCTCTGCTGACCCTGACACCCCCTACCTGGATGAAGGCTGTAGCGACGGAGGGCCCTTGTCTCCCGGCCGAAGCGACCGACTTGGTAGAAGGGATGGATGGAGTGTGCATGAGGTGGCAGGTGGATGCCCCATCGCTTTGTCCGCTGTTTGGCTTGGAGGCAGCGCTCTTGTGCCTTGAGCACCTGCTAATGGAGGAGGGGGATGATGAGTGCCCGCTGACCAGAGGTGACCTGCAGCGCTTTACGGAGTCCCTGAGAGTCAACGATCGTACGGATGCCCTAGGCGAAGCTAGGTCGGGGGGACCCCAGACAGCGGACGTGGAACCAGGCAGTATGTCCGGGGACGTACCTGAAGGCACGGAGGATCTGGCGATCCGGAGTCTTCTGTGTCCAGAGAAGAACCCTGAACCGTGAGATGTCCCCGGGAGGTCGACTTGTCTGGGCTCCGCTACGACGACGACTGCCGAGCTGAAGGCTGTGGCCTTCTCCATGTGGCCTGCGCTGGAGGTGCCGCTCAGGGCCTTGGGCCTAAGCTCTGATTCCTGCCGAGTACAAGCTGCCTTTTATTTTTTCTGATGTGTGTATTTGACGTTTTTTTATTACCCCCTCAAGCTGAGACACCTCGATTTATTTATTATTTTTTCCCTGAGACACCCCCCCATTATTTTCTATGTCACTCTTTTGAGTGTCTACTTGAGGAATTGCTTTTGTATCATTTTTATATGTAGACTACCAGATGACTTCTCTTGGTCCTCAGCGGACATTTGTTTCCTTCAATCTTCTATTTTTGATGAGACCCCCAATTCGGGATGTTTTGCTGACACTTAGCTGCCCTCAGACGACCTTTTGCATTTATAGTTCTTGTCGCCACGTGCGCGGTTGTTTTTTTTTCTTAGGTGTAACTTTCCTCAAGAACGTTTTGAATTTTTACTTGCTGCCCTGCCTTTTTATCTTGTTATTCTTGTTTGTTATTTTCTTTAAGCTATGCTGTTATAGATGACTACGTGAGGCGCTGCGAGGCGCTGTGAGGCGCTGCGAGGCGCTGTGAGGCCCTATTTTACACTTGGTTGTAAGATGACATTTTTCACAAAAATAAAAATTTTAAATCTAAAAAAAAAGGAATTAAACTATTCTTCGTGTACGTGGAGCACTGAGCATTAATGTCAGCTTGCCACTATAATAATGAGGCGGTGGATATCTCCATGCTCGTAATACACGTAGGTGATTGACGATGGAGCTTCTATAACAAGCTACTCAAATATTAATACAGGCTGACCCGAGCAGAGTCTTCCCCTCATTACTCCTCAACATTCCTGACGACCTGAAGAGGAGGAGGCCATTGTGGAGTCTCATATAGTAACCAGCAAGTATTAGCACAATGCAACGATCTAAGGAGAAAAAGGCCAAAGTGAGGATCCAAGAGACAGAGAAGAAAAACGTGGACAGAAATATCATAAGGAAGCGGCATGTGCTGATGATGAACCATTGGCAATGCCAGGTTATGATGTCACATGCTCATCCACAACATAACTAAAACAAACAAAATGATCTGGGCACTCAAGCAAAGGAAATCTTGCAAGCCTATATTGTGGGTACATCTCAAACAATGTTTCAGCTCTTTGCAGCTCCTTACTAAACAGGCAAAACATTGTTCCTCTACTTGAGTGCCCAAATAATTTGTATTGTTGAGAACCTGGGCCACCATGTCCCATGGGGAAGCTCATGTTGTCAAGTGGAGTGTGTGCCCTGCCTACTTAGGTCACAGACATCCATGACATAACTACTGGTCAAGCTGGATATGCTGGTCACCACGATCTGCTGATAGAAGGCTATGCACGGCACTTCAAGGGGATTCACTTTGACCTCAAGTCGTGTTGACGCAGTCTGAATTCTTCACATTCTTTAAGTTGTTTACTTTCATTTCCCACAAGGTAGAGAGAGGTGGGAATTGGCCCCGTGCAAGCGATGATACAAAGATATTAAACCAATGCCACTGCTCCCACTATGAAGTTAAGATCCAGTACATCCTGACCCTAATACATAACTCTGTTCCTGCCATCCTAGAAGTAAATAAAGAATGTATATGTGGACTTATTTCAGATTTTTTTAAAAGGAATATTCAACTAATCTGAAAATGTGTAAAACTGGCCATTACAGAGAATTTCACATTTCTGGTAAAAATGACAAATTTGACACATTTTCAACCCTGGACATTTTACTTTCTTTACACTCTGCTCCCGTTATACTGAGGCCCAGCCATGCCATCTAGAAGATGGGGGTCCGGAACAGAATGTCATTTTGTTCCTGGCATTCTTGGAGCAATCAGGGTGAATGAATATGTATGTGTCTTGTTCAGAACTATTTTGCTGGTAATGTGGAGACTCTACAAAGAGAGAATTAAAGATTTTATGCCATTTTTAATAAATTGCCCATTTAATCCTAAAACCTGCAATTCCGTTTTGCAGGATTCTGGGTTTACAGAATAAACACCTGGTGTGTGAACACTTTGAGTCACTCAGACACTTTGGTTATGAGGTTGTATGGTCACTGTTCCACGCTTGGGGGTGTCAGAGCGTCAGGAACACGGGAGACATTCCCCTGAAATCTCCAATGATTGTATATGAATCCCGATCAATCGGCCAGCTAATTAACTCATTGGAGAACAAGATTAAAATCTTTAATTAGGTATGGGAAGACCAAGTGCTCATGTGTATGTGTGTGGGGGGATGCCGGATATTGAGTCAGTGGTCATTATCTCTAGAAAGATTGGACTGAACCTAGCCAGGTCCTTGTGTTCGCACCTCCTTGGCAGGAGAAAAAAAACAGCCGAATGATTAGCTCGTGGTCCTATTAACGCGGCCTCCTTAGCGAAGTCCGGCACACGAGGCTGGGGGTGCATCTCGCCGGGAGAAGCTGTGCTGCTTATTAGCACTTCTGCTCCTTATTGTTACTGCGTGTTTTTGGGGTTGTGCTGTAATCAGATGTGATGCATTGTGGCCTAATGAAAGCGGAGTGCCTGGCGCTAGAAGTGTGCGTGATTGGCAGGCCTGCAGATTGCAAGCCGCAGGAAGGGGCTTTGCTTTAAGCGATGGTGTGAGAAAAGGCTCTGGGTGCTTTATTTCCTGGGCAGACATTTGGGAAATGACCACAGCAAATGTAATCACAGTTGGGGGGCAGGAGAAGAGGAGAAGGAGGAGAACATGGGGGGATAAGGCAGCCATCAGGGACATCTATTTGCATGTTTTATTTATTCCTTCAAAGTCAGGGTCATTTCATTGTCTGTCCGATCTCCCTTGTCTGTCAGATCAGACCTTGGCCGTCCACTCCTGCCCCCTCTTTTTCCTTTCACTACCCTGTGCTCTCGCTCCCATTGTCTCACGAGGACAGCGGAGGGGGAAAAAAAAGCACACATACAATGTGGAATAAAAACCCCTGGATGTGCCACACGTCTCGTTTTCTCCACAAACCTCCATTTGTAAATAAAAAAATGCAAATCTTACAACCGATATTTTAATGGAAGCATAACGATCCAGACGGATACTTAACCCACATCGACCAGGATCTATTGACCTTATATTCCCTTTTTTTCTGTTGATTTCAAATGGAATTATTTAAATCTGAATATATGCGTGTCTATAAATATATATCTATCTTTATATCACGTGTACACGCACATAAGGATATATGCATGTAAAAACACAGGTTTACGTGAGTCTTTGTATCAGTTTTTCTGCGTTTTTCAGGGCTGCCTATTATAAAATCAAACGTTCGATTATTCCAGATTTTTCATTCATCACCTCCATAGATTCTGTAATGAAAACAAATCTAATGTCTGAATCCACACACACCTAAAAAAAATAATAAAACATAAACAAATCACAAAATAAAAAAATGTTTCAAGTAGAAACATGACAATAAACCTTATATAAATGATTAGATATATGTAATCAAAGCAAGACTTTTTATTCCATTTCCATGCTGGCTGGGAGGCACTGGAGCTGAATAATAAGGTATTTGAGTGTGGATTCCCGAATAGATATACATATACACTGTATACACACACACACCGGTGCTTGGCATTCATAGTCCTTGACCCAATATATTTTTTTTTATTCCGGTGACATCGGAAGCCTGAGCCGGCGCCTTCTTCTGCTAATGTTTGTTATTCCTCTCGATCCCAAAATAAAATTAGACCCTGTGCCATAGGGAAAAAAAAAACAACTAAAAAGGAGGTGACAGGAGAAACGCGCGCCATGAAAAAATAGGGAGAAATTATTATTTGTCACGGTGTGACGTGGTGCGATGGAAAAAAGCTTGCATGCGCTGATTTACCATAAGTTATAATACAAAATATCCAAAATTAAAAATTCTAACATAGAAATTGAATATACATATACACTATATATATATATATACACACACACATACAGAGGATACAGTCTACATATTACGTAATTATAAATGAATCTATAGTGTTGGGATTACGCAGAGACAGATATACAGAAAGGGAGGCTGTGTGACTTTCATCTATATTGCAATAAATATAAAGAAACTGCCCTTCAATATTCCCTATTCTTGATGTGCAGATATTATTCAGCGTTAAGTTGTGTTTAATTACATTTGTGTCTAAATCACTCACGGTTCCTCACGCAATTTTTTGGACAAAGTAAATCATTCCCATTTTAATATTTTTATTTAAAAATAAGAAATGAAATAAAGAAGATGCCTATGGACCTGCATGGCGGTGCCCTTTAACGAGAAAGCATTCGCCGGTTTTGGTGGACGTTGTATAATACCGATCCTCTTAATTTGTTTTATTTATTGTAAAGAAAACATTTGGCTCAGTATACATTGTTCTTCGATACTGAATATTCTAATTAGAATTTTTTTTATTTAAACTGAAACACCTTGTTCATAATATTTTAATAAGATATTTTTGAATTCACAATCTGGGTGATATTGATCTTTACTACTGGAGAATTTTACTGTTACTACGTGTGCGCTTACTGATAGGAATAAAATCACATATTGTAGGAAAAAATAAATTAAAACGGTTCTTTGTTTGAATTTTTTTTCTTTCATTTTTTTTTTTTGCAGGATTTAGTGCCAGGATCTGCATGTTTTTGGCTAGAATAAAGCCTGTCTCCCCTGCAATTCAATATCCCCGCATTTCCATTTGTTAAACTTGACTTCTGACACGCCGGAGGCTTCTCCTTTTCTGATCCTGATGCTACGATAAATATTTGCGCTCCCTGAGTGGAAGTTGGGAATTTGCTATTAAGGTTGAAGTAGCAGGTGAACGTACTTCATCCTTTTGTTATAAAAAACCATCCGCGCGCAGGGCATTAGCAAACCTGAGGTAGAAGCCTTGGACGGCAGGTAGTAACTGCTCTACAAGAAAAAAACAAATAAAAAATTAAATCATAATAAAGCTTTACTAATTAAACATAAAAACAAAAATAAATAAAGCCACAAATATGTTTGTTTATTTATCCTGGCTTTTCTTGGCTAAAAAAAAAGAAAAAAAAATATATATATATATTTTTTATTATATTGAGAAAAAAAAAAAAGACCTCAAAATGATTAATATTACCTCATGCTCCTAAAAAGCAGGTCAGTCCATTCAAACGTGCCCCGAGCTGACCGCCGCAGATTAATTCCCACGGGAAGGATATTTATTATTTAGATGGTACGTCCCCAGCTCAGAGAATAAGGCAAACATTATATCACTTTGACGCTTTTTCTCAAAAGCAATTATTGGATTGCATTTCTTAAAATACATAAAAAAGAAAAATAGAAATGCAGATAAAAATATTATTCCGATTATTTTCTCCTCGTTGTAAGAATTTCTGGTACGCCAGAAACATGACATGCTCAGTCTGCATTCTCTATCTCTAAATAAAAAATATACAGGGTAATTCAAAGACATCCGAATTGCTTGAGAAAGGTCAGTGTTCGGTTACCTTTCCTGGCCATTCGGCTATCCAGAGAGCAGGCAATTAGCCAAATCCTGGCGAATTGCCTGCACATACGATGCCTGTTCGAGGGCAGTGAATCCCCATGAAAAAGCACTGCTTCGGCTATTCAGAGAACACAAACCAGCAGTGAAAGGTTCCCGAAATGCCCTGTCATTCGGTGGCTTCATGCGGCAGATTTATTCAGGCGAATCCCATAGGCTTCAATGTTAAAAATATTCCCGTTTTAATTCAATATCTAATAAACCGTTCATTATAAAATTCTGCAGTAAAACGTCTCTTTATTTATAGATTTTTTTCGGATACTTTAAGCATTTTTCTTATTTTATTTTTTTTAAAGTCCGATTTTTTTTAATTTTTTTTTAACTTTACTTATTTTTCCTGTAACAGCCCTTTTTATTATCATTCCCTGGACCTCCTGTGTAATTTTCAGAAATTTTCGCTCAGTAGTTTCTTTGCAAACAGCTCTTCACTTTCACATTCATACAAACTCTTTTGCTAATTTATTCACCTCCCTCTGTCTGCGGTGTCGGCTCCTGCTCGGCTTTTTCCGGCGGCTTTGCTGCGTGTGATCGGCTCCTGCTCGGGTTTTTCCGGTGTCTTCGACGGGTTTATCCAGATGTTTTTGCGGGTTTTCGGCGTGCATTCGCTGGGTTTTGCGATTCGTTTTCGTCAGGTTTGCAGTAGCTTTTCCCTGCAATTCGGGGACCCTGTGGTGTTTGCTGAATACGCTGCAGGGTCACCGAAATGGGATCGGCAACACGAACCGAATTGAAGAGAACGAAAAGTCACCGAACGTGCAGTGACTTTTCGAATCTCTTTGGATAACCCTGATAGTTTTTTTCACTTGTCTAGAAAATAAATTTTAATATTTAGGCTGGGGTCAGACGAGCGTAGTGTTCACGTCCGTGATTGCGCTTAAAAGTACGTCCGTGATAGCATGACAGAAAGCCCATCGGAGCCTGACACATGAAGTACGTCCGCACTGAACTGCGGACGCACAACGGCCGCGGCCCACGGACACAAGGCAGGCAAGAACGTACAACCGCTAGAACGGCCGCACAAAGTGCGCTGCGTCCGCAACGTCTGCATAGCTTTGTGTGTGAGTGATGGAACGTGGTCAGACGGACGGCATTTATACGTCCAGCATTTTTCACGGACAAAATGGTTTTGCTTTTTAATTTATTTTCTCTCCTACATCCGTCAAAATATACGTCAGTGAATAAACGGACTGTGTGGCCACTACTGTGTCTTCCATACTGACGTATGTCCATGTGCAAGGAAGCACAGTCCGTAGAAATCACGCTCGTCTGACCCTAGCCTTAAACCTTAATGCTTAAAGAAAAAAGCCCAGATGAATGAGTTTGAACATAAAGAATATTGAGTATAAGTTTGTATAATAATTGAATATATAAATAAAATCCTGCATCTGGGGTGATTGAAATATGGGACACCTGACAAGAGTACCAGGGGTGGTGGTACTGTCGGGCTTATTGATCGGTGTGCTACAGATTCTGCAATTTTATTCCCATTTTGATAAAGGCAGAGATAATCAGAATGCTCTCCCTGACTATCTACAGAGGGATGGAGGAGCATATCCATGGATATCTACAGAGGGATGGAGGAGCATATCCATGGATATCTACAGAGGGATAGAGGAGCATATCCATGGATATCTACAGAGGGATGGAGGAGCATATCCATGGATATCTACAGAGGGATGGAGGAGCATATCCATGGATATCTACAGAGGGATGGAGGAGCATATCCATGGATATCTATAGAGGGATGGAGGAGCATATCCATGGATATCTATAGAGGGATGGAGGAGCATATCCATGGATATCTACAGAGGGATCGAGGAACAAACCCATGGATATCTACAGAGGGATCGAGGAACAAACCCATGGATATCTATAGAGGGATTGAGGTATAGATCCATTGATATCTATAGAGGGATGGAGGAGCAGATCCATGGATATCTATAGAGGGATGGAGGAGCAGATCCATGGATATCTCTAGAGGGATTGAGGTATAGATCCATTGATATCTATAGAGGGATGGAGGAGCAGATCCATGGATATCTATAGAGGGATGGAGGAGCAGATCCATTGATATATATATATAGAGAGAGGATGGAGGAGCAGATCCATGGATATCTATAGAGGGATGGAGGAGCAGATCCATTGATATATATAGAGGGATTGAGGTATAGATCCATGAATATCTACAGAGGGATGGAGGTATAGATCCACAGATATCTATAGAAGGATGGAGGAGCAGGTCCATGGATATCTAGAGAGGGATGGAGGAGCATATCCATGGATATTAATAAAAGGCAAGAGGAGCAGATCCATCAATATCAATCAAAGGGATCCAGGAGCAAATCCATCAATATATGTAGAGGAAACGATCCATGAACAGAGGGATCCAGGAGCAGATCCATGTATATTAATAGAAAGCTAAAGGGGCAGATTCCATTGAGAGCTGTAGAGGGATCCATGAACAGGTATGCAGCAGATATCCGTGGATATCTCTAGAGGAACTAATCCACAAATATTTCTAGAGGGATTGTGGAGCAGATCCATGGATATCTCTAGAGGAACCAAAGGTGCAGAATCTCAAATATATATATATTTGAATTAATATCTAGGAAGGTCAAATATGGCGTGGCTAACACAGGGGGACTCACCAAATGCCAGGTCAGCGCCGGGGTGCTCCACTGTCTGGGATCTGCAGTCCACCAAAAGTGTATACCAAAAATCAGCAGCCCTCACCAGGAGCTTGACCATATGAAAATATTTATAGTGGAGTGGCCACAGGGGTACTGAATTCAAGCGACGTTTCGACAAAGTGACTAAGGCACTTCGCCGAAACGTAGCTTGTATCCAGTAGCCCTGTGGCCGCTCCACAATATATATTTTTATATGGTCAAGCTCCTGGTGTGGCCTGCTGATTTTTGGTATCCACTATTGGTGGATTAATATCTAGAGAGGGATCCTGTATATCTGCAGGTGGATATTTACAAGAGAGGAATCCTGGAAACCTGCAGGTGGATATCTAGAGGAAAGAGATATCTGGGTGGAAATGTAGAGGAGAGAGATCCTGTATACTTGCAGGTGGATCTCTTTAGAGGAGAAGGATCCTGGACACTTGCAGGTGGATATCTGGAGGAAAATGAGATCTGGGTGGATATGTAGAGGAGAGGGATCCTGGACAACTGAAGGTGGATATCTGAATGAGGGGGATCCTGGACAACTGAAGGTGGATATCTGGAGGAAAGTGGTGGATATGTAGAGGAGAGGGATAATGGATATATACAGGAGAGAGTATTTGGATTTATACTGATGGAAATCTAGAGGAGCATATTTCTAGATATTTTCATGTCGTCTCTGAATCCTCACTGAGCTGCAAAGGCCAATGTAATTCTTTTTTGTAGAGAAAGCTAGATGCAGTAGGGAGTTGACGGACTCACTTGTTGTCAGGGCATTGATTAGGCCCCTCTCTCTTTTGGAGGCAGAGGTGAGGGCAGCCCCCCTGGGATCATTTTACAGCTTGGTTGTGTCACTATAGAGCTGTATTGAGTTGTGACTGCAATGAGGGCTCATTGAAGGAAACGGGTATTGGCGTCCAGATCAGCCTTAGACATCCTCGCTAACACTTAAACAAGTGTAGTCTGTTAATGTCAGGCCACGGGGGACAAGCTGTGCCTCCTCTGCTGACCATTAGACTCTTTGATGGAGTCGACGATAAACTGGAGACTACAGAGTGGGCCTTGCCCTTAGACCTTCTGTGCGGCCGCTGACAGCCTGCCTGGCACACACAGTAGCTCGGGCGCTCATGACCTCTGCCGTGCTGCCTGGCACAAAACAAATCATTCAGCTTGGCGAAGCGCTCTGGGGGTGTGATTAAATAGAAGGGGAATAAAGGGTGGGAAAAAAACCCTAATGCATTAATTTTAAAGTGGGCATTTATTTTAAGCAGGAATACTCTGCATTTTACTGTGTTTTTACAGCTCTTAGGGGCATTCACTAACTATCAAAGGAAGAATAATGAGGTTTGTTTAGACCATAAAATCTCAGTTTTTCATTGTTTGGTCAAAGTGTTTGCGACAACAAAAGCCGGTGGGTAGTTAAAGGCTGGCATTGTGACGGAGTATCACGCTGCCTCTGCCGCCGAGGAAGCGCTCGCCGCATAAAGTCTGTTTATTTCATTCTCTTTCTTGGAGACATCAGGCAGTAAGAAGTCGCCGGCCCCGCGTTTCCGTAGGGGAGATCAAACAGGATTTCTAAGAGCCTGCAGAACTGGAGAATAGATTCTGTGCGATGTCTAATATATACTTTAATGACAGTTTTCTGAGAGGCGTTTCATTTGTGTCATTTATTCCCCCCCCCTCTAAGAACAGAATGCTAAAGGAGGTGGAAGTAGGAGGAGAGGGGGGGCCGGGGAGCCGATGGGAGGATGGGGGAGCCACGTGTGCCCCTCGCTGAGCAGCCTCCTCCGAAAAAACAAATATCCAGGCAGAAGAAAATGAATGAAGGAGCTTTGTTCCAACTGACTGAGGTTTCCCAAACATACAATGTTACTCATCGTTCTATCGTCGGTTTGAGCGAATCCGAGTGTGTTTCTGCAGTTAGACAAGATGTGGCATCATCTGCTTTCTCGTATATCCCCGTGAGCGCGAGGCATGGTGTCTGACTGCGCACCTTGCCCTGTAGTAGCGAGGTTGTTTTACTTCTTACATTTTTTGTTTGGAAACAATGTTAAATCTGAAAATTCTGCATCATGCAAATAAATTCTAGATCCGTGTGAATTGGGACGTAATGTCCAGCAAACATGCATTTTGCACATTAAGAATATATACACATAGAGATGCATGCCCCCCTACGCAGGGGAATCCCCCCAATCTAACCTCAGGCCATCTGCAAATCATAAGCGGCATAATGAGAAAAATGCCTTGAATGGTAGAAGCCCGAATATGTTGATGTAGAAAGGTACAAAGATCACTATTAAATATATTAAGAAGGGGCACAGATGTGAAAACAGCTGCAAGGCCTTTTGATCAGTCGAAGGAAAGAATAACCCCATTTTACCGTACTTTTGTTTCCACGCAGAGCTTTCTTAATTCCCATACACATTATGTTTGATCAGGTCACCGCGCAGCTGCTTCAAACCAAAAAAAAAAAAAAAGAATAATAATTTCTAAAGGAATCTGAAAAGTGTCTGTTCTTATTCTGGGATTCTGGGATAGCGTTGTTCTGGAAACCATTCCCCGCTTTAAACCTACAACCCTCCCCCCAAAAACCACCGACATATGCGCATATTTATAGATATGAATAGGAGGTGGGGGGGATAAGGATTAAGGTAGCAGAGATTGGCCGCCACTCGGAGGGTTAAAGTGATAAAATAATAAATTATTACGCAGGGTGTAACTTTGATAAACTTCAATAAATGCCCCGTGCGATTGGAAAGACAAACAGGATGACTGAACGGATACTCTGGGTTTCTTCTCGCCCGTTGCAGGTATGATTGGCTGAGGCTGCGCGGCGAGGCCGGCTCGCAGACGCTGAAATATAAGTATACGATATTAATTTTACATCGCGCTCGCCCCGGCAGGAATGCATAACTAAAGCAGACATCAGAAACGCCAGAATCTGAGAGTCCGGCCACATAAAAATCACCAGCGGGGAGTCTGCGGGGGTCCAGGGGGGCGCTCAGAGCACGGTATCAATGCACGACAAAAAGAATAGAGAATGAGGGGGCG
Organism: Leptobrachium leishanense; assembly: GCA_009667805.1. Classification (NCBI taxonomy): domain Eukaryota; kingdom Metazoa; phylum Chordata; class Amphibia; order Anura; family Megophryidae; genus Leptobrachium; species Leptobrachium leishanense. The sequence continues at coordinate 15,304,078 of CM019072.1, forward strand.
ATGTGTAAGATACAGAGTTGGAAGGTGGATACAGTGTCTCATTGCTCACTGCTGCTTGGTTCCATATTATTTTTTCCATAATTTTAAACATGGACACAATTTACGGAGTGTGTGTATATACAGAATATATCTGTAAATGTTTATTTATATTTTAAGGATTACAGTTTGATCGTGTGTTTTGAACAGACTCTAAACTGTAAACTCGAGCAGCAGCAGCAGCAGCCGTGTTTCAGAGGAGCTCCGCATTGAGCCAGCGTTTTACTGCCTTTTTCCTCCTCCTACACGGCGTCTTGCCGTGCTTGGTTGCCCCAGAGTGGTCTGGGGATTGCCGTGCTACTTACCGGCTATCGAACCGGGTGTTCCGAGGTGCTCTGCAGTGTTTTTCCCGGACTTGGGTCTAGTGACGGCGGCCATTTTTGAAGCCTCGTGCCAGCAACGAACGGACCCTCTGTGCCTGCGGTGACTGTAGCGACATGCCAAACGGCCGGACGGCGAAGGGGAGCTCCCGCCAGCGGGATATTAGGGACACGCTGACAGGTGAGTCTGTTACTGGAAGGGGGAAGGTGATTGTGACTCTCCCTCCAAATTATGGATCGTCTGGGGAAGACGACGGTTCCTGGCCAAGCGGAGACGGAGCGGGGATGATGTGGCTCTCCCCTCAGAACCTGTCGCAAGACTTGCGCCCACTCTCCGCGGCGGCGAAGAAGCGGGCGCAGAAAAAGCGTAAGGCCGCGCTGGCGGTGTCCTCTCAGGCCCTGACTGGCGAGGACTCAGCTGACGAATCTCAACTTTCTACCACCAGCAGCGGGGCCCCGCATAGAAACCCTGGCCCGGAACTGGTGCCTCAGGCGACAGTGACTGTGCCGAAAGTAGCCCCCCTGGCGACGAGTACCGCTGACTCCGCGTCAAGAGGAGAAGATGAACATCTTCCTGCCACAAAAGGCGACTTCTACAGAATTTTAAATGAGCTGCGAGAGATACGGGAAATCTGGAAACCAGAAGTGGCTGCGGTCCGTGAGGAGGTCGCTGCAGTACGGGTTCAGGTGGTGGAGGTCCAAGCGACTACCTCTGCGATGAAGCTGGAACAGACTCGTCTCTCGGACCAGGTTGTCGCACTTCAGTCGCAGATGGAGGTTCTGACCCGCTCCGTGGAAACATTAGAATCTCGACACAGACGCCATAACATACGGGTCAGGGGCGTCCCAGATTCGGTTTCACTGAGGAACTGTTGCCCTATGTCACTCGTTTGGCCCTCCAGGTCGTTGGGCTCCCATTGGATACGCCAGATGTCGTTGGCTCTGTATTTCGGGTCCGGAGACCTGCATCGTCCCTAACGGGAGCACCGAGGGATGTTGTGGTAGCTTTTCGCGATGTGGCTTTTAAGGTGAAGATTATGACTACCCCTGGCGCACGAGATCCGGTGCAATTCGAGGGATCTACCCTGGCACTTTACCACGACCTACCGTTTCAGACCTTGATGGCACGACGCCGTTTTAGAGAGGTGACGTCTAACCTGCGCAGGAAATGAATTCTCTACCGGTGGGGCCCGGCGGGCACTTTGGTGGTAACGCACGCTAATGTACCTTATACAATTATGGACCCTGCTACAGCTTGGACTGACCTTGCGACGGCCGGTATTCCCCTGGACCCTCCGGAGATACAGCCGGGATGAAGATTATCCTACCCCTCCATATGCTTTTTGTTATAATGGCTTTTCCGACGAATCCCCCGGACTGTTTTGTTTCTGATTTTGTTTTTAATTTTCAGCTGTACGACTTTGGCACGATTTTCTTGATTCACGCATGGTCTATTCTTTAGCCGACGTTAAATTTGAACGCATTGTTTGTAGCTTAACTTTTCCTCTTTCACGCTAGACTTTGCCACCGGACTTTTCGTCTTCGGTTTAACAGGCTATATATGGCCGCATTTTCGTTTGATTTCATGATCTTTCTTTGTACTTTTAATCTTTAAATAAAGAATAAAAAAAAAAAAAAAAATGTAAACTCCTCTGAGCAGGTCCTCTGCACCTCTAGACTGTAAGCTCCTCTGAGCAGGCCCTCTGCTCCTCTAGACTGTAAGCTCCTCTGAGCAGGGCCCTCTGCTCCTCTAGACTGTAAGCTCCTCTGAGCAGGCCCTCTGCACCTCTAGACTGTAAGCTCCTCTGAGCAGGCCCTCTGCACCTCTAGACTGTAAGCTCCTCTGAGCAGGCCCTCTGCTCCTCTAGACTGTAAGCTCCTCTGAGCAGGCCCTCTGCACCTCTAGACTGTAAGCTCCTCTGAGCAGGCCCTCTGCACCTCTAGACTGTAAGCTCCTCTGAGCAGGGCCCTCTGCTCCTCTAGACTGTAAGCTCCTCTGAGCAGGCCCTCTGCACCTCTAGACTGTAAGCTCCTGTGAGCAGGCCCTCTGCACCTCTAGACTGTAAGCTCCTCTGAGCAGGCCCTCTGCACCTCTAGACTGTAAGCTCCTCTGAGCAGGGCCCTCTGCTCCTCTAGACTGTAAGCTCCTCTGAGCAGGCCCTCTGCACCTCTAGACTGTAAGCTCCTCTGAGCAGGCCCTCTGCACCTCTAGACTGTAAGCTCCTCTGAGCAGGCCCTCTGCACCTCTAGACTGTAAGCTCCTCTGAGCAGGGCACTCTGCACCTCTAGACTGTAAGCTCCTCTGAGCAGGCCCTCTGCTCCTCTAGATTGTAAGCTCCTCTGAGCAGGCCCTCTGCTCCTCTAGACTGTAAACTCCTCTGAGCAGGTCCTCTGCTCCTCTAGATTGTAAGCTCCTCTGAGCAGGGCCCTCTGCACCTCTAGACTGTAAGCTCCTCTGAGCAGGCCCTCTGCTCCTCTAGATTGTAAGCTCCTCTGAGCAGGCCCTCTGCTCCTCTAGATTGTAAGCTCCTCTGAGCAGGCCCTCTGCTCCTCTAGACTGTAAGCTCCTCTGAGCAGGGCCCTCTGCTCCTCTAGACTGTAAGCTCCTCTGAGCAGGCCCTCTGCTCCTCTAGACTGTAAGCTCCTCTGAGCAGGTCCTCTGCTCCTCTAGACTGTAAACTCCTCTGAGCAGGTCCTCTGCTCCTCTAGATTGTAAGCTCCTCTGAGCAGGCCCTCTGCACATCTTGTTTCTGTTCCATATTTGTTGTTATTGTGTCTCTTTCCCTTTGGTTATTGTAAAACGCTGCAGAAACTGCTGGCGCTAAATAAATGGTGACAATATTATTAAATCATATTATTGTTATTTATATAGCACCAGCAGATTCTGTGGCGTTTTACAATAACCAAAGGGAACGAGATACAGATAAACGGACAGAAGAAGGAAACAAGAGGTGTAGAGGGTCCTGCTCATAGGAGCTTACAGTCTAGAGGGATTGGGGAAGAAGAGGGGAATTTTACTGTATGTCAGGATCATTAGTGCCAGTGGTTTGGGAATGGTGGGGCCATAGAGGCAGCTTCAATCATGTGTGGGTAGGTGAGCAGAGGGATGTGTTGTATCAGTGATGTGATGTGCTAATCTGAAGAGATGTTTTTCGAGGAATTTCTTGAAGGTCCGAAGATCAGGGAAGAGATTGATAGGACGAGCCAAGTCATTCCACAGGACCGGAGCGGCCCTTGCAAAGTCTTGGAGGCAAGATTTGGCAGCACAGGTGTAGACAGGACAGGCAGAGGATGAGAATGCCCGCTGACCTGGAGTTGTTTAGATGGAAGGTGCTTGTAAAAAGAATAAGCAGATTCTACGATAAAAGCTTATTGTACAATAAGTGACAGGTGAGGGGCTCCCCAGGACATACTAGTGGTGACCCCCATGGATTGACAGTAGGACCCCCGGTGCTTCTTGCACATCCCCTGTATTAGATCTCATATGGGGCCAGTGTTTGACAACTAGGAGAGTTTCAGGGTGTGTTCACAGAACTCCCACAAGACCAGGAGAGAAATTCTACAGGATGGGGGAAAAGCGAGAGGCCTTGTCCTAAGGGTAATGCCAAGGAACTACCAGTCCGCAGTGGGCACAGGTGTGCCAGCAGGGCATCAGAGCAGTGTGAGGCATGAGGAAGACAAAAAACTGGCAGAAAATGGAACTTGATGTTCTTTTTCAATCTGCATTACTGTGTCATATGAAAAGTCCAGGTTAGCAGAAGGATGTTCTCACCCTGAGCTCCAGCACCTTCTAGGTCCGGTCAGCGCTCCCTGCAGACTCTCTAACTACAACAAAGGATTGTGCCCTCTTAATGTTAAAAATCCAAAATAATGTTGCACTGCACACAGGTATAGGGCACACACTGGATGCACTTTCTACACAGAGTTTTCCCTGAATAACCTCCAGAAAATCCCACCAACATGGAGAAATGCACACATAATGCAAATAAAAACCCTAAAGCTTTATTAATGCAATATTAAAATCACACAATATTTCTGTCGGTATGCACCCACCATGCAGCAAGAATATAACCAGAGAATAAACAAAACTCACAATAACAAAAGTGAAGATACATCAACACGTGTCGTGTTTCACATCTCTCATCTCCTGCTTGCATACAGCCCACAATTCACATATGTTACAAGAAGAAATCCACAATACACGGCAGTCTGTGAACACGGACAGGAAAACGCAACAAAAGAAAGCAATACCAAAAGAGAAAACAAACAAACAAACACTTCAAAATATACCCACATATACCCCTTGGGTAAAGGCAGATAGGCTGAAACTTAAGGGGTACCCTGTTCTATCTGGGTTATTCAAAGAGCTCTGAATTGCTGCCGAAAGGGAACCAAACGCTGAAATTCAGTGTTCGGTTACCTTTCTTGGCCATTCGGCTATTCAGAGAGCAGGCAATTCGCCAAATGTTGGCGAATTGCCTGTGCATACGGTGCCTGTTCGAGGGCAGTGAAATCCCCATAGCTTTGTCTATTCAGAGAACAAAAACCAGCAGTGAAAAGTTGCCGAAATGCCCTGCCATTCGGTGGTTTCATGCGGCAGGTTTATTCAGGTGAATCCCATAGGCTTCAATGTTAAAAATATTCCCGTTTTAATTCAATATCTAATAAACCGTTCATTATAAAATTCTGCAGTAAAGAGTCTCTCTATTTATAGATTTTTTTGGGATATTTTAAGCGATTGGTTTGGGAGGCCATCATAGGATAGGTAGGCTGGGGTAGTATTTTTTATTAAACGTTTGTTCTTTTTTCTGTAACAGCCCTTTTTATTATCATTCATTGGATCATATGTAAATTTTAGACATTTTTGCTCAGTAGTTTCTTTGCAAACAGCGTTTCACTTTTCAAACATTCAAGCAAACTGTTTTTTTTTCCACTCAATTTGTCTGCGGTGTCGGCTTTTTCCGGCGGCTGCGCTGCGTGTGATCGGCCCCTGCTCAGGTTTCTCCAGCGTCTTCGGCGGGTTAATCCAGATGTTTTTGCGGGTTTCGGTGTGCGTTCGCCCTCGTTTTGCGGTGAGTGTTTGTCAGGTTTGCAGCGGCTTTTCCCTGCATTATGGCGGTCCTGTGGTGCTTGCTGAATACACTGCAGGGTCACCGAAATGGGATCGCCGAATCGCACCGAATTGAAGAGAACGAAAAGTCACTGAATGTATTTTGACTTTTCGATTCTCTTTGAATAACCCTGTATGTCATTTACTCTTGAAGTGTGGTTAGTGCCGTGGGTAACTCTTACTCTGCATGGTTGGAAAACCAGCATGTAACAACCCAAAACACTGCGAGGGATAGTTCACAGGAAATAAATCTCATCTAAAAAGCCAATATATATATTTTACAAAGTAGCCTCAAAGTGACACAATGGCTAATAATCACTAGTGCCAACGGCTCAAAATGCGGTAACAGACTGCTAGCCGAATGTGAAGTATCCAGATGCTCCAGAGCTCCCAATATACCTGTTATGATTAAAACATTAATTAAACAGACTCTCCGAGCATAATAGCAACCTGAGCATGCTTATAGGTATTGGTATAATGTGGCCCCCTCCATTCTCCCTGCACACAGTGCCTGACTCCCATGGGGATAAACAGAGGTCACTAAAACGCACACAGTGATCTCACCAGAGGACACCTATGTACAGAGCAAATTGCGTTACTTGTGTACTTTCACACCCAAGGCAGACCACAGTTGGTTAGAGTGATGGATTCAGGCTGCATGTGCAGCTCAAACACATGTCTGCTTTCTTCCCAAACGACGCTGCTATGAGAGCTCACATAGACATAACGAAGTCAGGATGCAAAACGGGGTGAGAAGGGGACACTGCATATAACCTAACCACTTCAATGAGCTAATGTGGTCAGGGTACGAAGAATGTCACTTTAAAATGATTTCATGAACAAACTGAGTGGGTGGGAGGGATGGGAAGTTGGGAAGTATGAGTCTGGGCAAGGGAGTGCGTTTGGGGGAAGGAACTGGACCAAAGGGAGAGTATGCAGCCTGACTGGAGAAAGGGTGGCAGGGAGGGTGGGGTGGTGGCACCGGACTGAAGCTCCAAATATGGATAAAATACCAGTGGTACAGCTCCTTCACTGTCAGGGATCTGTACCTGTATGTGCGCAAGCACCTGCCCTGCATGTACGCATACAGGAAAAGTGCTGTCTCAGTCCTGTCCAGCACCTATATGTGTTAATTCCAAGTGAAACGTAAAAGCACCAACACACACCACACCCCCTGTCTAATAAAAGAGAAACTCCCACTCCTACAACTTGACTTCTCATTGCAAGTCAAAACCTTGTGCTATAGAGACCTGTTGTATGTTCCAGTTGATAACCCGTGTACCAGACCCTGATTTACCCTCGACCTTGCATCCTTGCTGCCCACCTATTCGACCCTCGGACCGTCCAGACCATTCTACCTCGTAATCCCATTTGTACCGCGCTATGGACTGCTACCAACCAGCCTATTCTAAGGTACAGTCTGTACATTCCTGCCTAAAGGGCTCAAATCCCCAGCAATTGGGTCCCACCACGGCGTATGCCAGGTGCCACCCTGACATTCACCCAGTGACAGCACCCAACGGTCTGTAATACACCAGGGTACAGCTCCTCCACCCAGTGGCAGCACCCCAGGGTCTGTATTACACCGGGGAACAGCTCATTCACACACTAGCAGCATCCCTGGGGTCTGTAATACACCGGGGTACAGCTCCTCCACCCAGTAGCAGCACCCCAAGGTCTGTAATACACCAGGGCACAGCTCTTCCACCCAGTGGCAGCACCCCAGGGTATGTAATACACCAGGGCACAGCTCCTCCACCCAGTGGCAGCACCCCAGGGTATGTAATACACCAGGGCACAGCTCTTCCACGCAGTGGCAGCACCCCAGGGTATGTAATACACCAGGGCACAGCTCTTCCACCCAGTGGCAGCACCCCAGGGTATGTAATACACCAGGGCACAGCTCCTCCACCCAGTGGCAGCACCCCAGGGTATGTAATACACCAGGGCACAGCTCTTCCACCCAGTGGCAGCACCCCAGGGTATGTAATACACCAGGGCACAGCTCTTCCACCCAGTGGCAGCACCCCAGGGTATGTAATACACCAGGGCACAGCTCCTCCACCCAGTGGCAGCACCCCAGGGTATGTAATACACCAGGGCACAGCTCTCCACCCAGTGGCAGCACCCCAGGGTATGTAATACACCAGGGCACAGCTCTTCCACCCAGTGGCAGCACCCCAGGGTCTGTGCTATAGTTCTGCTACTGCTGTAAACGAAGTAAAAACAAACTGGTTATGTCTAACATAACCCTGGAACAATATCATACAGAGTAAAGCAGCGGCACATCTTCTCCAATCAGCTCTGACATAGCGTCTGAAGTTATTTTATTTAAATAAATTTCCATTGAGAAGAATTCAGTGCAAACAGTGGATAGTGAGCTCGCTGTCCATGACAATAGTGATCATAAAGTGCAGAATCTGAGGTTATTAACGTTTAAACTCAGCCTGACTCTGAACAGTGTGTGCTGTACACAGACCGATCAATCGACCAACCAATTAATCGATATTCAGAACAGTTGACAACTGTTTTTATTATCAAAGTTGTCAATTAATCAATTAGTTGTTTCAGCACTATTCTGTTCTGGTGCTGTGAAAAACAGGATCACCATAATATTGGCGATACCAGAGTACTGCATGAGAACAGAGTACTTGAGGCATTGTTAAGACACAATAACGCATCATCAACACAATCCTCCTTCATAAAATGACTCTCTGGGTTCATTCCATCAATTCAGCAAGATCGGTGAGAGTTTTGTGCTCTGTTCTCCTGTGTCCGGGCTCATGGATGTAAGGCTTTTGATACTGTTCCGCATAGAAGGCTTATCAATAAATTGCAATCTTTGAGCTTGGATTCCAATATTGTTGACTGGATTAGGCAGTGGCTGAGTGACAGACAACAGAGGGTTGTGGTAAATGGAGTTTATTCGGCGCAAGGTCTTGTTACCAGTGGGGTACCTCAGGGGTCAGTACTTGGACCCATTCTCTTTAATATTTTTATTAGTGATATTGCAGAAGGTATTAATGGAAAAGTATGTCTTTTTGCTGATAACACAAAGATTTGCAGCAGGGTTGACGTTCCTGGAGGGATCAGCCAAATGACAAATGATTTAGGTAAACTAAAAAAATGGTCGGAGTTGTGGCAATTGAGTTTTAATGTGGATAAGTGCAAGATAATGCACCTGGGACGTAAAAACCCAAGGGCTGAATATAGAATATTTGATACATCTGAGGGTTGGGATTTAGGGGTCATTATTTCAGAGGATCTAAGGGTAAGTAGTCAATGTAATAGAGCAGCAGGAAATGCTGGCAGAATGCTTGGTTGTGTAGGGAGAGGTATTAGCAGTAGGAAAAGGGAAGTGCTCATGCCACTGTACAGAGCACTGGTGAGACCTCACTTGGAGTACTGTGTGCAGTACTGGAGACCGTATCTCCAGAAGGATATAGACATCTTAGAGAGAGTTCAGAGAAGGGCTACTAAAATGGTGTACGGCTTGAAGGAGAAAAGTTACCAGGAAAGGCTTAATGATCTTAACATGTAGAGCTTGGAAAAAAGACGAGACAGAGGAGATATGATAGAAACATTTAAATACGTAAAGGGAATCCACAAGGTAGAGGAAGGGAGTATATTTAAAAGGAAACAAAGTAGCAAAACAAGAGGACATAGTCTTAGATTAGAGGGGCAATGGTTTAAAAGTAACATCAGGAAGCATTATTTTACTGAGAGGGTGGTGGATACATGGAACAGCCTTCCAGTAGAAGTGGTAGAGGCCAAAACAGTAATTGAATTTAAGCAAGCATGGGATAGGCATAAGGCTATCCTAAACAAAAGATAAATCCAGGTAAAGTATCCATGTAATTGGGCGACTAGATGGGCCGAAAGGTTCTTATCTGCCGACATTTTTCTATGTTTCTAGTTAAAAGTGAAAAAAAAGCATTTAGCTCAACATATGTTTTGCCGATATAAACTCGGCTTCGTCTGGAGCAATAGAATGAAATGAATCGCTGAATCGTATGTATTTATCCCTCCTTTAAAAAGGGGATGTATCTGTTTATTAACCAATCAGCCCTGGATACCTGCCGGTCCCTTGTTAGATTTGACACGCAATCAGACTCAGGTAATTGGCCGTCAAAATTAGTATGGACCAATAGAATGAATAAACTGTCACATGTGTGAACTGGCCAATGGGAGCTGTATGTTGCCGAGAGTAAAGTTTGTATACAATGCAGTCTTGACTCACCAATGTGTGACAACTGATACAATGATAAAAATCAGCGTTATGTTAACCCAATGGCATCTGTACAATGGACCTAACCCTGCTAGTATTCAATAGATGGTGATGTCTACAAGACCGATAGACATAAAGATAATTAACGCAACCGCTTTAAAGATTACCTGAGTCTGATTGCGTGTCAAATCTAACAAGGGACCGTCAGGTATCCAGGGCTGATTGATTAATAAACGGATACATCCCCTTTTTAAAGGAGGGAGGAATACATACGATTCAGCGATTCATGTCATTCTATTGCTCCAGACGAAGCCGAGTTTATATCGGTGAAACATATGTTGAGCTGAATGCTTTTTTTTTCGATTTTAACTTTGTGTGTCTTGTTATGTCAATGTGAGGGCGAGAGCAGTAATTAAGAGCAATAGGGCTAGCTATTGAGCACCCTGGTAGGAATTATTTTACCAATCGTGGGTACAAGTCATGCTAATATTCTTGTGTGCATCCATTCGGTCGTGCGCCTTTATAGCCGCTCTAGGAGTGTCCACCTCTAACCTCACTACGTTGCTGTTTGTTTGTTGGTTTTTATATTTGTATCTGGGAGTGTCTTTGTTGGAATAATTAAAGTTGATTCTATTTTTCTTGCCACTCCTATGATAATCAGTTGGCAACCCTGCTGGTTACTGACTGGTCATTACTTATATATATATATATATATATATATATATATAATACGTTTCATAAGCAGCAAAGCCACATAGAAATAACATGTCGGAGTGAGCTTTTGTTATAGTTTGCATATGCAGAGAGCTGCTCCCCGTTTTTATGCTTTTAGTGATGGTTTTGCTTTCCTTCGAAACCCTTTAATTTATAGTGATAAAGTGGAAGGATGACCTGCCTGCATACTGGTTTTACAATCATCAAACTTGGGGAGTCAGTGGACCAACGACCCATCTCGCAGGGTGGTAGAAAGCCATCAGGTCCACCAGCCTCATACATACAGTAGCATAAAACCGTGGAGATACGCATCTAGGCAACAGGGGGTTAAATAACGAGGGTTTTTTGTCCACGTTTCTTTGTCGTGCGTTTAGTCCCCTTCCTGCCAAGACTCATTTCGCCGGGCTATCTTGTGCGAGACACATATGGTGCAGCGAAATTGCCATCCAAGAAAGCATGTCCCAGCTTGTTGAGACATCATCAAATAAGATTAAAGCCAAGTAAAAATAAAAAAGATAGGGGGATTTTTTTCCTCCCCGTTTCTTGTACACACAGCATCTGATGAAAGTCACCAAGGTACTTGAATGCTTCTAAAGGATTTGCAACAATTTCTTTACTTTGCCTGGTTAGGAACAAGACACAAATAACAAGGCAATCTCATGTCGTCCTTCTTGAAGTCAGCGGAAAACACAGGCTTTATAATAAACAGCAACTATTGGAATAAAACCACACACTGTCCCCCTCTGCACACTCCTGGCAAGCAGCACTTCAGTGCAATAAAGAGACAAAATGTATATAAAAAATACTGTATCTTTTCATGTCCTTGCTCTGTGCTCAGGTATCGCTTCCTCTGCCTGCGACTCGCAACAACGATATCCCATCGATGAGGGGGAAGAGCAATGTGCCGTAAATACAACATAAAGGCAGTCAATGGGTCAGACATAAACAACTGAATCCACCGCTATAAAAACCAGGCCGATATAATATAGCAAGCCTGCCATACTTACCTACAGGGTGCCGCCACATTGGTGATAACATTGGCACAGCAATCTCTGGTCCAACCAGAGCGGTCAGGTGAGATTGAATAATCCGGCCTGGTATAGGAGCCGGGAAGTGGTGGCGCCCGCAGGCCAGTATGACCAGGGGCTTAGATGACTAGCTATACAGGGCTATTCAAAGAGATTCGAAAAGTCACCGCATGTTCGGTGACTTTTCGTTCTCTTCAATTCGGTTCGTTTTGATGATCCCATTTTGATGACCCTGCAGTGTATTCAGCAAACACCACAGGGTCCCCGAATTGCAGGGAAAAGCTGCCGCAAACCCGACGAAAACTCACCGCAAAACCCAGCGAATGCACGCCGAAAACCCGCAAAAACATCTGGATTAACCTGCCGAAAACCACAAAGAAACCCGAACAGGAGCCGATCGATCGCAGCCTTCGACACCGCAGACGAATGCAGTGAATAAATTAGGAAAACAGTTTGCTTGAATGTTTGAAAAGTGAAACGATGTTTGCAAAGAAACTACTGAGCGAAAATGTCTGAAATTTACATATGATCCAATGAATGATAATAAAAAGGGCTGTTACAGAAAAAATAAGTAAACTTAAAAAAAATAAAATTAAGAAAAATGCTTAAAATATCCTAAAAAATCTATAAATAAAGAGACTCTTTACTGCAGAATTTAATAATCAATGGTTTATTAGATATTGAATTAAAACGGAAATATTTTTAACATTGAAGCCTAAGGGATTCGCCTGAATAAATTTGCCGAATGAAACCACTAAATGGCAGAGCATTAGGGGAACCTTTCACTGCTGGTTTGTGTTCTCTGAATAGCCGAAGCATTGCTTCTCTATGGGGATTTCACTGCCCTCGAACAGGCACCGTATGTGCAGGCAATTCGCCAGGATTTGGCGAATTGCCTGCTCTCTGGATAGTCGAATGGCCAAGAAAGGTAACCGAACGCTGATTTCAAGCAATTCGGATCTCTTTGAATTACCCTGATAGTTTAGTTCATTGAGGTGACGGGTCATTCAAAAAAAGTGCCCTGCTCTATGGAGAAAACAGGAGGAACCACAAGGTAGGACCTTTCAAGTTGAACCCAGGACATACTTGAAACGAGAGAAATCTCAATGTATCCTTCCTGGTAAAATCATTTATAAATAAATAAATAAGTGGTATTCTGCATGAAAACATGGACGGGGCTCCGGTGCCCAGCCCTTTGCAGAGGAGCTCTACCAGACCAGTGACAGCACCCTGCAGCTTCATTGCAATAGCACAGGCTCAATAAATGAACATGGTGGCTGAGAAGCACTGCACGGCTGGACACGTGAGCAGATGGAAAATCTTCTGGAAGAGCTGGAATCAGGCCTGAGGTCCAGCAAGAAATAGATGTCTGTCGGATAGACTCTATTCCCCTTGGGGAAGGTGTCACTAAGAAAAATACCCTGCAGCAAAAGCACATGGTTTGTAGTAGCTACAGATTCACAAACCCACTGATGTACATGCAAAAAATAAAGTGTATATAAAATGTAAATGCATATATAAATATATATATAATTGTATTTTAAGTGTGATATATGTGTGTCAGAGGGAGCGACCTTTCAGTTTGCTTGCAAAAAAGCATAGGTTTCATTTCAATGAGAAATCGTTGACTTCTTTACTGCTACATTTTAATATTATTATTTTTAAACAGACATCAAATCTTCGGGTCTAATAAGCCCAGTTTCCGGATTGGTTCTCTACAATTAAGTTTCTGAGCACAGATGTTGGTTTTTTTCCAGGTTATTCGCTAGAAGCAGCGCAAAAATCCACACCGGAGGGGAAAACGCGGATATCTATTAACTCAGACTGTGAAAGTGAATGACGGGAGAAGGTTATAAAGCGTCTGAATACGGAGTTTGAAAGAGAAAGTCAATATCCACTGACAAGTTTTGGATGTGACGATGGTGTAATACGCAGTGCGTTGCGTGAAAAAGTCAATGGGTATTACGGTGCGGAACCTGACGAGAGGATTGTTTGCAAAGCGTTGCAAATAGAAAGTGCGCCTCGCTTTCCCGGGCCTGATCGGCAGACCTAATTGGAGACCACAGGAATAAAAAAATAAATAAACCCACAACAACAAAAAAACACAATGTATCAGGAGCGCAGATTATCACGGGCTTTAATAAGACGACGCTGGCTTTTGGATGAGCTCCAGCCAAAAATGAATGCGAGCGCGTGTCGAGTCCCCCTTCCCCATAGCCTGGAGCAAAGATTAAGAGGAGAAGCGTACTAAGGTATTAATAAAAAACAATAAGCACAGGACGAGGGGCAAATACAATTGTGTTTACATATTAACCCTTGCCAGCCCAGGCTGCAGTGACACTTTGGATCTGAAATACAAATTATCTCCAATTACTTCCAAACAGCGAGTCTCAGAGCAGTCACTTAACCCGCACCATCTGTTTGATTCAGGAGTCCGCCGGACAGACCGCCGAGCTGACCCCGGCCATGGGAGAGAGGCCTGACGTGACACATTAACAGGAAAACCCCATTGTTTGCTCCCAAAGCACATGAGGAGTGACTGCATAAAGGGACGGGGGGCGCATATGATTTTACCATGACGTCCAAGACGACTGTGACTTCTAAATAATTTTTTATAATGCTGATTATGTTGGTGTTTATTTTTGTGAATTTGCATAAGCTGCCATGGAATATTATATAAATGTACACAGATACCTATATACAGACGCACACACCGGGTTATTTCACTAACCCCAGTAGCTGGTAGAGAATTCTTTGCATTTTTTGGTGCAATTTACACAATCACAGTTTGAATATAATTTGAAGGAGAAGGAAATTGCAAATTTTAGGCAAAAATATTGAAAAGTTGCAGTTTGGGAAAATATATCTTTTGAAGGCCACGGCTGTATTTAATATCGATGAATCTCCTCTGCTGCTTAGAGGACGAGGATCTGATCTGCCAGAGAACTCCATGGACATAATTACATCCCATGAATGGTTTTATATGACCTGATTCTTGTATAGCAGAGGCCAGCGATCCTGTTAGAAAGCTGTAATATGTAATAAATGTATTGTTTACAAGCTGCTTTTCCACCCTATATCAGACTCTGTGTTTAACCCTGTCCATTCAGAAGCTCTGGCAGCCATCACAGTAATTCCATTGGATGTGCATTGTGTCGACATGTTGTCACAACACATAAACAGGGTTATTCAGAGAGAGCCGAAATGTCACCGCACGTTCGGTGACTTTTCATTCTCTTCAATTTGGGCCGATTCGGCAATCCCATTTCGGCGACCCTGCGGTGTATTCAGCAAGCACCACAGGGCTGTCGAAGCGCAGCAAAAAGCTGCCGCAAACCCGCAGAAAAAAGTCATTGCAAAAACCCACCGAATGCACGCCGAAACCCACAAAAACATCTGGATTAACCTGCCGAGGACGCCGGAAAAACCCGAGCAGGAGCCGATCACACGCAGCGAAGCCGCCGGAAACAGCCGACACCACAGACGAGTGAAGTGAATAAATTAGGAAAACAGTTTGCATGAATGATTGAAAAGTGAAACGCTGTTTGCAAAGAAACTACTGAGCGAAAATGTCTGAAATTTACATATGATCCAATGAATGATAATAAAAAGGGCTGTTACAGAAAAAATAAGTAAACTTAAAAAAAATCTGACTTTTTTTAAAAAAAAATAATTCACAAAAATGCTTAAAATATCCTAAAAAATCTATAAATAAAGAGACTCTTTACTGCAGAATTTTATAATAAACGGTTTATTAGATATTGAATTAAAACGGGAATATTTTTAACGTTGAAGCCTATGGGATTCTCTTGAATAAACCTGTCGAATGAAACCACCGAATGGCTGGGCATTTCGGGAACCTTTCACTGCTGGTTTGTGTTCTCTGAATAGCCGAAGCACCGAACAGGCACCGTACGTGCAGGCAATTCGCCAGGATTTGGTGAACTGCCTGCTCTCTGGATAGCCCAATGGCCAGGAAAGGTAACCGTATGCTGAATTTCAGCGTTCGTTACCTTTCTCCAGCCATTCGGATCTCTTTGAATAACCCTGATAGGGTTATTTAGAGAGAGCCGAAATGTCACTGACATTTCGGGGCTCTCTTGTTCCTCGCACTTCAAGGAATCAAATTCCCTGACCCTGCTTTGAAGTCAGCATTCACCACTGGGTCCCCGAAGTGCAGGGAAAATGCCGACCGCATCCGAAACTCCGCTGCAAAACCGGCGCATCGAACGGAAAAACCGCCAAAAAAATCCCGCACGCATCCGGAAAAAGTCACCAAACTGCCGAACACAGCGCCGACCAGTTGCCAGAAAAAAAACAAGCTGACGAATGTGGTAAGAAAAAAAAACACGATTGAAAGTGTCAAATTGAAACACTGTTTGCAAAAAAACTACTGGACGAAAATGCCTGGAATTAACATATATGATCCTATGAATACTAATAAAAAGGTCTGTTACAGAAAAAAATGCATAGAAAATCCTAAAAGAAAATAAATAAAGATCCTTTTTTGCTGCAAATTAAAAAGAATAAATGTTTTAAAAAATATTTAATTAAAACCGGAATGTTTTTAACATTGAAGCCTATGGGATTCACCTGATTAAACCTGCCGAATGAAAACACCGAAAACCAGGACATTTCACTGACATTTCGGTGCAGTTTGGTGTCTGTGAATAGATTAACCATTGCTTCTCTATAGGGATTTCACTGCCACCGAACAGCACTGTATTTTGCTGGCAATTTGCCAATATTTGGCGAATTTCCAGCTTTCTGAATAGCCAAATGGCTGCGAAATTGCACCGTATGGGGAAATTCATTGTATGGTGCAATTTTGGGGCCAGATCGGCTCTCTCTGAATAACCCCTATAATTATTGTGGGCAAACACACTATGTCTAGGGTGCATTTAATGGCAAACCAAGCACATGTGACTAGGATAAACTCATTAATGGAAAGAGCTCTCTAATTAGTCACTATACGGTTAAAATAATGGTGTGCTGACACGGTCTGGAAGGGACAGAGTATAATATTTATAAGATAAAATGTCCAGTTATTAACCAAATCACCATCTGCTTAATAGACACCATTACCATCATGGTAAGCAGTAGGAAAAGGGAAGTGCTCATGCCACTGTACAGAGCACTGGTGAGACCTCACTTGGAGTACTGTGTGCAGTACTGGAGACCGTATCTCCAGAAGGATATAGACATCTTAGAGAGAGTTCAGAGAAGGGCTACTAAAATGGTGTATGGCTTGAAGGAGAAAAGTTACCAGGAAAGGCTTAATGATCTTAACATGTAGAGCTTGGAAAAAAGACGAGACAGAGGAGATATGATAGAAACATTTAAATACGTAAAGGGAATCCACAAGGTAGAGGAAGGGAGTATATTTAAACGGAAACAAAATAGCAAAACAAGAGGACATAGTCTTAGATTAGAGGGGCAAAGGTTTAAAAGTAACATCAGGAAGCATTATTTTACTGAGAGGGTGGTGGATACATGGAACAGTCTTCCAGTTGAAGTGGTAGAGGCCAAAACAGTAATTGAATTTAAGCAGGCATGGGATAGACATAAGGCTATCCTAAACAAAAGATAAATCCAGGTAAAGTATCCATGTAATTGGGCAGACTAGATGGGCCGAAAGGTTCTTATCTGCCGACATTTTCTATGTTTCTATGGTGGAACCTTAGAGGGAGGAATAATTGTCTTGGCACAACTTGAACCTGAACATGTCAAGATTATAAATCTAAATAATGTAGGACTTGGAAAGAAACGGGGCATTATTACTGTGGTCGGGTCTAACGAAATGGTAAAAAATGCACCGGAAATACTGGTTATAGGGTGCTGGGAGGAAAAGCAAGACTACTCGGCCAATTTGTCATCAAAATAACCAATACTAGAGAAGTCGATGTACTCATTGGTTGAAGAAACCACGTAACATCACAAAGTCCTGTGTAGTGTGGTGCGGGTTATGATGAATCCTGGGAGCCAGAAGAGGTGCACACTATTATGGCCCCTCGAGGATTTACCTGAGTGATGCCAATACACCATTACTGCCAGCGAGTTGGCAGGCATTGATTGGCTTAAAGTGACACTCTAGGTCAGGGATGTCAACCTCTGATCCCACCCAAATGTTGCTGAACTACAACTCCCATGATTCCCTAGTCATATATCATATTCAAAGAATTCTGGGATTTGTAGGTCATTAACATCTGGGTGGCATAGTTTGGCACCACTGCTCAGTCTAGGCAATGTGGTCACTCAGTGGAATGAGCTTTTGAGGGTAGAGTTTAGCCAAGTCCTGAAGCTCAGATCAGCGAGAGCTGAGCTGTCCTACAGACATCTGTTTCCCTGCCATTGGATTAGTTGGACACTCAGTGGACCGACGACTGCCCCACATGGCCACGTGACATGCTCTGACTTCCTGCAAGCCAACAGCATGTCATGTTTGCAGGATTAGAGAGCCACAAGAGTTGCATAGGAAAGAAGTTACAATTCACATGATCTTAAAGGTTAAAATGGAAGGTGGTGGACAAGAGGGGTTCCTGTATCCCTCTAATCCAGTTTCACCTCTCACTTTGTAGATAAAGCTCAGGGCTGCAGCTCCACTGCTCCCACCTGTCATTCAACTTTGGCAAAGTGCCCAGCACATACCTCTATGCCATGTGTTTGATTGACAGGTGGTGTTTGGGGACGAGGCAATGTAGTTTAGGTTTTTATTAATTCTATACATTTGCTAGGCACCTGTCACAATGTATAAAATTTAAAACCTTACTGATTGAGCAAATGTGAACCTGGACATAACCAGCTCACGTCCTGGGACCCCGCAGCCATTCATTGCTTTCATATTAGGTAAATAGTACTTTAGAACAATCCAAGTGACTCATTGTATCAGAGAGAGGACTCAAAAATGCTGCCGGGGGATAAAGCCACATGTAAACCCATCAGTTGAACTAGGGAAATGGGATTTAACCTGTAAATATTCATTAAAAACCCATTGAGTGCGAGCCTTCTGTGCCGGACCGGCCGCCATACAATTAAAATATGTTAAAAAAGCAGGAGCTTTTGTCTGTTTCTAAGGGGAAAAATAAATTCAGGGAGTAATAGGTGAGCAGCCACGAGAAAGGAGAATTTTAAGGCGAGCCCTAATGATTATTTGCCCGTGGCATTTTGCAAATTCTGTTCCCAGGCAAGGATCAGATATTCATGAAATGATAAATAAAGGGTCATATCTAAGCAGATCTGAACAAATAGTGATTGAGAACGGACAAAGAGTGACAGCATGTCAGTTCAAATATGAACCAAATAAATTGCAGGCAGCAGCGGGGAGCTGGGCAGAAGGTCAGGATCCAGGCTCAGCTTAGAGATGGCTTCAGATTAGAGAAATCAAATATATATCATTTATTTATTTCTCATTTTTTCCTTGTTTTAATGAAACATACATTTTGACAGATTTAAACAACAATGACAGAGGGTGGGAATATTCTATGAATAAAACAAGAATTAAAGGCAGAAATTAATGTTTTGAATATATTTAAATTTGGAGTATGAGTGTGAAGCCGGGATGTTGGTGCACGGGAGATTTGCCGTCAAATTTCTGTATTTATCAGCGAGGAGAGGCGCCCGATTATCCAGTCCTTAGCAGAGTGACACGGTTCAGGTCCCGTGACTAATATTAATATTGTTTGAGATTTCAATATTTGATAATAAAAGATGACACTGTTACTTCTGACATTTAAATGTAGCGCAATACGCTTTTACTGCACGGACACGGAGAAAGAGAGGCCGTGGCCAGACGCGTTAGGGTGGGAAATGAAAGAAAAGGAGGTGGTAATAGCGCGGTATCACATCACAAGTTATCACCAAAAAGACAGTAACATGCATGCAAACCAGAAGGATTGCAGGAGATTTGAGGTGCCACCTTCCGCTGGAATTCGAAAGGTCTCTCTTTACAATTGTTTTCCTGCTCGATGACAGGTGTTTCCTACAGATTCGGAGGGTGAATGTGAGGTTACTACACACATATATATATATACACCATGAAACTTCAAAGATCCAGTTTCCACAATTTTGCAACTTGGGAAGGAATATAAAAACTTCCTTTTCAAACAACAATTCACCAATCTCTGGGTGGAAACAATATTACAGTGGTTGAGATTCTTCTGTTCTCAGTCTCTTCCTTTTATTTGGTGGGGATGAAGGGACTCGTACAACAAGTAAGGCTAGGGTCAGACGAACGCATTTTTCGCGTTGTCCGTGAAAAAGTGCGTTCGAACGAATGGACGTATTTTTTCACGGAATACGCGATAGCGGTCATACGATGCACATTTTCGTCCGTGATTTTGTACGGATCATCAATAAAACCCTTTTTGTGTCTGGATGTTATGTTGGCCGGACGTGTGCAGCGTCTGACGTCTCCTAATCACGCAAACACGCCGCTATGCGGCCGCAGCGCACTCTGTACGTCAGTAGTAGCGGTTTGACGTTCTCGAAAAAATGCGTTCGTTTGCCACTTGCGTTGGGCGGACGAACTTTCGTGCGGCCGTTCGTCGTATGTTCCCCGGCATTGGACGTCATTTGCTGCTAGCACGGCCGTGATTTTGTGCGGCTAAACGCACGTTAAAAATGCGTTCGTCTGACCCTAGCCTAAGACATGATCTGACCGGCCAGCATCTCCTAAAGTGAACCTAAAGGTCTGTGATGGATTCTCACATTACAGGGGATTTACTCAATGAAAAACCATCGGTAGCCACAAACAAAATTCTGTCATGCTGTTGAAAGTGAAAAAGGAGTCGGGCGAACGACATTAAGATATAGATTGCCATATTATCACGCATAGGAAAGACGCATAATTCTGCAAAAATTCAACATTCAAGCTGCTACAAAATTGTATGATATATAAAGGGTGATAGCATTGGGGGTATGGATTGAAAAAGAAAACAAACTGCAGGGATTACGGTGTGTTTAGGTTCAGAGATATACAGGTTTCAGGTTTGCAGGTGATTTTGGATTAGGGTGTGTTTCGGTTCAGAGGGATTCAGGTTTCCGGGTGATTTAGGATCAGGGTGTGTTTAGGTTCAGAGATATACAGGTTTCAGGTTTGCAGGTGATTTAGGATTAGGGTGTGTTTAGGTTAAGAGGGATACAGGATTCAGGTTTGCAGGTGATTTAGGATTAGGGTGTGTTTAGGTTAAGATGGATACAGGTTTCAGGTTTGCGGGTGATTTAGGATTAGGGTGTGTTTAGGTTAAGAGGGATACAGGATTCAGGTTTGCAGGTGATTTAGTATTAGGGTGTGTTTAGGTTAAGAGGGATACAGGATTCAGGTTTGCAGGTGATTTAGGATTAGGGTGTGTTTAGGTTCAGAGGGATTCAGGTTTCAGGTTTGCGGGTGATTTAGGATTAGGGTGTTTAGGTTCAATGGGATTCAGGTTTCAGGTTTGCGGGTGATTTAGGATTAGGGCGTGTTTAGGTTAAGAGAGATACAGGATTCAGGTTTGCGGGTGATTTAGGATTAAGGTGTGTTTAGGCTCAGAGGGATACAGGATTCAGGTTTCCGGATGATTTAGGATTAGGGTGTGTTTAGGTTAAGAGGGATACAGGATTCAAGTTTGCGGGTGATTTAGGATTAGGGTGTGTTTAGGTTCAGAGGGATTCAGGTTTCAGGTTTGCGGGTGATTTAGGATTAGGGCGTGTTTAGGTTAAGAGGGATACAGGATTCAAGTTTGCGGGTGATTTAGGATTAGGGTGTGTTTAGGTTCAGAGGGATTCAGGTTTCAGGTTTGCGGGTGATTTAGGATTAGGGCGTGTTTAGGTTAAGAGGGATACAGAATTCAGGTTTGCGGGTGATTTAGGATTAGGTTGTGTTTAGGTTCAGAGGGACACAGGTTTCAGGCTTGCGGGTGATTTAAGATTAGGGTGTGTTTAGGTTCAGAGGGACACAGGTTTCAGGCTTGCGGGTGATTTAAGATTAGGGTGTGTTTAGGTTCAGAGGGATACAGGTTTCAGGTTTGCAGGTGATTTAGGATTAGGGTGTGTTTAGGTTCAGAGGGATATGGGTTTCAGGTTTGCAGGTGATTTAGGATTAGGGTGTGTTTAGCTTCAGAGGGACACAGGTTTCAGGTTTGCAGGTGATTTAGGAATAGGGTGTGTTTAGGTTCAGAGGGATATGGGTTTCAGGTTTGCAGGTGATTTAGGATTAGGGTGTGTTTAGGTTCAGAGGGACACAGGTTTCAGGTTTGCAGGTGATTTAGGATTAGGGTGTGTTTGGGTTCAGACGGACACAGGTTTTAGGTTTGCGGGTGATTTAGGATTAGGGTGTGTTTGGGTTCAGATGGATTCAGTTTTTAGGTTTGCGGGTGATTTAGGATCAGGGTGTGCATAGACAGGGTGCCACCTGGATGAACTGGTCATACTACCTGGATGAACCTTGCAGGTTCCAACTACACTTTTTCAATATATTTTTATTTCTTTTTTTCATCATGAAAAACAAACATTGTCTGATTATCTTTGCAGTTTGCAAGTAATAAATAAGTAATAGACGGCTAGACGCTGCACTCATCGGAGCAGAAAAAAATTAATAGTCTGGTTTCAAAGCAGCATTAATCCTAACAATGTCCAAAGTCATGAGAAGTGATGGACAGAAAGGTTAGGGAGAGGGACAAGGTTACAGACTGACCAAACATTCCTCACACTATATAGGACACTGAAACCATAAAAAGGGAATAAAACCAGCTAGCTCTCAGTATTTTCATCATAGCTTTGTCTGCAGTTCAGTATAAGTGCATAGGGTAGGATGCCATACGCATCAATGTACCCTGAATTGCACGGTCATTTCGTAGGGCACCTACCACTGGCAGTGAACCTGTGGGACCTTGAAGAGGCTGCTCATGGAGTGGGTAGAGCTATGAGACATTCCCTTTTAAACCCCCCAGCAAATAACGTGATGTTGGAGACCCTGACTGGCTTCTGAATCCCAGGGCAGATCCGGTGAGTCCCTGGTAACGTGGATGTGATGGAGTCATCAGGTTAGCGAGTGCAACAGAAAGACGGATATAATGAGCAGGTCACTGCGGCGGGAGCACAAGAGGCTCCTTAATAAGCTGCTCTGGACCTCGCTGATGAGGGGGGAGAAAGTCCTTTACTGCTCTCAGCAAAAATGATATACATGTATATACACACACCCCAATTTCCTATGATTAGCATATACCTCACAGGCATGCTCCTCCCGCGCCATATTTACACCATGGCAGATAAAGGGTGTAATATTTAGGGGCGCAGGGAGAAAAGCATTGTAATAAGAGATAGGGTGCTCCAATAATACTGTGTCATCTCTGAAGTACAACTCAATGATACAAACTGTATGTTGCTCTCCTGCCATGCACAACGCTACAGAATCTGTGGGCGCTACATAGGGTATCATCATAATGAGGAACCCATGGCAAGGTGAATTACTGGCTACATAGATGGAATATTAGTAAATCCTAATTGTTGCCAGCCTGGGGTGTTACCACACGTTTCATGGCAGGACCCTCACTCGCAGGCAGAAACAAAGCAGATGTCATGTAAATGAGAAGAGCGTTTACTCATAAACATTTCATGTTAATAACCGATTTGTAAAAGCTTCCCGAGCTACAGGTCCGGAGCAGAGGAAAGCTCCCGGCCGTATCGTCTCCGGAGGTCCTGGATTTT
The DNA here is from genome assembly GCA_009667805.1 of Leptobrachium leishanense. Classification (NCBI taxonomy): domain Eukaryota; kingdom Metazoa; phylum Chordata; class Amphibia; order Anura; family Megophryidae; genus Leptobrachium; species Leptobrachium leishanense. The sequence continues at coordinate 15,327,199 of CM019072.1, forward strand.
CTGGCTCCTGTGTGACGTTCTCGCTATTCGGAAAATGAGGCACGTGCTGGGCTGCGTATGAAAAATCTGCATATCCTGCATTTGCATAGCAGATGGGGCAGACACCAAGCTGCGACCAGGAGAGCAACAAGTACTGCGACCAGGGGGCTGTAAAAAGGTGCTGCACCGGCTGCCTGGCCGTAGAAAATCCGCAGGGCACGTCTTCCTCTAACGAGTACATCGTACGAGCCGCATGTTGCCTTGAAACACAAAAACCTAATAATATCAAAATACCAAAATCAATTTCCACTCCGGGCTTGGGTAGTGGCCCTTGTGTGTTATTGATCAGAGCGCGCCGTGGAAAGCAGCGATCAGGATTTAATTGTTTAATGTTATAATGTTCCTCGCAGGTGTGTGGGAGACGTGAAACGGGATGCTTAGAACGATCAACGCCAGAAAACACAAAGCACAACTTTCAGGGAAGGGAAAACAGTCACGTGTACCATCACAGGGCACATTTTGGGGATCACTCCCCTTCATACATTTAATGAATGCAGAAATTGAGATTTAAAGCCTCAAAACCACTAATATAAACTGTACTTAGATTACTTGCGCATAACAAACAAAAACACTTTATAAAGCTCATTATAATACACATTATAAAGCGCACGCGCTGATGCTTTTTTTTCTTTGTTTGTAGTAATTGCCTGTAAAAAGGAAAAATAAAGATAGTTTTTTTACCTCCTGTATGCATTTTGTGGAATTTTCTCATGATGCAACATTTACCAAAATCTGTGCAAGTGTTTTACTTTGTGGCTGTGCTTTATCTTATACAGCAGGGAGCTCAAACTCTGGCCCCACAGATGTTTATAAATCCCAGAATTCTTTGAATGCAATAAATGGCTGGAAAATTATGGGAGTTGTAGCACAGAAACAATGGAGGGGGGGGTAGAGTTTACAATCCCTGTTATACAATATTTAACAGTTAATGAGATGGAGGAGTGACTGTTTAGATAAGGCAGCAGGGGGTCTATTGTGCTCTCCAGACTATTTGAGATAAGAGCAGGTAGCTGAATGAGATAAGGCAGGGATCTTAAAAGATTTCTAATCTATCCCCTGGTGATGTCCTTAGAATACATCCCACACAACACATTGATGTGAGTCAGTGACTGACCCATTCACTCCATTCTATGGCAAAGCCACACAGTGAGGAGCAAGTGATGGAAAGATACTGTGGGTGAGGGAGCCGGGGCAGTTTACAACACAAAATATCACACAATGGGTGCACCCAGTGACACATACAGAGGAAAATATTTTCTTAGCTAAATAAGAGAAAAACAAACACATGTAAGATATCAGAAACATAAAATAAACACAATAAGGACATTTCGGGCCCTATTACAATCTTCAGGTTAAAACGCTCGCGCAACGCGTGAATTTGTGCGCCAAGCGTTGAATGTTAACAAGCGTAAATCAACGCTGGAATTACAATCCTCGTGCATTTTTTCATCCGTCGAGCAATAACGCACTTAAAACGGAAGCGCACAAAGTTGCGCACAGAAATCAGTGTGCGGACTGTTTTTTTCACACGATTCAGCCAATCAGAATCAAGAACCACAATTATCTCACATTAAGTTTTGCACCTGTCAAAGTCAATCTGCGCATATATGCTGCAGCAATAATAAATGCGCACACAACTTCTCCATTTTATTGTTTGGGTATGTGTAGAATGTGTAACTATACTTTGCTGCAGTTTCTTTCAGGCTGGTGTATTTGGGTTCGGCCAGAACGTTCAGATTTGCCGTTAACACCAGCTTTTAGGAGTTGCTAAAATTATGCGCGCAAACGCTGTGCGTTACAAACTGCGCAAAGATTGTAATACCATCCGCATACCAGCGCACAAACGCATTTGCACTCACAATGTTAAGCATAGGACGCGCGCAGTAAAGTAAAGGGTTCACGCAGGTTCGCCAGCGTTAGACGAGTGTGCGAGTTTTTTTGTGCTGACTTTCTAATATGACGTTCTGCGCAAAGGGTTTTACCCCTCACGTTAATGTGCTTTTGCGCCGGCGCAAACGTTTGCCTGAAGATTGTAATAGGGCTGTTCATGTTTGGTGGTAGTGGCCCTTTAATCTTTCTACAGATACTGTGGATGTATGAAGTTTGGCCTTATACAAGGTGTAATCTCCATGAGCTCTGTAAAAAAACTTCCATCTGATCGGGTTATCAAAATCACAAAGGGAAATGTAAAAGGCACCAGTGAAAAAATAAAAAATTGATATATAACATAAAAAAGACACATGGTCTGCCTAGACAGTTTATTTAATGAAGATGCTCGTTTTTAATATATCCCAATGGAACGTGAAGGTCACAGGGAAAAAGGTCCGTTCACCATGCCAAGTCCACATAGCTTGTCGAATGTTAGAATTTTTGAAACTCCTGGTGCGTGGACAATCTAAAAATCCAAAATCTGAACATAAGAGAGAAGAGATTTCCAAGAGAAACTCCAGCAGGAGGGGGATTTATTATTATCTGTGGATACAGAGAGTGTGGGATGCTCAGAGTCACGGCATGAGCCAGTGAGGCACAGGTCAGTATCCTAACGAAAGGTTCATGGAAAGGTATAGTACCGAACCACGGAGTGGCCGGGCTTAAGACTCTGATTAGAAATGGAAAGTAAATAGTGGCTAGGTGACTAAGTTGGCCCAAATCAGACAAATGGTGAAAAACAAGCAGGATCCGGATACCAGAGAATAGGAGGGTGGAGAAACATGCCAGATCAAAAGCTCAAAAATAAGAAACTCATATGGAACAGTCAAGATTAGGCCTAGGGGTCTGAAACCATAAAAGGGCATGGACGCCTAGACGGTCCCGAGATAACAGGATCAGTACACAGCCATCATACCATGTGCCAAAATGGCATTACGTGCATGCGCAGTAGAACAACGCTGCCTCGGGAAAAGGTGGAAAGAGAGTGGCAATTTGGCTATAAAGGATAAAATTAGTGGTGGCTTGCGTCAATCTGAAAAGGAGAGGCAAAATGGGCAAGACTGGTAAGACATGGAACAAGAAGAGTGTGAAGGAGCAGAAACGTGCACAGAATTTTAACGCCAAGTGTCACTGGAGCGAGACAACCCAACACTCTGTGAGGACCAAAAGATGCCAGAATCTCTGCAAGTGAAACTGGTGAAAATGTCATTATTAATGCCAGGTCAATGTCACCAACTGAAGCAGTCCAGGCAGGAAGGTCACACATAAAGGAGTCGAGGCTGCAAAATAGAGAGTACTCTGGTTCTGATTTAGTCAGAGGGATGGTTTGCACCTGGGCCGCACCTTCTGATCTCCCCACCAGCCTATACAGCCATAGCACTGGTCTTGTATTGGCCACCTGCAGCTCACAGCTGTTATGTTCAGCTGGTTGCCCCAGGTGCCAGTGAAGGTGTATCTCAAGGAAAAGCAAATGAGGGATCTGCGTCTAGAAAGCAATCCATAACAAGAGGGAAAACAGAACACAAATCTACCTTTCTGCTGAAAACAGATCTGAGAAGACAAGCTGCAACCTTTGCCTGGTCCCTCGCGTGTAATCTTCCTAACACATGTAAGGTTATTACTTTACAGACATCACTATGGGAAAGTTGACCAAAGATGAACACATAAAGCTTTAAGGTGACCTGCTTGCTAACAGCACTGTACAAAAGGACAGAAGTGAAAAATTGAAACACAAAAAAAGACATTCATTATTATTGGAGAATTATTATTATTATCCTTTATTTAAATTGTGCCACAAATTCTGCAGCGCTTTACAAGATCAGTGTACAAGGGGTTAATACATTGGAATACCATATGGATGATACAGCCTGATTCAGGGGGTCCCTGTTCCCAAGGGAACTTGCAATCTATGAGATGTACAAGTATTTTGTGAGGTAGACGCCTCCATATCGTTAGGTGTCTTGCCCAAGGACACTCGCTGGTGGCGTCTTCTGAGGGGGATCGGGTCATCTTTCCATGATTGTAATCATGAGCAGCGACCTGGTGGTTAGGTTGAACCCGCTTCTCGTAAAGTCGAGACTTGCTTCTCCACAGTTGTATTGGAGGGATGTGCTGAACGGGATTTTGACTTGCTTCTCCATGGTCGAAGGGCGAAGATGTTACCACTGGACTCCACAGCCGATATTGTGTGGTGTGTGGTAGGCAAATATGTACCGTTAGAAGTGATGTTACCTCTACTCCATCCAGCTGGTAAATTATCTAGTCATAATAGTCTGTGATAGCATTTTACTCATCCGGGATGAAATCTGATTGTCAGGTGAAGTCAGGAGAATGACAGGAGAAGTGAAAATTCTAGGTCAAAATAGCCAAACCAGAACAATTCTCTGATTCATCTTTCCAAATTGGCTATTTGGTCTAGATTCTTTTCTCTTGCCAATTCTCCATACTTGACCATTTAGTGAATAGACCTGCAAATGTGATTCAAGAATCCAAAGCATGGGGCTTGACATCCTGTCTTGTACACACACGTCTCCCATCGAGTAAGACGTTTCCAGTTACTAAAAGCCCTTAGCTACATCGGATGATGGGATTCTGGTTGGTGAGGTGACAAATCCAAATATAACCCAGTGTTGTCATACTTGCGTTTTCATGATGAACTTTGGGGAATGACATGAAAAAGATCCATACAAAAAGGGAAAGTGATGAAACTGCACACATGTTGCACAACAGCAGTCACACATTTGTAACACAACACACCCCGACCACACATACAAGCAGTGCCACACAGGCTGACACCAAGCGGGGACAAAAGAAAACATTTGTGCAAATTTGACGGCAACATTTTCAGACAAACACGCTGTGTGGGTGTTCAATTAAGGGTCTGCGGGGAAGCCCTCGCTATTTATTAGTGGCATAATCCAAAACGTGCTAGCACGGCTCTCATGGAAATAGTCCCATGTTAAGTGATACTTCTCACTGCGTCTCCTGCATTCCTCAAAGAGGAGGTGAAAATCCACCCCAAAATACACCAGCTGCAATGCCAAAGGCTGCTGTGGGAATTCGACGTTGTATGGTTTGTGTGGAAGGGATTTTCGACACATCTGGCGAGAGGTATTTAAATGGCCAAGCGATGTGGGTACCCAGAGCTCTCCAGCACACACAAGGTGCCAGGAAGTAACACACCTTCAGGGGAAACAAAGTAGCTTAATTTTATGGGTAGAACATCCTGATATGAGAAGACAGATTAAGTATCTCTTAATCGAAATGCTCAGGACCAGAAGTGTTTTGGAAGTTGGAATATTTGCATAGCAACGAGATGTTTTGGGGATAAGACCCAGGCCTAAACACGGCATTCATTTATGGTTCACACTCACCTTGTACACACAGCCTGAAAGGCATTTCATTCAATGTTTTGTCTCCCATGAAGTCACGGGGAGCTTTCCAGTTGTGACATTTCAGCACTCCGAAAATTCAATATTTTGGAATATTTCTGAATGCTCAACCTGTAGATTCTTCGCTTTGTGCGCCCCATTGTATCACCCACCAGGTAACATGGAAAACAGCAGGAGGCATCAGGGACTGTAACTGAAGCTCCCAAGGAGGGATGCTCACCGGGGGAATGCTTTTGATTGATCAAAATGACAAAGAGTGACCATGTTGCACCATCCTGGTTATTTGGTGGTAGATGGTTGATGTTTGAACCACTGTATTCTGTTACAGATAAATATTCTGTAAATATCTATGGAAATGAAATAGCTGAGTGGTACTATCATCGGTCTAGGGTTATCCGTGCTCCTGGTAAGATCCTGCTAATCCCCGCATGTGGAGATCTGGTGCTGGAAACATCTAAACACCCTTTCCATTTCACCCAATGAACCCTCCAGCCGACATGTAATAAAACCATTAGGCACGCCGTAACCGTGATGATGTAATGCGCCATCAAATGGCAGGAGACATTTCATTTTCACAGCTGTCGTCCAATGATGTATTAAAATCATTTTGTATCAAGTTGTATCAAGGGGGTATCACATTATTGTTTTTTTCCCCTAACCAACATACGCTATAGCACTGTAAATTGTCATTTCCCACAATATTTCTGGATGATCTGCACAGGGAACGCCAGTGGCATTGGTCTTTAGCCAAGCAATAAGATGCCACACATGACGATATGACCGACACAGGCATCTCAGAAGAAAATTGATGTGTTTGAGAACCTGATTTTCCTGAAAAGGATGGGAAAAAGACCCCCTTGAAGCAGAGCTAAACCGAAACCTGTCTCCCTAACTATGGAACAGCTGTAACGAAAGCCCACCGGGTTCACAATATTAGGAGACGCCTCAGAACCCCTTTATGTTTCTCCTGGAAAAAGCTGATGACTGGAAGCTTTATGATAAATGTAACCGCAGCCGACAGCAAGCCCCTAACTCCCGCTTCTAGACCAAAGACAATCCTCACGGCATGCTTTCCTGAAACCGCTCGGAAAATTAGCACATTTATAACATGGCTTCTCTAAGGGTTAGGAGCGGCAGGAATGTGCTTTAAAAACACAAATAAAAAACCCCTTCGCTCTTTTATAAAAATACATAAAGCCATTATTAAACATGATGATACTTTTAAATATATATATATCAGCATGCATTAAAAAGAAATCACGGCACGGAGAGAGAGATATGATTCAAATACTAAAGGCAGACCGGGAACGGAAAGAACAATGCAAAGCAAAATAAGCTTACTAATAAATATTTCATGGCAATGAGTGCTGCTCCTGCGCCGCTCCTTCTTCAATAATGATTTAGTCCATATTTGTTGCTGTGAACGTAAGATGCATTGATGGGCCACGAAACCCGCAAGTGCAAATTGCCTTATTGTAAACGGGTGATAAATGTGATCAGATGTACTAGTGTGGGAGAGCTCTCAGTCCAGTCTCGGGGGTGAAATGGAGATCCTCTGCTTTGACCCAGGGCCAGAGGGCTTTAAAGAATTTTGCCGATATGATCCAAAGGAAGAGAGAAGCTGAAGGGCCCCGTTTTTACATTGACGCTAAGATCTACAATATATAAAGCGTCAACAAATTCCTTAGCGCTGCATACACGGAAAGCTTGGTGCCCTCGTATTTAATTCCTTTAATAACAGGCAGAAGCAGCACAGGATAATAAAGTCAGAACCTGATATTGGGTCGGGCTTCTAATAGTGGGCGGGATGAATCTACAAGTGGCTGTAAGTCCCTCCCCTGCAGAGCATAAAAAGTCTAAACAGCCCCAGGTATATGGCAGGTAACTAAGAAGCAGAGGACCCCCTGGGCAGATCCAATATGCCGAGTTCACACTCCTCGAAACACAACCTTTTGGGTGTCCTCTCTCTAGCACAAAAACCACCTGCATGGAACACTGATCTCTACTTAAGCTACAGAGGTCCTTCAGGAACGTGATCTTAAACAAATTACACAACTAGACAACGGCACTAATAAAGTGACACTAAGGGCCCTATTACATCCTCAACGCAAAAACGCACGCTAAACACGAGTTTTTTTGCACGAAGCGTTAAACAGTAACACACAAAAATCACCGCTGGAATTACATTCCTCGCGCATTTTTTCATCCGCCGGGAAATTGCGCTCGTAAAACTGAGGCGCAAAAATGCACGCAAAGTACCGTTGCGTGCAGAAATCAGTGAGCGCAATGTAATTTTTAACGCGAGTCCATCATTTTGTGCGGACTGCAACAGACGTACGTTCTGACGGAAGACAAGGTAATGGCCGTCATTTTTGACGGATCTAGTAAAAAAAACATGTGCATCAACGTTCTCCGTTGTGAATCCGCAGTTTGGTTCGGTCAGATTGTTACAATTTGCCGTTACCACCAGCTTTTCAAAGACGTTAAAATTATGCGCGCAAACGTCGTCCATTAAATTTTGCACTAAGATTGTAATACCATCCGCGTAGCAGCGCACAAACGCATTTGCGCTCACAATGTTAAGTATAGGTTGCGCGCACTAAATTGCACTCGCAGAGGGTTCACGCAGGGTCACTCGCGTTAGACGTTAACACGCATTTTGTGCGCGAACGTCGTAATACGTCGTTCAGCGCAAAGGGTTTTGCCCCTCGCGTTAATGCGTTTTTGGCCGCGAAGAATGTAATAGGGCCCTAAATGTACACATTTACACCATAACCCCTATAAAACCATCCTTCACCACCCAACTGTGTTTAAAACGGGGCCAGTGTACAGGTAACCCACGGCTAGCGATACACATCATGGGATGTGAAGTCCTCTTATGTTGGAGCCCTAGCAAACAATACATTTTAATTATTTAGTGAACTGTGCTTAGTTTTGGGTCGGAGAGAGTCCCACTAACTCCATCAAAGCATCAGCAATGTTCTGGCTTCTTGTCTCATATTAATGATGTCATATTCTTGCACCCACTATGTGTAATGCAGCAAACACTGGAAAAAGGTGACCAAGTCAGCTCTGCTGCGAATAGAGGGTACAGAAGGATTCAGAAGGACTACGTTCCTTGGTGGCCATCCACCAATACACCTGCCAGCCTGTAATGTTAATTAGTGCACCATATAACCATAGCAGATCTCATACAATTTCTTGCACAAAAATGGACTGCATAATACTTCTGGTTACATTTGCTTGTCAGCAGTCTATGTTAAATTTCATCTGAATCTATATCATTATGTAATTGTAGAACTAAGGGATACAAACAGATAACCTGTTCCTTGGCAGGAGATTACAAGGGAATAAAGGTCATGCACGAAGACCCGAAGAAAGGAGATTTCACCTACAGAAGAGGAAAGGGTTCTTTCACGCAGCAACGATGAAGTAGATTTTGAGCCTGTTAAAGTTGCTGTGTCAGCTTAGATTTCCTTATGAAAAGGTTACATTTCTTTGTGGAGCAAAGAATAGTTTGTGATATAGAAGCATAGAACCAATAGTAACAGATATAACATGAATATAATGAGAATTAAGATTATTGTTAAAGAAGGATATTTTCCCTGATCGAGAAACAAATAGAAATTATTGTGACTTTTTCACCTTTATTTGGATCAGAAGCAATAACAAAAATAGAGGTTAGGCTTCCAAGTATGGCCATAGTGTAAAAATTCATATGAATCAATCCTAAATGACAGGTTGCTACTGAATATAGATCAAAGAGTCCTAACTCCTACATTTCTAACCCTAAAACCATGACCCCCCATCCAGGACGACTCATTACCCTCTCGGTTTGGAACCCTTAGAGCTGCTGTTTACGTCTTCCAAAGTAAGAACCTGAAAAACAATACAATAATGACTTCGGAGCCCAGAAAACCCAGAGATAAGCATCTATTTCTTGCTGCGTCTCACTTGGTACTGAAAGGGTTATCTTTGGGGATGTTACGCCGTTCCTTGCTTCTTAGAAGTAAAACATATCGGGAACACAAAATCCGAGGAAGAAAACAGAAAGATAAAAACAAAACAAATACATAAAACCACACCATGAATGAAAGGATCCGATATAAGAGCAGGGAGAGCAAAAACAAAAAGGAAAAAGAAACGTGGCTTTTAATCACATTAAACCGGCGCCTTTCCTCTCTGTTTTGTGCTTCTCGGAAACAGATACTGATGCGCTCATTAACATAACTGCTGAAATCAGCTTTTGCTTTGAAGGAAGTTGTTAATATTTGGAAATTGTTGAATTTCCAGAAGCCGAGCTCTGATTGTTATTCCCTTCTATCGTATGATTTCCAAGGTCACGGGGAGATTCACCTGCCTACTGAGCCAAATGAATTCACTCTGCCACGGTGCATGTATAATTTAACATCCTCCTCTCCAGTTCCCTCTGTGCACTTCTCAAAAATACAAAAAAAATATATATAAATATATTTTATTATTACAATAACAAATTGGTTTGAAAGCCATGAATTATGGATGCTGAAAATTAGACTTGTCAATGCACTGTGTATGTAAACATATGGTAAATACGGAAGCGAGCGGCTGGAAGCACACTTCATCCCAAAACTTTGCGTCCTGTCAAAGGATTTGATTGTCTCAATTTGGTGTGTAAAGAAATCGGCGCACACTTCTGGGAATGAGACGAGGCTGCTAATGTCATGTAGCACATACGCACAAAAAAAAATAAAAACTGCACGGAGTCACTTGTCCTTTGCCCTCTTTACAGGGAGACAAAGCAGCGTAAAATAAATAAATAAATAAAATATACGTAAATAAATATTATTTATTTGACGGAAAATGGTCCATCAAAAAAAATGTATATCTTATATAAAAATTAAATCCTCCGCTTCCTTCATCCAGAAGAAAACATTTCTGCTTTCTGAAGCTTCCATAAACTTCTTATTACTGGGATTATTTGATGGAACATTTTAGCTGAGCATTACTTTTAATAAACCTAATAAAATCCAGAAATATACATTCCTAGAGTGCTTATACTGTAACAGAATCAGACACATCAGGTTAACATTTGGGCTGGGTTTTTATTAATCTGTATCACCTGAATGTGTTGATGACACGGGCGACAATTCATGAGGACAAAATAACGTAAAAAGTACAAACGCAACTTTTTTCTGCTGCAAAAGAAAAAATAAAATCAGGGAAAAAAAGCAATTTCTCTCCACTGCTTTGATACATTGTTGCAGAATTCAGCAATGTAGGCGTGCAGGGAGGATGATTTTTATGGAGGGTGTTTTGTGGTTGTGATGTGGTCTGGGTGCGCAACCTGACGAGGTGTGGGTGACCTTCCCGGGGAGGGTGGTCTGAGAGCAAACACGGCATGAGATGAATGGTCCAGTGCCTGAAAGAGCAAAGAAAGCAATCCCGCGGGAGGAAACAATAAGCTTCCCGGGGAAAAAAGCTGAAAATCCCTGCTACGGTCTCATTCTAGCTGTGTAGTACTGCGAGAACCAAGGGTTAAACTGCCATAAAACAGCTTTTTATTTATTCCCCTTTATTTTCCGTTGAGCTCACCTTCAAATATAAAGCAATTCTCTGGGAGGTGACCGGTTATGAGCCACAAAAATTGGTTTTAAGTAAAATATGTAATTGTAAAGTGACCTGCAGCATCAGCCCTATTCTTATGCAAAGTGAGCATCTCTGCCACAAAAATATATATGTATATATAAACTACAAGCACACACGTAAAACTGCAATGAGAAAATATAAATAAAACCTATTAAAATGTATCTAAATAAATGAATTAAAATGGTTTATTTAATTTGCCTTTTAATTACCTTTATTCCATTTTTTTGTATTTATTATTTACAGCTAAAACATTTCCCTACAAATAAAGTAGAAAATAAACTGTCAATTTTTGGTAAGACAAAAAAAAGATATTTCAGAAAAACCCAAGTTTTCTTCGACTCGGTACAATTCTGATGAATTACAGTGAAAACAATAAAATGCAATTTAAAAACACACATACCATACCTTATGTTCCACAGCAGTGCAATTATTTGCTGCTGATAAAATGATATACCATAAAATCATAGTAAAGTCAAAAGACAGATTTTATAAAATTCTAGAAATTCCAAATGTGATTTAGAATCTTTAATAGTTAAAAAATAAGAAAATGTATTTAATGAAATCTATAAGAAAATGAATTATGTTACTGAAAAATTCTCTGTATATAAAAAACGCAGCTTAAACTGTTATAAAATAATTATTTGTTTTCTTGCATTAAATAAAAATAAATTAAATGTATAGATTATTTTATTATAGTTTATTAAGATTTTTTCTATTTCTGTGATCATTTTAGAATATTTATTTTTAAGGCGATAATGAATTCATAAAAAAAAGAGAAGGGTCGCAATTAAAAAAAAAAGTCTAATCAAACATAAAATGTAAATCTTTGTAAAGTAAAACAGGTTAGAATATTTATTTTAACAAAAGATTGTTAAAAATCTTTATTTTGCTCCATGAAGTTGAGTGGTGAATACAGTAAACGAGGCGCGTGCTTTCCGAATCTGCATATGCAAAAACACAGATCCCAAATTGGAGCTGAACTTCGCAGAGTAAGTTTGAGACGTGAAGGGTCTCTTTCGGCTCGGCGGGCGGTCGATAAACAAAAGGAAACAATTGTCTTTTCTGGGAGTTAGATGAAAAGCCCGAATCTTGCACGCTCGGGGCTGATTCTGTCCAAACGTTAACAAATTGATTTCAAAATAAAACAAAAGATTAATCATAACCCCCCCAAGCCCCCCATGAGCAGACGAGACGAGTGAATGGGTACGTTAGGGATTTATGGGTGTAAATACAGTGATTTTCTTTTCTTTATTATTATGTATTTTTTTTAAGGAAACAATATCCCCTGTCACATCATTCACTGGTCTGTTTTGTCCAGCGATGTCGTGCTCTGTTGGGTGGGTTTCGTTTGCCACAATGGGATGTGTCACGAGCAGGGGGGGGGGTGTCCTCCAAAAGAAAACTGAAGATACCAACAATGAAGGCATGACATTTATAAAATCACAGCTTTTGGGGGGGGGGATATTTAAAATTTTGTAAAATATTATTCTTGAAAAAGTCTGCTTTAATTGATCTGTTTGCACAGAGTACAGCATCTGTTCATCATATATATACCCTTTATTGTTATATTAATATTATCCTCTAATATAAATAATTGTACAGTAAATATATGCATAAATTTAAGTAATTTAAGATCATACATATTAATACATTTAAACCACTTATTGTAACTGCTGATTTTTTAATATTTTAATTCTCTTTAATAATCTCTACACCTCATTTTTATTTTTTAATTCTTATTTTATTTTACAGGAAAAATATAAAAAAAGTGTAAATACAAGAATAAAATTCAACGCACACATATACAAAAAAATATATAAAAGGAATAGATGCACATACGCAGGAGGGATGCTTTGTTAAATTCGGGATACTCTGTCCTGTCAGTAAAAGGAATCATCTGACTTAACGTCGCGAGGTCGCCCATGGAAGCATTGCGGGAGGGCAGACACCTTGGTTCGAGTTGGATCTGACAAGCAGAAGAATTGTGATCGCGTTGCAGATAAAGTGTTGTGAAATGTGAGAAATTAGAACTGAAACCACTGTGCGCCGGTCACGAGGGGGAAAATACATTTCAGTACAAAACATTTAAAAAAGTGGTGTTCAGCCATAATTACAAAGCTGTGATTTCAGGAAATTTAGAGGAAAAAAAATCAACAAATTGTAAAATAAAATTTTAAAAAAACCTCAGGTCTTTTCCTGCAGTTCGGCTGCTTTGCCATCATATTTTCCAGATTTCCTCGGTAATTCTCCTGTAATTTCCACTCTTCCTGAGTGTCCCAGGTTGATATAGATGGAATATGTATGCAATACGTGAGAATTCTAAATCCCGCTCTTTACAAAAAAGCAATATGGCGAATCTAGATATGAAAAAATCTTACTGACATCTTCACAAACAACGCAACAATAAAACTGCATGGAAAATCAAATACCGAACAAAGACCCTGTATTTTTTAGTTATTCTTTTGAAAATGTCATGTCTCGTTTTGATAGATCAGGTCATTTAAAGCTGGATGCGCTGTGGAATCCCGCGTTTTAACCCCAGCAAGGATGTGCACACAGCCAATCAGCACGCTACTAGTCAACTATATGCTGTTAGAGGGATACAGTAGACTTGTGCACTGATTGGCTGTATGGTAGCCAAAACAAAAGGTCAAGTGTAGTTTATGCGGGCATTAAACACGCTGTTCCATGGGACGTTTGGGCTTGGATTGCCTGATTTCAACCAGTAAGATACATTATATGTCCCTTTAAAAATAAAAAGACATTCTGAGTAATCAAGGAAGAGAATTGCTTAATCTGGAATTTGTGACTGTTGCCCTTAACTATTTTACCAAGAACCCTGAATAAAAATTGAATTCTTCTAACACGTGGCTGGGAAAGCATGTATCTCTTTGCACATTATTCATTCTTTCTGGACCAGATGTTGTGCCCCACCCAAGCCGGGTTAAAGCTGGCCGTCCACTGGGACAACGCCGTTGGCCGACCAGGGTTGTCCACTGGAAGCATGGCAGCCGAACAAGAAAATATAAAATGGTGCAGGGAAAAAAACCTCTCCCTGGCGTTGAAATGGTGTTTCAGCACCAAGGAGAGCACCGGCACTGTAGTCGAACAGTAGGGAAAAAAACCTTGCCGAGGGCTGCGGGAGATAAAAAAACTGTCATTGGTGCTGAAATAGCTCTCAACACCAAAAACAGCACCACTGAACACAGACGGCCTGAATTTTAAAAAAAAATATTGCTTTCGGCCAGGAAAAAAAGCCTAGTATTTTTTTTAAAAATTGGGAATCAAAAATTCCACCTAAAAAATACTCAATTATAATTAAAACGGCTTTTTGCTGCGGATGAAAATAAGTTGAATAAAAAGATAAAAACCTATTTTTTTTTTTTACATTGAAACCTATGGGCTGTCAAACTGAATCACTTCTCCATGGAAAATTTTCCAGCCGCGGCACGGCGGTTTAACCATACAATTCATTTTTTCATGTAACTTGTACTAAATCGTCCGATTTCGTATGACAAACCCCATTGAAATGGGAAGGATAGCTAATCTGATGTAGTCACAAAAAATTGGTTGAAGTCATTTGATGTAAGTCGGAGGCAGTGGAAAAGGGCTGATTTATCTCCATATTGTGGGATTGGTCGGACGACGACAAGCGATATCGGATGATCGCACCATCGCACAAATACAGACCCAGTGGATGGCCAGACTAAAGAGTGGTACTTAGCGTGGTAGCTAGAACCCCTACGTTATTGTCTAACGGGTTTGGCCACATGGAGGATGCAGATGATTTATTTTTCGTACGTTATTGACACCAGGCTGTGCAGCACTGGCTATAGGAAGATTTGATTTACTAATGCATTTCATCTCAGTGAAATTTCACTATTGAGTACAGATCCACAGCCCCATCGCGTGCAGACTGTATTTCACACAAATAAGCATTAATAACAATTCTGCAGCCCTGGTCATAGCATTGCAAGATCAGAGGGATAGTTTATGGCCAGTTACGGAGAGACAAAGCACTAAAATGTAAAGAGATGACATTTGCATCTGAAAGTCTCTTTTTTGCACACATTCACAGGCTTAGGTATTTCAGTAGATTCCTCATAGATCCCACAAATTCTGCCCATTCACGCCAATGTCGCAGGGATTTAAGGATGGGACATAACGGCATATTCCAAATAAATTTCTCTTGGAAGCAAAAAGCAATAAGGTGGCGTTATTGTGTGGATCATCATCATGTACCATCATGCAATAACCTGGAAGCTGCACCTGGAGTGTCCTTTTTAATTTCAACCAGATGGATTTGCTAATTTTGCCAGATTTCTCCTCAATCTTGCCACCATCAAGAGAAATGGGAGGGGCCAGGCAAGGGTATATTGGTGTGGAAGGGACGATGATTTATGTGGCAGTAACACAGGATCGCTTTGCCATTAATGAGTCAAAAGAGGCATGCCATGCCCACCCCCTGGCCTGGCCAATTTCAAAGCACACCTGGACGGGAAATTGGAATATGCACAATCACATTACATTCTTCACTCCTGTCCTCAGACGGTGCAGCAAAGTCCCCGTTCCTGAAAACCTAGAGGAAGTCACAGTATGTGTGAATCATCCACAGGATATATTAATAGCTGTCCTATAATTATAATGACACCAAAATCAAGCTGAAGGCCGCGGACCTATCTAAATTACCCGAAAATTAAATCTCATTGCACCAGAATGAAGCAGGATACTATGAGGGGCAGACACCAATCCAGGGAACGTTGTTATGAATACAGAGAAATATTGCAGCCAAAGCTAGCGTACAGGGAAACATGTCCTCAAGTGCAAGACATTAAAGCCATCTATGTGAATCAAGATATAAGGTATCCAACCCGTGCATATCTGAAGATATTAAATCTGGGACATAATGCAAGCTCTGCACAAGCACGGATTTGTTGAATTCCCAGGGCGGACAGAGACTACAGATCCCACTCGCGGTTTACCGGACACTATGAGCTGGATGACATTGCTTGGCACGGTAGAGCCATGAACAGAGGAGATGACACTTCATTTTTCTCACGTGCTGATCAGTTTGACATCCTTTAGGCCCCGTCTACTGGGGAGAGGATGGGACGCACATGGCCCACATCCATCTGGCGTTAAGTCCCACAACAAAATGTCATCCTTTGGTATTGGACGAAATAGAGGTATTGTCGTAAAGTAGTGCCTCTTTACCATGACCTCATTCTTGAACAGCAGGCCCAGCCCGAGCAGGTGGCAATCATTATCCCTTAATTTTGTCAAGACAATGACATAAACCTGTTAGCTCCCTCGTGGATTCTCCCGACTTATAGTATCGGAAATGAAGAACAAAATGACTTGGATAGGAGAAAAGCAATAACAGAAATATCTGTCTCTGCTTCCTGTGGACATGGACAAAAAAACTTTGACAGATCCCTCTACCAAGGGAAGGTGCAGCAAGTGGAATATGTCTAGTCCAAAGTTTTACTGAATCTTTGGATCTTCTCAAAGTCTGGCTTATTGATTCACTTCAACATACAAATTCATGCAAGCTGGAAGCAGTTCTTCTCCATCTTGCCATTTCTTTATGCTTCTGTTGAGTCTCATTTCTCCAAACATCTATGGAGCATGATCGATATTATGGTGACTGGCATTTAGGAAAGCAAGCTAAAACACCTATAGGGTAGGTGGGGATTTAATAGAATTTGATGGATTTCTTGACGGACCAAATGTTATAGTAGGGTCTGGTAAAGCAAGGAAGGTCATCCCACAAGACCAGTGGAGCTCTTGAGAAGTCTTGGAGGATTATGAATTGGGTAGATTGAAAACTTGCTCTATATACCTATAGTCAATAGAATATTGATCAGTAGAAAACACAAAGATGAGCAGTGAGGGCCTTCCATCACAGCCACATAAGTCTTCCTCAACACATAAGAGGTGCTTTAGGCACGTACCTAGTGGCCTTCATAGGAAACTTGTAGGGTTTGAAATTGATTTTGATGGTGGATATTAAAATTGATAAAGTTACCATTTATCAAGAAAGAAAACTGATCAAAATCAATGCATAGGATTGAGATAGGGATGCAGTTACATTCTGAAAGTGGCTATTAAAGCAGGAGCCCGATCAGTTTCTATATTTTTATAGGAAGAACCACCCGGTCAGTCTCAGACAGAAATGCTAGCTTTGAGCTGTATGGATTCCACCTGACAGATATTTCAATATTTCGATATTTCCCCAACAGAATGTATTGGAACTTGCTACGATGCATACGGCATACATAATTACCATTAAGTATTTACTAAGCATATGCTATAGTTCAGTAACATTAACTAATCAGGACGCGATGCCTTTCTCATGCTTCTCAAAAGGCCCAGATGTCAGAAAGGACAGAGAGATCTCTCTATGAAAGGTGCTAATATTTTTTCCTACTTGGCTTGTTGAAAACCAATCATAATTTCCATCAGACAGGCTTCAAGTAAGATGTACACATAATTTAGTCAGTTTAGAGAAAAAAATTACATGGGGCCACATCAATCCACCTCAATCAACTTGTAAAAACAATATTTTGATTTGCACAAATTGAAAGCTGTGAAATCTAGCGCTAATGAATGCGGGGTCACTGCGAGACCGAGCGGGGAGAGCTAGGAGAACGAGTTTAAATATTTACTTCTTCGCATACCAAACCACCAAAGACTTGCAGGATTGGCGTGGGGAAAAAAGACATAGGCGAGTCACCGAACATCTAAAATAAAATAATGATAAAAGTTCTGGATGCATTTCCCCTGTATCAACACATTAACAGTTAATGGGAAAAAGAAGAGCAATAGTTAATTGGTGAGAGGGATTGCATTACATTTACGCACACGGCTGTGTATATGCAGAATTATTCAATGTAAAGGCATACAAAGGGTGTCTATAATATAAAGCACTATTATGGTGCAAAATGCTACACATTAGAGCAGCTCTCATGGTAATAATAGGATTTAGGGGTCACTTGCTCCCACCTTCCAACATTTCGTCCATAATTAACTGAGTAGAGAAGGGGTGGTCAACCTTAGATCTCCAGATGTTTCAGAAGAAGATCTCCCATGGTGCCCAACCACTCATCAGGTCAACATAGCTTTGTAGGAAATGTAATTACAAAACATCTGGAGGGTTACAAATGAGTAACCCCGAGTAGAGCATCAGGCAAAATATTTACAATGTTCTTTACGAGAATGTCCTCATGATCACAACATGTAAGTGGCATCTCTGTCTAGAATGGGGCAGGAATATGAGTGAATGTTGGGGCATTTTGGGTCATGACATGCACAATAGTGATGCAATTCATATTAGCATCAATGAGGTACATCGTCTTCTTCTGGGTAATAGAAACAATATATTCTCAAAGCTCTCCTTGATGATGGTGGAGATGAGAGATACGTTCCATCATCTCACCCCATCATCTAATCGTCATGATAAAAACCTGTTATTTTCTGTCACTGTTTCTTGGTTGGGACGTCGTTGGCTTTCTTTGTTTTAAACAATGCTCGAATAACAGGCATCAGAAAAATGCACAATAGAGTTAATTTGACAGACTTTTCACCAAAAATGTAAACAGGTGTATGACAATTATGTGAAAAGCCTTACATCATGAAGAAGAGGAAGTGATTTACGGAAAGGAGACCAGCAGTGAATCTTAAATACAATCTTCAAGAAGGAAATTCATATAAAAAGAGAAAAAAATATCTTCCGAAGCTCAGGTTTATCTGGTTTCTGTGCCCATTACTTATATTCTCATTTTCCACCCAGGAGCCTGTGTTCTTTCCACCCTTTGTTCTCGGATGACAGTATTAAGTAGTGGATACAGTATGTATCTTTTACATGAAATGGAGCTGGGAGGACTCGGAGGTCAGGAACGTAGACCTCTCTGCCAGCAGATCCATCTCATCTATACGTGTTCCCTCAGAAAATAAGGATTGGGGTGGAAACGTACGGGAATATTTGGCTCACTGAAACATCTAAAAAAGTACTTTTGGATCAGATCTCCAATATGTGATTCATAATTCATGGATTTCCTCATGATGAGATGCTCAGATGGCTTTGTGATACTCAAACATTATGTTATAGATATTTTCAACCACTTGACATGGTGACATTCCTGGTAAACAAGTACAGATGCTTCTCTTACACTGGATAAAGATTTCAAAGGATATTGCTTTCTGACTATTCAGAGAATGTATTTTCAGTTACTTTAAAAAAAAAAAAAGCTTTGTGCTGAGTCCACTCAATAGTTACACAAAAAAACAACCTACAAAGTATCTCATACCTCGTCATTGATCACAATGCAGGAGACGAGGAAAAAGACTCAACCATAAAACATGACTCTTTGCTGGTTAACAAAACCCTGAAAAGTATCAACCCTGATGTCTTATTATGACAAACCCAGATTTCATTCTTCTCTGTATTGTGTCCACTTTGTGTATTTTGTGTAATCGCTATCACAGCCATGTCATCACTCGCCATCTCTCACCATGTCATCCCATGCTATCACTCACCCTCCAACATCTTCCCTCGATTTCATCCACTCTCACATGCCATTCTTTGCCCTTTCAAGCCATCCATTGAAATCACTCATGCCTTTTCTTGAATTCCCTCACAGTCTCTCTCTCATTCATGCTATTCCACGCGCTCCTTTAATATCACAAATCCTCCCATGGTATCCATCACACTCCTACAGTATCTTTTACAGTCTCTCATTATCGTCATTGTCATACCTGACCATCTCTCAAGCTCTTTTGTCATACTCCCACCTTGTTGCCACCCTCAAATACCACCTTACCATCTCATCCAGCTCTATGATTCTGTACCTGGTGACGCTTGGCTAGCGCCAGATGGAAACATGATGACTATACACAGTATTGAGTGGATGGAGGTACATGGCATTGTGGTTTTGAAAACAGGGCTTTCTGCTTAAGAAGACATTACCCAACAATCTCAAATTGAAATGATTCTGTGAATGTCAGAATTATTATTATTGAATAAGGCAACTCTTAAAATTCAGTATAAACCTTATAACGGTTACATCTGTGGCCAGCGCGGCCACTCTCCATGTCTGTTTCACATAACGTGCATTATTCGCTTCATTCGTGTAAATGCAGGAATAAAGCATATCACATCTTACAGCCTCAGCTGCTGTTTTGTGGACACAGGACTGAGCTATTTATCCTCCCTAAATACATTTTGCACTTAGTGCCCCTTTTCGATGTTTAAGAAGGGCTGCTGGTGAGATGTAATGATAATTCTGATATTTTCCATGTGAGCAGCACAAATATACATACTCTGACCTCTTGCCAATGAAGCTGACCGTGCAAGTCTTAGAATTCCCCTCTCTAGATTGATGAAGTTTATAGTGTTTGATACAATGGTAAACTGGGGCGATTGGTGAACGACCCCCATAATATTGATACAGAGTTCCAAGCTGTCGTGAGAATTCAAAACCTAGCGAGAAATTCAATAGAAATAGAAGGACTTCCTCAATTTATTTGCACAGAAGAAAATATTGCGAATATATGAATACTTGTAACATACGGTGGAGTTATATTTTTTAATTGTTATGCCGCAATAAATAAACACATCATGTATAAAGAAATGTCTTCTGTGCATTGAATCGTCCACAGAACCGTCCGTCACCCTCAGTGACCGATATAGAACATAAAAATATATACTCTGAAATCAAAACTATTTCAATGTAAAAAAACAGGGATGTGTGTGTTTATTATGTATTAAATATATATATATATATATATATATATTAGTGACCACAACATTTTTTATATACATATATCCACATGCACACAATATAAAGTGCACTCCACTGAAATACACTATGAAACTTTAAAAACACCCAGCTTAGGCTATACTTATGTAAGTGTATGTCCATTATTATATGTATAACCACACACACATATACTGTATGTGACCACAACCCAATATATACACACAAACACAACTCAGGTTTCACCAATTCAAATATTTTTTTATTCTTTATTATTTTTTATGATATATATATATATATACACATACACACGCACACAGAAAGCCATGAAGCTTGATTTTTGAATTGCCGTATTCTTCCACACATTACATGTAGGGAAAAGGATTTATCCGTTTCCCCCGGAGGGGCACCGGAGGCCAAACAGGAGGCCGGAATGGCTTTCAGACGCAATAGGTTCCTTGAAAAGACCCTTCACTGCGATCTTGTAGGGTAAATGATTTCTTTGCAGATATCTCATCCTAAAAGCGACAGAATTTAGCAAATAATAATGTACTTTTCAATTTCTGTATAATTATTACTATATTATTTTTCTACAATGATCATAAATCCATTCATTAATTATTGTATCCAAAGTAGAAACAAAAATTGATGTTTACAAAATAAGACGTTTCTACGAGTAAAATATATTTTTTTCGCTGGATTTCAGGGATTAAACCGTTTTATTTTATAATTTGGAAAATAAGTGAAGGGAATCCTTAAATTTAGATTTTCTTCTTTAACAGCATATTGAAACGAGCGGGTTTGCAGGTAAAGTCCAACAGGTCTATTTGCTTTTTAATCTGGGATGTTTGGTATGGAAGGTTTATATCAGCTGAATTTTCCTGATTAATTTGAAATAATAAGCTTTCTTATAGTACAAAACAAATTTCAAATTTGAGACGATTAGTTTTTTTTTTCTCTATACTACAAATTTAATTCCTGATAATGTTTAACCGTTTTTCCATAAATTATAAAAGCACTTCGCACCTTCAGCGTCGATGAGAAACAGTTATGTTTTTAAATATAAAACCTACATTTAGTGAAATATTTCATATGAATTTGAAAATCCCTTTATATTGTATGAAAATGTATATTTATTTTTTCCTGTTGCGTTGACACCCAATCTCTCTCTTTACGGTGCTGCAGGTCAGAGAGAGTCTATCGAATGATTTCCATACGATACGGATAAAATAGTGAGACCCGGGCTGGGGCTGGCGACGTGACAGCTGGGACACTTCCTGCTGGGGCTGACTTGTTAATCAATGTATTACACGGATATTTTACAAACACCGATACTAACCGGCTGAGAACTCATCATGCAGATTAAAATAATCTAACGTTCGCATTCAGAGCTTTCCAGCCCCCCTATAGACCACAAAAATGGGATGAAGAGTTAGGGGAAATGATGATTTTTATTATGTTTTTTTTTTTTTTTTTAATTTCAATTTTCTACTCAAAACCAATTACATCAAACATTTTGATCTGTTCTGCAGCACTTTGATAAATTCTACGTGAGAAAATATTCACCATCACCACAAAAAATATACGTGTAAAAATATTACTCTACAAACTGTTAGAATGAACATAATTTAATGAATATGTATCTATGTAATATGTTTATATATATATATACACACACAGAAATTTATAGAACAAAAAAATAATAAAGTATGAAAGATGTCAAAGGGAGAAAGTAAAAAATAAATATACAATACATATATTGTTAAATGTCAGGCTGGCGAGCACACAAACAGGGATATCTCGGCGGCGCTCATCAATCTACTTCAATAAAGCAGAATCTCAGCCCTTACTGTGTCTTATTGCACGCGTGTCACACATGATCCTCCCTGTCACTGCAAACCAAAGCTCCAGGCAGAATATATATATATAAAAAAATTAGAAATAAACAGGACGCAACACTGTGCAGGATGGGTCGTGTCATGTAAGTGTTTTTATTTATTCTGTATTTTTGTGTGAGGTATCAAGTAATATATGGGGGGGGGGGATATTCCAGTAAATCACTAGATGCCAGAAGTCTGAAAATATATCAATATAAAATTATACAACACAATAAATGAACACGCACATATACACACATGCGTGTATCTGAAATGGCAGAGAAGGACTAGAATATACTGATATCTTGTACAATGAGGGACCGAGTGCTGAAATCTTCATTATGGTAAAGCTGACACCTTTTCGTAACGTATCTGAGCCGCTGCTAATTATTGCGACAAAGCATTAATGTTGATACGAATGCCGGGTCGCAGCTTCCTTGTCACGTCCCGATAAGAATCCTTTTCAGCATGGCCGGGTGGATATTTTCAGTAAACGGAGCCGTGTCCACCATTGGTGATGTGTGCGGCGTTCTGATACATCTGATGGATGAGCGCAGTCACCAGGAAGCCTGGATTCTGTGCGAGTGATGAATCTGGATTCGGACGGGAATTCTGCATCCCCAGTCACCAGAATAAAGGGATGCGGGCCGGCCCTCAACATTACACCTGTCCATCCTATACAACCGTTAGGACCTCTAGGTTTCACGTTCTTTAGCGTTATGACTCTCCTATATAATCACTAGGACGTAGCGGTGAACTAGTGAACTAAAAATATATATATAAATAATAAAATAAACAAGTAAAAACTAGTCTCACCCTGTATCCGTCTTCTTAATGTGTTACCCCGGTTCACTCCGAGCTAAGTGATACATATGGCTGACGATCTGCCTCCAGAACTCAGTGATTGAGATGTGTAATTAATCAGTCATGTTCATTAAACGTAAAATTGATTTACTTAACCAAATATCCATTTATTTTGGTGATTAAGGGATCAAATCTCAATCACATTATAAGCATGGGATCCCCATTATACTGTGAAATGGTAAACATTAGCAGGTGGGCGAACGACCCAACTCAACTGATGAGAATGATGGGTGCTCCGTCGAGCTGCGGCTAAGCTAGCGCTATATGGTAGGCAGAGATGGATCTACAGACTATGCGTCACTTCATCATTGTGTAGAATCCTCGTTTCCGGTACGAGATGGACATTGCACACAGACACCACTGATTCATGGTCAATCACCTGCTACAGCGTTGCTATTCCCTACGACAGAAGCCCAACGTTTACTGTGTGGCGCGCCAGGGCTAATGCCGGCAGCAGGGAAACGGTTAAGCTTGCCGTAAACCGTTGGAAGCCAAGTTATTGCTTGCCATTTAAACAGGTATCGTGTGTGCGCTTCCTGGAGAGATTTTGATATTTCCGAGGAGCATCCTATCATCACTAACAAGGGAAGGAGCTACATACATCAAGGTCTCCCGCGCTGGCATATCATGTTAATTCCATTCCTCCTCTCGCTCTCCCCTCGACACGTGACTGGAAAAGAAAAAGGTCACATCTTCTGTCGCTTCTGCCTGACGGATTCCCGGAGACGCCAGGCGCAGAGCTGGAGGTGGTTAAAGGCAGCTGAGCAATCAGCCATTTTCTCTATGAATCGTAAAACCTCCATCTTGAGCTGAAGCGAGAGATTAAACGTCTGCCAGGCGGCATGCACCCGGCCCATGGTTATTACACATTTTTCACAGCCACCTATCCTCCTGCTGCTGTTTCCTTTCACACGACAACGGGGGCGATTTTAGCAAAAAATTCAAAAGGCTGAAATCTGTGAATGCTGGGAGAATTAGGGGAGATTGTTGAGATAATGAATTACATGTCCCTGTGCACGGTAATGACTCCGAAACCAGCGCACATCGTAGCAGGGAGTAACATTAATTATGGCTCCATTTCCCCAACCTATATCCTAATCATTGGCTGTATCGGGGGGTCTCATCACACTTAGAACCTGGTGTATCAGTGTGCGGAATCTTCTGTGTTATGATTATCACCTCGAGAATGAGCAGCTCATCTTTTCTCAGGATCACACGGAGAACCTCAACACCCGAAACGTAACCTCTACCCTGGCCGCGTTTCCCAGCGATTATAATTAATACATGTTCCAGCCAGGTAGAGGTAACAAAATGTCAAACTAAACACCTTGGCTACTTTTATCTGATTTATTGGTGTTGCTGGGGTAGAAATAGGTAGTTACTCTGCAGGAAGCCCAGGCTCGATGATCTGGGCGTTATCCTTTAAATTAGTTTAGACCGAACGCACAATCCGGCTGATCAGAGAGAACCGAGAAAACCACCACCAAACTGAACTCAATTCTTCTTCAATTTATATGCAATGAGCAGGCTGATGATGGGTTAGTCCCGCTGCAAAGCGATAATAATACCTTTTGTATGTTACAACTAATGGGAAAAAAAACCCACTTGATTTAACCTGATCTCCAAATGATGGAAACACCAGGAGGAGCTTTTTATTTCCTTATATTTGAGAGTTTATTATACAGCAGGAACACAGAAGACAAATGTATATATCACATTTTGGTATAAAAAAGGACAATTTCAGACAAGAGAGATCGGAATATCCTAATATACAGGATATATATACGCCAGGATGCCGTAAGACACGCCAGCTACATCTCCGCTCCGAGCTGGGAAGCAATAAATACCTGAATTGTTAATGTATTGTCCATAATTTCTACAAAATGTAACTATAATACATATACAAGAACTATATGTACGTAAATGCCACTTAATACAATAAGCATCTCAGCGTATAAGATGCCATCGTGTGATTTTGTATTGGGACCATCTCTCCTCCTCCTCCTGCGTAAAGGAATACCATTTTCTCTACCTCTCCATGACTGTTTTTTCAGCTGTAAAGGGGCATTTCTAGGTATTGTCGCTCCGTACAGGTTCTGTTTCCATCGTAAGAAATTGCTTCAGTGCATTTTAGTTTTATATATTTTAGCAAATCCGAGAGAATTAAGATTATTAATATTATTAGTTCTATACATATTATTGTGGGGTTTTTTTAAATAAAAAAAAAGGACGAGATCCATGGAGAAAACCTCACAATTCTGATCACATAAATCCAAACTCAAGAAAATGTTTCCTAAATATACAATCTGTAATATGATTTAATTTCTTCTGTTTTCAGACATGTGGGTCTGAGGGGAGAAAGAGAAAACCACAGCGTAGTCCAGTGCCCAGGGACCATGGACTATCCGGAACATTACAATAGACAGTCCCCAGTGTTAAGAGAACCAATAAACCGTAATGCATCCTCTCTGGGGTTCAGTGGAAAATTTGTGTTTTACTACAACACCATAATGGATGACTGTTCCAAACATTGTATACAGGGAAGAGAAAGAAGAGGACGAAGATGAATATAGGGGTGAGGAAAGGATGAGGATCTGAACTGGAACAGGAACCGTGAACACAGAATGGGCCCAAAACATGGGATGTCTACAGGAAAATTCAGTGAGCACCACAATAGTGCTTATAAGAGAAAATAAGGGGGGGGGTAATTGGTGTTGTGCATAGATGTAGCCTTATACAAGAAATGACCCAGCAGGTGTGACGTTATAATAAAATATCACCTTTATTTACTGCCATTAAAATTATTATCTACAAATCAATAAAATTCACACCCAATCAAAAATCAAAAAATGTGACAAACACAATAAGAACAGACAAACAAACAGTAACCCTCTGCCCTAAACAAGTTTGTATCTGTTTACACTCATTTCAGTTTAAAGAGGGTAAGTAGATTGTTACATTCGCTCATGTAACTTGAAACAGTAACATATCACCGATTTAATCAGTAAAAGTCCCATTAGCAGTAACACATAATACTACAGCTCACACAGTTATGTATTACATTTGAAGGTTAACAGATAATGCTCAGCTTGTGTACTAGCTTGTGTACTAGCTTGTGGTAGAGATAGTTTTGAATTCTGAGACGTGTTCACCATAAAAAACAAACACTTGAGGGTGTGATGGTTTACAAGATTCATGCCCAGTGGAATCGAGCTACGTTGAAACACCTTCTGCATTACTGTCCACATTTTGAAACAACTTCAATAAAACCCGACCTCATCATCACAACAGCCGGGAAGCAGGACATGGCGGGCATGTAGGGCTCTGCGGGGTAACTCTGTACCCCCAATACTGAAATTTACAGGAATTATGTTAGGGCCCCACTGAGTGTAAATCTGTATCTATGCAATTTTCTGTTTGTGCTGCTGACTACATGTGAATCGTGCCATAATTTAAGGTAACATCCTACACAGCTGAAAGCCAAAACAACATTGTTAGGCCATTACCGTATTTACTAAATAAACCCTAATATTACAGAATACAAAACAGAAAAAGGCGGAAAGTAAGAAACGTGTACTAACATAGATATAACCATTGTGTGCTTCTGTCCTCCCACCCTTTCTTCCACCCCACCACCTCCATACCCCATCATCTATAAAATCCATTATGGTGTTACTGTCCTTCTACCCATTCCTCTACCCCTCCACCTCCGTACCTCACATCTCCACCTCCACACTTTTTAAATTGTCATAGATAACAACCATAATGGGTTTTAAATGTTCTCCTACCTTTTCTCTACCTCTCCAATCCAGTCACCTACCTCTCTGATCCAGTCACCTGCCTCTCCGATCTAGTCAACCAACCTCTCCGATCTAGTCACCTACCTTTCTGACCAAGTCACTTCCCTCTCTGACTAACTCGATTACCTCTCAGACCCAGTAAACTGCCTCTTTCTCTACATATTCCATCAAAGGTAAAATTATTGTGATTTCAATGCCCTCCTTTTTCTTTACCTCTCCTCATTACACTCTACCACTTTGACTTCCACACAATGTACAAATGAAGATGACAGAAGACACTTAAGCTCATGGTCTATAATAACAAAAGTAAAGGATGTCCTTCCGAGGCTCCATGAACCCTGGACCATAACGTACCATTTTAAAAACATCCTTGGCTGGAGAACACCATCACGTACAGTATGTCAAAAGTTTTGTTTGTGCCTTTAGTGACACATTTAGCTGTGTTTTAACTGCACTCTAAAATTACAATAAAAACGTGGCAAAATGATAAGTTTAGACACATGTTCCACTCTGAGATGAGACAAACTCATGGATCCTGTGTGGCTTTGGCGTGTGACAGACAGGCATGGCCCCCTCCTCAGACGGGAAACAGAGGAACTCCAAGTATTGATGCTCCGCTGACATATTGGCAGACAAACCTCATCTGTCTGAAATAATTTGAGATAATTTCTATGAAGTGATGATAATTGGTGCTGCGGGAATACATCTCCAGGGTTTACGCAGGTTGTGTAGGTGAAGAAACAGACGTTGATAATTCCTTTACGTATTACAGAAAAAAACTCTCTGCTCAGAACCGGGTAGCTCTTTATTCTCGGTCCAGAATGAAGGGAACTCTGTCTGGCAGAATATTACGACATGCTAAAAGTGACTGGAGGCGGGGGGGGGGGGTCGCATGCATCTCAAATAGAACACTGAATGGAATTCCAATTAGAGTTTAGACAATAATCTGCTTAATTATGGCTTCAAACCTGAAAGTAACTCTGTCCACAATGTTATTTCAGTCCAGACACCAGACCCTGCCGCCATATTAAAAACAGAAGAATGTTCTCTTGGTTTGTGCTGTTATTTATGTGATAATAAAATGTCCCATCTCTAAATCCTCTCTTATAAAGTAGAAGTGCCGCCATCTCTAAGTCTTCTTTGCCAAGACACTCAACCGAAAACGCCACACACGACAAAGTTAATGAAGAGTGAGGCAGCCTTCATAAATCCTGATGTAACGTGTTGGGTAGATCAAAAACGCCCTGGAGCCAACGAGGTGGATATTTCTTTAATTCATATTAGTGCACACACTGAAGTCACAGTAGAAAGCTTCCTTGCGCTGGTCGTCCCTACTGGTTATTTGAGAACTAGGGACTCAAATTAGTTCACCTAGCCCCAAACTCATGTGGTTTGGAAGGAAGTGATAGGCGCACCATCTCATAATGACTAGATGGAGGAAGAAGTGTTCCATTGCTACAAAATTCCTGCCTTCCTTCCTCTCTTTAATTGTATTGCACATGTCATTGTTTATTTCATGCATGTATGGGCCCCTAAGTCTCTGTAATAGATTCTGCTCAGATGGTCATGTAGACAATCAAGTTATAACGTGGCTGCTATCTCTATGAAGGCTCTGCACCACATACACCCCTTTTAAGCCAACGATAAACTCTTCAACGTGATCAGTTTGTCCAGAGAGGGCCAGTAGGTGTTTATTACCGTATCCCTACAAATTCCTTTTATACAAATTTCTGGAAACAATGGGTTACACTCCATGTATAACCCAATGTGCTCTACGCCCCATGTTGGACCACCCACCAACACCACAAACACACACATCAGAAATGACACAAAACGGTGCTATTTCCCCGTCCTCAAAATGACCAATTTACACAACAAAAAAAACCCCAGAAGAATGGCCTTTCATATG
Organism: Leptobrachium leishanense; assembly: GCA_009667805.1. Taxonomy (NCBI): domain Eukaryota; kingdom Metazoa; phylum Chordata; class Amphibia; order Anura; family Megophryidae; genus Leptobrachium; species Leptobrachium leishanense. The sequence goes on from CM019072.1 coordinate 15,356,392, forward strand.
AAAAGCTCTAGGTTTTAACGCTGTATTCTGTAGAGGATGATATTTCTTAAGTATCTAGAACAAATTAAAATATGGATATAAAAAATAAAAAATGTATTGTAAGGATAAGTTTAGAACCTTCAGCTTTATAAATCTATCCCAATTAAAAAGCAATAATCCATTATTTATTAACTCATGAGAAACCTATATATAAATACACTAATTTTGGGAGTGTGTACAATATATATGTAATAAATATACAGATTTATCAGTAGCAGGTTATCAATAATATTATACAACCAGGACAGAAAAAATGCAAGCACAGAATTGTTCTAAATAATGTAAAGTAGGATATTAATTCCTATAGAACAGGCTCAGAAATTTATGAAACAATAAACTGTGCTCGTTCCTCTTTGTTCCTTCTCCTGCCCCCATTGCAGCAAGAAAATAAATAGCTGAGTGTCTTCACATGTCATCAAAAGCGCACATCTATCACGGCGGTACGGGGAGCGCGTGATCCAATTTAGGAACAGGTCACAGTGTGGAGTCTCCAGTCAGAATGACATCTCTCCGTCTGCGCAGCCGGGGAGCCGAGCGAAGCTTTAGCTGAAGGATAACCGCACTCTGCTCCAGCTGTAATTTGCAGGTCGATACCATAGAAAAGAAAAAAAGAAAAAGAATACAAAAATGCTAAAAAAAAAAATAAAGAAAAATCATGGCTTCCTCTCTCTCTCTCCCGTTGCTGTGAACGGCACCATCAGTCTGAAAAATGACGCCTGCAGCGATAACAATTAAGCATTGTGCAAACACGAGCGCCTTAATGTCAGCGAAAGGTACAATATTTTATTAAAATAAAGCAAAAAAAATAAAAGTTATCTGGCTGTCAGGTGAGACTGGGCTTGATGGGTTTCGCTAGGTAGGTATAAACCTTTTTTTCCCGTAAATTGTCAGATTAGGTTTAATTGTGCAACAGTATTTCATTAGCAATATTTTAACAGGAGACAACCGCCAGCGCCGCGAAATACGAGAAGAATTAACTAATACCGAGAAGGTGACAAAATACAGATTATAAAACGAGGGGAGATCGTTTCACACCGCGGTATTTCAGGGTGACAGATCAGTCACGTGGCAGATATGGGGAACGTCTAAACCACCACGGAAAGATAACACCGTGACGCAATCTTTAATAGCACTAGGATCATCGTCACATCCAGGCTCTGATATTGCTAAAACCACAGGAGCCAGAGCCACCATTGTAGCGTCAACAGGTCCCACAACATTCCGCCCACAAAAAAATGATAGATATTTTTCTTATAAAATACTGAGTTTTTTTTTATTTTTGCAAATATAATTTAAAATATTGCTATTATAAAGTAGATACACACATTGAAATGACACAAAAAGTGTTAAACATTGACTTTTGCTGAGAGGCCGCTTCTTTCTCTTCCGATATGGTGACCACACGAGGAAAGGGCCGCACAAAGTCCACCACTCCTCAATCTTAAAATGGTCGTGGGGATTGTGGGACGCCAGTAGGCATCACTTGGGTCGGCCATGTTTGTTGATGAGAAGGCTGTAAAAGGTAAGAGAGGTTAAAAAACTTAAATATGAGTCAATTGGGAATAATATTGGAAATATACATCTGCTGGCAATCTGTCCAGCTGGAAATGACATCCGGCCCTGTATCCTGCAGCAGGTGACCTTTAATTACAGTGGTTAAAGTGCGCTAATCTCAGACAGGCTCTATAAAAGGACTTCTAGAGCGATGCAGGACCCTAAGCCTGAGTAGGGAGGTGTCTCCTTGGACAGTTACCTGCCGGTTCCAAACCCCCAGTGTCCCTATTAAAGTGGGCTGCTGAGCGGCGAGACGAGTGTATGGCCTCACAGTAGATAAGTAATAGGATTAGTGCTAGTTAGCGGCAGGAATCTGGTATAAATAGCTGGTTCTGAGCAAAGGAGGAGCATGGCGTTCTAAATTAGGGGTTTCACCTTAAGGTATAGCATTAAAGGGATTAGTATAAGGATGTTTCCGTCCTTGGACCAGTGTCAGTACGTATCTGACTGGAAGTTAAAGCTGGGACCATTATCAGGTGAGGTGGCGTCTAAATGGTAAACCGTCATTAGCCAGACCGGACCCTCCAGGTACCAGGGGAAATGGAGCAGAAATTAATGGTACCAATATTAAATGAGCCCTTTGACACAAACGTGACAATAAAATCTGCCATGACATCACCAAGGTCCCAGTGCAATAATGGTGCCAGAAACGAGCACCAAAAAATAGCAAAGGGCCAAGATATTGATTACCACAGATACTCGAGTATACCGTTACATTTTGGTGACAAAAAATTACTTTAAAATTGGAGGGGGTCGCGTTATATACGAGATATCTGCATCGCCAGTAAAAAAAAAACTTGACTTGCTCAGGGATCCCATGTCTCCCAGAAGTTCTGGTAGTCGCCCTGAATTGAATTGGGCTCCCTGACAGCCACAAACACTTCAGGAACTCCCAGATTCGGGAGAGGTGGGATCCATCATAGTCAGACGGCACGCTCAGGTTAGGCCAATCATTCAAGATCGGCTTAAAACTGAGCGTGCATCCTCGCTACAAGAAGCAGTGGTTGAGCCTGCCTGCTGGAGCTGGAGGAGAGAAAATGATAGCTCCCGGCGTACTGGTGTATCGGTGAATGATTCACTGCGGTGGTCACCTCGCTCTGCCGGCCATCTTATCGCAAGTAAAGAAGACGGGTGGCTGGCGGGGCTTCATACTTAGTAACAATTGCACTCACTCTAGAGCAGAGCATCTTGGCCTGATGGGGAGCCTGACTGTGTTAAGAGAAGCTCGAAGGATTTTAATTGTTTACCGGTACAGTATACTTCTATAATTTTGCTCCTCGCGTTATATTCGAGTGTAGCGCTGTTTTAAGATATGTTGCTGCATTTACTTGGTTTGGCCACCAGAGGGAGACAGGCGCGATATGAACTATACTGGACACAAACGGAACTACAAATTCCATTGTGCTTTGCGAGAGAGACAGGAAGTGGGTGGGAGAGAGAGAAGGACATCCGCAGCCTCGTACGAAGGAGAGCCAGTGTGAGCCGAGCGACGAAAGGTAGAGACGCACGTGAGACTGTCAGGGATCGAGACCAGGCCTGAGGGCAGGCGCGGCCTAGCGGGTGCTGCGGATCAGAGACAGTGACTTGGCGGAGACCTATCGAGAGATCGCTGAGAGGTTTGCACAGAGACAGAGTTCCGGTTTGGAACCCGAGTAAGGAGACTGCGATGATCCACTGGGAGTGCAGGCGGTAGGCCGTAGTCCTCGTTGCGGAGATCAGACAAGCAGGAGAAGCAGATCCGGTGGCACAGAGTTCCAGTGTAATCCAGCGGAGAAGACATCCTTGATCGGGCAGCGGAACAGATTGTCTAACGGATGGGTGAGAGGCCTTCCAGGCCCCAGTCTCAAGTTTAACGAAGCACGCTGCATTATTGTTTAAATCTATAGGGCCTCAACGTGACTAGTCGAAGATTCGCTCATTCCATTCACTGGCCAGTTGAATATAGTACCCGGGTACATGAGTTCACACACACACCTTTTTGAGACATTACTTATGCGGGACATACACTCCAGAAACGATGGGGTTAAACTTTCCTCTTTGCCGCTGCCTGTTTTTCCCGCATTACGAAGTACTGTCATTCATATACCGTGTTTACATTATATATGCCACTTTATTGCGATCAGAAAAGTATATAATCTATAAAATCCACAACAGTGCTGGTGTATAATTATTCCCTAGTGCGGTGAGACTAATCCGTGGTTAAATTCAGCGGCTCCTCCGGGAGTGAGCGCTACACGAGTCTTGAGTATTCTCTTATTTCCACAATAATTCTCTATCCATCTCGTTAAATTCGAGTTGCGCTATACTAGAGTATATACGGTAAATCAGCTACCATGATGATGCCAGTAACACCAGCTATAAGATCACCAATAGCTCCAACATTAAAACCAGTGCCGACATTACGCCACTAAAATCGAATGCAGGATTGCCAAGGGAGCTTATAATGATTCATGTGCCGTCATTTTGCCATATATATTAAACCCAGGGTCATGATAATGGCAGTAACACCGGCTATGAGATTGCAGAGGGCACAGAAATTAAATCCTTTCACATGGTACTAATAGTAAAAACGATTGTAGGATCAACAATGTCACCAAGTCACAGCCTGCAGAAAAAAAATGTGATAATAAAAAAGACGTAACATAAGTTAGGAAATGAGCACGCCATAAACAATTGTGAAGCTCTCGAGCCCCAAGTGTTGAGGATTTGAGACACGGATGAAGCATACAGGTGTGCGACTGATAAACAGCCAATGTTGTGCATTCATATAATGTGGTAACAATGTAAGGATAACCTATGGTATGGACGTGAGGCAGGGCTCCAAGGAACACCTTGCTTCATTTTAAGCAGAAATCGAAAATATTTAGGGCTATATTACAAAGCTGGGGCTAACTTAACCAGAGCTGTTGTAAACTTCCCAGAGCCATTATAGCCTATGGAGGTTTTAAGTTTACAACAGCTCTGGTTAAACTAGCACCAACATTGTAATACTGCCCATAGTGTGGAATCTAATTTTTTATAAAAATTCAGCTCCATCTGAAATGTTGAGCCTCTTTGGAAATTATTATAGGGTTAGAGCTACTTTATTAGATTTGCTTGTATTTATTTATTTATAAAGTATTTTACCAGGAAGGATAGCTTGAGATTTCTCTCGTTTTCAAGTATGTAGTAGGGTTAGGGTTACATTTAGGGTTAACACTAACATTCTGCTCCATTTTTTTGGTTCATTTTCAGGCACCACCTTACGTCCGTTTAGGGGCAGTTGCAACAGGGCATTGTTTTCGTCCACGTCTGACTGGAGCGTCTCTCTTTTGACACAAGTTTTTAACATCTGGAGAGTCTGAAAATATAAACCAACTACAAAAAAATTAGGGATGCACCGATACCGATACTAGTATCAGTATCGGGGCCGATATTGCCGTTTGCACGAGTACTTGTTACTCGTGCAAACGGCCCAATACATCCCGCCAATACCGGAACCCGGCGCTGGGCCGGCTTGCCGGTATCCGCGGGGCTGGGGAAGCTGGCCGCGTGCATGAAAAGCGTCACAGATGCGCCCGGCGGCCACATGATCGCATCACTGCCAAGCGACCGGACCTTCGCAGAGTATCGCAGCGCGCCGGAGGGGAACGCTGGCCGCATGATTTCATGCACGTGGCCAGCTTCCCAAGCGTTCGAGCTGGGGGCAAATCCATGTGAGCTGGGGGAAAATCCATGAGAGCTGGGGGCAAATACATGTGAGCTGGGGGGCAAGCTACATGTGAGCTGGGGGAAAGCTACATGTGAGCTGGGGGCAAGCTACATTGTGAGCTGGGGCAAGCTACATGTGAGCTGGGGGCATTCTGTATATATATCTCGGGGGGATATATACTTGGAGCTGGGGGCATTTTTATATGAGGGCTGTTCTTATTGGAAAGTGTCACATGACATTAAATAAAAGTATTGGTACTCGGTATTGGTGAGTACTTTCAAAAAGTATCGGTACTCGTACTTAAAAAAGTGGTATCGGTGCATCAATTAAAAAATGGTTAAAAAAAAACCTGTGTAAAATATTTAATAAAATAATTATTATAAGAAACGCAAAGTCTGGCTCAGGACGTCCGATCACCCGGTGGACAGGAACGTGTAGCAACTAGATGTCCTTTATTCAGCATTACACCACACAGCTCCTAGAGTGAGACTGTCACCTATACATCTCGTTACATAATTCAGTTTCAGACGATATTCCCTGAGGTTATTATATGATTTTCATCAAGCTGATCCGTGGCAATTATCACCGTAATTACCGCTGGATGAGTTGACGGCTTCTGACGCTTTGGGGTGGTCTCCTTGGAATGCATTGAGACGTCAAAGCCCCAAGAGATATATAACCAATTACAAAAAGAAAAAAAAAAGCTGCGGAGGGTATGTGGTGGCACCAGCCATTCAGATTATGAGATTTCTGCGGTCCAGTCAATGAGTCCTTCTCCTCCCACAAGGAATACAGGGTCTGGATACAGAGAGCCACCATGCCCAAAATACAGGCTGGTGACAGAACACTTCAACTGTTTTTTTTTGGATCAAGACAAGGTATATGATCATGTTAATCTCATTTGTAAGATTCCAAAACTTTTTAATAATAACTATAAAAGCTACCTGCAGGAAACTTTCTAAAATCTTTTTAAAAAATATGGTACAAATTTGATTAAATGGAAAAAAAAAACTGATTACTGATTAATCTATTCCATACCTGTCAAAAAAGATTAACGTTCCCCATGGCATGTTTTGACAGACCCAGCATGAACCTCTCATCCATGAACCAAGGTATGATCATGCAAGATGGTGCTGCCACAACAAACCGATAGGGATACCAGCAGTCAAGACTATGTGGTACATCCCATGCTCCCCTCGAGACGTCCGTCAGATGACATGTGAAGCAGATCGGAGTACAAAATAACTTGCATGAAACAGCTATATTATAACAGAGTATCCACTGCTAGCCAGCTGAGGCTTGTATCAGTTGAAGATAGAAGGGAGCGGGTGCAAGGTGTAATAGGTGCTCGAGGTACAGTTTCCAGAAATCAGGTATAGCATCATGAACTCTGCCAAGACGAAGGCTAGGGGTCAAACAAATGCATTTTTCGCATCGTCCGTAAAAAAGTGTGTCCGAACATATGGACGTACTTTTTCATGGAATACGTGATAGCGGTCATAGGAAGCGCAATTACGGCCATGATTTTTTACGGATCCAAACCAGGAAACTTTGGGTGTCTGGACATTATGTTGGCCGGACATGAGCAGCGACTGACGTCTCCTAATCACGCACACACACCGCTATGCAGAAGCAGCGCACCCTGTATGTCAGAACTAGCGGTTCAACATCCTTGCAAAAATGCGTTCATTTGCCACTTGCGTTGCGTGGCCGAACTTTCGTGCGGCCGTACTTCGTGTGTGGGCCTGCGTTGGACGTCATTTGCTGCTACCACGGCCATAATAATGTGCGGCTGCACGCGCGTTCGCACTGCGTTCGTCTGACCCCAGCCTAAGCAGTCTGGTCCACCGAAATGCTACGGGGCTCATTCCCTTGGACTTTCAGCATCATAGTATCTAGGTATTGAGATGGTGAGCCTTGGCATCCCTAGCGTTTGTGATCTACATCTCCCATGATGTCCAAATACCATTTCTGCTTAATAAGCATGGTGGCCATGGTGGTTGCTTACGGAGCAGGCAAGTCAATCCTTGAGAGCAAATACAAGGAAAAAGAAACTATGAGCTTTTAGTAATGACCATTATATTTATATATTTTTTATTATTCTTCAGTTTTTGAGGCTCATCAGAGGCAGAAACCAGCCCTGGGAAGGAAAGTAGCAGATGGCCACCCCTCGCTATGTTGCTATGTTACTCTGTGGTGTTTAGCGCGCAGAACCTTTCCTGCGGGCTGAGGTTAATACAGGCAGAGGGTTTACACCTCTCAATTAAAAAGCAATTTGCTTACAGACAGTCCTTTACGCGACAACTCCCCGTACCTTTGTAAGACACTAGTAAAGGCCATCAGAGATAAGTAGATGCAATTATTGGAGGTAATCGCCAGCCACCAGCTGTTGTTAGGTGGCAAACGTCTGGAGGACTAACAGGAACCTCTGCTCGCCAACTTTAATCTGTAAATACCTCATGGAGCGGCACAGAGGCTGTGTGGCTCTTGGTTTTGCTTTTTCCATCTCTAAAAATGCTCAGATGATGACTGTGTTTGTTCCTACGCAAGACAAGGTTAGCTAGAAGGCATGGCGTAGCGAGGGGAACCAAACAGATCATTCCCAAAGCCAAGCAACCTTTTATCAAGACGCCAGAAACAAAGAGAAATCTAATTTTATTTTACCTAATAAAATTTTGTGCTACGTTATGTAGGTTTGTTGTATTTGTTTACCTTTCTATGTGTCCAGTTTTTGTGTTGATATAAGGACCATTCTCCCTCGAGACACAAAAACAGAGACTTCTGATGAGCATCTTTCAAAGTCAAGATTACATTTACTTTTGTTACATACTATGATTTTTCTAGCTGCTGCCCATGCATTGATGTGATGGTACTTTATTTACTATTACTGATATGATTATTCTCCTTTATGCCATCAGAATACACATAAAGACGGGAAATGTGACATACCTCCAGAATGAGAGGGGCACCGCAAAAAAAAAGACCAACATAATAAAAATCCAATAAATTAATGGAAATATAGGAACTGGAATCACAGGGCGACACAGTATGAGCAGAAATCAGTAACTAAATAGAAACAAATTGTTGGGAACTAGGTCTTTCAGAATAATGTAACCTAAAAACGTGTCCCGTATTGGGCCCAATTTAGAGCTTTTCACTTAGGGGTGTAGTCGCTTTTGTTTGCAGTGGTTTAGACATTAATGGCTGTGTGTGTTGAGTTATTTGAGGGACAGAAAAGTTACACTGTTACACAAGCTGCACAATCACTACTTTACATTGTAACAAAGTGTAATTTCTTCAGTGTCACATGAAAAGATAGAATTAAATATTTATAAAAATGTGACGGGTGCACTCACTTCTGTCAGATACTGTATATGCTTTTAAGGTGAAGGGAAAGGTCACCAATTTGGAGATACGAGCAAATCCAATTTTGTAACAACGCGTGCACCATAAAACATCCTTTTCCTTGTCTCTATGTACACATTTTTGGGTTACCCCCTTGCAGCAACATTTGTTAGGGGATTGAATTTCTGCTTGCCCTTAGGTTGTTATCTAGTGCTGCCATTACCTTGGAATTCCTCTCACCTACCTGCCGCAGAAATTAGAAAGGGACCCGGGCATCACACAACGAAACAGTTACAACCCTAAACTGGATCTTTTCTCAAAAGCAAACCTGGACTCCACCAGGACAAAACTATGAATAAAATAGAGACTTCTTCAGGTATCTGCTTAAAACAAATCCAACCGTTTTTATTGTTTTTACTGTTTGACAAAAATACAGGGTTTCAACCACAGAACCCTCTAACAGCAAGTGCCTGCAGGACACATTGACGCAAGGTTTAGATTCCAATAATGTTTAGGGTTGCATTTCTGAAAATAGAGGGTTAGATGCCAAGCCTGAGTGTAAACGTATCCCTAAGTGCACAGGCATTAATGGCTCCTGTAAATTTACCCCAGACAAGGAGTCTAGCATGGAGTTGGTCAGATTAAATGGTCTTCTCAAAACTGAGAATTAGAGGAACATACTAATCCGTCATGAACTGCCACCAGTATGGCCCCAAATGTATTCTTCAGAAAGAAAATGACCCGAAACAGTCAAATGTCATGACGATCCATCGTAAGTGTAAAGTCTAAAGTCTAAAGATCAACATGTCAAAGACTGAACTCCTACTTATTCCTCCCTCCAATGCCTCCCCACCTCCTGACTTCTCTATCACGGTGGAGGGTATCACCATCTCCCCATCAAACCAAGTTCGCTGTCTTGGAGTTACACTTGACTATGCTCTTTCCTTCATCCCCCGCATCCAGTCTCTTTCCTCCTCCTGCCGATACCAACTGCGTAATATTTCCAGAATTCGGCCATTTCTTACCGCTGTCACCACAAAACAACTCATACACGCCCTGGTAATCTCCCGACTCGACTACTGCAATAATCTCTTATCTGGCCTCCCTCTGTCCCGCCTCTCCCCCCTACAATCCATCCTGAACGCCTCCGCCAGGCTAATTCACCTCACCCGCCGCTGTGTCTCTGCCGCTCCCCTCTGCGAGTCCCTTCACTGGCTCCCCATCCACTGCAGAATTAAGTTCAAAAACCTTATCCTTACCTACAAAACCCTCACTAACTCAGCTCCCCACTACCTGTCCTCACTAATCACCAAATACACCCCAGCCCGCTCCCTAAGGTCAAACAGTGACCTGCGCCTAGCTTCTCCCCGCATCACCTCTTCCCATGATAGACTGCAGGATTTCTCACGCGCAGCCCCCACTCTCTGGAACGCTCTCCCTCGTACTGTCAGACTTTCCCCTAACTTCTCTTCCTTCAAACGCTCCCTTAAAACATTCCTATTTAGGGAAGCCTACCACCCAACTCACTGACGCAACCATCAATCACTCTCACCTTACAGTCCTCTCCTCCTGTTTCCAACCCCAACCCTCCTAGATTGTGAGTTCCTGCGGGAATAGGGCCCTCATCTTCTCCTGTACTGTTTGTCAAATGTTGTTCAATGTATTGTAACCCTGTCTATACTGTGCTTATTGTACAGCGCTGCGGAATATGCTGGCGCTTTATAAATAAAGAATAATAATAATAATAATAAAAAGTAGATCAAGGAGTCCAGGATATGATGGTGTGGCCTCCAAAGAGCCCCGACCAAGGTCATGTTTGAGATCAAATAAAGATAAGCAACAGAGGTGCAAAAATCCACAGAATTTGGTCAGCCAGAGGCGGTGACCTGTAATATTTCAGATTAGATAACCAAGAAACAAAGAACATCTTCAGGCTCCGAGACCTGCTTTAACCCTTTGGGTCAGAATTACATAAAAAGACAGAAGCAACGAGGTGTCAAAAACCACAGAAGAACTGGGGTCAATCAGAGAAGGTGATTTGCGATATTTCAGTTACATAAACCAGACCAAAGAACATTTTCTCTCTAAACTATCTTGGTCGCCATCTTTTTGTCATCACAGTGTGCCAAGCAACCAATAGCTAAATGCATTAATTTCTGATTGATAACACTGTTATTTATTTATTTAAAGGGTCCACTGGCATGAATAGTGTTTCATGAGAGGCGTTTTAATTCGTCCTGCTAATGGCTGCATGCTGATGAATGTAACGTCTCTCTGCGGACAATCCGGGGAGCGTGTCGTCTCCTTTCACGACAAACAGGCATGAAATAAGAGCCTGACATATGCCTCGGCGGGTCATTCATGTAAGGCGGCATGTCAGAATTCAAACTGGGCCATCCATCACCCACCGACCAGGAACCTGCGTCAGCGAGACAGTCAGAGCCCAATCTACTCGCTGACCTTCCCCAGAACCGCGAGCGCTGGCAGGAGGGCACAAAATTGGAAAAATATTTCATGCATTGCGCGGGGGCAACAACTGTGTTCTGAGCGATTCACAAATATATTTATTATACAGAGGAGGGGGATAAAATATACAGACCCCAAGACCTGTATTAACCCTTCGGGTCAGAAAACAAGTGCTGGAGGAGAATCGACAAATGTGCAAGATAGAAAATGCCTGCAGGCAAGGGTGGATTTAAAATACAGAGACGGGGGAAAAAGGAGGAATGGATTGGGCTGGTGTGTACACTGAACAGGATACAAAGCTGTCCGAAGAAGAAGAAGATCTTAAGTCTACAAAGACAGATCCCCCAAATATATGGAGGAGCTCCTAAAAAGACACCCGCACACCCCGAATATATGGAGGAACCCCATAAAATACACCCACAAACCCTGAATATATGGAGGAACCCCTTAAGACTCCCACACACCCTGAATATGTGGAGGAGCCCCTAAAAAGACACCCGCACACCCTGAATATATGGAGGAGCCCCTAAAAACACACCCACACACCCTGAATATATGGAGGAGCCCCTAAAAAGACACCCACACCCTGAATATATGGAGAAACCCCTAAAAAGACACCCAAACATCCTGACTATATGGAGGAGCCCCTAAAAACACACCCGCACATCCTGAATATATGGAGGATCCCCTAAAAAGACACCCACACACCCTGAATATATGGAGGATCCCCTAAAAAGACACCCACACACCCTGAATATGTGGAGGAACTAGGGATGCACCGATACCACTTTTTTAAGACCGAGTACGAGTACCGATACTTTTGTTCAAGTACTCACCGATACCAAGTACCAATACTTTTATTTTATGTCACGTGACGCTTTCCAATAAGACCAGACCTCATATAAAGCCCCCAGGTCTCATAGATATGCCCCCCCCAGCTCATGGATTTGCCCCAGCTCATGGATATTGCCCCCCAGCTCATGGATATTGCCCCCCAGCTCATGGATACTGCCCCCCAGCTGATGGATATGCCCCAGCTCATGGATATTGCCCCCCAGCTCATGGATTTGCCCCCCAGCTCATGGATTTGCCCCCCAGCTCCTGGATATTGCCCCCCAGCTCATGGATTTGCCCCCCAGCCCCTGGATATTGCCCCCCAGCTCCTGGATATGGCCCCAGCGTGGATAATGCCCCCCAGCTCGTGGATAATGCCCCCCAGCTCGTGGATACTGCCCCCCAGCTCGTGGATACTGCCCCCCAGCTCATGGATTTGCCCCCCTCCGCTCATACTTACCTTCCTTTAGCGACGCCGGGAAAGTCTTCGCGCGCGCTCGCTCCTTGGAAGGTCCCCAGCCGCGACCACGTGGGACCATGTGATCGCGGCTGGGGTCCTTCCAACGAGTGCACGCGCGGAAACTTTCCCGGCGTCGCTCAGGAAGGTAAGTATGAGCGGAGAGCAGCTGCAGGGCCTGTCCGAATGCTCTATCGGCATTCGGACAGGCCCTGCAGCTGCTCTCTTTACTTTGTTTATACTTACCTTCCTTAGCGACGCCGGGAAAGTTCCCGCGCGTGCGCTCGTTGGAAGGACCCCAGCCGCGATCACATGGTCCCACGTGGTCGCGGCTGGGGACCTTCCAAGGAGCGCGCGCGCGCAAAGAATTTCCCGGCGGCGCCCAGGAAGGTAAGTATAAACAATGCAGAGAGCAGCTGCAGGGCCTGTCCGAATGCCGATAGAGCATTCGGACAGCCGCCGCAGCCCCTCGGATGCCGGCAAGCCGGCTCAATGCCGGCTTCCGGTATCGGAAAAAAATATCGGGGGTACTGCAGGAGTACCAAGTACTCCTGCAGTACCCGGTATCGGCACCGATATCGATACTAGTATCAGTATCGGTGCAACCCTAGGAGGAACCCCTAAAAAGACGCACGGACATCCTGAATATATGGAGTAACCCCTAAAAAGACACCAAAACACCCTGACTATATGGAGGAGCCCCTAAAAAGACACCTGCACACCCTGAATATATGGAGTAACCCCTAAAAACACACCCGCACACCCTGACTATATGGAGGAGCCCCTAAAAAGACACCTGCACACCCTGACTATATGGAGGAGCCCCTAAAAAGACACCCACACACCCTGAATATATGGAGTAACCCCTAAAAAGACACCCACACACCCTGACTATATGGAGGAGCCCCTAAAAAGACACCTGCACACCCTGAATATATGGAGGAGCCCCTAAAAGACACCCACACACCCTGAATATATGGAGGAGTCCCTAAAAAGACACCCACATACCCTGAATATATGGAGGAGTCCCTAAAAAGAAACCCGCACACCCTGAATATATGGAGGAACCCCTAAAAAGACACCCGCACACCCTGAATATATGGAGGAACCCCTAAAAAGACACCCGCACACCCTGAATATATGGAGGAACCCCTAAAAAGACACCCTGAATATAAGGAGGAGCCCCTAAATAAATGTATATAAGGATAGAAATAGGAAGTGAGGCGTTTTGGTCAGTAATAGGAACTGATTGTTATAAAACGAGACACTTGATATGAACCTACTTTTCGTTTTTCACGCTGGCACTGCACATCTTTTACACTTTTATAGTATCGGTATGTTTTCCTTCCTCCCTGAGAGGTGGGAAGAAAAAAATCTCTGCAGCAAGTGCAAAGTGAAGCCTAAAACGATTCTAATTAAAATATAAAAACTATATACACAGTATACTTAAAGCAGGGAATAAAATTACGTATATAAAATAAAAATTTCTAGATAAATGTTTCCATTACCCGGCACATCGGCAGTGCCGGGTATGCCGCGCTATAAAACCAGTAATCATATTAATATCCCAATCCCATCTGCTTACAGTAGAGGGAATGTGCTAATATAATCTCCATTTTCATTTATCTACTTTTAGCCTCTGGCTTGATTGGTAAAAACTCAAATATATGCATATTCAGAAGGAAATGGCAGAAAATGAAAGGTACGCTCCAGGCAAGGATACAGACCCTATTTTTTTTAACATTATAAAGATAATGCATTACAAAATTAAAATAAAAAACATCACCTTTAAAAGATCTTTTATAGCTGATCCCTTGTATTTGATCCTCCATTGGTGGCCAAGAGGGCCACCAAGAAGATGCATCTGTCACATAGCCAATCCTGGCCTTCCCATTGACTCATGGGGAATTTGAAAAAAGACACCTACTGAAGCAAACCTGTAATCCAAACTCTTGCTCTACGTTAAGTTTTAGAACAACAACAATAAAATGAAAAAGTAATAATAATTGCAAGTATTATTACTTATCTATAAGTGTTTTCTGCAAAACGGAGAACTGACTGTATCCTGCTAGGTGTCTCACTAGATCCGGAGCTGAAATACATATAAATTTATTTGTACGTATTAAAACGTCCCTGATCAGTTTTCATGAACCAGAATGGGAATCTCCTGATTGGCTGAGAGACTTCCTGCTCCAGCCACTGTAACAATCCAGGCTGTGTAATCAACTGCAGGAGGCTTAACTATGAAAATGTATTTATTGCTGCACTTTTTAATGCATTATCTGAATAATGCATTAATATGGAGGCATTTCAAAACTAGAGGCCCCTTAAGGGATATTAACCCCTTTCAGGACCAAACATGTGTATACATAGTATTGCATTTTAAAAGAAAATAAAAAAGGCCATTAACTACCTTTTGAAGAAATGGATGTAGCTCTCTCTACTAACCCCCTGTATTACTGTAACAAATCTACAAAGGGCAGCCCCCAACCTCACTGTAACAAACGTTACTGCTTCATTCCAGCAGCTAGAGATTTGGCAGAACACAGGGAGAGCTTTGGGGTCACTCATTGTTGTACAGGGATAAGATTCAGGGGATTACAATGAGTGTAAATCCCTGTACAGTACAGATACAAGGTGTTGCTGTAATTGCCATACACAGGCATTATGCAGCACATACAGATACAAGGTGTTGCTGTAATTGCCATACACAGGCATTATGCAGCACATACAGATACAAGGTGTTGCTGTAATTGCCATACACAGGCATTATGCAGCACATACAGGTACAAGGTGTTACTGTAATTTCCATACACAGGCATTATGCAGCACATACAGATACAAGGTGCTGCTGTAATTGCCATACACAGGCATTATGCAGCACATACAGGTACAAGGTGCTGCTGTAATTGCCATACACAGGCATTATGCAGCGCATACAAATACAAGGTGCTGCTGTAATTGCCATACACAGGCATTATGCAGCGCATACAAATACAAGGTGTTACTGTAATTTCCATACACAGGCATTATGCAGCACATACAGATACAAGGTGCTGCTGTAATTGCCATACACAGGCATTATGCAGCGCATACAAATACAAGGTGCTGCTGTAATTGCCATACACAGGCATTATGCAGCGCACACAGATATTGCATTGCTAATAATCTCATTCTGATAACTACAAATCCCCATAAACAGGAGATCTCACCATTTTATTATGTTTGCATTGCATTTACTGTATTTGCCTGTATGCTGATAATGCAGACCCCGTGTGAGCAGGAGATCTCACTATTTTATTATCTGTCTACAGCACATTTACTGCAACTCACTGTATGCTGATAATGCAGATCCTGTGTAAGCAGATCTCACCACTTTATTATTTGTCTGCAGCACATTTACTGCATATGCCTGTATGCTGACAATGCAGACCCCGTGTAAGCAGGAGATCTGTCCATTTTATTATCTGTCTGCAGCACATTTACTGACACAAAGGCCATTTCTGCCTGTATGCTGATAATGCAGACCCCGTGTAAGCAGGATATCTCACCATTTTATTATCAGGCTGCAGCACATTTACTGACACAAAGACCATTTCTGCCTGTATGCTGATAATACAGACCCCATTTGACATTGTGCCAAATAAGGGACGCCATCTAGAGTTTACAACCTTTCATCCCAGCAATAGTTAATTAAAGGATAATCTAATACATGATTTTTTTTTACATGATTGTAATGTGTCATTGATCATCTTCGAATAACAATGTATATATTAATTTAGCTTTTTTATGCTTCCTAGGTTTAAAATAAAGGTTATAGTTTTCTACAAAAAAAGTAAAAAATCAGGTGGCATAGACAGGGAGGGCTTTGATTTAGACCTTCATATAAGAAATGTATTTAATATAATGTTGCAGCTCCGGCTGCAGGAGAGTTATCATATTACCATGTACATGGAGGTAGTCACTGGCGGACTCATTCGCCGACGTATGAGGTGCACGGCGGTGACACATTCACTACTTTCACTAGATATCACACATTAATCAGACATAATTAGTACTCTGGGTGACAATGATTTGATTTCTATCCCTGCAATAAAAGCCTGCCTTGTCGGCATATAGATTCCGCATGTAAATTGATCATTTACCTATTGTTGCAGTGTATCCCCACGAGGGGGAATTTAGGACACAGGGAGGCTGCAAGGGAGGAGGCGAAGCCCAGGCAGCAAAACCGTTAGTGAATTTCAGAAACAAACAAAAAAAAAAGGAAATTAATTCAATAAAAGCTTTTAAGGGTTCTAATCAAATGAGCTATTAGAAAGAGAAAACCAAGTAATGCTCAATGGGTTTCTTTGTCTCCAACTGGACTGTAGCACATCCACAAAAAGCTATTTATTTAAAAAGAGATTACTGGAATTTAGGGGATAGATTGGGCTCTATCACCTCCTGAACGCTAGTGCTCACATAAATGAGCGTTGGCGCTAGTTTAATAGAGGTGATAGCGCTCTCCACAGATCACCGCCGAATCACTAACAGGTTAAAAAAAATTTAGCAAATCATTATTAGTGCTTTTTAGCGTGAGCTTACCCTATTTTGCTCTCCCTATACTTAACATGGGGGCACAAAGTGCAAGCACAGAGTAACATGCGTTCACAAGGTCCCAACGCTAGTTTCTAAGAGCTGTCGTTAACAAAAAAAGTTAACACCAGTGCAGAATCAGTTAGCAGCCATAGAAAAAACAAAACATAAGTCAAATACCCACCGCTCATACTGTGGCGAGAACGACGGCCCGATCCGCCACTTCTGGTCTCCGCGAGCAGAGTGAGACTGGAGGAAAAAGTTCCCGGTCTCCTTCCGCAATCAATCCTTTTTTTTTTACCCCGTTCGTTGGCTTGTCGGTTTTTTCCAGTGGCTGGTCGTTGCTGTGTTCGGCGAATCGTCTGCTTTTTTCGGGCGTGTTCGGCGAGGTTGCGGTGAATCGTCAGGTACTTTCAGCGGATCTTCTGCAGCGCTTCGGATCGATCCGATTTTTCTGATCGAATCGGCAGGTTATCAGCAGATTTTCAGCGATTTTTCAGATCTGTTCGGCTTCTTTTCCCTGCACTTCGAGGACCCTGCGAATGTTGAATTCACTGCAGGGTCGAAGAATTTGATTACCCGAAGTGCGGGGAACGCATTAAAATTAGTCCACACTATGAAAATAGTCCTAACGTTAACATGTTTGTCACTGTATTTTGCCACCTTACTCTGCAAGGCTTGCGTGTCTCTGGTCACAGGCAAGTATGGAGTGATTTATACATGATGGAGATTTTTACAGCTAACCCTACCTATTCTTACAGAGTTGTGGCCTTGTCTCCGGCACTGAACGGGTTAAGCCAATTCGATTACGTGTCACTATAATTTATCATTTATGTTCTCTGAGCACGTGTCCGCATCACACAAGGTGCCACGTGATTCAAGACAGTCTGAAACATTACACTTTCTGTGCCACAATTCGCAATAGGACCGTTAACAACGCAAGTTAACCCCTTCCTGTCAAGGCAATTTAATTGTGGCATTTTAGACAAACTCTTACAGAGAGGTTATACTGTGAGCCGAGACCTCATAGGAAAAAAATGGGGATTATAAGAATATTAATAAAAAGAAAAATCATTACTACATAAACAAGTATACATTTCAGAACAAAAGAAAAAATTTAACAATGCTCACACAGCTGAGTGCATGTCTAGCGTTATATATATATATATATATATTTACTTCATTATAATGCATTTATTTATTTTTAAGCTCTCTGGGGATGAGGTAGGGACCTTGTGTCAAAACCCCTCACTTTAAAACAATAAATAAATAACAGCTAAAATCTTCCCCAAGCTGGCCAACTGTAGCATAAGTAATTCAAGAGGCTGAGAGATGCCAGATAAATTTGATTACTATAAAAGATGGGAATATGTTTGTTTCCTTTGAGAATTCACAAAAAGGGGTCAGAAACAAAACAGCTCTGAAAGCGTACAATTTCATTTCATCGCAATTGGAGGCGAAAATTCAAAAGCAATTTCACAGGAACATTTTATCACAATTTTATACACTCATTTCCTGCACCACACAACCGTTGTCACCAATTTCTGGGGGGGGGAGGAGAGGGGATAAAAAGGAATAAAATAAAGACAGACGGACAGACAGAACGAGTAGACAAAACAAGCTTGGGGTGATAGGGTGAAAACTCAAGAAGGGGAAAGAAAAAGGAAATATAGCAAAAAAGGAGGTCAGTTAAAAAAAAAATAAAAGATAGGCAGGTGAAAGAGAATAAAAAGATGAAGAGGGAGCAGCAGTGGGGAGCTCTGTCCATCCCCTGCCTTTTCATACATAAATACATATATTTTTAAGGCATAGAAGGTTTATAAATCTTTTTTTAATGCTACACCTACTGCTGAGAGTATGATTTGCTAAAAGCCGCTGCAGACATACTCCAAAGCCCAGCAGGATCTTCCATTTCCCATTTTAACTCCCCTCTCCCCTCCTTCCTCCTTCAGTCCAGTTCGCACCTCTTCTCCCCCCCCCCACATTCAATCATCCGAGGACCACCAAAAAAACTAAATAAAAATAATAAAATTGCTGGCTGATTAGCATCTCTTCGTCCCAAAGACTGACGTGGGCAGTAAGCAATGCACGCATGGGATATTGTGTGTCGCATCACGCGATGCAATGGCGATACATATACATATCATAAATATAAACATTATATCACCTGACGCAGAACAAAAGTGAGCGCAGTGCTGTGTATACCTGACAGTGACAGCAGCATAATGACACGACTATGCGTGAAGGATTAAAGTCGTTTACACCACTGGCCAAAATCTCTTTACAAACAAGAATTGTTACCGTAAGATGATAATAATGACTTTACATATAGATACACACACACACATTATCAGGGTAATTCAAAGAGAATCGAAAAGTCACTGCATGTTCGGTGACTTTTCATTCTCTTCAATTCTGTTCGTTTTGGCGATCCCATTTCGGCGACCCTGCGGTGTATTCAGCAAGCACCACAGGGTCCCCGAATTGCAGGGAAAGGTTGCCGCAAACCCGCCGAAAACTCACCGCAAAACCCAGTGAATGCACGCCGAAAAACCGCAAAAACATCTGGATTAACCTGCCGAAAACGCCGGAAAAACCTGAGCAGGAGCCGATCATACGCAGCGAAGCCGCCGGAAAAAGCCGACACGGCAGACGAATGCAGTGAATAAATTAGGAAAACAGTTTGCATGAATGATTGAAAAGTGAAACGCTGTTTGCAAAGAAACTGCTGAGCGAAAATGTCTGAAATTTACATATAAAATCCAATGAATGATAATAAAAAGGGCTGTTACAGAAAAAATAAGTAAAGTTAAAAAAATCCCGAAAAATGCTTAAAATATCCTAAAAAATCTATAAATAAAGAGACTCTTTACTGCAGAATTTTATAATGAACGGTTTATTAGATATTGAATTAAAACGGGAATATTTTTAACATTGAAGCCTATGGGATTCGCCTGAATAAACCTGCCGAATGAAACCACCGAATGACAGGACATTAGGGGAACCTTTCACTGCTGGTTTGTGTTCTCTGAATAGACGAAGCATTGCTTCTCTATGGGGATTCACTGCCCTCGAACAGGCACCAAACAGGCACCGTATGTGCAGGCAATTCGCCAAGATTTGGCGAATTGCCTGCTCTCTGGATAGTCGAATGGCCAAGAAAGGTAACCGAACGCTGATATTCAGCGTTCGGTTACCTTTCTCCAGCCATTCGGATCTCTTTGGATAACCCTGTATATACATAGAATTATGCAAAGTGCATGCCATTTACCAAAGTAGCACCCATGTTAAATAAACAGTATTCTATTTTTACAGAAAAGGTATAGAAACACCTATTTATACAACCTTTGTGCAGCAAATTTCCCTGAAAACACCTAGAATAGACCTGGCTATCATTGTAGTGTGGAAAGAGCCCCCTCATGCTTGCGGAGCGATAAACAGATAAGAGTAATTCAGCTTCATCTAATACCGGTACGCAGAATGTACCGGCTCTGCCAATGCTCGGATGGACGCTCCGTCAAATGTGGGGGAGCAGACTCCTCAATTTTCATGAAAGTAAAATCAAGGACGACCTCAAACTCTCTATTCAGTTGTGAAAAATGGAGGCAATCGCCCACTTCTACCAAAACCCCAATGATTTGGCTGTTAAGAACTTTCCTCAAAGGGTCATGTACGATGTGTCATATCTACCCCATTGAGAAAGGCTACAGGAGGTGAAGGATTGGGGTATTGGTATCCGTCTCTCAACCCTAAACTCCTTCACATTACAGAAGGTAACACTGAAAGCTTTTGAAAAGCATTTATTTATTAATCTGAATTTGTGATGTAATATATATACAGTATCTGACAGAAGTGAATACACACCTCATATTTTTGTAAATATTTAATTCTATCTTTTCATGTGACACTCAAGAAATGACACTTTGTTACAATGTGAAGTAGTGATTGTGCAGCTTGTGTAACAGTGTAACTTTACTGTCCCTCAAATAACTCCACACACACAGCCATTAATGTCTAAACCGCTGCCAACAAAAGCGACTAAACCTCTAAGAGAAAATCTCCAAATTGGGCCTAATTAGCCATTTCCCTCCCCAGTGTCATGTGACTCAGGTGTGTTAAATTTGGTGTTATCGCTCTCACTCACTCATACTGGTCACTGGAAGTTCAACATGGCACCTCATGGCAAAGAACTCTCTGAGGATCTGAAAAAGAGAAATGTTGCTCTACATAAAGATGGCCGAGGCTATAAGAAGATTGCCAAGACCCGGAAACTGAGCTGCAGCACGGTGGCCAAGACCCGGAAACTGAGCTGCAGCATGGTGGCCAAGACCCGGAAACTGAGCTGCAGCACGGCGGCCAAGACCCGGAAACTGAGCTGCAGCACGGTGGCTGATACCCTGAAACTGAGCCACAGCATGGCGGCCAAGACCCTGAAACTGAGCTGCAGCACGGTGGCCGATACCCTGAAACTGGGCTACAGCACGGTGGCCAGGACCATGCAGCACTTTAACAGGACAGGTTCCACTCAGAACAGGCCTCGCCATGGTCGACCAAAGAAGTTGAGTGCACATTTTCAGAGTCCTATCCAGAGATTGTCTTTGGGAAATAGACGTATGATTGCTGCCTGCATTGCCGCAGAGGTTGAAGGGGTGAGGGGTCAGCCTGTCAGTGCTCAGACCATACGCCGCACACTGCATCAAATTGCTCTGCATGGCTGTCGTGCCAGAAGGAAGCCTATACTAAAGATGATGCACAAGAAAGCCACAAACCGTTTGCTGAAGAGAAGCAGTCCAAGGACATGGATTGCTGGAACCACGTCCTGTGACTGATGAGACCAAGATAAACTTATTTGGTTCAGATGGTGTCAAGCGTGTGTTGCGGCAACCAGGTGAGGAAGCTGGCTGGGGAAGCTGGCCGCGTGCATGAAAAGCACGATACTCACCCATCCTGAGGTCCGGTCGCGCTGCTGTGACACTTTCACGCGGCCTCCGGACGCTTCTGTGACGCTGCCTCTCGGCTGGAGGCAGCGTCACAGAAGCGGCGGTGGCCACGTGATCGCGCCACAGCAGCGCGACCGGACCTCGGGATGGGTGAGTATAGCTGCCGCGGGAAGGGAACGCTGGCCGCGTGCTTTTCATGCACGCGGCCAGCTTCCCCAGCGTATAGGTGAGCACTGGGGGGCATTTCCATACGAGCTGGGGCATATCCTTAAGAGCTGGGACATATCCTTAAGAGCTGGGGCAGTATGCATACGAGCTGGGGCATATCCACATGAGCTGGGGCATATCCTTAAGAGCTGGGGTAATATCCACACGAGTTGGGGCATATCCACATGAGCTGGGGCATATCCTTAAGAGCTGGGGCATATCCTTAAGAGCTGGGACAATATCCATACGAGCTGGGGCATATCCACATGAGCTGGGGCATATCCTTATGCGCTGGGGCATTTCCATATGAGCTGGGGCATTTCCATATGAGCTGGGGCAATATCCATATGAGCTGGGGCATTTCCTTATGAGCTGGGGCATATCCATATGAGCTGAGGCATTTCCTTATGAGCTGGGGGCATATCCATATGAGCTGAGGCATTTCCTTAAGAGCTGGGGCATATCCATATGAGCTGGGGCATATCCACATGAGCTGGGGCATTTCCATATGAGCTGGGGCAATATCCATATGAGCTGGGGGCATATCCATATGAGCTGGGGGCATTTCCATGAGCTGGGGCAATATCCATATGAGCTGGGGCAATATCCATGAACTGGGGCATTTCCATATGAGCTGGGGCATTTCCATATGAGCTGGTGCATATCCATGTGAGCTGAGGGCATATCCATGTGCGCTGGGGGCATATCCATGTGAGCTGGGGCCATATCCTTGTGAGCTGGGGCCACATCCTTGTGAGCTGGGGCAATATTCATATGAGCTGGGGCAATGTCCATGTGAGCTGGGGCAATATCCATGTGAGCTGGGGCATATTCATGTGAGCTGGGGCAATATCCATGTGAGGGCAATATTCATGAGAGCTGGGGGCAAGCTCCATGAGAGCTGGGGCAAGCTCCATGAGAGCTGGGGGCAATATCCATGAGAGCTGGGGGCAAGCACCATGAGAGCTGGGGCATATCCATGAGAGCTGGGGCAAGCTACATGTGAGCTGGGGGCATATCCATGAGAGCTGGGGGTAAGCTACATGTGAGCTGGGGGCATTTTTATATGAGGTCTGTTCTTATTGGAAAGTGGTCACATGGCATAAAATAAAAGTATCGGTACTCGGAATCGGTGAGTACTTTTAAAAAGTATCGGTACTCATACTCGGTCTTAAAAAAGTGGTATCGGTGCATCCCTAGTAGAAAGACAAGGGTTTCTTGCCTACATTCAAGCATGTCATGGTCTGGGGCTGCATGAGTGCTGCCGGCAATGGGAGCTACAGTTAATTGAGGGAACCATGAATGCCAACATGTACTGTGACATACTGAAGCAGAGCATGACCCCCTCCCTTCAGAGACTGGGCTGCAGGGCATTATTTCAACATGATAATGTCCCCAAACACACCTCCAAGACGACCACTGCTGTGCTAAAGAAGCTGAGGGTAAAGGTGATGGACTGGCAAGCATGTCTCCAGGCCTAAACCCTATTGAGCATCTGTGGGGCATCCTCAAACGGAAAGTGGAGGAGCACAAGGTCTCTAACATCCACAAGCTCCGTGATGTCATAGAGGAGTGGAAGAGGACTCCAGTGGCAACCTGTGAAGCTTTGGTGAACTCCATGCTCAAAAGGGTTAAGGCAGTGCTGGAAATGAATGTTGGCCACACAAAATATTGACACTTTGGGCCCAATTTGGAGCTTTTCCCTTAGGGGTGTAGTCGCTTTTGTTGGCAGCGGTTTAGACATTAATGGCTGTGTGTGTTCAGTTATTTTGACAGACAGTAAATTTACACTGTTACACTGTTATATACACAACATACATATCCACAATAATATACTTTTTTGTATCTAATTATTTGGATAATCGGGCATAATGTGTATTTTATTATCTAAGGATGATACAAAATATTGCATTCTTAGATTTAGTGTACACTGTTCGTACATATTGGCTACACAAATCTTAACCTTTGCACTCATGTGTGATGCCTTCATAGATTCTGATTTTGAGAAAATTATATTATTTTGCTTCCGTCACCTGCCAGAGGCTTTGTGCCTTTCTTTAAAATATCGTGGAAAGGGGCAAACTGATAATAAAGTGGTGGCTGTGACTTTCTCCGTCCCTCTCGGGTGTTCTCTGTTTTCCTTCCCAACTTTTACCTTCTACAGGCCACATTACGATCTATGTGCTAACGTTAACGCTCACCTGGGTGAGCATTACCGTTACCCGCGGTGTCTACCGCATATTACTATCCAAACGCAAACGGGTTAAGTTACCCCTTCGCGTTTGGTACCTTGCGCTCCTCTGCACGAGGTTACTGTACTTTGTGCTCCCTATGTTTAATATGGGGATCGCAAAGTGTTAATCAGCGCTGGATTACAAAGTCCTAACGCTGATTAACGCCTGGCTCTGGTTAGCGGAAAGTTAACCAGAGCCAGGACTTGGTGTTAACGGATTCCACTTCTGCAGAACCCGCCGTTAACACCAGCCTAAAAAATAAAAAAACAGAAGCCTGTACTTACCCTCTGTCCCGCGGCGAGGACCGCGGCTCCAACTGCCTTCTCCATCCGGCGGGAGCAGGGAGAGACTGAGGAAAAAGTTCCCTCAGTCTCTTCCTGCGTATCACTAAGCTGACCGGCCGGATCTCGCAGGTTATGTGACCGCCGGCGTCTGGCTCAATGAAGTCCTATGGACTCCAATGAGTGGATGCTCGCGGCTGCGCTCAGCCGCAGCGCGCGGTAACAATGCAGGCAGCTTTTAAGCGCCTGTATTGTAATTCCACACTAAAACAGGGGCGGTAGGGGGAAAACTGTTGGTGCAGTTTTTTCTCCCTACCGCCCCCGTTTTAGCGTGGAGATCGTAATGTGGCCTTACAAGTTTATGTTTTCTGTTTGTCTTTTAGTATTGATTGCTCGTTACAATGAAGTTACTATCTCTAAGCTCTACTGAATGTGGGGTACGCTGGTGTTTGGTCAATGTATGGGGTTCTGTGGATGTGTTGTCCAGTTTGAACGTGCTATGCAGTTTATCTGTGGGTGTGGATGACACAGGGCACATGGCAGGTCGTGCGTACTGGGTATACGGGGTACTAGGATGTGAGTCACAACCCCGGTACATGTAACAACGTAAAAGACTTTGCATCGCATATGTGGACATTCCCCCTCAGGGATGTGCTGTTCACTCTTGTTGTGATGTTTTCATTGATTTCCAGGGAACCAGTGCAGCGAGAAGAAAAAACAAAAGGGAATGTCAACTTAGAAGACGGAAGCAAAGAACATGTGAGCAGGATTTCAGGATCTGGGGACAACCAGGGCATCCATGATCCGAAAGCCAGCAAATGGAGAACACAGGGTGATGGGATGGACTGTGGGCACAGAAAGCAGTGCTAGTGAAATTTGCTACACAGCGTGCAATGTGTTCTAGTGCTTATGTAAATGGTCTATCATTATAATGTGGGTGAACAAAGAGTATGTGTCATGTTATATTTTGTGTCTTGATACATAGTGATTACTAAATCAGATTTACCAATTGTGTGTTTTAGTGGTCGGGTTATATTTTGTGTTACATAACGTGCATTCAGTTGTGTTTTAATGGTCGGGTTATAGTTTGTGTTACATAACGTGCATTCAGTTGTGTTTTAGTGGTCGGGTTATATTTTGTGTTACATAACGCGCATTCAGTTGTGTTTTAATGGTCGGGTTATAGTTTGTGTTACATAACGCGCATTCAGTTGTGTTTTAGTGGTCAGGTTATATTTTGTGTTACATAACGTGCATTCAGTTGTGTTTTAGTGGTCGGGTTATATTTTCTGTTACATAACGCGCACTCAGTTGTGTTTTAGTGGTCGGGTTACATTTTGTGTTACATAACGCGCATTCAGTTGTGTTTTAGTGGCCGGGTTATATTTTGTGTTACATAACGCGCATTCAGTTGTGTTTTAGTGGTCGGGTTATATTTTGTGTTACATAACGTGCATTCAGTTGTGTTTTAATGGTCGGGTTATAGTTTGTGTTACATAACGCGCATTCAGTTGTGTTTTAGTGGTCAGGTTATATTTTGTGTTACATAACGTGCATTCAGTTGTGATTTAATGGTCGGGTTATATTTTGTGTTACATAACGTGTATTCAGTTGTGTTTTAGTGGTCGGGTTATATTTTGTGTTACATAACGCGCATTCAGTGGTGTTTTAGTGGTCGGGTTATATTTTCTGTTACATAACGCGCACTCAGTTGTGTTTTAGTGGTCGGGTTATATTTTGTGTTACATAACGCGCATTCAGTGGTGTTTTAGTGGTCGGGTTATATTTTGTGTTACATAACGTGCATTCAGTTGTGTTTTAGTGGTCAGGTTATATTTTGTGTTACATAACGTGCATTCAGTTGTGTTTTAATGGTCGGGTTATATTTTGTGTTACATAACGCGCATTCAGTGGTGTTTTAGTGGTCGGGTTACATTTTCTGTTACATAACGTGCATTCAGTTGAGTTTTAATGGTCGGGTTATATTTTCTGTTACATAACGTGCATTCAGTTGTGTTTTAATGGTCAGGTTATATTTTGTGTTACATAACGCGCATTCAGTTGTGTTTTAGTGGTCGGGTTATATTTTGTGTTACATAACGTGCATTCAGTTGTGTTTTAATGGTCGGGTTATACTTTGTGTTACATAACGTGCATTCAGTTGTGTTTTAGTGGTCGGGTTATATTTTCTGTTACATAACGCGCATTCAGTTGTATTTTAATGGTCGGGTTATAATTTCTGTTACATAACGTGCATTCAGTTGTATTTTAATGGTCAGGTTATATTTTCTGTTACATAACGTGCATTCAGTTGTGTTTTAGTGGTTGGGTTACATTTTCTGTTACATAACGTGCATTCAGTTGTGTTTTAGTGGTTGTGTTATATTTTATTTTACATAAAGCGCATTTGGTTGTGTTTTAGTGGTTGGGTTATTATTTCTGTTACAGAACGTGCATTCAGTTGTGTTTTAGTGGTTGGGTTACATTTTCTGTTACAGAACGTGCATTCAGTTGTGTTTTAGTGGTTGGGTTAGTATTTATGTTATATAACGTGCTCTCACAATTGAGCTTTAGCAATTATGTAATTTTTTATTACTTACTATGCATTCAGTTGCATTTTGGTGGTTTAATATTTTATTGGCTTAACGTGCATTTTTTAATGATTTTTAAAGTATTACATTATGGGTTTTGTAGTTGTGTAGTTCAGTTAATAACAGACATTGCTTACAAGCAGAGAGGAGTGCTTGTAGGGCAGAGATGTGATCTTGTGTACGATTTGTTGATTAATAAGGTTTTGCAGTGTGGGTAGAGTATACAATTCAAAGAAGGATGAAGGTTAACACAACTTTGAAAATTATTTTTCTCAACGTCAAGACAAATTAGCATGGCTCGTCTACAGAGAAAAGAGACACGAGTCCTGAACAGATTGATAATAAGCAGCTCTCGTGGACGTAGGAATCTTTCACATTGGGGAAATGATGGCACTTGCTTTTATTTGTACCAGCATGTCCAGAAAATCTGCACATACACATCAGACACTGTGCTTGGGGAACGTGCCTTATTGTTGTGATGACATTTAAAACAATGCACCTGACCTATCTGAGACTTAGCAGAACTAATAGAATGTCTTTGTGTTTATTATTTATGGAAGATTCTCTTTAGATTAAGATTTGGGCTGACGCTGGGAATATTCCACCATGCAGATGGATTTGGGCAAAAATAAATGTGCATTAATGGAGAGGTTGCTGGTAGGAAGCTTTCTTCATGAGCGTCTCAAAAGCTGCGCTTCTACAATGACAGTGCCATGTAGCATCATGCATGAACGCGCTCTGGGAACACGGGGTTAATGAAGTACACGCGCACAGCCTGGCAGGGCCAAAAGCAGCTCGAAGTTAATGCGATCCATTTTTCTTCGTATTATTTCATTAAGCCGATCTCGCTAAACTTCCTCCCCGAATCTCTCCGCGGCACCAAATTTTTTTTTTCAAACAAAACCATAAATCATTGGCCGAAATTACAATGTAATTATAAGTGCCTTGCCTTCTGAAACCGCGCAGGACCTTTAACCCTCCAACATAATTCTAAAAAATTGCCCGTCATAATTTTGCTCCCTAGAATAAATGTGAAGCGATCCAATGCTGAATTCCACTGTCTGATAATTTAATACAGGCTTCAATTACTATTCACAACACAACGAAGCCAATAATTTATTTTATTTATTTATTTATTTATAAATAAAGGATTTTACCAGGAAGGATACATTGAGATTTCTCTCATTTTCAAGTATGTCCTGGGTTCAAGCACATTGAGTGGTTACAAAAATACAAAATAGTAAAATGCAAGATATTAACACAAAACCAAATATACAGATTAACAGAAAAATAAATATGTAGGAAATATAGTCACTATGTTACATGTTTACAGGTGCATTCCGTATTGAGGTATGTTAATAGGGGGCTTTTAAGGGACTTTAGACTGGGGGAAGATTTGATGGTGTCTGGGATGTTATTCCATAATTGTGGTTACTAGTATCGCTATTGGTGCCGATACCGGGTACTGCAGGAGTACTTGGTACTCGTGCAGTACCGCTGATATTTCCCCCGATACCGGAAGCCGGCATTGAGCCGGCTTGCCGGCATCCGAGGGGCTGGGGCAGCTGTCCGAATGCTCTATCGGCATTCGGAAAGGCCCTGCAGCTTCTCTCCGCGTTCTTTCATACTTACCATCCTGAGCGACGCCGGAAAGTCTTTGCGCGTGCGCTCGTTGGAAGGCCCCCAGCCGCGATCACGTGGGACCACGTGATCGTAGCTGGGGGCCTTCCAACGAGCGCACGCGCAAAGACTTTCCCGGCATCGCACAGGAAGGTAAGTATGATCGCGGAGAGCTCCAGGTGAGCTGGGGGCATATCCACGAGCTGGGGGGGGGGCATATCCACGAGCTGGGGGGCATATCCACGAGCTGGGGTGCAAATCCACGAACTGGGGCAAATTCACGAGCTGGGTGCATAATCCATGAGCTGGGGCAAATCCATGAGCTGGGGCAAATCCATGAGCTGGGGGTCAAATCCATGAGCTGGGGCAAATCCATGAGCTGGGGGCATATATATGAGAGCTGGGGGCATATCCATGAGCGGGGGGCATAATCCATGAGAGCTGGGGGTATATACATGTGAGCTGGGGCATTTTTATATGAGGTCTGTTCTTAATGGAAAGCGTTCACATGACAGAAAATAAAAGTATTGGTACTCGGTATCGGTGAGTACTTGAAAAAAGTATTGGTACTCGTACTTAAAAAAGTGGTATTGGTGCATCCCTAATTGCAAGTAAGGTGCCGGTCCTGGATCGGAGGTTATAGGATGAGGGAACTGCTGAGGGAAGCAGCCTATTCAGGTAGGGTGGTAGCTTCCCAGAAAAGACCAGGTTGGAAAGGTGAAGGGTGCGTCTAGATTCCAGCGACGGCCAGTTTAGCTCTTTTAACATGTCACAATGGTGGGTCATGTAGTTACATTGTAGCACAAAGCGGCAGAATGAGTTATACAATGTAGTAA
This sequence comes from Leptobrachium leishanense, assembly GCA_009667805.1. Lineage (NCBI taxonomy): Eukaryota > Metazoa > Chordata > Amphibia > Anura > Megophryidae > Leptobrachium > Leptobrachium leishanense. The sequence goes on from CM019072.1 coordinate 15,386,062, forward strand.
GTTTCTGAAGGTGTGTTTGCGGGGCGGCTGCATACACTACATCTCCGTATTCAATAGCCGGCATAAGCATTTGTTGTACAATCTGCTTTCTTACCGCGGGGCTCAGGCAGGATTTGTTTCTGTACAGGGCACCTAGTTTGGGGTAAATTTTGGATGAAAGTTTTTCGATTTGGGGCCAAAGGATAGATTTGGGTCTAACCACATACCTAGATATTTGAGAGAAGTGACTGTGGTGATAATGGAAATATTCAGATGTCTCCAGTCTTTATTCTGCCTCGGCCTTCCCACATATATATATATAAATATATATAACAAACCTAGAGAGTATATATACACTATTATACACACACTGACCAGTTACCACTTCTACGCCGTATACTTTAAATATGATCCTGCATTGTATTTAGTACGCCACGATAATTAGATTGACCGTAGGGACGAGGGAAGGTCCATTTTTGGAGGAGCCGCAGGGGCCACAGACAACTCTTAATAACCCAATAATTACCTGTAATGACAGCATCTTTTGGGGCAGCCCGGAGCATTTTCATAAAGTCTTATAAATTCAGAAGCCTATAGTAACCTAACCAGTTTAATATTTTACAATCCTTGTGTATCCACAGGGCCTCTCACTGCACATACGTATTTGAAACAGAGGATGGGGATGCAGCTGGCGATACACACTAGCACGTTGCAGATTTCAGCCATAATAATACTATAGGGGTGATTCGGAGAGAGCCAAATTGGCTCTGAAGTTGCACCGGACGGTGAATTTCCCCGTATGGTGCAATTTCAGAGCCTATTCAGAAAACAGGCAGTTTGCAGAATATTAGCAAATTGTCAGCAAAATGCGGAGCTGTTTGACGGCAGAGAAATCCCCATAGAGATGCAATGGTTAATCTATTCACAGCACCGAACAGCAGAGAAATGTCAGTGAAATGCCTTGATTCGGCAGGTTTAATGAGGCAAATCCCATAGGATTCAATCTAAAAAATATTCCCGCTTTTATTAAATATTTATTAAATTGTTTATTATTTTAATCTGCAGCAAAAAGGTCTCCATTTATATTTTTTCAATTTTTTTACGCATTTTTCAGGATTTTTCCAGTGAATTTTGTTTTTCCGATTTTTGTTTGTTTTTTAATAACGTTTTTTTTTTTCTTTTCTCTTCTCTTCTGTAATCGACCTCTTTATTATTATTCATAGGACCTTATATATAATTTCCAGGAATTTTTGTCCGGCAATGGTTTTTATTTTTACCCCGTTTGTAGACTTGTCGGCTTTTTTCCTGAAGCTGGTCAGCGCTCTGTTGAATGAATGGCAACGTTAATAATAACCATTAAGCATTTCCCCAGTAAAGCCAGAGACATGCTCTTATCCCAGCATTTCCTGTAGTATAGGCTTTATTACCCCACTCAAAGGCAGAAGATTGATTGAGCTCGACAGCAGATTGTCCAGTTAGGGGTAGGATTGTGCCGCTCAGTATAAGATTAGCACCAGGTTCTAACTCAGAGTTTACTGTATGATAAATCCTAAACAGTTGAAGAACTACACCTCCCATGAGGCTTTGCTGGTCATACAGTTGGCAGAGCTTTTCCAAGATGAGATTTAACAATCATTGGGAAGTGGGTCTGACCTTAAATACGCATCATGATCAGACAGTGGGAGCGGAGAGGTACATAATGTAGGTACGGGGATAGGTATGCGGTAATGCTGCATATTATTATTATTAGACACACAACATGATTTATCAGATATTTTTGTACATTTTAAGTTGCAGTATATTTGCATGGACACACAGGTTGCCGTAACGTCGCACAGCGGGAATCAGACCGTGAACGTTTGTGTCTTCCTCTGGGGATACACGACGTTTTCCTTTATCCAAAATATTAGAAGAAAAAATAAATAAAACCAACAACAACCCACGATTAGCTGGTAAATCATGTGAAAATGCTCATTACTGCAGAACAAACGGTGCCGGTGCGATGCCTCAGGGCGGAGTGCTCTGTGCCCATTGAGATGGCAGCAGCGGTGGGACGAGCACGTCGTAGATCACGTATCGAGCACGCTTCACATCTTGTTTATCTCGGGCCCCGTCCTGGCACGCGTTTGCGTTAAATAGACAGCTGATGTGTTCTTTGTTGTGACAGAGTGAAATGCCTACTAAAAATCAATTTAGGGCTCGTTAATTTCATTGGAATCGCAGCTAACTGCGGTAATTAATCCTGAGTAATTGATCCCAGTTAAAGATCCGTAATGTTTGGTTAATGGATTCAATCCCTACACAAAGCGTTGCCAAACAGGCCGTCCTTACTCATTCCACGAGGGGAGCTTAATACGGGACGCAAACATGCAGTATGGAAACACGGATAATAAAGCATAGTGAACGATCTGATGTTACAGTGCGGACTAAAGACCATCTTAATTTCATTTTTTACATGAACGCACCAGTAAGTGCCATATAAATATACCTATGTTTGTTTTTTGTTTATGTAAATGTTTTTTAGCTGAAAAAAGCATATCAGCAGTACAATAAACTCTAAGGCAAGACACGAGAAAGAGCCACGCAGGGCACTGCCGACACTGCCACAAAGACACACAGGATCAATAAAAACGTGCAAGGAAAGTCATCGAGAGATACATGAAAAGAGAACAATAACCAACGAGAGCAAAAAGGGTGAAAGAAGGGGGTTCCATGGAGGCATAAAAACAAAAAATCTTGCAAAGACCTGCGGCACCAGGGAAGGGGAAAGAGGATACCTTTGGTTTTTATTTACCTGGAATTTGCACATTTTTCCCTCATTCAGCCCTGCTTCTATTTGTAACCCTGGAGGACTCACCATTAATATATTATGTATTATCCTTTATTTATTTACATCTATGAGATGTACAAGTATTTTATGAGGTCGGTGCATCCATATCGTTGGGCGTTTTGCCCAAGGACACTCGCTGGTGGCGTCTGAGTGGGATCGAGTCGTCTTTCCATGATTGTAGAGCAGCGACCTGGTGGTTAGGTTGAACCCGCTTCTCGTAAAGTCGAGTCTTGCTTCTCCACAGTTGTATTGGAGGAGGTGCTGAACGGGATTTTGACTTGCTTCTCCACCATCGAAGGGTAGAGGACGTTACCACTGGACTCCACAGCCAATATTTTGGGGTGGCAAGTATGTACCATTAGGTGTCTCGCCCAAGGACACTTACTGGAGAGGTGCTCTGACCGGGATTCCAACCTGGGTCTCCACAGTTATAGAGCAGCGATGTTAGCTCTACTCCAACCAGCCGAAGGAATAAAATTACATTATAGCCCACTGATCTCTGCCTGGACTATAATTTATTATAATGTTTTATTATTGTTTAAGGCATGGGTCAGCAACCCTTGCCCTCCAGATATTTTTGAAATACATTTCCCATGAGTACCTGGGTATCATGGGAGATGTAGTTCTAAAACATCTGTATTGCCAACGTTGCTGAACCATGGTTTAAAGGGTAGGTGTTGGGACACATGGAGGTTCCTCTGAATAGGATCACCAGACCTACCATGCATGGATCCTAGTGATGGGCAAAACCTGAAAGTGCTATCCTGCAGTTTGCAGAATTGATAGGCATCACCTTTTGATGTAGGAATCCAAACATAACTTAAATGCGTCTTGGATGACACCTGTCCTGGTTTCAATCTCTGCCAAGCTAATGGAATGTAACTTGACTTTATCAGGAATGTTTAAAAGGCTGTAAAGTGCTCAGCAGCTGCGCCTGTATACCGCAGGGCTGCCTGTGCGCTGCCATCCTGGGGGACCCTGCTTAAAGAATGTATAAATATGCACCGGGCCTGTCTGCTCCACTAACCCATTCACAGCTCTGACCGGGAAATCAATATATGGACACCCAGGGGGAGATTGATCAATTAGACTTCTGACATTGTCACTGACAAAATGAACTGCGTACGTGTAAATAAAGACTGGACTATTAAAGATTGTATATGTAAATACTCTACCGGATGGAAACTACCCTCAGATATTGACCAGCAGCCAGGGACACCAAATGAATTCCTCCTCATCTAACCGGCTCGCAGAATACTGGAAAACATACACTTTTATCTGCTCGTCAAGAGTGTGTTCACAAGCTACAGCAGAGGTCAGTAACCTTGGGTCTCCAGAAGTATCGGACCTACATATCTCATGATGCTCGGCCACTCATTAGTCTGATTAAGCATCAAGGGAAATGTAGTTCCAAAACATCTGGAGGGCCAAGACAGCTGAGCCCTGCTTTACATCCAGCACTGCCAGCTACACATACATATACATGTATAACGTTTGGTATAATATTGTATCTTCTGACACTGATCCTTTCCTATAATACAACGTGTATCATCTGACACAACGTATAGAGGCCAACACTGTGCGATCCTCTCCTATAATACAATGTGTATCATCTGACACAACGTAGAGGCCAACACTGAGCAATCCTTTCCTATAATACAACGTGTATCATCTGACACAACGTATAGAGGCCAACACTCTGCAACATCCTCTCTTATAATACAATGTGTATCATCTGACACAACGTATAGAGGCCAACACTCTGCAACATCCTCTCTTATAATACAATGTGTATCATCTGACACAACGTATAGAGGCCAACACTGTGCGATCCTCTCTTATAATACAATGTGTATCATCTGACACAACGTATAGAGGCCAACACTGTGCGATCCTCTCCTATAATACAATGTGTATCATCTGACACAACGTAGAGGCCGACACTGAGCAATCCTTTCCTATAATACAACGTGTATCATCTGACACAACGTATAGAGGCCAACACTGTGCGATCCTCTCCTATAATACAATGTGTATCATCTGACACAACGTATAGAGGCCAACACTCTGCAACATCCTCTCTTATAATACAATGTGTATCATCTGACACAACGTATAGAGGCCAACACTGTGCGATCCTCTCTTATAATACAATGTGTATCATCTGACACAACGTATAGAGGCCAACACTGTGCGATCCTCTCCTATAATACAATGTGTATCATCTGACACAACGTAGAGGCCGACACTGAGCAATCCTTTCCTATAATACAACGTGTATCATCTGACACAACGTATAGAGGCCAACACTGTGCGATCATCTCCTATAATACAATGTGTATCATCTGACACAACGTATAGAGGCCAACACTCTGCAACATCCTCTCTTATAATACAATGTGTATCATCTGACACAACGTATAGAGGCCAACACTGTGCGATCCTCTCTTATAATACAATGTGTATCATCTGACACAACGTATAGAGGCCAACACTGTGTGATCCTCTCCTATAATACAATGTGTATCATCTGACACAACGTAGAGGCCGACACTGAGCAATCCTTTCCTATAATACAACGTGTATCATCTGACACAACGTATAGAGGCCAACACTGTGCGATCCTCTCCTATAATACAATGTGTATCATCTGACACAACGTAGAGGCCAACACTGAGCAATCCTTTCCTATAATACAACGTGTATCATCTGACACAACGTATAGATGCCAACACTGTGCAACATCATCTCTTATAATACAATGTGTATCATCTGACACAACGTATAGAGGCCAACACTGTGCGATCCTCTCTTATAATACAATGTGTATCATCTGACACAACGTAGAGGCCAACACTGCACAATCCTTTCCTATAATACAATGTGTATCATCTGACACAACGTATAGAGGCCAACACTGTGCAATCCTCTCCTTTAATACAATGTGTATCATCTGACACAACGTATAGAGGCCAACACTGTGCAATCCTTTCCTATAATACAACGTGTATCATCTGACACAACGTATAGATGCCAACACTGTGCGATCCTCTCCTATAATACAATGTGTATCATCTGACACAACGTATAGAGGCCAACACTGTGCGATCCTCTCCTATAATACAATGTGTATCATCTGACACAACGTATAGAGGCCAACACTGTGCAATCCTTTCCTATAATACAATGTGTATCATCTGACACAACGTAGAGGCCAACACTGAGCAATCCTTTCCTATAATACAACGTGTATCATCTGACACAACGTATAGAGGCCAACATTGTGCAATCCTTTCCTATAATACAACGTGTATCATCTGACACAACGTATAGATGCCAACACTGTGCGATCCTCTCCTATAATACAATGTGTATCATCTGACACAACGTAGAGGCCAACACTGAGCAATCCTTTCCTATAATACAATGTGTATCATCTGACACAACGTATAGAGGCCAACACTGAGCAATCCTCTCCTATAATACAATGTGTATCATCTGACACAACGTAGAGGCCAACACTGTGCAATCCTTTCCTATAATACAATGTGTATCATCTGACACAACGTAGAGGCCAACACTGAGCAATCCTTTCCTATAATACAACGTGTATCATCTGACACAAAGTATAGAGGCCAACACTGTGCGATCATCTCCTATAATACAATGTGTATCATCTGACACAACGTAGAGGCCAACACTGTGCAATCCTTTCCTATAATACAACGTGTATCATCTGACACAACGTATAGAGGCCAACACTCTGCAACATCCTCTCTTATAATACAATGTGTATCATCTGACACAACGTATAGAGGCCAACACTCTGCAACATCCTCTCTTATAATACAATGTGTATCATCTGACACAACGTATAGAGGCCAACACTGTGCGATCCTCTCCTATAATACAATGTGTATCATCTGACACAACGTGTAGAGGCCAACACTGTGCAATCCTCTCCTATAATACAGTGTGTATCATCTGACACAATGTAGAGGCCAACACTGTGCAATCCTTTCCTATAATACAACGTGTATCATCTGACACAACGTATAGAGGCCAACACTGTGCAATCCTCTCCTATAATACAATGTGTATCATCTGACACAACGTATAGAGGCCAACACTGTGCGATCCTCTCTTATAATACAATGTGTATCATCTGACACAACGTATAGAGGTCAACACTGCGCAATCCACTCCTATAATACAATGTGTATCATCTGACACAACGTAGAGGCCAACACTGAGCAATCCTTTCCTATAATACAACGTGTAACATCTGACACAACGTATAGATGCCAACTCTCTGCAACATCATCTCTTATAATACAATGTGTATCATCTGACACAACGTATAGAGGCCAACACTGCGCAATCCACTCCTATAATACAATGTGTATCATCTGACACAACGTAGAGGCCAACGCTGAGCAATCCTTTCCTATAATACAACGTGTATCATCTGACACAACGTATAGATGCCAACACTCTGCAACATCATCTCTTATAATACAATGTGTATCATCTGACACAACGTATAGAGGCCAACACTGTGCGATCCTCTCTTATAATACAATGTGTATCATCTGACACAACGTATAGAGGCCAACACTGCGCAATCCTCTCCTATAATACAATGTGTCTCATCTGACACAACGTATAGAGGCCAACACTGCGCAATCCTCTCCTTTAATACAATGTGTATCATCTGACACAACGTATAGAGGCCAACACTGTGCAATCCTTTCCTATAATACAACGTGTATCATCTGACACAACGTATAGATGCCAACACTGTGCGATCCTCTCCTATAATACAACGTGTATCATCTGACACAACGTATAGAGGCCAACACTGTGCGATCCTCTCCTATACTACAACGTGTATCATCTGACACAACGTATAGAGGCCAACACTGTGCAATCCTTTCCTATAATACAATGTGTATCATCTGACACAACGTAGAGGCCAACACTGAGCAATCCTTTCCTATAATACAACGTGTATCATCTGACACAACGTATAGAGGCCAACACTGTGCAATCCTTTCCTATAATACAACGTGTATCATCTGACACAACGTATAGAGGCCAACACTGTGCGATCCTCTCCTATAATACAATGTGTATCATCTGACACAACGTAGAGGCCAACACTGTGCAATCCTTTCCTATAATACAACGTGTATCATCTGACACAACGTATAGAGGCCAACACTGTGCGATCCTCTCCTATACTACAATGTGTATCATCTGACACAACGTATAGAGGCCAACACTGTGCAATCCTTTCCTATAATACAATGTGTATCATCTGACACAACGTAGAGGCCAACACTGAGCAATCCTTTCCTATAATACAACGTGTATCATCTGACACAACGTATAGAGGCCAACACTGTGCAATCCTTTCCTATAATACAACGTGTATCATCTGACACAACGTATAGATGCCAACACTGTGCGATCCTCCCCTCCTATAATACAATGTGTATCATCTGACACAACGTAGAGGCCAACACTGAGCAATCCTTTCCTATAATACAATGTGTATCATCTGACACAACGTAGAGGCCAACACTGAGCAATCCTTTCCTATAATCAACGTGTATCATCTGACACAACGTTTAGAGGCCAACACTGTGCGATCCTCTCCTATAATACAATGTGTATCATCTGACACAACGTAGAGGCCAACACTGTGCAATCCTTTCCTATAATACAACGTGTATCATCTGACACAACGTATAGAGGCCAACACTCTGCAACATCCTCTCTTATAATACAATGTGTATCATCTGACACAACGTATAGAGGCCAACACTGTGCGATCCTCTCTTATAATACAATGTGTATCATCTGACACAACGTATAGAGGCCAACACTGTGCGATCCTCTCCTATAATACAATGTGTATCATCTGACACAACGTAGAGGCCGACACTGAGCAATCCTTTCCTATAATACAACGTGTATCATCTGACACAACGTATAGAGGCCAACACTGTGCGATCCTCTCCTATAATACAATGTGTATCATCTGACACAACGTAGAGGCCAACACTGAGCAATCCTTTCCTATAATACAACGTGTATCATCTGACACAACGTATAGATGCCAACACTCTGCAACATCATCTCTTATAATACAATGTGTATCATCTGACACAACGTATAGAGGCCAACACTGTGCGATCCTCTCTTATAATACAATGTGTATCATCTGACACAACGTATAGAGGCCAACACTGCGCAATCCTCTCCTATAATACAATGTGTATCATCTGACACAACGTATAGAGGCCAACACTGCGCAATCCTCTCCTTTAATACAATGTGTATCATCTGACACAACGTATAGAGGCCAACACTGTGCAATCCTTTCCTATAATACAACGTGTATCATCTGACACAACGTATAGATGCCAACACTGTGCGATCCTCTCCTATAATACATTGTGTATCATCTGACACAACGTATAGAGGCCAACACTGTGTGATCCTCTCCTATACTACAACGTGTATCATCTGACACAACGTATAGAGGCCAACACTGTGCAATCCTTTCCTATAATACAATGTGTATCATCTGACACAACGTAGAGGCCAACACTGAGCAATCCTTTCCTATAATACAACGTGTATCATCTGACACAACGTATAGAGGCCAACACTGTGCAATCCTTTCCTATAATACAACGTGTATCATCTGACACAACGTATAGATGCCAACACTGTGCGATCCTCTCCTATAATACAATGTGTATCATCTGACACAACGTAGAGGCCAACACTGTGCAATCCTTTCCTATAATACAACGTGTATCATCTGACACAACGTATAGAGGCCAACACTGTGCGATCCTCTCTCTATACTACAATGTGTATCATCTGACACAACGTATAGAGGCCAACACTGTGCAATCCTTTCCTATAATACAATGTGTATCATCTGACACAACGTAGAGGCCAACACTGAGCAATCCTTTCCTATAATACAACGTGTATCATCTGACACAACGTATAGAGGCCAACACTGTGCAATCCTTTCCTATAATACAACGTGTATCATCTGACACAACGTATAGATGCCAACACTGTGCGATCCTCTCCTATAATACAATGTGTATCATCTGACACAACGTAGAGGCCAACACTGAGCAATCCTTTCCTATAATACAATGTGTATCATCTGACACAACGTAGAGGCCAACACTGAGCAATCCTTTCCTAATAATACAACGTGTATCATCTGACACAACGTATAGAGGCCAACACTGTGCGATCCTCTCCTATAATACAATGTGTATCATCTGACACAACGTAGAGGCCAACACTGTGCAATCCTTTCCTATAATACAACGTGTATCATCTGAACACAACGTATAGAGGCCAACACTCTGCAACATCCTCTCTTATAATACAATGTGTATCATCTGACACAACGTATAGAGGCCAACACTGTGTGATCCTCTCCTATAATACAATGTGTATCATCTGACACAACGTGTAGAGGCCAACACTGCGCAATCCTCTCCTATAATACAGTGTGTATCATCTGACACAACGTAGAGGCCAACACTGTGCAATCCTTTCCTATAATACAACGTGTATCATCTGACACAACGTATAGAGGCCAACACTGTGCAATCCTCTCCTATATACAATGTGTATATCATCTGACACAACGTAGAGGCCAACACTGTGCAATCCTTTCCTATAATACAACGTGTATCATCTGACACAACGTATAGAGGTCAACACTCTGCAACATCATCTCTTATAATACAATGTGTATCATCTGACACAACGTATAGAGGCCAACACTGCGCAATCCACTCCTATAATACAATGTGTATCATCTGACACAATGTAGAGGCCAACACTGAGCAATCCTTTCCTATAATAATACAACGTGTATCATCTGACACAACGTATAGAGGCAACACTCTGCAACATCATCTCTTATAATACAATGTGTATCATCTGACACAACGTATAGAGGCCAACACTGTGTGATCCTCTCTTATAATACAATGTGTATCATCTGACACAACGTATAGAGGCCAACACTGCGCAATCCTCTCCTATAATACAATGTGTCTCATCTGACACAACGTAGAGGCCAACACTGTGCAATCCTCTCCTTTAATACAATGTGTATCATCTGACACAACGTATAGAGGCCAACACTGCGCAATCTTCTCCTTTAGTACAATGTGTATCATCTGACACAACGTAGAGGCCAACACTGAGCAATCCTTTCCTATAATACAACGTGTATCATCTGACACAACGTATAGAGGCCAACACTGTGCGATCCTCTCCTATAATACAATGTGTATCATCTGACACAACGTAGAGGCCAACACTGTGCAATCCTCTCCTATAATACAATGTGTATCATCTGACACAACGTAGAGGCCAACACTGAGCAATCCTTTCCTATAATACAACGTGTATCATCTGACACAACGTATAGATGCCAACACTCTGCAACATCATCTCTTATAATACAATGTGTATCATCTGACACAACGTATAGAGGCAACACTGTGCGATCCTCTCTTATAATACAATGTGTATCATCTGACACAACGTATAGAGGCCAACACTGCGCAATCCTCTCCTATAATACAATGTGTATCATCTGACACAACGTATAGAGGCCAACACTGCGCAATCCTCTCCTTTAATACAATGTGTATCATCTGACACAACGTATAGAGGCCAACACTGTGCAATCCTTTCCTATATACAACGATGTGTATCATCTGACACAACGTATAGATGCCAACACTGTGCGATCCTCTCCTATAATACAACGTGTATCATCTGACACAACGTATAGAGGCCAACACTGTGCGATCCTCTCCTATACTACAACGTGTATCATCTGACACAACGTATAGAGGCCAACACTGTGCAATCCTTTCCTATAATACAATGTGTATCATCTGACACAACGTAGAGGCCAACACTGAGCAATCCTTCCTATAATACAACGTGTATCATCTGACACAACGTATAGAGGCCAACACTGTGCAATCTTTCCTATAATACAACGTGTATCATCTGACACAACGTATAGATGCCAACACTGTGCGATCCTCTCCTATAATACAATGTGTATCATCTGACACAACGTAGAGGCCAACACTGTGCAATCCTTTCCTATAATACAACGTGTATCATCTGACACAACGTATAGAGGCCAACACTGTGCGATCCTCTCCTATACTACAATGTGTATCATCTGACACAACGTATAGAGGCCAACACTGTGCAATCCTTTCCTATAATACAATGTGTATCATCTGACACAACGTAGAGGCCAACACTGAGCAATCCTTTCCTATAATACAATGTGTATCATCTGACACAACGTATAGAGGCCAACACTGTGCAATCCTTTCCTATAATACAACGTGTATCATCTGACACAACGTATAGATGCCAACACTGTGCGATCCTCTCCTATAATACAATGTGTATCATCTGACACAACGTAGAGGCCAACACTGAGCAATCCTTTCCTATAATACAATGTGTATCATCTGACACAACGTAGAGGCCAACACTGAGCAATCCTTTCCTATAATACAACGTGTATCATCTGACACAACGTATAGAGGCCAACACTGTGCGATCCTCTCCTATAATACAATGTGTATCATCTGACACAACGTAGAGGCCAACACTGTGCAATCCTTTCCTATAATACAACGTGTATCATCTGACACAACGTATAGAGGCCAACACTCTGCAACATCCTCTCTTATAATACAATGTGTATCATCTGACACAACGTATAGAGGCCAACACTGTGTGATCCTCTCCTATAATACAATGTGTATCATCTGACACAACGTGTAGAGGCCAACACTGCGCAATCCTCTCCTATAATACAGTGTGTATCATCTGACACAACGTAGAGGCCAACACTGTGCAATCCTTTCCTATAATACAACGTGTATCATCTGACACAACGTATAGAGGCCAACACTGTGCAATCCTCTCCTATAATACAATGTGTATCATCTGACACAACGTAGAGGCCAACACTGTGCAATCCTTTCCTATAATACAACGTGTATCATCTGACACAACGTATAGAGGCCAACACTGTGCAATCCTTCTATAATACAACGTGTATCATCTGACACAACGTATAGAGGCCAACACTGTGCAATCCTCTCCTATAATACAATGTGTATCATCTGACACAACGTAGAGGCCAACACTGTGCAATCCTTTCCTATAATACAACGTGTATCATCTGACACAACGTATAGAGGTCAACACTCTGCAACATCATCTCTTATAATACAATGTGTATCATCTGACACAACGTATAGAGGCCAACACTGCGCAATCCACTCCTATAATACAATGTGTATCATCTGACACAATGTAGAGGCCAACACTGAGCAATCCTTTCCTATAATACAACGTGTATCATCTGACACAACGTATAGATGCCAACACTCTGCAACATCATCTCTTATAATACAATGTGTATCATCTGACACAACGTATAGAGGCCAACACTGTGCGATCCTCTCTTATAATACAATGTGTATCATCTGACACAACGTATAGAGGCCAACACTGCGCAATCCTCTCCTATAATACAATGTGTCTCATCTGACACAACGTAGAGGCCAACACTGTGCAATCCTCTCCTTTAATACAATGTGTATCATCTGACACAACGTATAGAGGCCAACACTGCGCAATCTTCTCCTTTAGTACAATGAGTATCACCTGGCACAACGTATAAAGGCCAACACTGCGCAATCCTCTCCTTTAGTACAATGAGTATCATCTGACACAAAGTATAAAGGCCAACACTCTGTATTTTGGGAGAGGATGGTGCAAAATGTTAGCCCTTACCCTTTTTGTCAGATGTTACACATTGTATTTTGGGAGAGGCTTGTGCAGAGTGTTGGCCCTTATACCAGAGTTACTTCACAATGTCTGCTGTGGTCGTAGGTATCAGATGATTTTAAGCAGGTTTACATAAAACACAGACTCTGTTAAATAAAGTTCAGCTGGTGATTTGTATCATTTTGCTAATAGTGATATAGATCTCAATGTACTTTCCAGCATAATACGCTGACTGTATAAATAGATGGATGGAACGCGAACCAGATTTGAGTAGTTATTGGTCTTTGCATCTGAATGGGATTTCAGCCAGCAACCAATAATCAGACTGAAACAACCAGCCCGGGATCAAATGATATGGTGCAAAGGAGAGTACCATGCCAGAGATCTGAGAATGTCCCCTCTGCGCACATTCTCCCTCGGTGGGGGCCTTTTCAGAATGCACACTACTCAGGACACAATGCTCAAAGGGACAATGACTGCTCAAGTCCTACAAGTCAAGGAGGTGCCCGTCAAATATTTGCACAGTATTAGTCAGCATTTTACCACCATTCTGAAATGGTGCAAGGTGTATCAGCGTTGAAATTATCCAGCATTACTCATCACACCACAAACCTGTCACACTATAACACACTTTCAGATATATCTGCTCAATCATAATATCTCTATTGAGCCGTCACTCAAGAATAATCAAGCCTGCTCGTCCGGTATCTGCTGTCTACGGTTACCTGGCTGCCATGTTTGTGGGCACACTGACCATCAACAAAGCCTGGACAGGTGAGAAAACCCAAATATTATTTTACAGCAAAATGTATTAAACCCGGCCTGGAGGAAGATGCCGTAGAGCGGGATCCTTTACTTTAGGGCAGTTAACAGACTGTAGTTCATTAGGGTAGGGTAGGTGGTATGGCATTGCCAATCCAAGCCCTCTCTCTTTATTCCCTAGACCTTATCCTGCCTGGAGAAACCATTTGCTTCTGGGCATCTCTGGACGCTGGTATAAACCCAGCCAGGTTATACTGACAGCTTTACATCTCTGAGCATTAAAAGATGTTTTCTCTAGAGTCCGATCGTACAACCTCAAACAATTTATTATTGGTCAGTCTGGTTTTCCTGCCCGCTTTAAATGGCAGAGGTGAGTGTCTAAATCTCAGCAGTCAAAGCGATCGATACGGCCAGTCACTTGCATTTCTCTATTGTTCGGCAATAAGGCAGAGAGACTGGATACGGCATCCCCTGGGGGTGAAGAGGGGGAAGACTCTCTCTGATCAACTCCGTTCAAGTCTGCTGATCCTACCTGCTAGGGGTAAGGGTCCTTCCCGGAGCAGAAAAGTGCACATTTAGCCAAGGCAACGCTGCACTGTGCTATCCCTGACAACATTTTTTATATAAAAAATACAAATAATGTAAATTACCTACACAGGCAGGTATCCCAGATGGATATTGACAGGTGTTTGAACTAATAACCGATTATCAGCATAGGCTTGCGCAGCCCATATCGATTGAGGCAAAGTGGACCTCTTCACACAGGAGGCACGCCCCCCGCGCGCCCATTACCGAGCACGACTCCGCAAATTGTTTTTAAAAAAATCAGTAAAACAATTACATTGATAATAATAATTAGCCGATAATGGCTGAGTTTGAGAAATCTGCCTGAAATTTTATATCAAAATTCTTTAATTGATGCAACTGAGCGTCTCACAAACGAGACCTTTTACACAAAAATAATAATAATGGTGTAAATCAGTGCATGGATACACGAGCTTTCTATTCCCAAAAAACAACGTGAGCTCTCACTGCAACAGCATCAATATTAATGGCAACCGGGAGGCAGGGGGTAAGGAGCGGCGATCAAAAGGGTTTATTAAAAACCCATAGATGCATTAATTTGGCGAAAAGTCCCAGTGATATACCCCTGTATGAGAACGTTTGTGTGTGTATACCACTGGTGTATTTTGGCCTAGGCCGACTAGGCCCAGGCCTAGGGCGGCACTTTCCAGGGGGCGGCGGCCCGCACTGGGTGGCCCCACCCCTAAAAAAAATATTAATTTTTTTTTTTTTTTTACTTTTGCAAAGTATTTTACCAGGAAGGATACATTGAGATTTCACTAATTTACACTTTCAATTTCACTTTCCAGGGGGCAGCAAAAAACCTCACCACTAAATGGGTTACTCACAGAGCACCGAAATGACGCCAACTTTTTGGTGTTCTGTAGTTCCCTGCACTTCGGGGAATAAAATTTCCCCACCCTGCAGTGAATTCACCATTCACCGCAGGGTCCCCAAAGTGCATGGAGTCGGCCGCTGTATGCTGCCACCGCAAACCCGTGGCCTGCTGTTTTCAAAAGAACTACTGAACGAAAATGTCTGGAATTTACATATAAGATCCTATGATTGATAATAAAAAGTTCTGTTACAGAAAAAAGAAAAACTGCTATTAAAAAAAAGGGGGAGGATTTTGCCAAAAAAAATCTGAAAAATGACTAAAAGGTACTAAAAAAAAAATCAATAAGTAAAGACTTTTTACTGCAGATTCAAATAATAAATGGTTTATTAGATATTGCATAAAAACGGGAATATTTTCAACATTGAATCCTATGGGGTTCGTCTGAATAAACCTGCTGATTGAAACCACCGAACATCAGGGCATTTCACTGCCATTTCTCTGAGTCTCAGTACCACATGACTGGCTGAACCACGTGAAACGCACGCGCGCAGCTGCCCGCCCTTTCGTTAGCACAGACTCTATTCTGGACTGAACACCCACCGGGAAGGGAATCCAAGCTACAGTGCACCCTCTGGCAGTGGCACCCCACTGCTGACAAGATGGCTCCACAGCATAATTGCTGTGTGCTCATATACACTCGGTTTGCTGTGAGTTTTATTGCTGTGGATTCTGATACGCTGACACACACACCACACATTGCATTGCTGTGAGTTTTATTGCTGTGAATTGTGATGCACTCATACACACCGCACATTGCATTGCTGGGAGTTTTATTGCTGTGGATTCTGATACGCTGACACACACCAAACATTGCATTGCTGGGCGTTTTATTGCTGTGGATTCTGATACGCTGACACACACCAAACATTGCATTGCTGGGCATTTTATTGCTGTGGATTCTGATACGCTGACACACACCACACATTTCATTGCTGTGAGTTTTATTGCTGTGAATTCTGATGCACTCATACACACCGCACATTGCATTGCTGGGAGTTTTATTGCTGTGGATTATGATACGCTGACAGACACCGCACATTGCATTGCTGGGAGGTTTATTGCTGTGGATTCTGTTATACACACTGCATATTACTGTGAGTTTTATTGCCCTGGAGCTCTGGGATACGCTCATACACACTGCACATTACTGTGAGTTTTATTGCTGTGCAGTTCTGTGATATGCTCATACACACTGCACATTTCTGTGGGTTTTATTGCTGTGCAGCTCTGATATGCTCATACACAGTGCCCATTTCTGTGGGTTTTATTGCTGTGCATCTCTGTGATACGCTCATATGCAGGGCACGTTTCTGTGGATTTTATTATTCAACCAATTAGAGCGGCTGTGATCCCGTTTACTTGACATGCGTGGCTGTTTTTTGAAAAAATGCTTGAATTTAAACATTTCATAATTTTCTTTATCTCAATAGATACATTTGAAACGGTAAATAAAATATACAAGTAGGCACTTGGTATCCACTTTTATTATAAAGAGAGGAAAAGGCGGAGCTCTAATCGGAAAAGGTGGAGCTTAAAGAGGAAGGGTGGGGATTAACCAGGAAGAGGTGTGCCCTTGACAGGAAGGGGTGCGTCAAATTTAAATTAGGGGGTGCACGAGTTTAGTCAGGCCTAGGGCAGCACAAAACCTAAATACACCACTGGTGTATACAGTATATAATTTGCATGTTTGTTTGAATAGATAGGAATACACACATTTTGTTTTCTTTATATTCTGTGCATGTATAATCTGTTTAGATTGGATATATTTGTGTACATGTGCAAACACACAACTCTCTTTTTGTCTACAGCAGATACAAACAGCAGAAATGGATTTGTGAAAGGCTGAACTTTATGGGCATGTGTCTTTATTCAGCCTATGTAATTATTTATGTAGGGCTCTGTTAACTTCTTCGCGCAAACGTTAACGTGTACGCAAAAACGCATTAGCGCGAGGAGAAAAACCCTTTGCGCAGAACGTCGTATTACAATGTCCGCGCAAAAAATGCGTGTTAACGTCTAACGCGGGTGAACCTGCACGAACCCTTTGCGAGCGTAATGTACTGCGCGCGTCCTATACTTAACATTGTGAGCGTAAATGCGTTTGTGCGCTGGTACGCAGATGATATTAGAACCTATGCGCAAACACACAGCGTTTGCGCGCATAATTTTAACGTCTTTTAAAAGCTGGTGGTAACTGCAAATCTGAACGTCTTGGCCGAACCCAAATACACCAGCCCGAAAAAAAAAATACAGCACAGTATAGTTACACATTCTACACATACCCAAACAATAAAATAGAGCGGTTGTGCAGGTTTTTATTATTGCTGCAGCATATATACTCAGATTGACTTTGACAGGTGCAAAAACTTAACGGGAGACAATTGTGGTTCTTAATTCAGATTGGCTGAATCGCGAGAAAAAACAGTCTGCCCACTGATTTCTGCACGCAGCTTTAATGCACGCGCGTTTTTGCGGGTCTTTTTTAAGTGCGTTATTTTTTTACGGATGAAAAAATGCGCTCGGATTGAAATACCAGCGTTAATTTACGGGCATTAACTTTTAACGCTGCGCGCAAAAAAAATAGTGCTGCGCGTGCGCTTTTACGGGAAGAAGTTAATAGAGCCCGTAGTATATACACACATATACAAACATTCACAAACTCACACACACTAATATCTATCTATACCTATAAAACCGAATGTCCGTCGCCGCACATCTGGTTTCTGTTGGCTGCGCGCGCAGCCAACAGAAACCCGATGCGCAGCGTCGGACAGACGCTGGATGCGCGCGCAGCCTCTACTAGTCGGCCGCACGCGCATCCAGGAGAACTGGATGTGCATGCAGCAGTCGGGTAGAGGCTGCGCGCACATCCTGTAGAGCCGGATGCGCTCGCAGCAGACGGCTATAGGCTGCACGCGCATCCGGCTCTACAGGATGCGCACGCAGCCTATAGCCGTCACCTGCGAGCACATCCGGCTCTACAGGTTGCGAGCGCAGCCTCTACCCGGCTGCTGAGCGTGCATCCTGTTGTCCTGGATGCGCGCGCAGCCTCTACCCGGCTGCTGCACGCGCATCCTGTTCTCCTGGATGTGCGCACAGCCTCTACCCGGCTGCTGCGTGCGCATCCTGTTCTTCTGGATGCGCGCACAGCCAACGGGTAGAGGCTGTGTGCGGATCCAGCTTCTGTGAGCTGGGGGCAAATATACCAATGTGAGCTGGGGGCAAATATACCCATGTGAGCTGGGGACAATTATACCCATGTGAGCAGGGGGCAATTATACCCATGTGAGCTGGGGGCAATTATACCCATGTGAGCAGGGGGCAATTATACCCATGTGAGCTGGGGGCAATTATACCCATGTGAGCAGGGGGCAATTATACCCATGTGAGCTGGGGGCAATTATACCCATGTGAGCAGGGGGCAATTATACCCATGTGAGCTGGGGGCAATATATATACCCATGTGAGCTGGGGGCAATATATATAAACCCATGTGAGTTGGGGCAAATATACCCATGTGAGCTGGGAGCAATATATATATCCATGTGAGCTGGGGGTATATATATCCATGTGAGCTGGGGGTCAGAAACTGAGTGCAATAAACAGCCACATCATTGGGAGCACTGGGCAGCCATATGCTCTACAACAATAGACTGCCCTCCGGGCAGGCTTTATACCTAGTATATACATAATACAAAACCTGGATGGACGCACTCAGAGACTTAGGTATAGGATAAAAAGCGATGTTTTATTTAAATTAAAAAAACATTAAAAAGCCCTCTTTTTTAATGAAAGATCACCCTTTTATCATATACCTAAGTCCCTGAGTGTGTCCATCCAGGTTTTGTATTGCATATTTCACTTTGGACTCGTGCACCAGGGCAATCTTTTTCCCTTGTTGCATTTGCAGGTTTGAAGTAAGACATTTGAAAGAAAAACTATCACATATTTTAACACCATAAAGGAGAGCCTCAATGTAGACTCTGGCTTTTTAACCCATTATCATAACGTCACATAACATTCAGAATTCTGGCTGGTGTTTTGTTTTTTCTTGTTTTTTTTCTTTTCTTTCAAGTTGTCATGATCTTATCACTGTTGTTTTATGGACCTAAGATCTCTCATATGTTTATTTTCCCTTTCCGACCATACTATTTGACTCTCACTATTTACGACATCTAACCCTCACCCGTGTGCCCCTTAATGTTCAATTCTGTGATTTTGCTCAGTATAGCTTCCAGACCTGAAGAAGAGAGGAATCCTCTCAAAAGCTTGTCTTTTAAATGTAATATTAGTCCAATAAAAAAGGTTTCACTACGTACTGATATACTCGTGATTTTTATATATATATATATATATATGATAGGCCGTGTTAGTCCAGATGCCCAAATCACAAGTATAGTATATACATATGTACACACACACACAATATACAGGGAAAAGTATTTTGTTTGAGAAGCACCTGTCTGTAATATTTGCTTAGGATGGTTGCAGCCTTTACCATTGCTGTATATTTATCACAAACGCACTATAATATATATATATATATATATGTATATATTTACTACACACATTTATATGCTTGCTTGGCTTGGCTGGCATGGTGTCTATGAGGACCGGCCACCTGGATCACCGGCTGATACCCGGACTCCAGGATACCAGAAGGAATTAGGCAGCAGCCGCCTGATGCTCTCCTTTGTTTAGAAAGAAGGGAAGAAAGGAAGGAGGGTACAGAAAAAAAATCCTTAGTCATTTAGTACAAGTCATTTTACATGCTGGGATAATGAAGTATAAAAATGTCTTCAAAGAACTGATTTCCTAGTTTTAACTCGCTACCAGCCAAGCTCTTTGTACGGCCCGGCAGAACACGCATTCCCTGCTCCCCGCAAACAAAAGGCCTGCAAATTCATCAAACTATTTAATTATGCTGCTTTATTTTTCTCCATTAGCGAGTCCTGCCAGCACAAAGTAAATAAAGCCACCGTGGTCTTTCCCCAGCAGACACATTGACTGGTTTTATTCTTTATTCAGTTTACAATATAAAGGGTTCATTTTGAGATCCCCCCCCCTCCGTTCCCTCCTATTCCCCCGTCTCCTTCCATCTTGGCCCGTTTCCTAGAACAAGCATCGCAAATTGAAGCACCCAAGTGCACATGCATGCGTGCAGGCTGCGGCGCAGCCTCTATGCATTGCGAGTGTGTCGCTGGTGCGGCCGGCGGCGGAGCTTTACAGCCTGGCGGATGAGAGGAGGAGAGCTTCCTTTTTTTTTATCCTCTAGTAAATTTGCTTTTTACATCTATTTCTTTTCAGAGAGCCTTGTTATTGAGCTCACTGTCCACAAACTCCATTGATCTCAGGCTGTGACTCAATCCATATGCTTACGCTTTGACACGGCGCACAGCGAGCGAGCCTTACAAATCCTGTTCAGGCTACAAACTTATTGATTTTATAGATTTCCCCCAAAGTTGTGATAATGATATATCATTGTTAAATTTGGTAGAACAAACTGCTTTCCCGATCTGTCAATGCGAGCATGAAAACCAATTCACGGCCCCGTTTAGAAAGCTTTTCTTGTTGCCGGAGATTGAGTGCCGCCACGACAAGCAGATCGCCGATACGCAGCCAGAAGCAATCACTTGACGGCTGACCGCCTTCCCGGCTCCCGGGACTGACCTGACGCTCCTCCAGCACATCACAAGCAGCTGCAAACATTTCCTATTACTTCTATTCCCTATTACAAGTTTTATGTATAAATATCGTTTTTTACACTGTTACTTTTCAAATTGCCGGGACAAAAGGGCCGAGCCTGCTTTTTATACAGATTACTGTGAAAGGCCAGATTTTTAGCTACAATTAAACCATACTTAGTCAAAAAATAAATTTAAAAATTGTCAAATTATGTGTCTTTAAACAAAACTCTTCCTTTTTTTATTTTAATCAGATGTATCCCTTTTAATTAGACCTCTCGTTCAATCTCAGTTTATTAACTTTTATTTTAATTTGCATTTATTTTGATAATTGAGTAATTTGGAGGGTTTTGTTGGCACAGCTCCCCACCCCTATCTGATTGGTGGAGAAACGGACACAGCGATCGCTTGACATAAATTAAAGCATTATGCAAAAACTATTACTTTTCTTTCATTAAGCAATTGTCACTTTGTGGCCACAAACAGCCTGAAAAGATATTTGTTTTTTTTGGGGGGTGTAATGTCGGTGAGCAGAGTATTTTGGCATATTACAATATAAAAGCGCCCTGTGTGCCCCAGTTTCCTAACTGCATCGGTCCGGGTTTTGTTTATGTCGCGCTGTACATCCTCCTCTCCGGCATTTGTTCAGCTCCTTCGGGAGGAGCAATTTACAGCAGGAAT
The DNA here is from genome assembly GCA_009667805.1 of Leptobrachium leishanense. Taxonomy (NCBI): domain Eukaryota; kingdom Metazoa; phylum Chordata; class Amphibia; order Anura; family Megophryidae; genus Leptobrachium; species Leptobrachium leishanense. The sequence continues at coordinate 15,408,356 of CM019072.1, forward strand.
TATCGATTTTCACTGTAATAAGGGCTGAGGTGTCCTACGCTCTCTGCACAATTGGCGCGTCACATCTTGACTCATATTTAGATGTGCGGTGGCAGAAAGACATTATAAAGAGCTACACGGTGTACATACATCTCCTTATTGATGTACGCGAGACCCAGCGGACAAATTAACTGACATTTCAAGCACACTGCTTGCACTCAAGCACCAATCAAGGGCTAAAAACAGGACTGGCCCAAAAAAGATATGCGCCTGCTTTAGAAAAACAGCTCCTATGGTGCCAGTATCAAGGATGGTATAGCAAAGGCACCTACCTGATGAAAACCCAGAAATCACAAATGAGGCGCATATACTGGGCCAAACCATGTGGAGTATAAATAAAACAAACATAGGGTAAAACCCCTTAACACTTGAGTGCTATAGCACGCTAATATTGCACTCACAAACAGAAATTCAATCAGGCATGTAAGTAATCGATAAGGATCCAATTTCTCCCTTAGATCATTTTCATTTTTTCGTATACCATTTCATCATATGGAAAGGGGGAAAAAGATATACGCAATAGTGAAGGACCACAGCAACAATTTAAAACCATCCTTATTTATTGCGTGTACTTCATTGCAAATTTAAAATCACACGTAAAAATCACCCAGTTCCAGAGGTACACATCGGGTCCAAGCCCAAGTCCCACGGTTCCAGGGTCAGCCACTCGACACGTTTCGTCCTCCCGACATCCTCAGGAAACCATGTGGAGCCCATACACTGTTCCATGCTGTGGTGAGTCCAAGCACGGGTCCAAGCTGTGGCGAGTCCAAACATGGGGCCAAGCCATGGGGAGCCCATACACTGGGCCAAGCCGTGCAGAGCCCATACATGGGACCAAGCCATGGGGAGTCCATACACAGGGCCAAGCCGTGCGGGGCCCATACATGGGACCAAGCCCGTGGGGAGTCCATACATGGGGCCAAGCCGTGGGGAGTCCATACACAGGGCCAAGCTGTAGGGAGCCCAAACACGGGGCCATACCGTGGGGAGCCCATACATTGAGCCAAACCATAGGGAGCCTATACACGGGACCAAGTTGTTGGAAACCCATACACTTGGCCATGCCATGGGGTGCCCATATATGGGGTCATGCCGTGGGGAGTCCATATACTGGGTAATGCCGTTGGGAGCCCATACATGGGATCAAGTCATTGGGATCCCATATACCAGCCCCTATTCCTAAAAGCATTCATCACTATGAAACTAATAAGGATTTTCCCCCATTCATGTGGAACATAGTTATGTGGAAATACTTTCCATTTGTTTTGTGTTTTTCCTTACAACTGGAGAGGTTGGCTTCTGAGGGTAACTAGGAGTTTTGTTAACCTGTATTACTATGTAACAGTGAGGTCTCATCTATAAAAACGTTGCTACAAAGCCAGTGAGAGCACCATTCACAGAGTCGCACTCTGCTGCTCACCTAAGGAAACCTCAAATGATCCAGAAGCATTAGCTGATGTTTCTGTCTAAGATTAGCAGAGGTGTGAGTTAGTTGATGTATATACAGCCTCCTGGGATACACAAACCAGTTCTGTGCCACAGCTAATGTGAGGGAAACTAATCAGCAATATTTATTTTATATAACTAACGAGTGGCTTATTTATTATAATTTCCTGCCACTGCTGTCCAAAATGTAAAATATTCCCTTTCATCCCTCCACGTGAAGCTGCAGGAGGTTACTGATTGGACGAGGGATCTCAGCAAGTTCCTGGTTTAATTGAGAATCGCGGGAGGCAGATCAAAGTTTTTTTTTAACGTGCAGATTGGGCGGGAGGTAAGAAAGAAAAGATATGCAGTATTGAAAAATTCACCATTGTCTAGCTTCAGTGATTTGGCTAATAGCTCTTCAACCATTTTCTCTGCACCATATGTAGCACAGAACAGCCTATGACTTTAAAATATATGTTTTTTTAAGCTACAAATAAGAGAATTTTCCCAGTGGCACAATAAAGTGTTTAAACGTGAGCAATAATTTGCGAAGCAAACCTATCTTCCCATAAAGCTTGACTTGTGATATTTAATTCTAAGTGATACTTATAGTTTGTTACATTCTGTTTCTTTGAGGCGTCTGAATCTCAAAAAATACAAATACAAAATATAATGTGATACTGTCTGGGTCTTGTAATACTTAATGGCAGCCAATAAAATACTCACTCACGCGGCTCAGAGCTCTATGTCACTGGCTCTGTTTAAACAGCAGAGTGTCAGCTTTTGGGGTGACAAAGTACTCCCATGTGTCAATACCCCTGCCTTGTGCCCCCAGTACACAAAATAATATCCCTTTTTACTTTAAGTGCATGGTAGCTTCACAGCAGCCTGTCTTCTTGTCAGGGAGCTTGTCATTTAATAGAGCTAGATAGTAAGCTCCCTGGTCAGGTCAAGGTACCTATACTATGTGTCGGGAGTCGTACAGGAGTAATAGTGGCTAATCTGTTGCACTGTGATGCAGGTTATAAATACTCTTGCATCGTTTTCAGTCTGGATTGCACCTCACTGTGACAGAGCATACAATCTAAGGGCTAGATTCCCTGCCATACGTGGTTCTCTGCAACTAGCTCAGCCAGAATAGATCCCGAAAGATCTACCCATGAAGTGAGATCTACAAACACGATTATTGCCCAGGACAGGGAAAAATGTAAATGGTCACTCTAATATGTGCACTATTTTACTTCATTCACACGACCAGTCCATATAATTGTCATACAGCCTCCCAACTGCAATGCTGAACATAATTATCAATGAAATGCTGTTTTTCAAACATGAACATTGTCCTGCCGTGCGCGATGATGCTCAGAGTTTGAAACCTCTGCACACATGGGCTTTCTATCCACAACAAAATGTTTGCAATGGGGAAAATGACCAGCAGCCAGATACAAAGTGAAAAAAGGAGGCCCTGGGGCTAGGCCACTGGATAAAGATGTAAAATGTAAATTATAAGCAGACCCTCTGAAAATACACTGATATCCGTAATATTTTGAGCTGTAAAGCTGGATGTCACTGATCCACAGGGGGACATTACTGGTGGGCATCCTTGTGCTGTATCATCTATAAGCGCTGAACCGGCCGCAGGGGTATTTACCATCAGGGTCACATTGAAAATGTATTGTGACATTTTCTGAGATTCCTGTACCTTTATAATACGCTGTAACAATTAATGAATTAATGTAGTATACCATTAACATGTGATTTACTTCACGCTTCGTTATTGCACTTGTACCCTTACATTGCGTGAAGACACGTGCTGACAAGGGATTGAATCGTGACATCATGACCGCATCCAGCGTCCCAACCTTTAGCGGATCAACATCACTGAATGACTTTTTCCAAACGATGCAATATGTTTCAAATACAGAGAGCTTTCAGTCATTGCTCAGCTGAATTATAAAACTCTACAAAAAGTAAACGCAAAGACTTGAGGGTGCTCAGGGTGAAATGATATTTCCTTGTGATACAATGTGCAGCTTCCACTGAGGCAGCTCAATGTGATACAAAGTTGCATGATGTCCTTAGGTGGATTAGAAACAAATTTTGCAAAGACTCCCCCTAAACTTCACGACACCATAGATCTGTATGACACAGCTGTGTATCACCCTCAGCTTCCTCAGATTGGGATTAGCATGTGATTCAAACTGAAGTACAGTAACTAATCCCTCTACACAGAACTAACCAGCTAGACACTACGCCAGGAATTAGATTGGCCCAGTTGAAGGAATAATGTGAAAAGAGTATATCGCAGTTAGGTATAACCTGAATTCAAGGTAGCCAGAAAGACCCAAGACAGTAGAACACAAGCCAAGATCAAGGGTAAGAGAAAAATACAACAAGGAACAGACCAAGGACAAGACTGGAGAAATCAGTGGAATCAGTATAGTCAAGGTCTGGTACAAAATAAATATGAAAGCACTTTCTGCTACAAACAGCCACGACAAGGTATTAAGAGAATGAATAAGCAAGGTTCAAACAACCGTAAGGGCTCTTTTATCGACCGGTGTCATATCTGTGACCAAGTCGTCTGAGAGCAGTGTGGACGGCACTATGATGTGAAAAGGATGCACCCGACCAGGAGTGTAATGACACAATTGAGCAACCCACAGTAGGAATGTCAGCGTGACTCACCAAAGTGAGTAGACATAGCATGACACCACTTAGACAATAGTAGTGTGACCAAGTCAAGGAGCACGTAACATGGCAACTTAAAGATACTTCCTTAAATCTGAACAAATGTAAAGATGCCCAAGGAGTGACACCATATGTCTGCTTAAAATAATATATATATATATTTATATATATGCACAAATATACAGAGGGGTCCAAAAGAATGCATTTGCACTTCAGCAGTTGTTATCTATCCCTTTTTTAAAAGCTGTATTGAATTATGGCAGCAATGTGTGGTATTATGTTTCCTTTAAAGATGTCAGTAGTCGCACCATTGTTGATATCATCATGTGACCGTCAGGAGATAGAGAAAATGGTGGAGGTGTGCTTGACTTTTGACCAATGCAAGACGATTTTGAAGTGGTATTGTAAATTTGAAAATGTGTGTGAAGTTCAACGACAATGATGCCGTAAGTTTGGAACAGAACCACCTACATGTCTAACAATCGCATGGATTGGTGTTCAGTTCCAAACCGATGGCACTGTGTGTGATGTGCACAAAGATCTGGGAGGCGTTGCACAGAAACAAGTCCTGCTTCCTCCGATACAGTGCTGCAACAGTTTACATGCTCATGCAAAAGTTTGTCTAACAATGTGCACGTAAGACAGGAATCAGCAGACCCAGCATACAACATATTCTGAAGGAAGCACAGTGGAAATATTACATATTGAGACTGTTACACGGCATGATTGAAGACGACCCTGATCAGAGAATGGAGTCTTGTGAGTGGTTTCCACAAATGGTGCATGAAGATGAGGACTTTGTACAGAAAATGGTGTGGACTGTCATCCAATTGTTTAATTGGACCATTCTTTTTTGAAGGGGCAGTCACTGGTCCAGAGTACCTCAACATGCTCTTTTCACATTTATTTCACCCGCCATTCGTGCGCTTTATGTGGATGAGTAATTTTACTTCCAGCAAGATGACACACCACTTCTGAGATGTAAGAGCCTATCCCCATGACAATCTGCCAGGACGTTGGATAGGCCACAGAGGTGCTGTTGAATTCCCCCCACGTTCCCCGGCCTTAACACCCCTCAATTTCTATCTGTGGGGAACACTAAAGAATGGGGTGTACCGTAGAAAACCACCTACGCTTGCTGCACTATGGGAAGACATTGAAATATCATGCAATGTTGTTCATGAAGTAATGCGCCAATTCCAAAAGTGTCTGGATGCTAATGGTGAGCACTTTGAGCACCTAATGTAATTGCATCATTCAAACATGACTTACAGCTGCCCATTGATGTTTATAAAAATCTAGTAATAATATTTTTCTGCATATATTGTTTTTCATGTGGAAGTGAGTATACATCTTTTTGGGCCCCTCTTTATACACACACACACACACATTGTGACATGGCCACTGGATGCAAGAATCAGCTCTTCTGCTTATCTTTATTTTGCAGGCATGAAACTTGCAGGGTACGGCATCAACAGAAGAAAAATAAACAAATACAAAGCAAACGCCTACTCCTTGATGCGGAGGCTAACTAAACACTTCAGAATACCAATCTGACATGTTGGACGGCTAAGTAGTTTACCAATATGTAAAGGAAAATATCTTGTACCTTCCTTCTGGGCTCAGGATTATGCTTCCTTTCCTTCTGCACCAAGACCGCCCTCTCAGAGTAAACAACATCTCCTATAAAGGGCAGGGCAGTCCTAATTAGGCATTGGCTGTTGGTTAACTCTATAGGGGAAAAAGGGAGTCCTCCATTCGTCTGCTGATTAATCTGTGGTCTTCCACACTGCCCCTAATCACACTGTCACAAAATATAAACATATACTGTATATACATACATGTTACGAGAGCCCAGGTCATATATTTTCCCTCGGCTGTCATGATTCGTTTTCCTCCGCTAGTTCACGGATTCTCCTCTTACCAAAGCAGCGCTGAATCAATGTCAGTTCTTAATTTCTCCCAATAAAGCAGACGACACTGGTCATATTGGGTTAAGCAGAATCACTGGCCATTTCAGCATGCCTCTTATTATTTGGAACAGAATCAGATAAGAACAGTTAACATCCCAGCCAACCCAGACATCCCGGTTTACCATGGTCTCTATCAGGTCCTCTCATATTGTAAGCTATTGAGCAGGGTTCTCTCTCCTACTGTTCTATGTGTTTAACTTGTATGTATATTGGTTATTCTTCTCTCCCATTGTACATCGCTACGGAACTTGGTGGAGCCTTTTAAATAACTGTAACTGTTGTCATACAGAGCAAGGGAACTTGTTTTGGGGGATTTCAGGTGAGCAGCGGCAATCTGGGGGTACTGTTTGATAACGCGAGCCCCTATGGTGTCATAGTGCAAAAGGCACCCAGATCCGCAGGTGGGGGCCAGAGCGGCAGCATGTTGAAGTTACCCCAGTTGATGCCGCATGGCTGCTGCTGTGTGAGCCCCTGGGGCAAAGAAAGGCTCAGAAACATGGGTTTCCGATGGAGGTCCCTCCTGAAAACGAACTAACCCATGAGGGGGACCCTAACCCCAAAAGAGCACCCTGCTGGGGCAAAGGGTTTTTGGAGCACCAGGGTTTAAAGTTTCTGCAGATGTTTCCATTAAAGTGAATGCTGTGCGGTCCTGGAATGGGATTGGTTGGGGTTTCAAACCTGGCCACTGGATGGTGATTTGCTAGAGTTTCAAAACCAGGCTTTCCCTGGTGTCAGGGAACACAAGGAACATGAGGGACAGGGCATTTGGATTATATTTTGATAGGGGAAAAGTCACAAACCACTACTCATAAACAGACCAATAGCTTAAATGAGGGGAATAGCAGAGGATCATGGTTTTAGTACAGTCCACAGTCTCTGAGCACATTACATATATACATACACACACACATGTTCTCCCATGTACGTGCACACAAGCACAGTCACACACTTATACTTTATGTGAATATTCCTGTGCCTTTAGCTGTGGCCATTCGGTGTGATTCCTATTGCTTGCTAATGTTAATTCATGCCTGTCTGGGAGGCTGTCATCACAGGGGTTTAGTGCTGAGCTATGCTCTATTAGGCTCAGGATCCTGGAAATCAAATCACTGCTAGGAGGTCCATAAGGGGATCTGTTCTTGCTATCAGTAATGGGCCCCAGGAGGACTGATCAATTTCTAATGGTAGCCAGTGTCTGACAAAGGCTGAACTCCACAGCACTGCTCATATAATGATTTATAGGGCGCCCGCTAGGACTGAGCAAACCAAGATCCAGCCGAGTAAATAAGAGCAAAATACCAAATCCAAGCTTAGGTTCTTTACAATGTATGTATTCTGCTTCATCCTATTTGATATAAGAGACACACAAGAGATAATTAAAAGGAAACAGCCATGTAAGTGTGTAAGCGTATGGATTTACCTCTGTATTAAGTGTATCTGCTCACTATGGATGACAGGGTTTCGAACCACGCCTGACAATCAGGGTTCGTTCCCCTCACTTCGGAGAGTCTAATTTTCTGACCCTGCAGTGAATGCAGCATTCACCACAGGGTCCTCGAAATGCAGAGAAAAGCCACCAAACACATCCAAATAACCGCCGCAAAAACGCTGAAAAAAACATCGGATCTATCCAATAACCCGCTGAAAAAAATGCCAAACGCACTCAACGATCTGCCGCGAAAGCTCCAAATGCATCTGAAAAAAGCAGACGACCCACCGAACAGATCGCCGACCAGCCGCTGAAAAAAGTCGAGAAGCCGACAAACGGGTAAAAAATAACAAAATAAAAACCTGCAACTTTTAAAAGCTGTTTGCAAAAAACGACGGCACGAAAATGCCTGAAAATGACATATAAGGTCCTATAAATAATAACAAATAGGACTGTTATAGAAAAAAACATGCCACTTAAAAAATTGGAGAATTTTTTTTTGATGACAAAAGCCTAAAAAATCCTAGAAAAAAAATAAAGAGACTTTTTGTTGCCAAGTAAAAGTATAAACGATTTATTAGATATTGGATAAAAACGGGAATATTTTTAACATTGAAGCCTATGGGATTCGCCTGATTAAACCTCTTGAATGAAACCAGTGAACATCAGGGCAATTCACTGACATTTCTCTTCTGTTCGGTGTCTGTGAATAGATAAACCATTGCTTCTCTATGGGGATTTCACTGCCGTCGAACAGGTTCCGTATTTCGCTGGCAATTCGTGGTGAACTGCCAGCTTTCTGAATAGCCGTATGGCCACAAAATTGCATCATATGGGGAAATTCACTGTTTGGTGCAATTTTGGAGCCAATTTGGCGCTCTTTGAATCACCCCTTATGTTTAGACACACTGTGCGATAAATATGCAGATTCTGCACATCCCACCTTTATTTCTTCTGTGGATCGAGCAATATTGGAGCAGTCTGGCAGGGTGTATACTTTGTTAAATGTGCAGAAGTTGGTATCTCGAGCGACTAAACAAATCTTTCAGAATTAATAAACAGGAGATTTCACATAATCAGTATAAGAAAGTCACTCGGCAAAAACATCAGCTCCTTTACAATATAAGTTGCATACAATATGGCCCCTTTAAGTTTTCATAAAGGGTCACTTATGTTCATATAATATTGTCCTATAGATGTAATATTTATGCTTATGGGCTTCACTTCCTGGCAAAAATCACAGGGAAAAGAAATCAGTTGGTGTCCCCAGTTGCCCCAGGGCGTTCATCAGACAAGTTGCAAGATGCAGGTGAAAGAGTTTAACATACTGACGCTAATTAAAATTCTGACTGACACAAATATTGCCTTCAGAAAGAAAGTCCAGTAGGTAAAACAGACAGATTTTGACACAGAACTTTATAAGCACTATAAAACAATCGTATAATGAATTAAAGATGTCAGCCATGGGGGGTGGAGCTAACCGAGGAAGCGAGAGGCTGCATATTGGAGGAGCTCCGCGATTACCATGGTTTTTAAAGCTATTTTCGCCGCTTGCTCGGACTTGAGACCTACCCAGCTACCTTTGGAGGTCCCGGAGGGCCCGGCGAGGTCGTTTCACGCCCCGGAACAGTTTGACACCTGCGGCACGATTTGGGCCTGGTAACCGCGGCCATCTTGGAAGCCTGTGCGGGAGTTGTTGAGACCTTTTTACTGTCTTGCACCCTCATGACTGCACTTTCGGCGCCATGCTCACCAGTGGCTCCCAGAAGCAAGGTCCCAGACAGAGGGACATTCGGGACTCTATGAGAGGTGGGTCCACTTTTACGGGAGTGACAGCCTCTTCTTCCCCCCCCCCCGGGTTATGAATTTTTGGGTGACGAAGGTGACCCCTGGCCTTCGGGTGGTGGTTTGGCGATGTCGTGGACCTCTCCGCACTCTCAGAGACCGGACTCCCAGTCCCTCTCTGCGGCTGCAAAAAAAAGAGCGCAAAAGAAACAAAAAGCGACTTTGAACGCCTCGATCGCCACTGAGGACCTCTCTAACGGTGACTTGGCTGAAGCCCAACAGCTCTCCGCCAGTAGTAGTGTGGTTTCGGATCGGCTGGATATTCCGAGATCGAGAACACGACCGCTGCAAATAAGATCTACCTCGCTCGAACCACATATGATCCAGACCGAGGACCGACAGCAGGAGGAGGATGATCATCTTCCCATTACGAAAGGGGACCTCCGAGAAATTTGGGGGGTATGGAAGCCCGAGGTGACGGCGGTTCGGGCGGAGGTCGCAGCAATTCGCGCACAGGTGACAGCGGTGCAGGCGACGACCTCTGAAGTGCAATCGGAACATACCCACGTGTTGGGTCAGGTCGTCTACGGTCTCAGGAGGAACTTTTGACCCGCTCTGTGGAGATACTGGAAACGAGACACCACCGCCACAATGTCAGGGGTATCCCAGACCCTGTGTCGTCTGAGGAACTACCGTCCTATGTTTCTCGTTTGGCCCTTCAGGCGTCAGGGCTTCCCCCTGATATGCCTGATGTAATTGGATCAGTGTTCAGTTAGGAGGCTGGCGACGCTTTCAAAAGGGGCTCCCCGAGATGTTGTGGTGGCCTTCCGTGACGTGGCATTCAAGGTCAAGCTTATGTCTACCTCCAGCGCAAGAAACTCGGTGAAATTTGAGGGCTCAACGCAAGCGTTATACCACGATCTTCTGTTCCTGACTATACTTGCTCGCAGGCGCTTTCAAGCTGTGACATCCGTCCTTCGTCGGAGAGGGATCCGCTATCGTTGGGGCCTGGCGGGAGCACTGGTGGTGACACATGACAACATCCCCTATACCATCTCCGATCCCAAAGTCGCCTGGACCGACCTCGCGGAGGCAGGCTTTTTCCGGGCCCTCCAGAGCTTCAGCCGGACTGAGAGCTGAGCGCCGTTGTCGTCCCCCCTGCATTTTTTCCTATGCTTACGTGTCTCTGGTTTCTAGAATGACTATGTGAATGGACTTTCAGGACTATTTGTGGTTTTCATGGACGTATCCCTACTTGCATTTCATAATTCTTTAAATTTTTTGCTTGATATCGGGACTTCCTGCCTTTTTATATCTCTGATGTCCTATTCCTATTTACTTCGCATATTTTTAACTGGTTGACTGTAGATAGTTTGGCCGGCCATGAGTGGCTCTTCTTTTTTTCCGTCTGATTTCGTGAATTTTCTGTAATGTATAATTCTCTAAATAAAGAATTTTAAAAAAAAAAGATGTCAGCCATGTTTGAATTGCTGAAAGCAACCGGCTTCCCGGATGAGTTTTGCTCCTGTCATGGTTCGGTGGCGGAGGGCAGGAGCGGTGCTGGGTCTGTTATGGAGATATTTAAAGTATTTGTTTGTGCTCGGATCCTTCCATAGAGATATTGGTTTTAATTTCTTTCACACGTACCGCTGCCGGAATGGGAAACTGATCAGTTCCATCTGCTTAGTGCCTGAAACATGCTTGGGTTGAGACCCAGAGTTTTATGGCTGCAACTGGGAATCTGTGGACATTTCACTAGGTGAAATATGATTAAAAGAGAAAAAGCAGCTGTGTATAAATCCCTGACTGCTGCAAAATTTATGGAGAGCGTTGCATAGGAGAGGATGTTTTAATTGCGGGTATTTTTATAGAAATCCTGGTTAAAATTTCATGAGGTCCGTATGCAGAACCCCCCCCCCCCATCCCCCTGCTTCTTTTTCCCTACAATGTGTCAATCTCGTTTCGTTCAGAACATCTTGCTGTGCGTTTAGGGTTCTCTTTGATCCTTAACTACACTTGCACAATCCAGGTGTCCTCACTGGGAGTGAGTCTCCTAATTCCAGATTTTTATCTCCTCATTGCGAGTCACTGGACATGGTTTGGGTTTTTATCCTTTGAGTGGACCCATGGTGAAAATGGTGACGAACATGGCATGCTGATAGTCTATCTGAAGCGATGAGCACAACTGTTGCTTCTGATCCCCTCCTAGAAGTCATCTTCCACTTTTTTTATAAAGCTCTAAAACATCTAGATCAGGGGTCAGCAGCCTTAACTGTCCAGATGTTCTGGGACTACATTACCCATGAAGCTTAGCCATTCAAGTGAATGCCTGAGCACCAAGGGAGATAGAATTTCAAAGCATCTGGGAGACAATAGTTACTGACCCCGATCTAGATTGTCATCTCCTGTAACTATGGTCGCCTACAGGTTTATTCTCACTCAAATTCCCTTTATATCATGTTTTCCTCTGCCTTTTTAAAATGTAAACCATTTGTGACAAGTCATCGATCAAAATAATAATGTATGAATGCCGGCAAAACATCCTGAGATGAAGGAAAAGTAAGAGCAGGAGGATGCCCTGACCTTTAAGGTAGTCTTCTAGGGATGTGACTTGAGGGACCCTGGGTTGAAGACCTCGTGTACGCATGAAGGCTCCCATGGTCGTCTGGGACAGAACACGTAGATCAGTCACCTCGGTGTCATGTAAGACAAGACAAGCTGGACTCAACCACATCAAATGAGCAAAGAATGAAAACCCACCAAGCTACAAAGGATTTGAGAAATGATATAATAAATTGAAAACACCTGAAGAAAGAGACAAGGATAGCATTGTCCCAAAGTGGGAGAGGAGTTTGCACCCAGTGGAACCTCAATGTTTTGTGGCATAGTCTTTAACTTAAGAGTCTGGTGACCGAGGCATCCCTGCATTTCGTCATAAATCTATGAATACTATCAGGGTTATTCAGAGAGATTTGAAAAGTCACCGCACGTTTGGTGACCTTTCGTTCCACGCACTTTGGGGCGATTCGGCGATTCTAGTTCGCCGACCCTGCGATGTATTCAGCAAGCACTGCAGGGCCCCCATAGTGCAGGGAAAACTCGCCGCAAACCCGCAGAACACTGACCGAACACTCACCGAAAACCCACAGAAACCGCTGCAAAAACCTGACGAGCCGCCGATCACAGCGCACAGCAGCCGCCGGAAAAAGCCGACAGTCAGACGAACGTGTTACTAAAAAAAACAACAGTTTGCTTGAAAGTTTCAAAATTGCTGTTTGCAAAGAAACTACTGAACGAAAATGACTGGAATTTACATATAAAGATCCAATGAATGATAATAAAAAGGTCTGTTACAAAAGGTCTGTTAAGCTCTTTATAAGAAAAAAAAAACGAAAAAGATTTGCCAAAAAAATCCCAACAAATGCTTAAAAGATCCTTAAAAAATCTATAAATAAAGAGACTTTTTACTGCAGAATAAAAAAATAAACGGTTTATTATATATTTAATAAAATGGGAATATTTTTTAACATTGAAGCATTGGGATTCGCCTGAATAAACCTGCCGCATGAAACCACTGAAAATCAGCGCATTTAGGAAACTTTTCACTGCTGTTTGGTGTCTCTGAATAGACGAAGCATCGCTTCTCTAAGGGGAATTTCACTGCCCTTGAACAGGCACCGTACGTGCCAAAATTTGGTGAATTGCCTGCTCTCTGAATAGCCGAATGGCCCCGAAATGTCCCTGTATGCTGAATTTCAGTGTCTGGTTACATTGTGGCGACATTTCGGACCTTTCTGAATAACCCCTTATGTGTTATTTCATTGTGCAGAGTCTGGAGTTTGGAATCTTCATGTGAATGGCGAAGTAAGCAGCAAACGAATACGAATGTCAGACGATGACCAATCCCAGCGACGTCAATAATCCGATTTATCCATGCTCCATAGAAGTGGAAAGTGATCACGCTGAAGACCAGTTCCCATTAACCCCAGAGCAGGGGCTTAGACTGGACTCTACTGGTCTCCTAATGATCAGAAAAGATGAGTAACATTCAGCAGGAGTAGTGGCGTAGCGTGGGGGGGGGGCAGGGGGCGTGGCCCCGGGCGCAGTTTTCTTAGGGACGCATAATTTCAAAAGAAATTTGCGCCCCTAAAACTTGTGACCCGGACTGACCCACTGGGCCCTCGGGTGCCGCCCAAGGGCCCGCGGGTTGAGGGGACCCAGATGCCGGGCAGCGGGAGTGCCTGCCCGGTCCTAAACAGTGAGTCCGTCCTGTTGAAGGGGAGGCGGCTGCGTGCAGGCGCAGGTCACGTGGTCCGTCTAATCAGGTGGTACTGAGTCTCTGTACCACCTGACTGGCCGGACCGCGTGACCTGCGCACGCACGCAGCCGCCTCCCCTTCAACAGGACGGACTCGCACGCTGTTCAGGACCGGGCAGGCACTCCCGCTGCCCGGCATCTGGGCCCCCTCAACCCCTGCTGGATCCGGAGCTGGGGCAATATCCAGGTGAGAGCTGGGGCATATCCATGTGCTGGGGCAAATCCATGTGCTGGGGCAAATCCATGTGCTGGGGCAAATCCATGAGCTGGGGCAAATCCATGTGCTGGGGCAAATCCATGTGCTGGGGCATATCCATGAGCTGGGGCAAATCCATGTGCTGGGGCAAATCCATGTGCTGGGGCATATCCATGAGCTGGGGCAAATCCATGTGCTGGGGCAAATCCATGTGCTGGGGCATATCCATGAGCTGGGGTATATCCATGAGCTGGGGCAAATCCATGTGCTGGGGCAAATCCATGTGCTGGGGCAAATCCATGAGCTGGGGCATATCCATGAGCTGGGGCATATCCATGAGCTGGGGCAAATCCATGAGCTGGGGCATATCCATGAGCTGGGGCAAATCCATGAGCTGGGGCAAATCCATGAGCTGGGGCAATATCCATGTGAGAGCTGGGGCAAATCCATGAGCTGGGGCAATATTCATGTGAGAGCTGGGGCAATATCAATAACGTGTCCACAGGTTGGGGGGGCGCACAATTCTTGGCTGGCCCCGGGCGCTGACAACCCACGCTACGCCACTGAGCAGGAGCAACATAACTGTCCATGGGGATCCGGTGACAGTACCTGTGGTAACTGCCCCAATTCATAGGGAAGAAGAGGGAATTTATTTTCATATACATAGCATTATAATAAAGGATGGACTATCTGTGCAATGTTACAATGCCATCACTCACTTTGGGTAAAAAAATGATTGACATAAAGCCAAGGAAAATATTATACAGAGAAGGAAACATTTTTCATCCTTTCACTGATTTTCAACTTTTCAACATTTCTAGATTAGGATAAAATCGTTTTTTTATCGAGTTTCCATCTTCAGTTTTTTGACTATAATTCTTACTTTAGCAAAGATAAAATCATAGAATAAAATGATTCAACAATTGTGTTTCGGGGAAAGCCAAACATTCGGCAACTCCACAACTGAATATTCTTAAAAATAAATGAAATTAAACCAAGTTATATTTAGAAATATTTATGGAACGATCAAAGGGTTCCGCCCTGCTTAGTTCCACCCCATTTTTATATTGTACCACCTGCGTTTGTAAAATTGCAAAGCTTCAGTCTTTTTATGAGACAACTGCCCCCTCCTCATTACAGAGGCCAGGAATTTGACAGTTCAAGGCTTCCAGGTACGAGCATAACGCACCTGAATCTTTGCAATTTAACACACACTGTTATAACTTGAGAAACCCATCTGAGCATCAACACAAAGAGCAGTGCTCCTCGAAGCTGCAACCCGTCCCGAGCATTGTTTTGTTGCTCTGAGAGGCTAGGAGGAACATATATTGGTATGTCCTCTTATTTTATGCCCATTAGCATGAGAATCGTAGCAAAAGGTTATGAATTCAAGACGTTCTTGCCCCCCTCCATTAGGGTCCCTGCATCTGCAGCTGGTAACCAGATTATGCAGCACACAAACCATTAGCTTATAGGGGAAAAAAAGTGAAATTGAAATGCTGCTGTTTTATTGTTGAATGAAAAGGAAAAATATAAAACATCAAAGAAAATATTTAAAATCTATCAAACACAATTTGTAAAATAATATAGTGGAAAGGGAAGGAACCTTCTGGTCGGCAATGCTGTGCACATGTGGAGAAAGCATTTATTAACCGTGCTACTCGCTCTCCAGAGCCTCTCCTGCAAATACACCAGGGGACAGACCTGGGGGCTAGAAACGCTTTGTGCAGGAACGGAAAAAACGAGCGAGGAGAGGAGGTAAAGCTAGTAAAGTGGCTGAAATACTTGGGAAAATATGTTACAACACTTTGAAGTGGAAGGTGACCGTTTGGACCTCTTCAACGGACATGGCAGAGCATTTGTACAGAGCACTGCTGATTCTGTTTAATGTCTCTATGTCTGACTGCAGTCACGTAGCAGGTTTTCAGGATGCAGCAGCACAGGATCCCGATGTCAAACAAGAAACAATGTGTTTACCGTCTGCAGGTCTCAGACACCAAAAACAAATCATGGAAAACTAACCACGGTCATATAAAGAAGGAAAAAGAAAATCAGACCTATTGGCTAGAACTGAACTAAGAATCCTCGCACCGGAAGGCTTTGGCCTCAGGGTATCAAAACAGTGCAATTTCGGGGTAGTTCCTCTATTCACTAAAGTGTCAATTCGCCACATACAGACGAATTGCGAATTACAGTACAGTTCGCCATAGTTCAGCAATGGCGAAATTAGGCCATAGAGAATTATCGGCCCGTCTTTTCACAGAATGCTGAATTGTAGGCAAAATTCCCTGGTTTTCAGTGATTCAGTTCGGCAGGTTTAAACAGGCGCATCCCATAGGATTCAATGTAAAAATGCAATAACATTTTTTTAAAAAATTTAAAAGACAGTCAGGGTTATTCAAAGAGAATCGAAAAGTCACCACACGTTCAGTGACTTTAGTTCTCCTCAATTCGGTACGATTTGGCGATCCTATTTCGGCGACCCTGCGGTGTATTCAGCAAGCACCACAGGGCTGTCGTAGTGCAGGGACAAGCCGCCGCAAACCTGCCGAACACTCACCGCAAAACCCAGGCGAATGCACACCGAAGCCAGCAAAAACATCTGTATTAACCCCGCCGAAGACGCCGAAGAAACCCGAGCAGCAGCCGATCAGAGCGCAGAGCAGCCGCCGAAAAAAGCTGACACCGCAGACGAATGGAGTGAAAATAAAAAAACAGTACACTTGAATGTATGAAAAGTGAAAAGGCTGTTTGCAAACAAACTGAGCGAAAATTTCGGAAATTTACATATGATCCAATGAATAATAATAAAAAGAACTGTTACAGAAAAAAGAAAAAAACATTAAAAAAATACCAAAAAATGCTTAAAATATGCTATAAAATCTATAAATAAAGAGACTCTTTACTGCAGAATTTTATAATGAGCGGTTTATTAGATATTGAATTAAAACGGGAATATTTTTAACATTGAAGCCTATGGGATTGTCCTGAATAAACCTGCCGCATGAAGCCACCGAGTGGCAGGGCAATTCGGCAACTTTTCACTGCTGGTTTTTGTTCTCTGAATAGTCGAAGCATGGCTTCTCTATGGGGATTTCACTGCCCTCGAACAGGCTCCGAACAGGCACCGTAAGTGCAGGCAATTCGCCAACATTTGGCGAACTGCCTGCTCTCTGAATAGCTGAATGGCCAGGAAAGGTAACCGAACACTGATTTTCAGCGTTCGGTTACCTTTCGCCAGCAATTCAGATCTCTTTGAATAACCCTGAGTGTTTTTGGGGTGTTTTCAGCGAAAAACTATTTATTTTTTAGAACACCTTTTTTGTATTTCTTGTATATTTTTGACAACATTTTTGTTTCCCAAATTTTTTTAAAAGGTTTTTTCTAAAAAAAAATATTCTGCAACAGACATTTTAATTATTTTATAAAGGACCTTTTATATTATTTACAAACATTTTAATAAATTTTTATTGGTTTAAACACCTATTAGGAGAATACGAGACTTCCTTCTATTTGTGTTGCAGCTCTTTGGACTTCACCAAGACCACTCTGGTGCTCTTCCGTGCTTTTCGGCACTCTTTGGGGACATTCTCAACTTTTTAGTGGGGCTTCGACGACTCCATGTTCGGCGCACTATGGTGACCATTCCCTATATAGTGAATTCACTGAAATTTTGCCAAAATGGATTAGCCTTAGTGTGCCGAACTGCGCTGAAGTGAAAAGCACATTCAAAAAGCAATTCAGTGAAATTGAGATGCGTTGTGAATAGATTCTTCAGGGGTCTTTTTATTTTGGCTCACTTTGACGATTCCATTTCGGCAAAAATTTGGTGCATTCAATATTTATTGACTAGTCATCGTATTTTGCTGAAAATGTATTTGCCGAAGCAGTTATCGGACATTAGAGAAAACTGCTGTATCGTGCGGAATTTCTAAGTAAAAAAAAAAAGGGAGAAGTCTCCTAATCTCCTAATAGGAGTTTAAGCAATAAAAATGTAATAAATTGTAATAATAAAATGTCTAAAAAAGGTAATAAAAAAGGTCCTTTATATAACAAAAAGCTAAAAAAAATATTTATTTTAAAAAATACAAGAAATACAAAAAGGTGTTTTAAAAACAAAAAACTTTTTATTCCAAAAATAAATGGTCTTAATTTTTTTTTCAAAATATAGGTAATTTATTAGATGGAAACCTATTAAAGTCGCCTTTTTTTAAACCTGTCAAATTGAAACACCAAAAATTAGGTCATTTCACCAAAATTGTGGTTGCAATTTGGCATTCTGTGATTAGATGAATTGATAGTTTTCTATGGGACAATTTTTGTGCACCTGAATTGCGGCAAAATGTGTCGTATTTTTCTGCCAGTTCGCCTGTATTTGGCAAATTGACAGCTTTGTGAATATATGAATAGCCCCAAAATTGAAGAAATTTACCGTTTGGTGCAATTCAGTGGCAATTTTGGGGGTTAGTGAATAACCTCGATAGGGTGATTATATTGTGTTTCTATATATTTCTGTATATGTCAAATTATTGGTGTCGCTGATGGATCTGCAGTAGTGTTGAACCCTTGTGCACCTAATGTACATAGTATTGTGCACCCGGATATGCAGTTAGCTCATAATGGGGTGAATATGTATTTCAGGATATCATAGCAGATGTAAAACCCATCCAGTATCTGGAGATCAGAAACGCAAAGAACAAAAATGTAGCCTTACTTGACTGAGTTATTCACTAACTCCTTGACTGACAGAAAGGGTGGTATAACTTGGAGAATCAAGAATGGCCAAACTAGGGTGAATTCACTGTTTAGGGAACTTAGATCACCGTTCTTCTCCATGCTTTGCACAGGTCTTTCCACAATAATTTCTGACAAAGTTGCCTAGCGTTGTCAATGGTGTTTCCACCAGTGTTTCCAATGTAGCTCCTGTCCTGGAAATGCAGGAAAGATTCCACCCTGATTTCCATCGATGTTTCAGTCAAGAGTCCAGCAATGTTTTGACAGCTTTTTTTCTCCCCACCACAGTTTGTATGGGAGGTCTATGGAGATCACAACTTTAAAACCATCAAAGTTTATTCCCTGATGTTAGACACAATGCTGAATGGAGTATAGATGCAGTTTATACTTTTTACAGGAGAATAGCGGTTGTGTCGTTCTTCACTGTACTTTGCAGGAACCCCATTTCCTGCTTCCTGTTCAACATCATCTGCCTTTTTATTGCCTCACCCTGTGCAGTCTTTCTCTCCTTGTCTTTTTATCATTATACTTCTCTTTCCAACAATTTAGTTTTTCCTTGAATTCTCCTTTTTCAACGCTTCCCTCTACCCTCATGCCTTCCTTCCCCTTCCTGTCCATCTTGCATATTTAATGTTCATTGATTTCTCCTCTTCCCATCAGCATCTGTAAATCCCTTCTCTCTCTTTTCCGGTCTGTCACTCATATCTCCAGTCTATAATTTTCCCGCCCAATGTCTCTCCTTTCCTCTTCTCTTACTGTCTCTCCTTTCCAGTCAGTCTCCATATCCCAATATATAATTTTCATTTCATTTCCCTAATCCACCTCCCACATCCTTGTCTTTAGTGTCTGTGTGTCTTTGGTATTCTCCCGCCCATCTCCATATTTTGACATTTCTCTTGATTTCTTCAATTTTTCTGACATGGAATGAGAGTGTGATCCCTGAAAGATGAGTGATGGAGGGAGGTCCGCATGTGGACTCTCTCCCGGGACTGAGCGCAAAATCTTCTGTCTCAGTGGTACAAATGGGACACACAGAACACAGGACAGCAATGGCATAATTTACTGGAGGACAAAGTCTCAAACAGGGACCGAGTAAAAATCATGACAATGACGTTAGAGAAAACTCACAAACCTGGGACCTATTCCGCCCTGTAAAGCTATTCTGACCTCTGAATGGCTCCAACCTACATCATTAATCATAATGATGCCATGTAGGACACTATGTAAAATAATTAGACCTGTGACTGTCCTGCAAAGCTGGGATGATGGCAGCCCTACGAGTGAAGCAGGGCAAGCCATATGTAATAGAAGCTAAAGTCACCGAATGGCTGAAGCACTCAACGTTTGCACGATGGTAATTTGCAATGGGATCATACACAGATAAGGGGACAAAAAGTCTTCCAAAATAAGAAACCAGAAAGTTATCTTCAAATCAGACAACTTGTGTCTCTTCACTTGACACAGGCTAAAGGAGAATTTTAATACATTTGAACATGTTAAATTGAAATATGCAGACGTTTATTAGAATTCCGATGAAATATCAAAGTGAAAAGACAAAGATCTTAAGGGAGGATGAAGGTGGAAAGAGGAAGAGAGCAAGAAAAATGTGGTGAGAAAGAAGAAAGGGAGGAAGAGGAAGGTGAAGAGAAAGAGCAAAAGAAAGGAAAGTGGAGAGAAAGGAAAAGTGGAAAGAGGTAAAGAGTAAAAACAAATGGGGGAAGTGGAGGGAAAGGAAAGAACAGGGAGGATGAGGAAGGTGAAGAGAAAGAGCAAAAGAAAGGAAAGTGGAGAGAAAGGAAAAGTAGAAAGAGGTAAAAAGTAAAAAAAAATGGGGGAAGTGGAGGGAAAGGAAAGAACAGGGAGGAAGAGGAAGGTGGAGAGAAAGAGCAAAAGAAAGGAAAGTGGAGAGAAAGGAAAAGTGGAAAGAGGTAAAGAGTAAAAACAAATGGGGGAAGTGGAGGGAAAGGAAAGAACAGGGAGGAAGAGAAAGGTGAAGAGAAAGAGCAAAAGAAAGGAAAGTGGAGAGAAAGGAAAAGTGGAAAGAGGTAAAGAGTAAAAACAAATGGGGGAAGTGGAGGGAAAGGAAAGAACAGGGGGGAAGAGAAAGGTGAAGAGAAAGAGCAAAAGAAAGGAAAGTGGAGAGAAAGGAAAAGTGGAAAGAGGTAAAGAGTAAAAACAAATGGGGGAAGTGGAGGGAAAGGAAAGAACAGGGAGGATGAGGAAGGTGAAGAGAAAGAGCAAAAGAAAGGAAAGTGGAGAGAAAGGAAAAGTGGAAAGAGGTAAAAAGTAAAAAAAAATGGGGGAAGTGGAGGGAAAGGAAAGAACAGGGAGGAAGAGGAAGGTGGAGAGAAAGCAAAAGAAAGGAAAGTGGAGAAAAAGGAAAAGTGGAAAGAGGTAAAGAGTAAAAACAAATGGGGGAAGTGGAGGGAAAGGAAAGAACAGGGAGGAAGAGAAAGGTGAAGAGAAAGAGCAAAAGAAAGGAAAGTGGAGAGAAAGGAAAAGTGGAAAGAGGTAAAAAGTAAAAAAAATGGGGGGGTGGAGAGAAAGGAAAGAACAGGGAGGAAGAGAAAGGTGAAGAGAAAGGAAAGGACGAAGAAAGAGGAAGGTGGAGAGATGGAGGAAAAGAGCAAGAGAGAAATGAAAAGGGGAAAAGTGGAGAGAAAGAGGAAAATAGCAAAAGAGAAAGGAAATGTGGAGCGAAAAAGGAAAAAACAGAAAAAGAGGAATATGGAGAAAAGAAAAAGAGATTTAGGAAAAGGAAATTGGAAAGAAAGGTTGAAAGAGAAAAACACAAAGGGGAAAGTGAAGAGGAAAAGGAAAATGCAGCAAGAGAAAAATAGAGTAGAAGGAAGGTAATGTGCTACTATATTTTCAACTAGTTTATTGTCTCTTAGCCACAAGAAAAAAATATAGACAAAGACAAAAATAAAAAAGAGAAACAAAGTTTGGATATTCATTACTATTATCTTTTTTATGCTCAAAGGGTTTTATTCAATTTTGCTTTCATTATCTTATTCCTCTTTTAGTCAAAGAGAAAAATAAAGAGACAAAGGCATTATCACAGCTACATTTCCTGTACCTTTATTCTCTTTAGAATATTGTAGAATATGAGTAAATTACATTTTCTACAAATTACAGAACACCACGGGTTTTGGTTCTTTTTTTTAAATAGGGCTGAATAAGAGTTTTTGTGGCTAATTGTCAGCTTCAAAAATTACGTGCGACTTTTTTACTGATCATTTAGAAATAGTTAAAAATGTGAGATTCTAAATTCTTAAACACTGGCGTTTTATGGACATTTTGGGTTCATACGGAGAGCTTCAGGCTTCTAATTTCAATCTAGTAAACCTGAACGATTTGAGAAATCTGCAATCAGCGCAATGTAGAAGCGGCGCCTACAGAGAAATTAATCTCCACATATACGTACCTACTGACACGCTAGGTATAACTCCATCTGTTCCCGCAGAGATACAGTAATCGCATACGCTAATGTGCAAATGATCAACATTACAAGGCGTGACAACGGCTCTCTGATCTGCGGCCGAATTAATACACCAACAAAATGTGGGTTTGTTTAAATCAGTGTAATACGGAGCTCTGTGCCCGAAATTATATCCAGACCGCACTTTAAAGAGTAGGGGGGTGGAAAAAAATATTTTAATCACAAAATGAGGAAACCGAATCACATCTTCAAAGAACACGCATATAAATTATACAAATATAATAAAGAAAAAACCCACTAAATTTAAACTATATATAAAAAGGACATTTGAAATGCTAGAAAGAGCTAATAGAATTTCGCCATCTGGCAAGGTGTGAAGAAAAAGCTGATTAAATTGCGTTCTGGTTTCATGCTGGACAGGAGCAGTTCAGTGGAGGCGTAGGCGGCAGTGGCGGCTTTTGAGACGTACATTAAACCTGACAAAACAGATGGTCAATCAAATTTACTACACCCCACCATTACAATAAATATGTACGTGTGTAATATGTTGGTCCCCCCTCCCTTCTATTATATTTTTATGTTTCTTTGTATTTATACTCTTTTAAGTCCCATAAGTATCCCCAACGAGGATAAAGTACATTAAGAACTTATGAAGGAAACTAAGGTTTATCATCAGGTGTTATTAACTGTGAGGGACATTTTGGCAGGGCATCGATCACCAATGGACCGACGCGCTGGTTTATCGCTGACCATCCTAAGGGATTTATTCACTATACAGCGAGATATAACCACTGCCTGCAGAGTTTTATCCTGACCACAAAACACTTGAAAACGTTTGATTCTAAACTCTCCCGTTACAAGATATTCCTCACACATACTTTGAGTAACCGAGCACTAATATACAGAATATTTCTGATATCTCCTCATGCACCTCATCATATAGCCATTGCAGAAATATTTTTTAATAAACCAATATGTAGATATTTTATATGGGAGAATAGGAAGCAAAGCGTGGATGCGTGGGGGGGGGGGGGCCAGGACGATCAGCCGGAAAGTACTCCGGTGCTCTATCAAGGGATCCATCATCCCAAAACAAACAAACGATAGGCCACACCGATAAACCTGCCGTAATAATCTTTATTCACTGCATTCCGGGGCAAGACATACAACGTTTCGGCACAGGGCCTTAATCATGATTAAGGCCGTGTGCCGAAACGTTGTATGTTTTGCTCCGATTGCGGTGAATAAAGATTATTTTATATGGGGAGAGGGGATGGGGCGTGCCTGAGTTTTTGGTTAAAAGTTCTATATTATTAGTATTAATTCCATTTATCGGAGCCGGCGGTTTGGCTGATCGGCACGATTTGGGCGATATCTTGCTTCGCATCCATCTGAAATAATCCCTGTCATGTTCGTTACGTCGCCGTCGTTAAAACTGTATAAGCATATGTAACAAAAAAACAAAGGGTAAAAGACAGGATACACGTGCATCTGTTTCACTTTGAATTCCACCTCCCCTTTGTGCCCCCCATCTCCTGGATTGTACGCTCACTCGTCCAGGCTCCTCTTTCCTATTAATCTACTGTATGTCTGTCTAGTTTGTTTTGTTAATTTATGCATGTCTGTCTCACTCATTGTACAGCACTGTAGAGTATGTTGGAGCTTTATGAATAATTTGTTCTTGCTTCCGTGTTTTTATTATATACACAATGTATAAATTGAGATGAAAGTAAGCGTTAACATTCAGATTGTGGAATGAATGACCAGGGCCGTGTTAAATTAATCCCTGGTATAATGCTGAGTAACCCAGGATTGTCTGGGGCGTCTGAGACCACCATATAGGGTATATTGGTCCTATAAACTGTGTCACTGGTAAATATATCATCCACACAGTCTGATAACCCACACACTGGCTGATTGGTGGTCATACTGGTCACTCCCTACACACACACCAAGCAGTAGGTGGGTGGTTGGATCCAGAGTAAGTGCAATTTAGCATTTTCTTATCTGTACCTGATGTGGACCCAGCATTACCATAGAGAAGAAGCTTGTGACGACAGGACAAAGGCCAAAATATCAGGACTGCCCTACTTATTACAGTACAGCTGGGAAGTATGCTGTGTGAATATACTTGACTTTAGCCTAACGCTGCATCTCACTCCACAGAGGAGGGCGTTCAGGACCCTGCCACAAAAGGACTCAAAGAATAATACTCGTTTGCCGACTTCCCAAAACATGGTATATTTTGATATATGCACGCTTGGGATTCTAATACCTCATAGACGACATGGGTAGAGATGGCATGTGTGTGTATGTGTGTGTGGGCAGACTGGGAAGGAGCAGTGTTACGGTATGAGACGGGATACACATGTCATACATACAAGTCACAGGCTTAATAAATGTGCCCAAAATGCTTAGAAAACATTTATTGCAAATCTACTGGCAAAATTCCGATGTTCTGCTGGAGGAAATGGATACGGAACAAATCGCTGATGCCGAGACTTCTCACAAGTCATGAGAAAGAAATAATACTCGCAGAGAGTTCTCGTCGGGTGATTTTTATGCAGTGATAACCACAAAGAAGAGGTTATTATGTGTGCTGGAGATCAAGGCACAGACATGAAGTGCCATTTTCAACTTTGAGAATGCTCTGCATTGTATCCTGATAATAAGTGGTTTATTTAGTCTCACCAGACCTTTTATAACAACAACAAAAACACCTGCACCATTAGCTTGGAAGATACACAGAATTATTTTCAAACCTTACAGGGGTGCATGGATGTGGATGCAACATGCATTCATTCAACCAATATGGAACACAAAGCAAGTCTGTCCCATGGCCATTGCATCCACCTACCTGAACAGTGCGCATGTATTCGTTCGTTCCCACAGAGGAAGTGAGCATCCATCCACAAAGAGTTCCGGCATCTCCACCACTCCGTAGGCAGGGTACAGGAATAATGTCAAAACAACACAGCATGTGAATGTAAAGAATGTGCATCCCTCACCTTCAAAAATTGTATATCCCCTCTCCTCCACAGAGAGGATGAACCCCTCATCTCCACAGAGAGTGTGAATCCCTCACCTCCACAGAAAGCATGAATCCCTCACCTCCACAGAGCGTGAATCCCTCACCTCCACAGAGCGTGAATCCCTCACCTCCACAGAGCGTGAATCCCTCACCTCCACAGAGAGGATGAATCCCCCACCTCCACAGAGAGTATGAATCCCTCACCTCCACAGAGCATGAATCCCTCACCTCCACAGAGCATGAATCCCTCACCTTCACAGAGCGTGAATCCCTCACCTCCACAGAGAGGATGAATCCCCCACCTCCACAGAGAGTATGAATCCCTCACCTCCACAGAGCATGAATCCCTCACCTCCACAGAGCATGAATCCCTCACCTCCACAGAGCATGAATCCCTCACCTCCACAGAAAGCATGAATCCCTCACCTCCATAGAGCGTGAATCCCTCACCTCCACAGAGCGTGAATCCCTCACCTCCAGAGAGTATGAATCCCTCACCTCCACAGAGAGGATGAATCCCTCATCTCCACAGAGAGTGTGAATACCTCATCTCCACAGAGAGCATGAATCCCTCACCTCCACAAAGAGGATGAATCCCTCACCTCCACAGAGAGCATGAATCCCTAACCTCCACAGAGCGTGAATGCCTCACCTCCACAGAGAGCGTGAATCCCTCATCACCACAGAGAGCGTGAATCCCTCACCTCCACAGAGAGTGTGAATCCCTCACCTCCACAGAGAGGATGAATCCCTCAACTCCACAGAGAGCATGAATCCCTCACCTCCACAGAGCGTGAATCCCTCACCTCCACAGAGGATGAATCCCTCAACTCCACAGAGAGTGTGAATCCCTCTTCTCCACAGAGAGCATGAATCCCTCACCTCCACAGAGAGGATGAATCCCTCATCTCCAGAGAGAAGATGAACTCCCCACCTCCACAGAGAGCTGAATCCCTCACCTCCACAGAGAGCATGAATCCCTCACCTCCACAGCGAGTATGAATACAGCACCTTCTGAGCAGGAATCCCTCACCTCCACCAAGAGTGTGAATCCCTCACCTCCACAGAGAGCATGTATCCCTCACCCCCAGAGAGCATGAATCCCTCACCTCCAGAGCGTGAATCCCTCACCTCCACAAAGTGTGTGAATCCCTCATCTCCACAGAGTGTGTGAATCCCTCATCTTCACAGAGAGTGAGTATCCCTCATCTCCACAGAAAAAATGAACTTCCCACCTCCACAGAGAGCATTAATCCCTCATCCCTACAGAGAGTATGAATCCCTCACCTCCAGAGAGTGACTCCCTCACCTCCACAGAGAGTGTGACTCCCTCACCTCCATAGAGAGCATGAATCCCTCGCCTCCATAGACCATAAGCACTAGACTACCACCTAATTTTTGGAACAGCTAGCGTGGGCTTTGATGTATGGCAAAACACCAGAATCTTTTAAAACTTGGCAAACAATGGCCAAATGCATCTGGAAGTAAAATAAATGTTTCTAATTGAAATACATTGTGAGAGCGAGATACGTCTTGGTAGAACGCACGAGAGAACTGATGAGAGATCTCACCACGTCAATACAGAGGGTGTCGCCATGTGCCTACGCTGTATACATTGTACAGCACACTGCACAAGCGCTTCAGAAATAGCAAAAGAAAGACAACAGAAGAAACGTGTGACAACTCAATAGCAATGGTGGCAACCTGTCTTTTTACATCAAACTCATTTGAAAGGGCCTTTAATTTTTTTTTAATGGGTAAGAAAGGTTTCTTTGGTAGATTAAACTTGTGAATGTCATTCATATATTGTTTATAAGGTACTCATCTCCCCTTCAAGTAGTTTTTGTTTTTTTTCACTCTTTCTTTTCGTTTTGTATACTAGCAAGTACTGAAGAGTTGTCTGCCTGTATCAGGAAGAATAAAGAATAAATGTCCTTAACTGTCACTTTTAATAAGAGGAGTCAACGTGCCTCTATTCAGGTTAAATATTGCCCTGTCACATTTCAATGAAGTCAACAGAATTCTCCAAGAAAAGTCAAAAGCACTGTGTATGCAAAGAAAAGAAACGGGGTGGGGGGAGAAGCAGAGGGCCCTGTCACCGAGTGTCAAAGCTGTCTTTATTCCGGGGGAGTGGAGGTGGGACAGAAAGTTCTTTTTAGAACGAGAAGGGGGAAATTACTACTCATAATTGCTGCCGGCATAATAAAAAAACAAGAAAAAAAAAACCCTCAAAGAGGATTTCTAATGTAATAATAACCTGCAAAAAGGTTATTGTGGTGCAGGGGGGAGAAAAATCGTAAGCTCCGTCTTCCTTAAATAAATGTTGTGCAAAGTAGTTGGAGCGCTTTTCTTTTTTTCTGCTGCAACTTGACAGAATGAATAGTCCTCTACACAACACGCCGTTTGAGTAGCGATGTTATAATGGTCTAAGAAGGGCTTGAAAACACAGTCCCCGGCACCTCGTGCCGCAAGATGCCAGGCCTGAGTAATGAGGTCGCCGATTATATATTGCATGGCACAAAGTAAAACACGTGGAGCGGCTGTCCATACATATAGACTCCACTGGTTTTGGTTAATGCAAAAAAAAAAAAAGGCAAAGTAATAAAAGATCACAAGAATTTGCATCTCCATGCCGTAAAGCAGCTTCCCTTTCTCCAAGTCATTTATTTTATTGGGGCTGTGGTGCTCTTCATCCAGCTGGATTCTGTCGTGAAATTCATTCAGAATGTTGGTTATTAAATCTTAGATTTGTTGCATTCATTTATTGTATGTTTAGGGTTTGGTTTTTTCTCTCACCTTTTACCTTTGTGCAAGTTGACAAAAAAAAGTGATTTAAGGAAAGTCCACAACTTTGGGTATTTCCTACTTCTTAAACAGCAGTAAAGAGGAGGGATGAGAGGGTGGGTGATCAGGAGACCCAGAGAATGCCTACGCCGTCTTTTCTTTACATTTCCAGCTTCTAAGATTGCAAGCATGATGCGTTTTAACTCCACAAATATAAATCTGTGGATTTGAATAGAAATGTCTCCAGTTTTTACCAAGTATGGAGAAAGTTCACTGAGTATGTAAGCTTTGATTAGTTGCAGATAAGTAACATTTGATCCAACTGATGCCTGTAAAGCATTCAACTGCCGCCAAGTTCATCGTGCAAGGTAAGCCACTGGCCCATTTTCAGTAAAGCTCCCCTGGGGAGTGACGTGCCTCGCTGGAGGTGAGGGAAATTCAATAAAGCTCTCTTCTTCCTTCAAACAAAGGAGGACCCCCTGCAATTAGGAATCAATCAAGAAAAAAAATAGTAACGGACTTTACCTTAAGAATGAAAACATTAAGGGCTCTATTACTTTCTTCACGCAAACGTTGACGCGTGCGCAAAAACGCATTGACGCGAGGGGTAAAACCCTTTGTGCTGAACGTCGTATTACAAAGTCAGCGCAACAAACGCGTGCATTCATCTAACGTGGGTGGACCTGGGCGAACCCTTTGCGAGCATACTGTACTGCGCGCATCCTATACTTAACATTGTGAGCGCAAATGCGTTTGTGCGCTGGTACGCGGATGGTATTACAATCTATGCGCAGTTTTTAACGCACAGCCTTTGCGCGCATAATTTTAACGACTCCTAAAAGCTGGTGTTAATGGCAAATTCTATCAACCTGCCGAACCCAAACACACCAGCCCAAAAAAAAAAATGCTGCAAAGTATAGTTACACATTCTACACATACCCAAACAATAAAATGGAGAAGTAGTGTGTGTTTTTATTATTGCTGCAGCATATATGTGCAGATTGATTTTGGCAGGCGCTAAAACTGAACGGAAGACAATTGTGGTTCTTAATTCTGATCGGCTGAATCGCGTGAAAAAACAGTCCGCCCACCGATTTCTGCGCGCAACGTTAATGCGCGTCCGTTTTCCACGCGCAATATTTAGACAGATGAAAAAATGTGCGCGGATTGTAATACCAGCGTTAATTTACGCGCGTTAACGTTTAACGCTTCGCGCACAAATTAACGCGATGCGCAAGCGTTTTTGCTCAGAGATCGTAATAGGGCCCTAAATGTATGGCCGATACAAGGTTTGTTACATTTTGGGTATAAATACTGTTGGCTTTTCTGGAGAGAGCGCTGAACATTTGAAAATACACAAATATCCTGACAAAAAAAAATAATTAAAATGTTTGCAAAATATTTCACATAATTGATGTCAGTCTAACAGGATTATTCAAAGAGAGCCAAGTTAGCCCAGAAATTGCACCGTACGGTGAGTTTCCCCATACGGTGCAATTTCAGGGCCATTCGGCTATTCAAAAGCTGTCAATTTGCCAAATATTGGCAAATTGCCAGCGAGATACAGTGCCTGTTCGACGGCAGTGAAATCCCCCATAGAGAAGCAATGGTTAATCTATTCACATTGAACAGCAGAGAAATGTCAGTGAAATGCCCTGATGTTCGCTGGTTTCATTCGGCAGGTTTAATCAGGTGAAGCTCATAGGTTTCAATGTTAAAAATATTTATTTTTCATTCAATATCTATTAAACTGTTTATTCTTTTTAATCTGCAGCAAAAAGTCTCTCTATTTTAGGATTTTTTAGTCATTTTTCGATAAAAAAATCAGATTTTTTTTAAGCAGCGTTTTTTTCTGTAACAGACCTTTTTATTATTATTATTCATAGAACCTTATATGTTAATTCCAGACATTTTATTCCAGTAGTTTTTTTGCAAACAGCATTAAAAATTTTAAAAGTTGCAGTCGTTTTGCTTTTTTTTTCACCCCGTTCGGCTTTTTCCAGCGGCTTGCCGGCTTTTTCCAGTGGCTGGTCAGAGCTGTGTTCGGCAGACCTGTTGGCGTTTTCCGGACGTGTTCGGCAGCTTATCGGATCGGATCCAATAATTTCGGCGGTTCTGTGGATATTTTTTATTTTTGAGTCTGCGTTTTTTTGCCAGATTTACCCTGCAGTTCGGGGACCCTTCGGTGAATACTGAATTCAACATAGGGTCGGGGAATTTGATTCCCTGAAGCGCGGGGAACGAAAGGTGCTCTTTCAATAACCCCTTAAATGTTTAATATTGATTGATCTCACAAGTTTTGATTGGAGATTTTTTCAGTTTCCTTTCACATGAATCTCATTGGAGCGATTATGTAGTTCACTCAGCGTGCCCTTAGAAGGTGTCTTTGCTGCTCAGCTCTTGTAAAGTTACTATTTTCTATATTACACTATTTTTGTATAATAACAAGTTGCTCTAACCTGCAGTGTTCCTTGGTAGGAAGGGGCTGAGTTTCTGTCTCACAGAGCATTAGTGAGGAAGCCCACACACCCTATATATAGAGGGAGTAATCAGGTCTCTCTTTTTGTGTATTTTTGTTACATACATTGCACTACTCATTGAGACGTTATCGCACCATATACTTTTCTCTCTTCTCTCCCCTAACGGAGCATTCAAAATGACACTAGGAGGAATAACGACACCAGGATAAGAGCGAGAATTCACCCACGGTTGTTACCAACATTCATACAGCATTTTGTGCATTCACTTGCAATAGGACTTTCAGGTTTGGACAATTGGAGTATAAGATCTGCACTTTTTTTTGCACCATATTGAGCTGCGTGCATCTGATATACAGGCATGTACCACCATATATATAGGTACTATTAAAACTGTTGCACTTTTCATTATGCACTGCAAGCACTTTACCATTGTATTTTGCACTTTTAGACCCACTGATTGTACTGTTTATGACTGCACCTTAAATTGGATTTTGTGCTGTTCCAGTTGCCATCTTTTTCAGCAATATCGAACTGACTATTTTCTCTACTGTTTGTCCACTGTTTTAAGACACCGTCTATGCTACGTTTAAGATTACATTTTACCTGAATCTTGCATTGATACAGCGACCTGTTACCATCGGTGCTAAATTGATCACTTTCGTGCTATATATGCACTTAACAGACTATTCAGCAGCTGATCTTACAGTACTTACTGCGCTGCAATGACCTCCCCTTCTTTCCCTTGAAGTAATCAGGTCTCTATCTGTGAGGAGCAGGTTGTGCGAATCAAACACTGAAAGAGTGAAGCCGAGAGCTCAACAAAGTATTCGGAAATGCTTTATTTTGCCATGTCTTGTTAATGTGCTGGTCCAACGTAACAGCCCAGTAAGATCGTTAGGGTTTATAGGGAGTAAGTCTCCAGAGAGGAGTAGAATCTCATTTGCTTATTCTTTACATTTTTTATTTCAAGAAGCCTTCTTCAAGACCTGGATGATGAATAAGTCATAACTATTTGAGGACACATGGACTTTTTGGGATTTGTGAACTAAAGAATCAGCCATCCTGCCACAGTATTCATATCCTTGTAACATTTTATTTATTTTTTTCTGAATGGAAATGTCTTGCACTTGGCTTTAAATGGTTAGTAATGGATTATACGTGCAGTGATACTTTGTGAACTTTGCATTTTTCAAGCTTCTAGCCCTCTGCAATATTCTGTGTTGTGATAGCAGATCTATAAGACTCCACACCTTGTACAACAGTACAATATTGCGAGGGAGAATGTTTGTTATTCCATTTATTAATTGGATTACAGCCATCACAGTACTCATGTTAAGTTTCAGAATGGTAGATAGAGGGTACCAGACCCCGAGTCGGTTGGCTCATATTTCCGGACAATCTGGAGTGTGTTGGCGATGTGGGACCAACACAGGTTCTCTCCTCCATATTTTTTGGCATTGCCCGTTTATCGGTGATTACTGGGATAAAATAAGTAGACTGATTTTTCATTGTACGGGCCTTGCTTTGCCTCTATGCCCAAAACAATACTTACTCATATGTTACCAACTAATATACAATTACGACACAGAGGTATAATCTCGACTGTACTCAGCGTAGCTAAGTCTACTCTAGCTCGTCACTGGCGTTCTATGTTTAGCCCCTGAATGAGGGAAGTCATGCTAACCTTGGAGGGGGCATACCACTACGAGGAGATGTTTCATAGGGCCACAAACTCACTGTCTTCGTTCCGGGATGTATTGGGAGGGAGGGATGGATATCTATTGTTTCATCTGGGAAGCTGATATGCATTGATACTGGTTCTGTTGGGAATTTCTTACAGAGCACTCTTTTTTCTTTTTTGTATTTATGTCTGTAGAATGTAGTATGTTTATGTGATTTTGTAAATGATAACGGGCTCACACAATTTTGTTACTGATATTCTGTTATATGTGAACCTTAAAGGGATACTCTAGTCAACATGACCACCTAAGCTTTTTTTATGTGGTCATGATGCCCTGAGTATGCCCTTGTCTGTCCCCCCTCGCTCCGCTCAGCCGATCGGCTGAAACAGCTGAGAGACGCGGAAGACTTTACTCCGCCCTCCCAGCTGTCAGTCAGCAGAACGGGATTCATATTTGAGATGACGTCTCCAACTCGCCGCAGTAGCTGGCGGCAGCGGCTGAGGATTAGTGTTCCGCGCATCATCTTGCGCGCAACACTAATCCAAGAAGATGGAGCCGGGAGGAAGCCTGCTGATTGGCTGGCTTACGTGAGAGGCGCGCTTGCACGCTTCTCACGTAAACCATTAGCCAAGTGAAAGATTTGGAAGGACGGGAGCGGAAGAGGAGGGAGGTGAGTATAAAAAAAAAAGACGCCGTTGGAAACAAGTGGATTTTAGGGTAAGTATTACAGTAAAAAAAAAAAAATCCCTACCTAGTTAGTGAGGGATTAGGTAGTGTTAATGTAAAAAAAACAGGGGGAGGGGATTTTTGATTAGTGTTCCTTTAATAAAAAGCTTTATATGAAAAAAAGTTTCAGAAAGGTAAAGCATTCACATTAACGTGAAGTGTGTAGCACCAGCCTAAAACTATAGATTCTCCAATGACTACAGTTGGTAATTTGACCAACTGACCTATCCCACTGGATCACAACAGACAAGCTTCATTGTTAAACCTCCACTCATGGGGAATTATTCTCTGTTTGCCCTTAGCCATACTACTGCAGTTTTATTGACTAATAAAAAGCATAAAACAAATACGATGTGTCTCTGGGTATTTGGGCTCCAACAGAGAGCTCTTTCCTTGTTGATACTTTGTATGTCACTAAATTCTGGTTAATGACTGCTTGCATTTTTGCCCGATTTCAACTTCATAAGGTGGTTAACACAAAGTGGTTAACTAGATCACAGCCGAGCTTATTTTATTTGCTTTTAATATTTTATTTCTAAAAATCCTTTTGTGGCTCCATTGTTAAGCGCGAAGAAGAGAATAAGACAAAGCCGCTCCTACTCTTATTTTTTTTTTTCCTCCTGTGGAATTTCTAAGCGGATAATTCAAGGAGCGAGAACACGGCTTTCGGATTTTCTAAGGTATAATAAAGTGTAATTTGTACTAAAGGCATGTTTAACCATCCCGTCTGGAAGTAGAGACAAAAGAATCACACCGAGCGTAGTACTAAAGAAAACATTGTTACATGTTCTTTTTATTCCACTTAGAGCTCGGCATTACAGTTACAGAAATAATTAGTTATTACATATTCACAAGTCTGTGACCTTCTCCATACCGCCTTATCTAATCAGGAGCGCCCGCTTCATGCATTTTAGTCTGGAAAGCTGAACCCAAGCAAGAATGCTCATCAACAGCTAGACATCCTTTGTTTGGCTGAACCAACTAAGTCATGGACAAACGAAGAACATGTCCGATCTGTTTCCTTTTAGCTTTTTGGCGGCTCATGCTCAACACCATAAAATTATTTAAGCCCAGGTTCATTAATCCAGAGCCGCTACGTAGGCTTAATAATCATGTCACGAGCAAAAAGACTACGAGAGGAAAGTGATGCAATCAAAAAGAGGAAGGATTTATAGTGATGCAAAGAGCCATAACAAAACGTGCTCTCCCCCTGGAATGGTGCAGATTTAGGTCAGAATGGCTAAAGCACATGCCTTGGAGGAAGGTGGGTGTCTTTGATGTGTGATATGAATAAGGACCCTTTCCATTCTTCATATTTAGCTCCTTCTTACTGAAACTATGGATAATCAATCTGCAAAGGCCAAGAAGATTCCCCATTAACTGCAGCCACTGACGTAAACGGTCACTGGTCAAATCGAACACAGCATGTGTGTTGTTTAAGTGGACGGAAAGAAATGGTGCACAGATATCTAAATATATATATATATATAAAGAAGTGGTAGTTTAAGAGGAGGTGGTTGTAGCATCTTGTATTTTATGATAAAGCAGTACTGCTTGTAGCGCTCGGACAGTTACGCAATTCTCCAACTGTCAAACGAAATTCAGCAGGTAAAGAGAAACGAGGAACCTTCATCTGGAGCCCAGAAGGAAACCAAAATACTGAGATATTATCATTGCGTAATGAGATTATATAGTACAAAAACTGACTCTGATAAAACGGTTGAAAGAGCCTGAGAAAAGTGGAAACTACCCATACAACCCTAGCAGCTTCTTGGGATAACAAGAAATGTGACAGCACCCCCAAATCCGTGGTGGGTTCTCGTAAATGTGCTCAGAGTGGACATCTCCTGACAGAAAACAAAAGGAACCCGGCGTGACTTCTTATTCTTTTTTTCAAGACTATAAGGCAGAGGCTACATTTTGTATATACTAGATGGCTCACAATGACTGATTACTTTGTTTATTCCTACATAACGTCGAGGGATCCAGGCACCGAGCGCTACAAATAGTGTGAATTCATTCCGCGACAAACAGATGCTTCCATCAGGTGCTGGTGGGGAAGGAGTGATTAAAATAATATTATGCACAACATAAATCTCAGAGAAGTGGAGGCTATTAAGTTCCAGCAATTTACCAATCTGTCTGATCACAGTTTCTAATGACGCGAGTGCGTAAAAATAAAAGAGGAAAGAAGCAAAATATATAATTTACGTGATACCCGATAGCGGCGTCTGAACTGCCACTCACATTTGATAATAATTATTAGCTGGAGCTGGAAAATTCCTCCAGTTTTCAGAAAACTTACGCCACTCTAATGATATAATGTTGGTACGGCTAATTATTTTGTATCCCTCCTCCTCTTTCCTGTCGCTGGAGGACCCCCGTCAGATTTAAATACGGCATTTTGTGTTTGTCTGTGGGATTTGCTTGTCAGACAGTTAATCAGGTCTTAAACTGTATGATTAAGTGTTATACAGTTAATGAAAAACTAATAACTGGATTTCAATAATGTGGCTCATATCGGCGGTGATGGAGAATGGCCTTATGAGCTGACTCTGCATATATTCCCCCATATCGGCCCCCCAGAGCCCAGGGCCGGTGTTTTATTGGCATGTCTCTGTGCTTTCCCTTGCTATTATGCAGCATTTTGTATGTGTTTTTATTTCGTTAATGCTCGCCGGCGATCAGGAAGAGCTAAATTCCATGCATGTATTACTTATTAATTGAGGGGATATCAAATGCAGCCAACGCGACTGGAAATCTTGCTCGGCGTGAAGAGCCGCTCTCACGCTAAGATTGCACGGATTGGGATAAGCGAAAGTTAATTGCATTTCCAGATGACAAACCTCTCACCTCTGAACTGAATGGCTCTTTATAAAAGCTATCAGTAATAAACTGTAAATCTCGGCTATGATTGCAAATAAAGGTCAGGCCTGCGCAGGCGGACGCTCTCTCTGGCTTCACTGGGGTTTCTGAAACCTTCCATCTGAGGTGTTCCAGCTGCCGGCCCACAGAGCAGAAGGGCCGCACTACCCATAGGATAGGAAATTATTATTACGCTGAGTACAAAAGCTTTACATGCCACATCCCAAAATGAAAATGTCTGCTTACGTGAGAAGCACAACTTAAGAGAATGAAGGGAAAAAAATGAAAAGGACAACGTCTTATTATCACAAATAATAATAATAAAAAGCCAAAGCAGATAAATCCTTCAGCTCTTTATTCAGGTTTCAGAATTTAGTTGAAATCTGCAGAATGTCTGGTTTATGGAGGATCTTGCATGTACGGAGACGACACTGATAATGATTCGTCAACAATCTAATAACAAATGTTGACTTTGTAAGAGATATTTCCACTGCTCTATTAGCATATGTAAGTGGGTAATTGATACAATAT
Organism: Leptobrachium leishanense; assembly: GCA_009667805.1. Taxonomy (NCBI): domain Eukaryota; kingdom Metazoa; phylum Chordata; class Amphibia; order Anura; family Megophryidae; genus Leptobrachium; species Leptobrachium leishanense. The sequence goes on from CM019072.1 coordinate 15,444,492, forward strand.
ATGTGTTTAGAGGATTTGCTTACTTTGTGTATTCATGATGACTCTCCATTCAGTGTCTGTATCCATGAAGGACAAAGCTCCTCTCTCTCTTTGTTTTTGCTATTGTGTTGACTGTTCTATAAACGTGGAGGAACGTGCACTTTTTATCATTAGTGATACTGAGACAGAGCATCAACTGGTAATATACTGAAACAGAAGTGTGATAATACCGATAGCACAGAAGAGGTTTGGTTTCAATAAGTCCAGGTGATAGAAAGAGACTCCTGCCCCTGCCATGCACTGCTACGAGGAGGGAGAAGTCCGCAGACCTGTTTAATATAAATCATTTCTCACGTTTTCTTTAAATAAAAACATAAAACTAAACATAAGTAAATAAAATAGCAGAAAATGTGTCGAGAAGCAGAAGGTATCTATACGTGTGTGTGGTTGGCAGACAGCCATCAAATTATTACATATGTATAAACAAAGATTTTGTCAAGAAAGAACTTGAAAAACTGGAAGCGTATTTGTGCTGCGATAGCATCAAAACACATCTACTATCCCTGTATCGAATCACAGAAATGTCAAGATACAAACATCAACAGCAATACTATACAAAGGTGATACAGATATTTTGCCCATGACTAAATGGAAGAGGGTTAGGAGATGTAACGAGTAGTGATAGGGCAGTAGGGAAAGGTCCACCGATATGTCAATGGACCATGCTACGGGAGTGTAATGTTGGCCAGTCAGGCTGACCAAAGTATTTAGGCAGATGGGAGTATTGTGTAAAATGTTCCATGTCCTGAACCTCTAACGCAATGTTCTTCAGTTTGGGGGGGAAGGGCAGGTAAAGTCACACGTTTCCAGTGAAGTGCACGAGTATAGTAAGTCACCAGGGCTTCCTTGGTCACCTTTTTGTTTTCCATTCCTTTGAGACCTCCAGTGGGTCAAGAATGTACGAACAGAAGGATAGGGACAAGAAGATTTGAAAAAAAAGTCTAAAAAACTCTCTAAAGATATGAAGTAAATTAAGAAAAGAAATGAGCAAAATGCTTGTTTTAACAGGATGAAGGTAAAAAAATGTAATGGAGGATATTTTATTAAAGGAGTGATAATATTTTATTTATTTATTATTTATTTTATTTATAAAGGATTTTACCAGGAAGGATACATTGAGATTTCTCTCGTTTTCAAGTATGTCCTGGGTTCGAGAACATTGAGTGGTTACAGAAATACAAAATAGTAAAATGCAAGATAAATAAAAGACTAAGAGCTAATACTAAAGGCCAGTCACATCCTTGTGTTTAAAAAAAACAAACAACTTCCATTAAAAAAGTATTACAATTCAAATTGTATCTGAGCTTGTCGTCGAGTTTTGATTCATATCTAATATTCCTCACTTAACCACCCCCCAAATCCCCACTGTGAGTGGCGTTTAGGACCTTTTAAATGTTTGACATTCGTCACAAAATAAAAAACCCGAGCTGCCATTGAAATATTCTAAATTACAGGATTTTAACGATAAAAAAAAAAGTCTTTTATTTTAGATACTGGGAAAATCTGATCCAAGAGGGAGGGAAAAAAACCACATGCTTCTAAATACAAAGTGCTATATAAATTGTGTCAACACAAAAAAATAAGTGGCAACCTGCATGTCTTGTATTATCCACCAAAAGGCAAGCGCTGTAGTTGAAGCGCTGAACAATGAGATGGTTCCAGGCATGAAAGGGGAAGGTCTTGGTGTGACCAAGACCAGATCAGACGCGTTTCCCTGGCACGCGTCAGAACAACTAGGCTCATCCACCAAGAATAATATATAGTTACTCCTTAATGAAGGTTTATTATGTTATAAATCCAACGTGATTTCAGAGGATTACAGTTTCACATGATGGATAGGTTGTCAGTCGGGAAAATCTCGAGGGATGGCTTGATAATATGCATCTCCACATTCTCCACCCTGGACCTAAGCAATAAATTATCATTCTAACCTTTTACAAAGCAGCCTTCCGAATTATACGGACTTCCATTAGAGACACGCAAGAGGGGTGTGCAGTTAGAAAGACACAATTTCGTGAAAACGTATAGAAAGGCTACACGTTAGGCTGGATTAAACCTCGCAGAGATCCATGACTCTAGCAATGAGGTCTCCCAGTGATTTCAAAGCTTGAAACAAAATTGAACCTGGTCTCAAAATCTACCTGCTTGCTACGAGGTGCCAGCTCTGCTACAACCACAGGTCCATTTGATTGTTCCCATCTACATATTCTGAATCATTTTAAATTCCATGGATATTAGATATCTAGTAGATGATGCTCTCATCCATTCAGTCAATGTTTTCCCCATGTAGAAGCTGCTTCATAGAATGAAGAATGCATCTTGTGGGTTTCCACACAATTGTATATGACTTTAAGAATATAGAGTGGAAAGCCCCAGGCCAAAACAAGCACTGGGATCTCTTTTAAACATCTGGCTTAAACCTAATGGGATTTGGTGTTTTTGAGTTGAGGGAGAGAGAAAAGTGTGATCCCTTGTCTATCGGCATCTTCTGAAAGTAGGCCGAGACAAGTTTGTCCTCTGGATTTGTGTCCGGTTAAGGCAGAGAATACTGATTAAAAGAAAAGCCTAAACACAACAGACTTACAAAGACTGCAACAATTAAAAGGAAATCAAGATAAATGCGATCACTTTCATGCAGCGTCTATTTATCTTTATATGCAGAACTAAGTGACACGGGAAGATGGATCGGCGGACTAATGTGCCTTTCAAGATGGAATACAGAAAGACCTGGACCAGCGATGGTCTGTTTGCAGCCGTGGTTCGTCTTCCCCATCATCGAGTGACTGAGAAATGTCCTTTATAGATAAGCATATACAATCAGTGATATGTAACTGAACTTTCTATTATTTTAATACATTCATAAAAACACATTACATATTATTCTGATCAAATGAGGCAATTCCACAATATATAAAAATAATTTTGAGTAGGTTGGCTCAACATTTACAAAGAACACAATTGGGTGGATAATCAGTAGAATGTGGTTAGGTCACCAAATGCATCGCAGAGAGGGAGCCATATTTGTTAGAAGAATCGTTGCTAGAGGCTTGGAGCAATAGACATGCCAAGCATTTATGAAACAACTTCTCGTGAAGGTCACAGATGGCAAGGCGCTACAAGTCCCATGATGTCTAAGTTACAGCATACAGGTTGCTGCACCATAAGTGCTCTTTCCAAGGTTGCCACATCAGCCATGTTTTCACTGAAAAGCAAACACTAGACTCTGTGGAAGAACCTTGGGATGTACGTGAGTGTAAATCCTACGAGTGTTCGATCAATCTGCAAAATATGAAATCACCCACAAACCATCAGACATAATACACAAACTCAATGCAGAGGCAGAAAAGCGTGGCTACCACAGAAGGGAGTAAACATGTCTTATGGTAATCCTCTGGGTGCTCCACCAATGCGTCCCGTACCAGACGTTCACAAAAACGATAGGCCACACCAAAGTAACCATAGAAAAAATTCTTTATTCACCGCCCAAGGGGGGCTAAAATTGTGACGTTTCAGCTCTAGGCCTTAGTCATGCATGACTAAGGCCTAGAGCCGAAAAGTCGCAATTTTAGCCTCCCTTGAGCGGTGAATAGAGATTTTTTTTTTCTATGGTTACTTTGGTGTAGCCTATCATTTTTGTGAACGTCTAATACACAAACTCAGCACAGGTTGTAAATAAAAGCCAACTTGGCAGCATTTAAGAATGAGTCTGATATCTAACCGCATTGCACATGCCACTCTGATACAAATTATTGCCGTCCGATTAGATGCCCATAAGCCTTGCAGGGTTGGCAGCACTACAACTCTGCAGGGTTGGCAGCATTTTGTTTGCCTGCATGGTTGGGGTTTCTTTTAAGGATTAGAGTTAGTATGAGGATTTGCAATTAATGGTAGGTTACTATTTGTGCTTGTTTTAGGGTTAGGATTAGTATTATGGTTTGCAATTATGGTTAGGCCTTTTGTGATTGTTTTCGGGTTATCTCTATACTTAACCCTAAGATTCTTTTTTTGGCCAGGGTTTACACTTGGTATTTTGACACTCAAACAAAAGAATGAGCAGAATCTGTTGCCCAACAATGAAATAAAAATATAGCAGAAGTTTGGAGTTAGTGGTAACCCTAACCTAAATAAATTCCAGCATACAGCAGTATTTCTCCAATGGCTTTATTCCTTCACCACAAAATAAGACAATGTTTGTGAGACTTGGCAAAGACCTGGTGTAGGTCGAAACGTTGAATTTGGCCTTGGAGTAATGAACCTTCTGGCATTCAGCTCGAAGGTGGGAGCAAGCATCCGATATATTGAATACTAACCTAAAAATATGCACAAATGGTAAACTAACATTAAGTACATGCCAAAACCTTAATTCTAACCATAACTCTTGAAGTAATCCAAAAAAAATGCTTCCAAAAAACTTTAGCAGGTGTTGAGTTCTATGCATCCGAATTGAAGTGTATTTTTCAATTTGGCAACAGAGTCTATGTTAAAGCTCTGTTAGGACACTCCCTGCTCCCTCTGCTGAAACTGTCATGGAGGAATAAAACTCAGGTTTCTGATTTATGGTATAGAATGCAGGTTTAAAATTTGTGGCACCGTGTATCAAATACTAATGATAGCTTCTTGCGGTTTTACACACAGAACCGTTCTGGATTTGGAGATATGTTTTTTTTGTCCATGAGTATCCAGATCTTTGTAAGAGATGCCTCCCATCTCTATTCCCAGTTTACTTAAAACCCCTGAAAGTGTTAATGGTAAAAAGTGCACTTTCACTGAAGGCTTTATTCCAGCATCCGAGCTAAGCACTGCCAGATGTCTTAACTATCACACAGGGAGCTCGCGAGGACCAAACAGTAGCGTGTCCTCCTCTGCGGCAAGAAATCTAGAGCATTAATGACGCCTGGGCGTTCGAACAAAGACTAACCGAGGAACAAAATAATGGCGTTTACACAAACTGAGCGGAGGGACTGAATAAAAGGATCTGTATAATTTTTTTCCTCTGGATCGCGGCCCTGTGAAGTAATCAGTGACTGTAATGAATTATGACAGGTAGCGTGGCCCCTGACCACTGAGAAGAACCTCAGCCCTGTTACCTTGTGAACAAAGCCAAACCAGATGTCCTTACTTCCATGTTGCTTGAAGAGGATGATTATGACAAAAAGCAGGTCGGCATGCAAGTCTCATACTGTTAGCTTTTCACACTCACTGGTGTACAGGTACATGTTGTTACCTTGTGGTAAGGCATTTCTAGCACTGAATAATCAAACAGGACAGTCTGCATGTAAATAAATTTATAACAGAGGGGGAAAAAATCATAGACAAAAACAAAATCACCCTACTCATTTCCCTGAGGTATAAACGAATTACATAAACACTGGTATAACAAAATGTCTACACTTGCTTCATTGGAAGCCTGGGACAAAACCATCAACACCAATGGGGGATAGTGAATGTCCAGGGTCTGACCATTAAAATCAATGGGGGATAGTGAATGTCCAAGGTCTGACGATTAAAATCAATGGGGGATAGTGAATGTCCAAGGTCTGACGATTAAAATCAATGGGGGATAGTGAATGTCCAGTGTCTGACCATTAAAATCAATGGGAGATAGTGAATGTCCAGTGTCTGACGATTAAAATCAATGGGGGATAGTGAATGTCCAGGGTCTGACGATTAAAATCAATGGGGGATAGTGAATGTCCAGGGTCTGACGATTAAAATCAATGGGGGATAGTGAATGTCCAAGGTCTGACGATTAAAATCAATGGGGGATAGTGAATGTCCAGGGTCTGACCATTAAAATCAATGGGGGATAGTGAATGTCCAAGGCCTGACCATTAAAATCAATGGGGGATAGTGAATGTCCAGGGTCTGACCATTAAAATCAATGGGGATAGTGAATGTCCAGGGTCTGACCATTAAAATCAATGGGGATAGTGAATGTCCAGGGTCTGACCATTAAAATCAATGGAGGATAGTGAATGTCCAGGGTCTGACCATTGAAATCAATGGGGGATAGTGAATGTCCAAGGCCTGACCATTAAAATCAATGGGGGATAGTGAATGTCCAGGGTCTGACGATTAAAATCAATGGAGTATAGTGAACGTCCATTGTCTGACCATTAAAATCAATGGAGGATAGTGAACGTCCATTGTCTGACCATTAAAATCAATGGAGGATAGTGAAGGTCCAGGGTCTGAATATTAAAATCAATGGAGGATAGTGAAGGTCCAGGGTCTGAATATTAAAATCAATGGGGGATAGTAAATGACCACAACCTGACCATTAAAATCAATGGGGGGCAGTGAATGTCCAGGGTCTGACCATTGAAATCAATAGGGAATAGTGAATGTTCAGGTTCAGACCATTAAAATTAATAGAAGAAAGTGATCCATTGTAGGATCATCAAAATCAATGGAAGATGTTGAACATGCAGTGTCAGAACATTATTCATTGGGGATAGTGAATGTCCAGAGTCTGACCATCAAAAATCAATGGACGAACATGAACGCCCC